>JAOWAS010000001.1:1599408-1633091 GCA_028565315.1 Scolopax rusticola | reverse complement strand
TCCAAGCCCCATCCAGCCTGGCCTTGAACCCCTCCAGGGATGGGGCAGCCACAGCTTCTCTGGGCAATCTGGGCCAGGCTCTCACCACCCTCACACCAAACAAGTTCTGACCCAGATCTCTTCTCAATCTCCCCTCTTTCAGTTTAAAACCCTTCCTCCTCTTCCTATAGCTCTCCTCCCTGATCAAGAGTCCCTCCCCAGCTTTCCTGGAGCCCCCAAACTCTCTCAGCCTGTCCTCAGAGCAGAGGGGCTCCAGCCCTCCCAGCATCTCCATGGCCTCCTGCTCCAACAGGTCCATGGTGGTAGCCCCAGAGCTACCTGGAGGCAGCACTGGAGGGGGGTCTCCCCAGAGTGGAGCAGAGAGGCAGAATCCCCCCCTCTTGCCCTGCTGGCCACACTGCTGGGGATGCAGCCCAGGGTGCAGGGGGCTTTCTGGGCTGCCAGCGCACGTTGCCCACTCATGTTGAGCTTCTCATCCACCAACACCCCCAACTCCTTCTCCTCTGCCTGCTCTCCAGCCATTCTCCACCCAGCCTGGATTTGTGCTTGGGATTGCCCTAACCCATGTGCAGGACCTTGCACTTGGTTTGGTTGAACTTCATGAGGTTGTCACGATCCCATCTCTCCAGGTCGCTCTGGATGACATCCCTTCCCTCCAGCCTGTCGGCCCCTCCACACAGCTTGGTGTCCCCTGCCAACTTGCTGAGGGTGCACTCAGTCGTTTAAACTGCTCTTGTGTGCTTCAAGGGGGGTGCCTGAGGCAAATTTATAAGATTTGAGCTCATTTCTAAGGTATGGGGGTTTATTTTGGGGGGCGGAGAGGGTAGTTTTTTCTGCTCCAAATCCTTGTTGATTTCTTCTTTCCTTTGATGGGGCCGAAGATGTTGCTGCCCTCCGCGGGGCTTTGCATTCCCTGAGAAGAAAAGACTGAAGGGAAGGAGGGAGGACAGAAGAGCGCTGACCGGGACGGCCATAACGGCTCCGTGCCTCAGTTTCCCCCGCAGCCGGGGTCCTCCCAGCCCTCCCGGGCGCTAGGGGGCGCTGGGCTCCCTGAGGGGAGGAAGGCCCGCCTCCCCACCGCCCCTCTTTCCTCAGAGCTGCCCCCCCTCGCTTTGCTCCGCCCCCGCGTCTCCTAGCAACGCGCCCCTCCCGCCGCGCTGATTGGCCGCCGCCTCCAGTGCCGCCATTTTCAAACCGCCGGTTCGCCGCCGCCGTCGCCATTAGTCTCTGAGCGGAGGCGGCGCGGTTTGGTCCGGTCCCCGCCTTCTCCGGCGCGACGTGTCACCATGGAGGCAGAGCCCGTGGGCCAGAAGCCCCCTCAGCGGAGACGGGGCAGGGTCAGTGCCGAGGCCCGCGCCAGCCGCTCGCCTCCGGCGGACAGCACTCCCGGTGTGGCCGCCTCGGCCGCCTCCTGCAGCCGGTAGGAGCCGCGATCCTTCCCCGTACCCCTGCCAGGGCCTGGAGTCCCGCCAATGGCCCGCCGTTCCCCCTGGGTCATACGCGACCCTCCAAAGAGGGCAAGAGGGGGAGGCCTCCCTTCAGCCTGCAGGGGACTCCAAGCCCTCCTGTTTTGTGAAAGGAAGCCTCTGTCAGGCCTCTGTCAACCCCTCACCCTCCTACCTTACAAGGATAATTCCCCTGCTTCGCCTGTATGGGATCCCCCCTTCTATCTTAGAAGGGGAATTTCTCTCCTGCAGGCTGTAGGGGATTCCTTGTCCTCCTACTTTATGAGATAAACACTCCTTTCCTTCCCCCCCCTAAGGTTGTAGGGGGTGTTTGTCTCTGTGTCCTATAAAGAAAGATAATCCCCCAATCCCCGGCAAACTTTCCCTCCTGTCTTATAAGGTGAAAGTGTCCATGAAATTAGGGGATCTCCAAGTATTCTGTATTAGACAACAGGTCCACCAAAGCCCTGGCTTTTATAGTAACAGTGGCAGAGCAGCATTTCTCAGGTCATAACTGTTTTCCCTGCCTGTTTCTGGCCCTCAAGATGGGGGCTTAGCTGCTCTTACCCCCACCCCTGCGTGCCAAATTATCCCTGGGCTTTCGTGCAAAGATTTTCCTCCTCCCTCATCTCTGTTGGGGGTATCTGGCAGGCTGCCCACAGTCCACATCAGTTCAGGAGGAGAAAAAATCTTGTTGCCCCTCAGGGTGGGCATAATCTGGGAGTGGGGTGTCTTTTATATTCCCTGGAGAGATTGGATGAGCCTACGGATTTCTGCAGACCCTAACACTGGAGCAACTCTGTCTCCCGGGCATAGGGAAACCCACATCAGCTCCACTGTTGGCCCTGCTTTTTAAAATCCTCTTGTGTTACATTTTGTTACTGTTATTTTGATACGTTAAACTTGGGAGACTTTCTCAAGACCACCCAGTGAAAGAAACTGTTACTTCTTAAGTTAACCTGAGTATCAGCTTATCTGCGTTGACCCCAGTAATGATACCTGGATGCATTTATCAGCAGCTGACCCCGGAGTGACCCGTCTCCTGCTGACTGGTATCTAGACAAACCCAGATTGAATAGCAGAGGTTTGTGTTTTCTATTGCCCTCAAGGTTAGGAAATTGCTTCTCCAAGCCTGCAGGTGATGTAGAAACCACCCATTTCTGACAAATGTGGCCCTAGTTACCTGAGCCGGGTTTCTACCTCCAGATGCTGTATTTGGGCAGAGGTTCACTCCTAGATGTGATCAGTTGTGTTCTCATTTCTCTGGTTCTTTGCACCTGATGTGGGATTGCTGGTGTCCTCAGCACAAGAAGGACATGGGCCCGTTGCAGCAAGTCCAGAGGAGGTCATGGAGATGCTGTGAGGGCTGGAGCCCCTCTGCTGGGAGGACAGGCTGAGAGAGTTGGGGTTCAGCCTGGAGAAGAGAAGGCTCCAGGGAGCCCCTTACAGCCCCTAAAAGGAGCTACAGGAAAGCTGGGGAGGGACAGGACAGTGGGGGATGGTTTTAAACTGAAAGAGGGGAGATTTAGATGAGATATTAAGAAATTCTTGAGTTGTGAGTGTGGTGAGACACTGGCCCAGGTTGCCCAGAGAAGCTGTGGCTGCCCCATCCCTGGAGGGGTTCAAGACCAGACTTGTCGGGACTTTAAGCAACTTTGTCTGGTGGGAGATGTCCCTGCCCATGGCAGGGGAGTTGGAACAAGATGATCTTTAAGGTCCCTTTCAACTCATTCTATGATTCCTCCAGTCTCATCTGTGACATGGGAACGAGTGAAATGAAGGGGACTGGGGCAGTCCCTTGTTTTGAAACCAGGTGAAATTCCCCACGGGCTGGAGTGGATGTTCTTTATTAGGTGACTTAAATCAAAGCGAGATAAACATCCCTGAGCTTGGTTTTCATAATGGCTGGTTTTAGTAACCATTGTGTGTTCTATATGGCAGTGCGTTTTAATGAACTTTTAAAAATAAATGGTTTTATAGAAACATGCTGCAGTATCATCTTGAAGATCAAATTGTAACTCCTTAATTACCACACTTGAAAAGCGTAGCATAATTGAAGGCTTCAGCGATCTGGTGAGGTGATGAAACACACTGGCTTGGTTTCTGGGATGGTCGTGCATTCCTTTGTGAGGCTTGTCTGCGTGGAGAGGCCCAAGGAAATTGTGATAAAACTGGGAAAAGAGCTTATGCAGATAAGACATATATGTCTTAAACCTTAATCTGGAGACTCGCAAGCAAGAAGATGCCAGCTCGGTATCTAGATGTGGTCTTGTGATGTAGGTAGAGCAATTCAAGGAGTCACTGGCTTGAGGCTTGTTCACAGAATAAGGGCAAATTTTATCTGGAAGGGACTTCTGGGAGGTCTGGAGTCCAACCCTTGCTCAAAGCAAGGCCAACTTCTAATTTGGGTGAAGTTGCTCAGAGCATTGGCCAGATAAACTTCAGAAACCTCCAAGGACAGAGATTTTCTTACCTCTGAATCCCCCTCTTCTCTCTACTCTTCTTTGAGGTAGCTGTAAACAGCAGTTAGATGCCCCTTTTGCTTTGTCTTCCCCTGAAGAACCCCATCATTCTCTCATTGATCCCATGCTCCAGCCTCAACATCATCTTGGTTGCCCTTGGCTGGATTTGATTTGGTTGTTGATGTTTCTTGTACTGGAGGCCCAAATCTGGACACGGTATCCAGACTGAGGGTCTCACTGCTGTGGTTGTGCCACCCTGGTAATGCAGAGCCAACTGTCTTGCTGCAAACTGCTAATAACAGAATTTAAATTGTTTAATCCCTTCAGCTGTTGGGGAAGTGACAAACTAGGACAGAGGGACAGGGTTTTAAAAAAAAACAACACACCAGCCTGGAAGCATGCTTTTTTTAAAAACACTTTGGCCAAATATGCAAAATCTGTGTTTTATGTGCGAGTGGTCCTTCTGCTGGGCTCAATTCTTGAATTTTAAGACAGTCTAAGCTTGTATGTGCTGTTATAGCTCAGTGTGTGATTTTTTCCCTTGTTAATGGTGACTGCATCTCTCTGCCTGTTGTGGACAGGATCAATCCTTGAGTCTCTGGGCTGGGACAGGCAAGAGCTCCAATTTTGCACTGTGTTTGTGGTCTGAACTGCTGGCCTCCTCTGGCAGGGCTGCTCTGAACTGAAAAATCCATGATCTTGAGAGGTTGA
The DNA here is from genome assembly GCA_028565315.1 of Scolopax rusticola. Taxonomy (NCBI): domain Eukaryota; kingdom Metazoa; phylum Chordata; class Aves; order Charadriiformes; family Scolopacidae; genus Scolopax; species Scolopax rusticola. The sequence goes on along the minus strand of JAOWAS010000001.1, from coordinate 1,628,473 downwards.
ATTCAGCAGGAGAGCCCCATGGAGCACTTAAGCAAAGGCCCCTACTCCCTAAGCAAGTACTTTTGCACAGAACATAAATATATTTAAACATATTCATGATAAATTGCCTCACTCCCTCTTTTAATTTCTTAACCTCCCGAGTGTGTGCACACACACACATGAAAAAGCTTTTGTCTCCAGCCCTGTAATCTGACCATAGAGGAGGAGTCCTCTGCCCACCAGCCCCATTTTAGTCAAATATCTGTCCGGGCAGAAAGGAAGCTCCAGTTGCAAGCCTGAGGCCTCTGATTGAAAGATTGTGAATGCACTAAATACATTCAGCAATGTTTGAGGGCGAGGTAATGTCCTTTATTAGATGTGTCCTCTTGCAGACCTTCTCCTTCTTTTGTACCCTTAGACTCTCATGGCTACAACATTCCTGAGCAGCCTCAAATCTGCTGTTTCAGTGAGGCTTGGTTGTTTTGTTTTTTTTTCTTTTTTAAGCATTCATTTCACTTCTGTAGAGAGCATCAGGTTTCACTTCTGTGATGCTAGAGAATTCCTCACAGTTCCAAAAGAGGGTTATGTGGCCAGGGAGGTGTGAAGAGATGTGGTTTGGACAGAGTATTTGTAGTCTTGTCTGTGTAATCCCAGAGTTGTGTCTAAAAAGGGTGACTTTTTAGAGACGGTGACTTCACGCAGTTATGAGCAGTGAATATTTGCCCTAATAGCTCTAATTTGGGGACTGCTTTAACATCTTATAATTTTCTGTTCATCCCTTTCCCCCATTGGTAATGCGACCATAGCTCTCGCAGGGTGATGTGAGTCAGGTTTAAGGTATAAAGGTGGGAGGTAACTGCTCTGTTGAACAGAGGGAGATGAAGCCAGAGAGTGTACCCAAAGCAGAGCACTCCTGAGTGGAGAATGAGGAATGGGTTTACCAAGAAGACACTCATTCCATTGACAGGTCATTTCTGACCCAAAATCAGATCTCATAGCTAATTGCTGGGTGACTGTTTCTCTGAATTTCATGTCCCCGTGAAGGCAGATAGAAGGTGGCAAAAAAAAAATGGCTTCTGGGACAGATGAAAGAAACCTTGTTTTGGGGTTTCTTTGCTCTGTAATCTTGTTCCCAACTTCATAGTTTATCTAGTGTCAAGGTAAATCCAGGCAAAGCTGACAGCTCTGGGCTATGTTATCTCTTCTGAGGTAACAAACATAAATAAAACAATGAATCCTCTCTCCTTCTCCGGATGTTCTGTCTAACCCTGAATTATATCTCATATGTATCTTTTGCTGAGCTCCATGAGACAGTGTGGACCTGCGGAGGTCCTCCCTCCAACTGGGATGGCCAACATGCCACTGGGAGGACACGAGTTCCCTCCAACCCCAGGCAAGCTTGTTCCTTGCAAATTCTTTTTTATCTTTGTCCAGAGTCAACTCTTCTTTCTGATCTAGAAACTTTCTGTAGCTTTCTTATTGGAAGTGGAAGCACCTGGAGGCAATCGTGCAAGGTTGGAGAACTGCTGTGCTGAGCTTCTGAGGATAGAGATGGGCTGCCAAAGCACACACCTAATTAAAACCCTACCTCACTCTCCCATTTTTGAGTGTCTGTATCTCTGGTAGAACAGACCCACAGCTCTTTTCAACCACTGATCTTATGATCTTGTGCTTCTTCTGTGATCTGTTGATACTCAATTGGCACCTAGGTTCCCAGACTTTGTAAGGACACAAGAGACAGCTCTGTGTCACCTGGAGACAAGCTATCTGCAGTGGGAAGAGTCACAGCTGATGGTATATATTCATGTATGTATTTTAATTGTAACCATCACTTCCTGGTGGTTATTCAAATGGGATTAATCCCAATTAACTGGCTGACTTTGTATGGAAGGATTAAAAGAAACTAGTGTTTTTATGTAGGTCACATCAGGGTGGAAGGTGGAAAAGACTCTCAGTTGTCAAGCTGTGTGAACAAAGGTGGTGTCATTGTGAACCTGAAGCAGGTTGACTGCTATTGACTTGAGAAAGCAAGGACAAACAGCTTCTGTCTGGTGGGATCAATGGATGGGGCTGACAAAAGAGTTTGGTCAAGTAGCAGGTGCTGGAGAAGAGCTTAGAGTCTGGTTTTCTGTTTTCTGACAGATGGTGCCACTACAAACTGCTGCCAAAGGTGGGGTCTGGGTTCCCCAAACCACTGCCATTTCTGCTGCTTTCCTTGCAGCAGTCTCAGTCAGTGTGTGGCTGCAGGGTGAACTGGGTACTTCATCCCAAAAAGTGAACTTTTACATTAAATCAGCAGCTGGACTACCTTTTCCCTGTGGACTGCTGAATTGATATTGCAGGGATCTGGCTGGGAGGATGAGAGAAAGGTGGCCTTTTTTGGTGGCAGCCAGCAGGTATAACGTGAAGAGAGACCTCCTTCCATGCAGGAGGCTCATCAGGAAGAGGTTTCCATAGCAGAGATAGGAACAAAGCAGCTGGTTGTCCACACAGGAGAAGAATGGCTTTTAAGGAGGCATCTGAAGAGAGTCCTTCTTGAATTATATATTTACGTATATTTTTTTAAAAAGGCTTTTAAAATTCTTCCCTGATCATCCACTTGTTCTACACAATCCGCAGTAAATTCTTCAATTGGCTTTTATTTAAAGTCAGTTGTTTTTTGGCCAGTGACCTAACACTCTGTTGAGAAGGCCAAGTGTTTTTGATGGTGATGCCTCTCTCTTGCCTTTCTTCTCCCTAATTATGGCTTTTCTGAAATGAATGTTGGTTTGCTCTTGATCTCTGTTGTGATTAAAGCCTGTACTCCATCAGACTTTCTTGGGCTGGTAAAATACTAATGAAGAGTGCAAACATACGCTTTTCCTTCCTATTATCACATCAAAGTTAGCACAAAATGGAAACTTTTACTCCGCTGAAGAAGGTAGCTATTAAAATGCATCACTTGAACATAATTGGAAGCTACAGTGTAGCTTTCAGAAAATGTCTAGAGGCTCTCAAATTACCACTGGTTTTTATTCCAAAAGCAGGATCTGAGTGTCTGGGGCTGAATGTGTTCAAGGCACAACAGGTTTATACGCAACCGCTTCAGCCAGTTGTCCTTCCATAGGCCTCAAATACACAATTCTCAGGTTGTGTGTTTGTATTTTGGCCTGAAGTTACTGTAAAAGAATGATGATACTTTGGCAATCAATCATGAAAAATCAAATGAGGGTTTGGGGCTTTAAAGGGTGAAAAACCTACTTGTGTACTTTGTTACTTGTGCTTCTCAGCTCTGTTTTGCACAAGAACTCCATGATATTTCAGCAACTGGGAGACGGCTTGGAACAAATTATCCCTAAAACTGATACCAGTGATCTTTCTACACTGTATTTTTTTCCTCTATAAGTCTGTTTTTTAGTGAAATAGCTAGTATCATGTTAAGGTCATCTTTGTCTTTTGCTACGCTTTGACTGTCAGAGGGTTTATTAAAGTCCAGTAGTAAAATCCAGCAAACTGGAATGAAATCCTGGCTTTACTGGACATTTATTAACTTACTGAGCACCTATTAACAAGTGTTGGTGTGAGGAAACTTTCTTGTACGTGGCAGTTTTCTGCAAGGGATAAAGTAGATGTGACTAATCAGCTGCACAACTCTGGAAATAGTTCCTGGGGTTGTTTGGTTTGTTGTGTGTTTTTGGTTTTGTTAGGACATGTGAAATGTGTTAAAACCCAGGCAGAATTAACAAAACAAACTGAAATATACACTTCATCTCCTTTTGGTGGCTTTTGAAAGCATCTGTGGAACGCTCTTCCACCCACACTGTGCCCCCAGTGCAGCTCAGTGTTTCTCAGTGCTTGGAGAGGATGGGAATAAATGAACTTTCTCTCAGGGAAGATGAGGGGAGGAGGAGGTAAAGACCTGCAAAATCATTCAGAACTTGCTTTTTCTAAACCATGGCCCTGCTGCTTTCCCAACCTACGTGGCAAGTGCCACCAGCTGGTTATGAAAGCCTGTTAAAACCTTTCAACACTCTCAACAACCCTCTATGTGAATGTTGACTGTGGGTAACACCAGCCTCTTAATTACTCTATGCTGATGATAGCCTGCTTGTTATTGTCTTGTAAAACAGAAGTCAAGCTACACTTACCAAGTAATTATCTTCACTCACAAATCATTATCCTCAACATCCAGTTGCTTAAGCCTAGCTATTAGTAGCTTCAATTAATATTTTCAGGGCAAGTTCATCACAGATGCCTTGCAGGATGCTCCCTTCAGATAAATAATTTGCAGCGGATGAAGACAGGATATTACTGCTGAGCCCAGCCAAATTCAGTCCTGCAAGTCAAAAGATAAGGATAGCATCTCTTCTGTAAACATGGTCCCTTGATGATAAGAAGGAGCCCTTCAGCTTTGTGTGTGCTGAAGGTATCTTTTCTACAATTTGGGATGGTCTTAACTCTAGTTGTCTCTTCTGACTGGACTTTCTTCCAACCTAGGTATTAGACAAAAGTTGGGATAAGCCAGCAGCTATTACGTGGTTTGGGGTGATGAGAAGACCTCACTCTTTCTCATTTTTCTTTTCTTTGTGAAAACTACTTGCAGTAGTTTTTAAGAAAAAAAAAAATAAATACCAAAAAACAACCCAAAGTGCTTAATCAAATGCTGCTTCTGCAGCAGGGGAAAGGTCAAGAAAAAGTCACCAACTCTTAAAGTCCTGCTGGTCTGGGACAGGTTGCTGACACTGGAAGAAGTTGCCCAGAAAAGTTGTGGATGCCCCATGGCCAGGCTGGATGGGGCTTTGAGCAACCTGGTCTGGTGAGAGGTGTCCCTGCCCAGAGCAGAGAATTGGAATTGGATGATCTTTAAGGTCCCTTCCAAACCAAACCATTCTATGATTCTATCTGGACAGTGGAGAACTGACTGAGTCCATATGAGGAGAATCATTTTACTGAAATCATGCAAATCCTCACTTCAGAGAACTATGCAGGCATCTACCTGAGTTAATTTTGTGAGGAAACTCTGCATGTCTTGGCTATAATCCTGTGGGATCAGAGGAAACAAACACAAAGAAGGCCTTTCTCAAAGGACTGAATCTCCAAGGACACATCTGTGATGTGAGAAACAACAGGTAAAAGCTGCATCTCTTTATGACAAATGCTTATTTTTGCCAGAACAAGAATATTTTGACATATGCTAAAGTGTGAAGCTCCAAATCATACAAAAGTTATCTTGCCTCTTGACTTATATCCCACCACCAGGAAGGCCGTGTGGATGTACCATCTATGCTGCCATCATATTAGACCTCAAGTCTAATGAGTTTAGGTGAGAACACTCTGGGTTAAAGAAAAGTTTAAGTTGTGAAGGAGAAAAGACCTGGTTTTATTTACTTTATCATCTTATCCAGGAACATAACAGACCTTGTAGTCACAAGGCTGGTACCAGAAGGCTGCTATAAGGTCTCCCTAAAGCCTTCTCTCCAGGTTGAACTCCCCGAACTCTCTCAGGCTGTCCTCCCAGCATCTCTGTGGCCTCTTCTGACCCTGCTCCAACAGGTCCATGTCTCTCTCCTGTGCAGAGGCAGCACTGGGGGTAGGTCTCCCCAGAGCAGAGGGGCAGAATCCCCCCCTCACCCTGCTGGCCCAGGGTGCAGAGGGCTTTCTGGGCTACCAGTGCACATTGCTGGCTTGTGTTGAGCTTTTCATCCACCAACACCCCTAAATCCTTCTCCTCAGGCCTGCTCTCCAGCCATTCTCCACCCAGCCTTGGTGTCATCAGCAAACTTGCTGAGGGTACACTCAATCCCACTGTCCTTGTTGCTGACAAAATTTCTCAAGGGGGTGAGGAAAACTGTCAGCCTCAAAGCCCTTCTGCTTCTTTATGGAGATAGTGTTTGACACAGCTTAATAGAGTTCTAGGCGTGTCAAATAGGGGTAAAATTGTTATTAGACTGCAGAATTGCCTGGCACATGGGTAGGTATTAATATGTTTTAATATGTATGAATAATATTGATATTCTGCAAAGAACAGTTGGAAATGTGAGTAGGTTTGAGAGAGCAGAGTGCTGTAGCACTGTGACAGCTCTCTGCAGGGCTGGATCCAGGTATCTTTGTGAGAGGGAAGCCCACGGAGAAAAGAAAGGGGTAGGAAGAGAAGAGTAGAACCTTGTACAGGCTGAAGGAGAGGCAATTGCATGTCTGATGGGAGAAGAATGAGACTCTGCTGCTGTTTCACCCAAGAAAACTTGTGGGTCCTCTTTAATGCCTGCTATTGGGTCAAGCTTTTTCAAATGTCAGAACTGTGTACCTTAAATTTTCACATTATTCATATTTCTACTGACCCAGATGCTCAGTGTTGACCCTTGACATCATACCTGACGTCAGGGCTTTCAGTTTCTCTTTTATTAGGAAGCTTTTTGCTTCCTTTCTTTTGGTTTCAGTTTTCTGGGCAGCTCTTTGTCTTGCCAAAGTTATGCCAAGTAAAACCCCACCCTTTAGAATTTGAAAACGTTTCTTCTTCTTCTGGGCTCAATTTTTGGGAACCGTTTACATGTGGAAGGATGTGAGCAAATGCCTTAAACCATTTTTCAGAATTGCCAAAGTAGATGTCCTGCACTTAAAGTCCCCTTCAGCTCTAGATGAAGTAGTAAATCTGCCAAGCTCTCTTCTTTTCCTACTTCAAAGAAGCAGCTTCTTTTAATATGATAGCATAAGAGTAATTTTTGTGCATCTTGACCTTATGCACTCAGGAAGGTGATGTTTGTCTTGAGTTAGCTTATTAAAATATCTTTTTTAAAAATACTCAGGATAAAGTGCAGGTAAACTTTCATTGCTTGTCTAGATTCCCGTAAGTTAAAAGCATGGAGAAATGGCTCAGAGCCTCTTAGTGTGTGTGGCTGTGGATTAACCCGTGAATCTTTCTGTAGGAAGATAATGAGCAAACGCTAATGTAAAAACTTATTAACATAATTCTATAAATGAAGGATTCCAAGGTTAAGGGCTTGGAGAAAGACAGTTGGGAGTAAGGGATTTTAAAATGTATTGTGTGTGAGATGGAAACTACGGAAGTGGTATTTTTTGGCAGTTGGAGTGGATGCTGCTGTCTGTGGCAGAAAACAAGCCACAGCTTGTTTTGGAGCTTTTGGGAGCTTATGACTGAAAATACATGTTGGTGAAAGAATTTAGATCTTACAATTATAGATCTTGGATGGATCTAGAACCACCCAGGTTCTTAGGGACATTAGTTGTATTCAGAAGTTACCGCTACTTTTGATTTCCTGATTTGTAAATCCTTTTTTTTTTTAGGCTTTCCAGCAATGCTTTTATTTTAAACATTGCTAAGGCAATACATAGATAAAAATATAACCACACTGAAACTGATGGTGAGATTTACAGTAAATTCACTGATTTTTATCCTTGACCACTTTGTATTAATTTCAAGCTCCAGTCACTTTGACAGCCACAGAAGCTTCCCATCTCATCTGAATTGCAAGGATTTCCTCTCTGGATACTGGAAAAATTTCATCCATATTCTTAATGCTCGTTTTCCAGCTCTGTTATCAGTTGGCTAAAATTACTTGTTGCCTTTTCTCTTTGGTTTTTTTTTTTTTTTTTTCCCCTTCCCCCCTTCTCTTCCTTTCCTGTCAGATCTGTCAGTATATTTCATACTTTCGTTTCTGTGCCAGCTGTAAATCTGTTATCATCTGTGGTGTGAAGAAACAGCAGGAAACACGGGGTTTCTGGTGAGTGTCAGCAATGAAACTTAAAGGAAAGTTTTGAAATGCCTGAGAAAGGAAAGAAGTGATAAGGCAGCCCTGACAATAATATGTGGAAGGAAGGACTCTTCCCAGACAGGAACGTGCCAGTGAGAGATGAACAAACACTGAGAAGCAATGGGGTGAGAGAAACAGAACAACTACATGCAAGTTTCTCTTTAAAATAATTTATAAGTGGAGGGGAAACAGCTGGTGATGGTCCTGATGCTTCTGAGGTAAACCAGTGAGGATGGAAAACCATTTCGCCCGGTATAAATCAGTTAAATGAAGATTAGACAGTACTTAAGCTTATATGGATAATTCCTAGGGAATCTAATGGAGTTTGACTACTTGTATTCCTGCTAAACTGGCAATATTTGGCTGCTTTTGGAAAGTTAAAAGATGTAAACATTCAGAATACACTGAACTTTTATTTACGCTTTGAAATTCTGCACACAGGTGATGAGAATTCATGTTTGCACCAGAGCTGGTCTGGAAGGTGGTGTCTCTTATGTAGTGTGAGGTTTTATTTAGTGTGTGTGTGTCCTGGCACCTGGTGCCTTTTACTGCTGTAATTGAAGAGCCCTCTAAAAAAATCTACAATGGAAGTGAATGCAGGAATTACTTCATCTGCTAATCAAAACTAGCAGCTGAATATAAATATAAAGTACTCTGGGTTAGGAAAATGCATCCACCAGATTCTGAAATCAGTAGATCATTCAGTTTTAATTTGGCTTGGAAACAAGTCGTATCAACCTAAGCTCTTCCTGAGAGGAGTTTTGTCTTTCAAGAGCAGGTCCTACAGTGAGTTGGACAAAGTACCACTTTCCTTAAAACTTGTCACAGTGTCTGGGATGGATGTCACTGAGGGATTTCTGCTTTGCATTTTATAGGCAAAAATACTTCATGCAGTGGGATGCCACGGAGAACCAGGCCTTCAGTAGACGTGGTAGGAGTGTGTCCTCAGCAGGGAACCACTGCTTTACTTTGTGCATGTCTTCTCAGCCAAGAGAACTGTGACTTTCTCACCTTCTGACAAGCCCTGAACACAAAGTTCACAGGCGTGAGCTTAGGAATTAGATTCATCTTCAAAACAAAACCATGTCATTACCATACCCAATGAGCCGGAGAAAATGGCAGGTGAAGGTTTGTGACTTGCTTCCCAATAAGATTTTAAAGGGTCATTAAAATCGTCCTCCCAGCTCCACATCTGCACTTCCCAGCTTTTATATTCTCCAGGGCAAACTTCAGCAGTCCCTGGAAAGCAGTTTCATGGAGGATTCACATGCCTCAATATGTACCTTGTTCTTTTAACTGTTTAAAATTTGCAGTTTTGTTGTTTCAGCTGAGGTACCTCTTCCCTTTGCTGTGAGAGATGTAAATAATTCTTCAGTTTCTCCACACCAGAATTTATAGGTTGCCAGCAAATCTATTTAATTCTGTGGTACCACAGACCTGGTGGTCCCCTCAATTACCACATCCTGGTGAGAGGGGAAGTACCTTATTAAATCTGCTGACATAATTGCAAGCAATTATCTGACCAAAGCTTCAACTTTACCTGCAAATGGACAGGAAGGCAGGCTTGATCACAGGCCTTGACTTCCCAGTGCCTTGCCCCCCTCAGGCAATTTTATTTAGGGTTACTTTGAAGTCTTCCCAGAAATTAAAGCTGGGACAGAGGCCCTCCCAGTAGTCTTAATAGGGAAGAAAAAGGCAGAGAGTATTTCAGATGTGTGGGTGGGTCCCAGATGGACAAGGGAATTTGTTCCTTGAGCAGGACCCCACACTTGTCAACAAATTCTCCAAAAGAAGCATTTAGGTCCCTGAAGAAGGATGCAAAGTGTTATCCCTGCAATCATGATCTTACAGGCCCCGTGCTGCCAGAATTACCCTTATCTCTGCTCCATTTAGATGCTCGACTGCTCACCTTTATTCTTGATCTTTATTTTGGTGAAGACAAAGAAAACGCAGACTTCAACAACAACAAAAAAGGCATAAAGCCAATAATGCAGTTAGAAATGCAAATGCAAGTGAGCCCCACCTCATGTGGAGGAGTAGTAACAACCTTGGCTACAGTTTCCTGCGTGTTTTAGCAAGTCATCCTAAGGACAGACAGTAATGCAGCCTGGTTTCCTACAGAGCTGGCTTGTGCTTGGGTTCTCTGATCTCTTTTTCTCCCCACCTCCAGGATTGAGGTGTAACAGTTCATTCACGATGTGCAAAGTTGAAAGAGAAAGGCTTTTAAAAATAAAAATGAAAAAAAATATGTGGAGATGGAGTCATTGAGTTTGGGGAATGGGGGTAAGGTCCAGAAGGAAAGGCATAAAGGGGCTTATCTGCTGTTGGGGGCCTGGGTCCTCCAGGTCTGTGATCCTGGAGGTGGCTGAGCATGATTTGCCCAGAGAAGCTGTGGCTGCCTCATCCTTGGAGGGGTTCAAGACCAGGCTGGATGGGGCTTTGAGCAACCTGGTCAGGTGGGAGATGTCCCTGCCCAGGGCAAGGCAGTTGGAACTACATGATCTTTATAAGGTCTCTTCCAACTCAAACCCTTTTATGATTTGCATCCGACTGATGCTACTGTGCAAAATACTTTGTTATTCCTACAGTGTGAAGGGTGTCTGGGCAGCAACATCTGCTGCAGAGGACCTCTTAGGAGGACACAGACCTTCTAGGGCCATTTGCAAGAGGCTTAGGGCTTTTCCTTTTTCTCCTCCATCTTTGTCTCATGTCTTTCTGGAGCTCTGTTGCTGCCAGAACTGTCTTCTCACTGTGTCCTCCTGGGATGGAACACACACAGGGAACTCCAGAGTATGAAATAAGGGTCTCCAGAGCCACTGCTGGCTCTGTCAGAACTCTAATTTCTTTTTCAGTCCTTTCAGTCCTGTCATTGCCAAGCACGCAATAAAATCCTCTCCCTCTAGATGTCACCACTGGATTGTGAAACAGATCCTTTCCTCTTTTCACTCAGGTTTTGAGCTTATTTCTAATACATTGACTGGTTAGGCCATATTTAGGATTAATTTTGTTCTACCGAGTCCTATAGTTAGTGCTTTCCCACCCAGGATGAAAGGAAGTAATTTATTGAATGCACACTGATTGTGTTTTTCCCTTTCCCACTGTGAATTAGTACTCTTCCATGACAAACTCTCTGCTGACCATGACCTTTTCCTAAACTATTTAAACTCGCTCTGAGGCAACTTGGAGGGAGAAAAGGGAGCGGGGAACCAAAGCAGGTGAACACATCCCCTGAGATGAACATCTCAGCACGTGGGTGGGCTGGAGGAGGAACCCAACAGGGCCGGGAGCGTTCCTCACCTGTGTCTTCACTTAAAAGCTCTCCTGCAAAGTTGTCTGGGTGGTTCCAGGCTCATTTCGGAGCACCCGGAATATGTTAGTCTTTGGCATCAGAAAGACCACAAAAGCCTATTGCATAAAATTACAATTAAGCTGATTTTTTCGCCCCCGCACGTGTAAAGGTCTGAAGACTTTGTTTGCAGCCTCTTCCATATCTTGCTTAGTGAGAAGAATCAGTTAAAACCTCTAGATGCAAGGCTTTCCAGCAAGACTAAGAGATTTAACTCCTGTAGGTGACTTTATTTTTAACAGCAGTTGTGTTCATGAGTCCCTCAAACTGAAAATACCCCCCAGAGCACTATGAAGCATTATCTTAATTAAGGCCCTGTCCTTCACAAGTGATACAACTGCTTGTTTCATGGGACTTTGTACAATGATCTTTTGGGCCTGAGGAGCTGACTTTGCTATAACTCTCCCAGAGGGCTCAACTTTGAGACTCAGTTAAGGACAGACAGAGGCCGAGGCAGAAAGTGCTGACTTTCAGCAAAAATAACTATTAACCACAACACGGCCTGGCCTCTGGCTCATCCCCTTCCCTCAGGTGGTTTATATCAGTGAAATGAGTTGGTGTTTTAACTTGTGCTGTACCAACAGTTGGGCAAGAAGGTGCTCTCCAAAAGAGGTGAAGCCTTGAGATCAACAACATTGTCAAGGCAATAGTCCTTATCGTTGTATCAAGCCGTGTTTTCTGAACGGGGTTTACATATGTAACATTTTGTGTTGCTGCTTGTTCTTTTGGCCAACTCGTATATCTCCCACTTGGGTTTTGACACATTTTGATTTGTTACTGATTATCTCTTTGCATCGAACTCACTGAGCTCTGTGATCGCGTTGCAATACCAGCCCGTACACATCAGGGGGCAGGTTTGAGATTGTTCTGGAAAAGAAATCGATTTTTCTTTGTGTAAAGAATTGCTTCGGGCTAATCTTTAGAAGAGACAGAGTAATCTTTGTACTAACTGTCCAAGAATGTTCTCTTGAACATGAATAACCACTGGTTGAGCTGAGTGAGTTTTAATAGCGGGTTTCCTGTGACCATGTCTAGTAGACTTTCTCTTCTCTAAAGACTCTACATTCTTTCTAGAGAGGTGCTATTTTCCCCTTGTGCTGCGAGATTTATTTTGTGTGTGGGTGGTTGGTTTGTTTGTTGTAATAACTGGAAACAGCTATAACAGCTTTTAATAAAACTTCATTATTATACTCTCTGTTTAAAACTTGAAAACAGGCTTCAGGTGTATTTATACTTCTCCCGTGGAAAGAGATTAGAGGTTCATGTCTGAGCTTTCCTCCCTCTCTCATCATGCTACCTCGTATGTCTTTTTTGGCCCCTAAACAGCTGCCTTTCCTTGCCAGCCTCCATAAAATTATCCCTGGAGGCAGCCGTTCCGTGTCTACTGCAGTAACTACATTTTCCCTGATTTCTTAATCCTTCATCTGTATTGTTTTGTCTGGGTTTCAAGCTTTTTTCCTCTCCTTGCAGGCCTTTCTTTACTCTGTTTTTTATCTGCTACTGCCTCTTAAACCTCTATGGTCAGATAAGCAAATAACATCTGAGACTCTCAGCCCCATAAGGAGAATTTGGCTTCCAGCCTGGGGTCTAACCTGATCATTACTGCCATCAATGTGCAAACTGAGTTAAACTGGCCAGATTAGGAGAATGAAGGTATCTCAAACTGGAAATTGTCATCCAGGACTTGAACCAAGTCATCTGAGAGCTGACACTCCTCTAATGCTTTCCCATAAGCAGGAGAGGAGAAGGTCTCAGCAGGAAGCATCACGAGGTATGTCCTAAACACCTACAGATGGGCATGGAGGACTGAGAAACACTGCTGTGGTTTTATGTTGGAGCTCTGTAACTGCAAGCTTGGGTCAGAATAGGCAACAGTTATTTGGAACAATTTCAGTTGGGACCCACCACTGAAGCTCTCACAGAAAGGACAAGGCTGAAAATGCTGCATGAAAAGGGAACCCGTTGAGGAATCAGAAGCCTCCAAGCTCACGCAAAAAACGAGATAGTTCAAGGTTCAAATAGTCACAGTGAAAGAGAACAGTTATCTTGCCTGAGCACAGAAGGCACTTTAACTGAAGTGCCTTAAATGAATTAAATAAAACAGTGCAAACCCTGTTGAAGAAAATGAGGTCTCCTGGAGCGATTACTGGCCTGTGTCAACTTAGCACAGGTCGATTTGTCACTGGCTTGCGGGGCTTGCAGGATATCAAGGCTAAATGTGTTTACTCATTTTTACCTTTAGTAGGAAAAGAATGAAAGGGACTGTGCCTTCAGAAAGTAAAAGCATTAAACAATCTCTTTTGTGTGAGCAAAGTACACCTTCAAGCCCTTGTAATGTTTAAATATTTAAAATATGAAGTCACTGAGTTCTGCCTTACCACCCACCTACTACGGCCTGTTTCTCTTACAATCTTACTCTTAAATTGTATAGACATTACATTATACAGCCCCACCCTGCAGCCATTTCCTGCCCAACTCCTTAGTCCTGGGTATTTTCTGATTATTTTTTCTCTCATCTCCTTTTTTGTTTTTCCTATGGCTCCATTTTTTTTTTTTATTATTTTCTGGTTTTTTAATACATAGTTCCTAGATTGCTTCTGGCTTGGTCTGCTCTGCCCAAATCTAACCCTGTCCCTGTTTCTTTTTTATTGCGTGGGATAAGTGCTGATCTCCTTTAGCCTGCAAAGCAATGCAGGGCATCTTTTTATAGCCTTGCCAAAGATGAGAAGGAGCTGAACTTTCTTAAGAACATAAAAGCTGGTTCAGAACAAGGGTCCCTCTGACCCAACGCGTTGTCTCCAACAGTGATTTGGGCACTGAGAAAGAACAAGACTGACATTTATGATGTTCCTTTCTCCTGTAGCATCTCGCTCTCCACCAGTTTTCAATTTGTCTGTTTAGTGGCCCCTGGTAAATCTCTTCCAAGGCTCTGTCTAGTCTCGTCTTGATCCCGTGTGGACCTTGCAACTGGGAAAGCCTCTCCTCTTCTGGAATGGGCAGGAAAAGGGATGTGACCTGCTCCCACCCCAGTCGAGCCGTATTTTATGGCTTTTGCAGAATTAATTGCCCTGAGCTGTAGGAAAAATACTGGCTTAGATTATTTCAAGGTGAAGCCGTCCCATGGCTTGCTTTGTTTTTGTTGTGAATCATAAGTTATTACAAACACATTATCGTAGTGCTGATGAGTCCCCACGCTGATGCTGGAGCAAAGGGTGAGATGGTTTGCTTTAAATACACACCTGGCAGCTCCACCACTCTTACTAATTCCCCACCTCCTCCAGTTTTAAGAGAGCCTTGAGCTGCTCTATAGACCTGTATAACAGGGGAGAAAACCAACCAACTCTGCTAGTACAAGCAAGCAACCACATTTTGGCTGTTCTTTAATAACCTTTTCCATGCACGTGTTTGGCCTCAGCAGAAGGTGATTCTTTCATGGAGCACAAGCCCAGCTGAACTCTTGGTGGGGCTACCTTGTCTTTGCTGCAGGTTGCAAGGATGCCTCTGGACTCTTAAAGTGCTTCAGCTAGTCAGTGGTAACTTCTTAACCCTATGTTAAGCTGCTCTTCCAATCTTTGAGCCCTACAACTGGCATTTCTGTGTTCATACCAGGGGCTGCAGGAACAGTTTGCATAAAAAAAAGAAAAAAAGAAAAATATACAGCTGAAATGACTGTTTGCATAGCTGCTTACAGTTAAAAAAGAGAAAAGTTTGTGCCTGTCAGCACTAAAATGTATGTTTTCCTGACCGTTCTCTTGCGATAACTTCTAATATTTATTGGATCAAGCTTGGTTCCCACAAGAACTCAAAATAGTTGTCTGGATTTGAAGAGAGGCAGCCTTCCTCGGCTGGCATGGCTGCTGGGCAGCAGAGCTGGCTCCCATGGCTTTTGGGCAACTTGGAATTCCTCCCTCCCGACCTCTTTCCCCTGAGAGCGTTCAAAATAGGTATGGCAGGGGAAGGGGCTGGCAGGGGTCACTCTAAGTGGAAACAGCTATGTTTAAAGTACAGCTAGATTCAGCTGAACGTGGAGCTTTTTTCCTCCCTGCCTCAAAATGTTGGAAAAGTTAAAAGTTCACTCGCAGCCCTCAAGAGCCTGGTTTTCTGGGAATTAAAAAAAATAAAAAAAAGTCAGGTAAAGTCAATCCAAAAGGGTCAGTGGTTCATTAAAGCACCTAGAGGTGGTGACCTTTGCTTTGATACATGAAGACAGTCTTATCTTCAAGCCTAGTCTCTATGAGACAGTGCTTTCCTGTAAGCATGACTATTGTTTACAACATTTGGTTATTTTCTCTTTTCTCCTTGAATGTGGTCCAGATACCGAAACGTTTATTTGTGGCATTTGTTGTGCTTGTGCACTATCCCCTGGTCACTTTAATGTGTGTTTGCACCGAGAAGCCCGCTTTTACATTTTTTTTTAATGGTGGTTTCTTTGGAACACGGCTCATTTCTGAATCCTCTGAAGAGATTATGAACTATTTAGAATAAAGCCTGCCTAAAGATTTCTCTAAGCCTTCAGAGCTACCCTCTATCGCCTGCACAGCTAGGATGACATGATCAAATGAGTCCAAAATGTATTTAGGAATATTGCATCGGAGCTCTAACGAGACGTTTTGTCAGCTGGTATCTCCTAAGCGTTGCCTGGAAGATTCATTTCACCTAACTTTGGTCACCTAAAAGCCCATCCCTTAAATCTGAGCCACGCACAAGATTTCCTTTATAGCCCCAGCAGAATTAGAGGCGCCTGTGGGGCATAGCCAAGCTGCCTGAAAATGCCTGCCTGGAGGTGTCAGCCTCTCTGGGAGTGACAGGGGAGCCTGGAGGACTGTGTCCCCATCGGGGGGCTGACAGATGAGATGAGCCCTGGCCTGGCTACACGCTCAGCAGGAAAAAGGGGAGCCGAGGTTCGGCATGCGGTGTTTGGGGTGAGGTTTTATTTCTGGTCCTGCTTTTTAATTGTCAGGATTATCTTCTAGCTCATCATTCACACGAGAAGTCACTCCCGGCCCACACGCCTGATGCGTGAAATTCGGTGGCTCAAGATCTGGGGGTGCATGAGGCTGGGCCCTTCTTGCTGGGGGATGATCCTGCAGCAGCGAGAGCGTTTGCAGGGCTGCTGACAAGAGAAATATTTTGTCAGCAGCTGCAGTGCTTCTCCCTCCAGTCCTCCTCCCCCCTCCGCCTCAGCATTTACATCATATCTCTGGAAATGAGAGTACAAAGAGCTGAGTGAAGTGGGCAGAATCACTACACACAGCATGTGCTTAATCATCCATTGGGAGATGTTAGTTCTGTCAGTAGCTTTCATTTTCTCGTAATGAAGAGGAACAAAGTTTTTTTTTTCTCTTTCTAGGGGTGGATTATTGCCATAATCCTCTTTTATATGCTTGCAGGCAAGACTACCTGCCTGCAAAACTGGAGCTTTCTTTGTACAGCTCTACCCCTGCGTGCCATGAAGCTGTGTGGAGGAGTCTTCTCTTCCTACCTTCCAAAGCAAAGCAGGGATGGAGGCAACAGAAAAGGTCTAGGTGAGGGAATCTTGTCTCTGGGCCATCACTGGCATGAAGATGTTCATGCTGATGAGTCTGTAGGGTCACCTCCTGTGACCTGTAAGAGGAACCATACTTTGGAGCACCACAATTTTGGCCTTGGTGTTATTTTCATCCTCTCACTTTGGGCCTGGACTAATGGACTCCTCAAGACATCCGGTTTTTCTTTGTTTCCTCAGCAGTAGAGGTTTCCTGGTGTTCCCATCACCTCCTGGCCATGTTTGCATGTGTGTTTGGAGGCAACCTTAGGCCACGATGGCAGTTGAAGTCAGTCTGTGGAGCTGCAGAGTTCTCTCAGCTCACAAGCAAAGCAGACCAAAGGTTTTCCTCCCCGGGTTTATGTTTGTTACCCCTTGGTTTGGCCAACGCAAATGTTTGCACAGTCACGTTGTAAACTAAATCGCTGAAATAATGCTCTTACAAATAATCTTCACAAAAGGCTATTGTTACCTGTTTCATTTCAGTGCTGGGCTGCTGGTGTGCTGCAATGCCTCCTTCCCCCAGAAGCCTTTGAAAAATGCCCACTGCGTGCAAAGCATAAACCTTGAAATAACTGGAAAGAGAAATCAGAGTGGGGAAGAGAGGAGACTTGACCTTGTGCTACCAAAAAGTCCTCCTTTTTTTTTTTTTTTTTTTTCCTGGTCTGGCTGTAGCCTTAGCAACAGTGCTGGGGAGCTCAGCGTTCACTGAATTTAACTTGGAGCAAATAACTTGGAGGGAAGTGTGAAGGCAAAGTGGAAGGAAGATGCTTGGGTCATAAGGGAAGTGTGTGGTGAAAAGATATCACTTCAATCCTCAGATGAAACTAGATGTTGCTGCGTTGGCCGCGGGGAGACCGTTAACGTGCAGCTCCGGAGGGGTCAGGCGTGTGATTATTTAAGGATATCAGTGAATATTTAATCTCCTTGGGGCTTATCTGCTCGTGTTCAGCACCTCTGCTGATTGCTTCTTCAGACAAATAGCTCTAATATTCCAGCAATACCTGTGAGGAGCAAACGCTGCTAAAATGGAAAAATCATTCTTCCCGTTCAGTCCGCGTTGAACTTCATAAAACTGTTTCAACAAAAATGTAAATGTTCTTTGTATAATTTAAACCTGCCCAGAGTGTCTGAAGGCGCTTCCTTTAAGAAGTGGAGGTTGTTCCAACGTAAAAGAACAAAATAATAGCTATTCCAGAGTGTCTGAAAAGTACAAGAAGTTCTCAGCTCGGCAGTAGCGCTGCTCGGCCCCATCCAAGGGGTGGATGGATTGAAGTGTTTTTGATGGCTCTTTAACTCCGCTGCCGTGGCTTTTCATGGCTTTTCCTGGTGGAAAGCTGAGACTGCTAGAATTCCTAATTGTACCAGTGTTGCAAACGGTGTTGATGATGCTGCCAGAAAGTTATTGCAGCTTTCTAAACCGCATTTCCAGAGAGCAACCCTTCTTTTTTTTTTTTTTTTTGCTCTCTCTATAATTACAGCTGTAAGTACCCTGCTTCCTTTTGTGTATTACTGGCAACGATAGCATTAATGAGCTCGCATTAATTAGGGAGAAGCAGTCTGCAGACTTGAACTCCGTGCAGGAGTTCACTGGTCCCATTTTCCTCTCTGCCCATTGAAGTACTGAGTTCTTCTTTCTTGCTTTTAGATATTTAAAATGTCTGTCAATAGGGGTTTTTTTTCTTCTAGTAAGGCTTTTACCCTGGAGCTTTTCAAGATAAGGAACCATGACAAGCACTGCCATAAGTGCCCTTAGTCAGATTTTGTTTGCACAGTGCTTGGGAGGCCTCTTACACTGGCCAAGGCCTCTGGATATTGTAGAAGTGGAAATATTAACTCCAGTAAGTTGGAAGTCCAGAGGTTTTTTCTTTCTTCCCCCGGCAGAAAAGCTTTAAATTAAAATTCAAAAGACTCTTTATGGAGCTTTTCTGCTCTTATCATTCAAAACAGGATTGACCAGGATGGCTCGCTCATTTGGGGAACAGCTTTTAACACAGTTCATGTTTCTTTAATATTCACCACCTTAGTATTTAGCTGGTGCAAGTGGTTTATATTTAAGAACAGCTTGCTCTGAAAACAGAAAAAAAAAAAAAAGGGGGGGGGTTGTTGAAAGTCAAAGGGGAAGGAAACACAGAATTGCTGCCCAATCTCAAGAATGTATTTTGGAACTTTAAAAAAGTTAAGAGAACTGCCAGATCAACGCTTTTCTGCAGTTTCCTGGATAAGTCATCAAAAATAAGTTAAAAAAAAAAAAAAAGAGTGCAGACTGTCGAATGATGCTGACTAGGCGGTACGGATTTACAGTAAAAAGGGAGAAAAATGTTTCAAATAACATTAATGGGAAGTTGCTCTAACCTGATGAGTGAAGCTTTTTTGTGCTTTATCCTCCAGTCTGACTAATGGGATTCTATTCTAGCACGCCCTTTGTGGATGTCTTTTGGATTATTGTTGACTCCAAAATCTTTTTTATGGCTTCTCCACCCCCTTCCTCTAAAAAAATAGCAAAAGTCAACACAAAAAAAAAAAAAAGGCCTCTGGAGAAGACAAGTAATAAAAAGATGCTTAAGAAGCAACACGGTGCTTGACAGAAACATTTGCTTTTTGATAAATTGATTTAAGATGAGGTGTGTGTTTTCACTGCTGTTTACCCCTCCCTTCTGAACTTTGCAACCCATCCAGCTCAGAAAGGGGATCATCAACCTTGAAATTAAATTTTGAGAATAAATTTGGCCAAGTGCTTGCTGCAGTTGCTTCATCCATGGCCTCATCCTGTGCTGGTGAGAGGATCCTGATGTTTATTCAAGGAAAGCGCTGAACAATGACTTGTTTCCTTAGTCTGGCTTCAATGTGAAACAATTGAGCCTGCCCACTTGCCTTTATCAATATGTTATCTACTAAATTGCCCAAACTTCCTCTATTAAGATTATTGGGGCCCCATCTCTTCCCCTTGCTATGTTGCCAGACAGGTTTTGTGCTTAGGACTTCCCCTGCCTCTCGCAGTGTTGGTAGCTGGTTTTCTCAGCCTGTTTGCAGGCCAACTTGAAAATACAAATGACACGTGGTCTTTTAAGGTTAAAATATTTCATAGCTAATCTTTTTCTGGGCCATCAGCATGGCAATCTCTATTTTAACAGGCTCTGGAAAGATTTGCTCTTGGCAAGATTGGCAGTATCATCATTTGCTGGTAAGCAGCCTGGAACATTCATTTCTTGAAGCAAACAGAGGGTACCAAAACAAAAGTGTTTGTTCTTTCTGTACAGTCTCAACAAGATTGTTCTTCCCCTGTTTTTAGATTGGAGAGATTTGCTTTGCCAGAGTGCTGCTGCAACATTTTACATCTCAAAAATTATTTTTGTGTGTTCATGTAATTGCCTTCGTAACCCCAAAGTTCTGAATCACTTTGAAATAGGTTTCAGAGTTACATGAATCAGCCAGCTATAATTAACACTTTCTGCTTGTCTTGAGCCTGGTAAGATAAGGCAAGAGTCTGTATCTGCTCATCCTGTCTGAAATGGGAAAATTATGCTGGAGACAGTCTATCAAGAAGAATCTTTTTCAATGAAATGCAACTTTAGTTGGGTTGTTTGGGTGACACAGCAGAGATATCTATGGATGTCCCTACAACTGGGCTGGGCTGTTTCAACAGTAAACACAGTAATTAACTATACCCAACTGTTGGCACCAGTGTGATACTTTATTCTGCTGTCTTCAGGTACTAAAACAATTACATCCAGGCCACGCTGCACTTGTTTCAATTAATCCTACAGTGTTTTGAGCAATGACCCGACAGTTGCAGTGTTCTGTCACTGCAGCTCTGCTTTTTCTCATGTTGTGTTGTGAGATGTGGTTAGGTAAAACTCCCAGGATTGCTCTTACGGTCATGGCTGACCTTTAATTCACCAGCACTGGCTTCAGAGTCTTGAAAAACCTCACTGGAGATGCCCATCTGAGCACTGCAATCGTGAGTCATCCATTTAGACGTAGTAAGACTCGTGGTAGTCATGCAGGTGACTAAATTTGGCTTTGTAGTTTTGAAGAGCTTTGCAGGCTGTAGCAGAGCCACAGGCAGAGCAAAAATGCAGGCAATTCTGCAGACAATCAACCCACTGATCTTTGCTTAAATGGGACTTCTTTAAGGCTCAGTGAGCAAGCAGTGACTGGAGAGGGGACACCAGGAAGCTTTGAGATCATAGAATGATAGAATGCTTTGGGTTGAAAGTGACCTTAAAGATCATCCAATTCCAACCCCCTGCCCTGGGCAGGGACACCTCCCACTAGACCAGGTTGCTCAAAGTCTCATCCAGCCTGGACTTGAACACCTCCAGGGATGAGGATCTTCCCACCAAATTGAGATTTTTATGGGGTATAAGCCAATACGTTTGGCTACATCAGCCTTTCAAAAAAACTCAAATTTATAAGTATTGTACAACTATTATCATGTCATCTTACCCACATAGGTTTAAAGCAACCAGTGTAGATTTCCACTTACTGCCCAATGTGTTTCATTCCTATTACACAGATGTTATATTGA
Source organism: Scolopax rusticola (assembly GCA_028565315.1). Classification (NCBI taxonomy): domain Eukaryota; kingdom Metazoa; phylum Chordata; class Aves; order Charadriiformes; family Scolopacidae; genus Scolopax; species Scolopax rusticola. The sequence goes on along the minus strand of JAOWAS010000001.1, from coordinate 1,607,345 downwards.
GGTTTTAATCCAAAGCAGTGTTTTATTTTGGCATGTACATAATAAGGCATCTACCTTGTGGGATTGCCTCTGCAGCATTTCAGATACCCCTCTGCTCAAGCTGGGGTGGGATTCATATAGCTAAATGCATGAGAGATCTCCCACTCTGACCTCCCCACTGTCATTGAAAAAGGCTTTTCTTGGTCTCTCCTAGGAACCTGCCTGATGGCATCTTTCAAATAACAACCTGCTGAGATGATCACAGACATTAATCCCTCTGCTGCTCAGCATCAAGACTACTCAGTCATTATTCTTTCCTGAAAAGGGGAAATGATCACATAAAAGGGGTGCTAATTTGGAAACCTAGGCATTTTAGAACAAGTTGTAGGGGTTCAGAAATCTACAGAAGCTTTTTTCCCAGTTGTCCACAAGAGCTGGAGAGAAATTTCTCCATCTCAGACCCCATCATCTAAACTTTCTCCCTTGGTCCCTCAGCTGTGGGGAGAAATGCAGGTAATACCTCCCACAAAAGGCATGTTATATAGAAATATCCACCCCGGGTAAAGTTCCCTTCAGTCATCCAAACACCCAACAGAGCTACTCTTGACAGGCTGAGAGAGTTGGGAATGTTCAGCCTGAAGAAGAGAAGGCTCTGGGGAGACATTACAGTCCCTCAAAGGGCTCCAGGAAAGCTGGGGAGAGACTCTTGATCAGAGAGCGGATCCATAGGATGAGGGGAAATGGTTTTAAGCTGCTTCTACCCCATAAAATCTTCGTTTGGTGGCAGGATGACTGCATTAATACAAACAAGTTAAATTCCTACTTTTTCTCAATGGCAGCCTTGTACCTGCAGACCCCTTGGTCCCCACGGGCAGAAGGACACAACTTGAGGTGCACCCAGGACCCCAGACGATGTAGCTGGGGCAACTACAAGCAGCCCACATCCATATTGGGATGACTGGGAGTTACTCTGAAGACTTTGTGAGTCTCCTGTGGCTTCCAGGCCACAATTTGGCTGCCTCTGGTGTCGGAGATCAAAATTCATGGAATAAAATTGGGCTTCTGCTTCCCAGCATGAAAGCTCCCGTCTGTCTTAGAGACTGAGGCTCAGGCCATTCTGGGAGCTCTTTACAGCTGTGCAGGGCACAGTTTGCAAACCATTAATTATCTCTTTGCTCTTCTATCTGTAGTCAAGGAAGGTTTAATCAAACACATAAATTTTGGTCTGGGCAGTCCAGCAGGTTAGATGTTGGGATTACACAGTAAGGATTTTTCGTTCTCATGAGAAAAAAAATGGCTCTATTTTAAATTTCAAAGAAATCCGATGCTCATTCCCAGATTTTCCTCCCGAGCGGTATGTACCCTTATAAATCCCAAAGAATGTTCCCTTCCAGAAGTTTCTTCTCCCTCTAGCAAGCGGTGTACTGGTATGCAGCTCTTGGAAATGCCACTTTCCTTTCTGGAGCAGTGTCACAGACATAGGGATTGTATTAAAAGATTTGGGCTGATCCTAAAGTACCTGAAGATCTTGTGGTCTGAAGAAAAGTTTCCTCTGGTTTTACAAAAGTCTTAATTGGTGCATATGGGGCTATTAAAGAAGCTTTTAGAAATATATTTTTATATTTTATAAATTTTAGGTATTTATTTTAGATATCTATATATTTAGATAAGTAAGTCTATGTGTATATATATATATACCATAGATGGCATATTGACTATTCTAACCACTTCCAAGCCTGTGACAATGATCCCACATCCTGGTTTTCCACTGCAGATGCTCCTTGTTCAGCATTTGCACTACTTACATGGCAGCTGCCTGGCTTAAAACCTTGGAGCTGGTGAAATGCACCCTAAACAGGTCCCAAGGGGATTCCCAGAAGCTGCAAAGAAGTGATGCTCCTCTTCTGTGGGACCTTCTGAGGTGGCTGAACAGCTCTCACTCCCTGTCTACATCAAAGTGCATCATTTTCTGCTAAAGGCTGCTTCAAGAAATGTGCAAGGAGTGTGTGGCAGCCACATTCCAGTAGGGAGCAAAGAGGAGATGCCCTTCTTGGACCTAGTGGGTTTGTCTTTTTGATACCAGATGCCAGTTTCTTGAGTCATCCCAAGAAACATAATCTACAATGTGGACACTGGTCCTTCCTGGAGTGAGGAGCACAGAACCAGCTCAGCCATTCAGCGGTTCATAGATTTCCTGAAGGAAGATAGTGTTGCTTGTATTAACAGATGTTAAGCAAAGGGTCAGCATAGAAATATATTTTTGGAGGAAAATCACTAATAAGCTCACCTTTGCAGTCTACATCTGCTGCATAAAATGTTTGCCTCATCACCAAAAGCCTCTTGTATTCCTTCACATCTTGCTTCCAGTAAGGTTACACTTCATATAACGTTTACCTTGTTGTTCTGCATTGGCTGATAGAAGTGCAAAAGCATTTTTTGGGTGGGTTGACTTATATTTTCCAAATATGAATCCAGAACACCCCACCCTGTGCAAACCTTCCACAGACAAATGCTTTTTCTCTTCCGATACGGAGCCCTGACGTTAAATACTACTAATACCCTGCGAGATGAATTTTCAGCAATGCTGGAGTGTGAGTCGCTTGAAAGTCAGAAGGATTTGCATTCCTATATTATTTCCAGGTTTTTCATAATCCTCTGGGATCTCAGTACAGAGAAGAAAGGTGCAGCTGGCGAGGAGATGCCTTTTCTGTCTGAGTTTGTGACAGCGAGGGGGAAATCTCCCCATTAGGCGATGCAGCTGGCTGCCTTTGAAAAAAAATAAGTGTGTGGCCCGTTTGGGACTAAAATTCTCCACGCAGAAACCCAACGACAGACAAAAATGCTTCTCCATACTATGGCCAGAATAAGCTTTAAAAAAAATTGTTGCTGGAAACATACCTTAAGTCCACCAGACAGTAAAAGTTGGAACGTAACTTGTTTGCTTAACTCGGTGCTAGTACAATAAATGACTTGCATAAGGCAATTCGTTTACCATTGTTCAAAGAGCAAGGATTATACAAACGGTCTATTGTGTGTAGTGCTTTCTGGTGGTTTAACTTTCTTGGATCGAGAATGACTTAATGAAAGACCACAACTCAATTCCTGCTTGTAATTTTATGGGAAACTACAAGGCTGCATTGTCAAAGGTACAGTTTGTTGCCTCCTTTCATTTCAGTTTCATGAACCTTGGAAAACGAGGCCACAATATTGTTATTTTTTATTAATGTTATTATTGTTTTATCCTTCTTCTTGGTCAACTTGGCAGGTTTGTGGTCAAAAAGAGATTTTCCTCTGTACCAGCCTGCAGGGCCCAGTGGGAGGTTTTTGCCCACCTCCATAGCACAGAGCTGTTTGTTGTAGCAAACTGGGATTTTTAATCTAACACCTGCAATGGTGGTGGGAAATACTGGCAAAACTTTTGGTCTCTCCTTTCCAAAGACTGTGCTACATCATTCTCTTTGCAGCTTTTGTGCAAGGAGTTGAAGATGTGCAATACCATCAAAGCTGTGGAAAACTTATGCAATTTATCAATTGCTACATTATTGACCTTATTCCTTTTTTCTGCTCCCAGGTACCCTCTCAGACGAGGCAGCTCTTTCACGTTTCTGACTCCAGGACCAAACTGGGACTTCACACTGGTGAGTTCAAACTGCTGGGTGCATGTTGCAAAAGCATGGAAACAAAAGCAGGAATTCAGAGATGAGGGTTCTTCTGCCTGGAAGGGAAAGAAAATCAACACATTCTTCTCTACCTGGTTAGATGTTTTCAGAGCCACCGAGGGCTCTGAGCTTTAGCTGGAGGGTGCTTTTTGCACACAGGATTAAGCAAAGGCAGGATATCTGGGATACCATGGTTTCTTTATAAACTTCTTAATTTGTGATGTGTTTCAGCAATCCTGCTAACTAAGCTGGCAATGCAACAGGCTAGATGTAAAACATGGTGTAGAAGTAAACCTTTTTTTTTCCTTAAATGCAAAAATCTGTATTTTATTTGGTAGAAACTATCTAGAGCAAATGCATGGCCTAACTGCTGTAAGCCTTGTATTTTTCTCTCCATGCTTTAACTTGCATCCCTCACTTGGGAAGTGGTTCACATCCAGCCTCTAGAGAGGGTAGATGAAGCTGGTAGAGACCTTCTCACTCTCTACAACTCTCTGAAAGGAGGTTGTAGCAAGGGGGAGATCAGTCTCTTCTCCCAAGAAGCAGGCGATAGGACAAGAGGAAAAGGCCTCAAGTTGCATCAGGGGAGGTTTATAGGATGGATGTTAGGAAAAAAATTCTGCACTGAAATGGTCATTAAGGCCTTGGAAGAGGTTGCCCAGGGAGGTGGTGGAGGCACCATCCCTGGAGGGATTAAAAGCCAGGCAGACGTGGTGCTGAGGGACATGGTTTAGTGGTGGGTTTTGTCAGTGTTAAGTTGATGGTTGGACTCAATGATGTGAAAGGTCTCTTCCAACCCAGGCAATTCTATGATTCTACCACCTCTGCAGAGTGGTTCAGAGGACCTACACTGGCTTTGTGTTCTGAATTTCTGCTTCATGACGTCTGTCCTGCTTCACGTACCACAGATTTCAAGGCAATTAGTCAGCTGAAGGAGGTGCATAGGAATCTTGTCCTATCTTAAAGCTTTCATGAGCTGCTAAGCTGATTTGCCCCCCACTGCTTCGTGGAAATAGGGATGGTCTCCTCAGCCAGCAAACTGGTCTGGCTGAAAAACTTCCCTTACCCAAAAAGAAAACAAAGAGTTTGGGATGAGCTGATCCAGCTGACTGCACAAGCTGTACAAATGCCTGTGGCGGCACGAGGAAGGGCGTGAGAATGTGTCTGGAGGTGGGAAAAGGACAGGATTAATTTTTAGGAAGGAAATCCCATCACAAATCAGCTGGAGCTTCTTGTGAAAGTGTTTAGAGAGAACTTCACTGGCTGCGCCTTGAAGGGCAGCCATGTGCAATTTTGAGACTGCACAAACACCAGTCCAGGGTGGGAGAGGATTAAACAAAACCATGGTCTCTTGTAGATTTTTTTCTTTTGCTTAATTTTTAGAAACTTTCATCTGGTGACTGCAGCTATATTAAACATATACATTTGAATATTACGAAACCCCAGAAATTATATTCTTTCAAATCTGAAAGTATTGTGCACTAACATCACAAATTAAAAGCATCTTGACCGAATTTCAGGTCATTCCTTTTCTTTGCAGGTTTTTTAATCTGCTTTTATTTGGCTATATGCATATTTAGCTGAACTCCCAATCAGTTAGAATGTATTACATCTCATGACAGACAACAAAAACCAAAGCAACTCTTCTTTGAAGGACTCCATTGCTTATCTGCATTCTCTATCATGTCCATCATCAACCTTGTCCACTTCTTCTTCTCCCTTCAAGCCTAAGTAGCTACGTTTGGAGCTACAGATGGTGGGTACCTCAGAACTCCAGCCCTTTTCTGGACACCCAAGCTTTCCTGCAACTTTCTAGAGGTTAGTCTTTGACTGATAGACCTCACACTGGAAGAGAAGCAAATGCAGGAGAGAAAGACTAATGAAGGAAAGGGTATATTTCTCTTGCCCAACAGACACATCCTTGCCACGTGGCCAGGGACCAGGTCTCTGCTTAGAGGCTCTGCCAACGTAATTATGCTGACATACATCAACCAGAGCGCTGTATTTTGGCAGCAGCCCTTTGGCAAGCAAGAACTCTTACTTTTTTTGGTGTCTCATGTGCTGGACTAAGTGTGTCACATAAGGGTGGGTTTTTTATTTGCCTTAAGACCACCAAATACTCATATACCAGTCACAAACAGCATCTTTTCATGCCATAGTTTGTGCAGCTGTTTGGCCAAAAGTCCACAAAATGTACCTGACCTGAGCCTCAGGGGAAGCAGGTAACTCAGCCAAGAGTCCTTTTCGTGCCTGCTGAGGCGGGGTGGGTTTAAAGAGAAAGACTAGTACGTGTTCTGCATAATTCTAAGAAAAAACTACTGTAGTTTGGCTTAAAACACCCTCTGGATGGCTTCTGACTGGAAGGAAGGTTACTCATGGTCTGTTTTCCTTTCTTCCTTTTCATCAAGGAGGATTCGTTTATGGGAAACAGGCACTTGATCTTTGTTGATTTAACGGTCCTTGGTGCACATTCCTCACCTGAAGCCTTATTGGTGTTTTATGACTTCAGGTGGGCAATAAGCAGCAAAAACCAGACTGATCCCTGAAGAACGAAATATCCTGGTTTTAGGCAAAAGCCCTTAGTGGGAGAGAGGAAAACTAGATGACTAGAATTGTTTTCAAATTGAAAACCAGCGCTTTTTTAAAAAGCAATCCTGGAGCTTTAATCAGAATCCTTGAAATAAAATTAACATGCAAGCTCATGGCGTTGTTTGGGTCTTTCTAAAATAAAATCACAAAATATTTAGATTTCCCCTCCTGATTAGCATTTTTTTTTTATGCTTCTCCTTTACAATACCTCTTTGAGAGCCTAAATCGGGTCTCACGGTTTTTACAGTTTAATAACTTTCGTTGAAGTAACTTTTTCCACATGACTTGAGTTTCATGAGAAGGTTAATGTATCAGATCTCTGATCGTGACCGTCTCAAAAAATATGAGAAACCGGTACCGTAGCGATTGCTTTTTTATCGTGGGGCTTTAAACACCCAGATTTGAGCAGTCTGAAGAGGCCGTTTTCTTGGAATCTGTTTCTTTTCTGGCAGCAGAGGGGAACGATACAGCTGGCTCCGGAGTGAAATGTCTAAGTTTTTGTATGAAACTATATTGGGCAAAGGAAATGGGGCCCAGCCAATGCAATACTTATTGCATAAGTCTAGCCAGTTTAAAAACAAAACTTTGGCCTTCCTTTCCGTGTCTGGGCTTTGGTCTGGAGCTGTATGTTAAAGATGTTAATGTACTTGACTCCATAAGGAACGAATAATATTCAGACCGAAAAGGCGTGGTGTCTTTGTCTTTATGGCAAATTTTCTTCTGTTAAATAGATGCTAATATCCTTGACTTACATCTGGGAAAAATAATCCGCAGACCAAAAAGGTGTGGTTATAGCAGTCTTTTATTGCGGGGTTTGATAAATAACCAACCCTGAATATTTTACTAAACCTAAAAGAACAAATGTCTGCATTTGCATGTGTTCTCAAGCCTGCCAAAGGTCTGTTCAAAAAGCATGGAGTGTGCTGGGACATTAATTCAGTGTCAGTGCTATAAATATGGTAAGACATAATGTCTAATGTGAGAATTTGTGCTCTGCATTTAGCAAGCCTCAGTGAAGGGACTCACGTGACGAAGTCAGTATCTTGTCTTTGCAAATACAGAAAAAAAAAAAAACCACAAAACAGAAAAACTGAAATCCTTGGGGAACGTTGTGCTTGAATCCACTTCTGTAGGTCCTTTGAGTAGCTGAGAAAAAAAAAACACAGCACCAAAACCCAAAATAAAAGAAACTAGTGAGTATGCTTCTGTAACATCTTACCATTACGTGTGTGTATTTAATAGTTAAAGTGCAGAGTCAGCATAAAACGCATAATGCAAAAGCACTAACAAACAGGAGAACAGGTTTCCCAGAACCCTCCGGGGAAGCTGGACATCCCCTCAACAAGCATCACGTTTTCAAAGGAACCATTGAAACTAGGCTGGTCAGCATTTAAAAATAATTTGAAGGACAACTTGTATTCCAACATTTTAAATACGCTTACAATGATGACAAACCTCTATTAAAGCTGAAACTTTTAAGTTATTTGAATATATTATTAAATTCTAAGAAAACAGGAATTACCTATGTGCTCCTGACAGAATTTCAAGCTGCTGTGCCATCATCCAGTGAGACCTGGACAGGCTGGAGAGTTGGGGAGAGAGGAACTTGATGAAATTTTGCATGGGCAAGTGTAGGGTGCTGCACCTGGGGAGGAATAACCCCCTGCACCAGGACAGGTTGGGGGTGACCTGCTGGAGAGCAGCTCTGAG
>JAOWAS010000001.1:1574840-1599308 GCA_028565315.1 Scolopax rusticola | reverse complement strand
TTTCCTCCTGAGGATGAAGAAAGTGAATTTAATTTGAACCCGACTCCAAAATCCCCGAAACACTTTGCACATTCAATAGTGTTAATGAGAAGAGAACCTGCTTTGGACAAAGCCTTGTTAGTACATTGAGGAAAGCAATCCATACCTCACCTCTCCTCCTTACTCATCTCAGTGTGCTCAGAGAGACACTTTTTTGGCAGAAACAAAGGAAAGGGGGACTGAAGTGCCAAAAAGAGAACAATTTGGGAGAGTCTGTTACGCTGGAGATTATTTTATCTAGAGTCACTGTTGATGTTCCATCCCACCGCCGACCCCTCCGAGCTCCAACATACCCCCAGAATATCAGCTTTGGGACCTGAGCCCAAAATGACAGCAGCCCAGCCCTGAAGAGTAAAGACCAATTAGATATTTCAGAGAGATTCACGTGTAGAACCCAAGGATGGGCACAATCTGGTAAATTCTAGTAGCTTCATTTGTGTCCGGAACAGATCCTCTCCCTACTTACTCCTAAAACACACCTTGATGGACTCACAGGACACCCTGGCTCCGTAAAATTAGCTCTGAGAAAAGCATCCTGGTAGAGCAAAGAGTTTAATCAAGCTTTGCTTATGCTGCCCTTAGTTAGCAATAAAACCAAGGATGGGAATTTGGAGAACTGGCAGCAGCAGTTCGCTGGGTTTTACCTCTCTGCGATCCCGGTTATTTCTCAGCTCCGTGGAAACATGGCATAAAAAAACAAAAGAAGAAAAAAATAAAAAAAGGGAAAAAAAGCAGCAAAGATTCACAGATTTCTTCCCCTCTCACGGCGACAAGAGCTGGATATTAGCTCACTGTCAATCACTAGCATCACACTTTGTTTGTGTTATTAGAGCAGACAGAATAATTACGCTATCAGCCAGAGCTCTTTTAAGACAATCATCTACAAAATCAGCCTAGGGGGGGGAAAAAAAAAAATAAATTATGAAGTGCTTATTGCTCCTGTAAGTAGGAAGTGCTTTTTGCAAGTAGAGCTCCCCTTAAGAGTCTACAGACAGCTCTGTAGGGAGAATTCAGAAGGAGAAAGAGAAATCCTGCCACGGACATAACCAAATTCACTGCTTTTGGGGCTATTGGCACTCTCATGTCAGCAGCTGCTGCTCTTTGAGAGCCTCCAGCTTTGCATCTTCTTTCCAGTAGCTAAACAAAAGAAATCAGGCAATTTTTCAAGTGAGGGAGCATCGTTGCTCCCAGCACACTGAACATCTCTCTGTCCCTCGGAGGGCTGACTCGCTTCAAAAAAGAATGCCAAGAATGAAACAAAAAAACCCAGCAGTTTGGGGGGTGGTTTTGTTTTGGTTTGTTTTTTTCTTCACTGGACTGCAGTGAAAATGAAACGTGATTTTATTTTCACACCCCCCCCCCCAAATTTACTTACTGATGCTGGCTGCTTATCATGCATCAAGATTTTTCCTCCCAAAACAAGTACCGCTACAATTAGCATGAGCCACACTTCAAAAATCAGTAGCCAACAGAGGGGTTAGCTTTTGGTTCAGCCTAGATGCAGAGGCCCTGTCTCCTCCCAAAGAAGCCGGCCTGGGAGTAGCAAATTTTTAAAAAAAAAATGAATAGTAAAAGATAAAATAAAAATCACACACCAAAATGAAGAAGCGCTTCTTCAAACGGCACAGGGGCAATTGGTGGAGCTTCTTGTCACAGGCAGAGATTTAAAAAAGCAATAGGTTAAATTAAGCAGAAACAACACCAAAAATAGCTCATCCAAAGCTATTAATCCTGAACTATCACTTCTGCTTCAGGAAGCCTTAAAATTGTGAAAGACAAAGCACTCTTTTGGGGAAAGTCTCAAAGGGCAAGAATGACAGATCAAGGACCCCATGACACGTCTGCTCCGTGGCCAGACAACCAGGGTATCAGCTATTTAGGGTCTTTCCACAAAAAAAAAAGAAAGGTCTCAAGTTTGATTTTATTCAGAGGGGGAAAAGAAATGTTCCCGGACTGGAATTGTTCCTGAAATGTTCCAGGATTGTGGTTCCAAACCACAACTCAGCTAAAGTGAGAGGGAATTTGCACCAAAATACAGCATCAAGTAGAGATGCTCCATTTCCCAGCGTGTCTACGTAGAGAAATAAAAAGATTCCTTGGAGTAAAACCCATCAGCACACAGAACTAGCTCCTGGGGCTTGGCAACAAGAAACTAAAATACTACAGAATGTGAAATGAAACCAATTCTAGCAGAACTTCAGGTTGGCAGGAGAACATCTGCCCGGCAGCTGAAGCTACTTTCTCCTCATCATACACTTGAGAAATTACACTTCGAGCATCCGCCTAAAAGTTTTCCTTTCCTTTTAGAATTCAAGAGTGAGGTAAAGCAAAGGAGAGAAAGTCATTTTCAAGGTTTGTGGTGCTCCTGTTCAGTTTCCATGCTTGTTATCCAACCATCACTTGTGTTACCAACTCCAAAAACACTTACTTGTTGCCCTGAGTCTCTTTTATCTTGGAAATATTGGAAATAATGGTTGGATGGAGAAACAAGGGACTCATCCAATGTTTATATTATCAAAAGCCCTCGCTTGTAACAGGCTAAACTGATAAACACCCCATGGGGGAAGACCATCCTACACAAGGGCAAGTGTCTGGTGCTGCCCCTGGGGAGGAATAACCCCCTCCACCAGGACAGGTTGGGGGTGACCTGCTGGAGAGCAGCTCTGAGGAGAAAGACCTGGGAGTTCTGGTGGACAACAGGATGCCCATGAGCCTCAATGTGCCCCGGTGGCCAAGAAGGTTTTTCCCCTCATTTTACCTACCAGCATCTACTCTGTTAAACTGATAAACAACATGAAGGCCAATATAAGAATACAAAACAGTTTCTTTTCTTTTTCCTCTCTACTTAATGAAGTGGAAAAGGATGAACTTGAGTCATTCTGAAATGTTGAAGGACAAGGGTCGAACACACTACTTGTTTCATGGGTGACCAAACAATTCATGCTCGTGACCCAGGTTTTTTTCCACACTGGGTGATTTGCAGGCTGGCACAGTCGAACAGGATGAGTCCACAATTGGTTTTCCATTATCTGAGCAATGAAAAAAACACTGATGTAGAAGCCCAGATAGTACAGAAATAGTGGGAGGTGTCAGGAAGCTCAGTGCAGATGGCTTTGATCATTGTTCCACTGCCTTGTGCTCTTCTTTAGAAAGGAAAATAGCTGAGAGCTGCATGGCCAAAAGCCTCATCTTTATTCTACAAAAATGCTTATCCTTTTAGTCCATTGCATTCCTAGCAGGGATGCTTCAGCCACAGCTGTCTACTGGCCATGCCCAAAGTAATGAATTAAATAAGTGATCAAAATGCCCTCACGTACACACATTCAGCTGTTTAGGGAACAGCACTATAAAACAAATCCCTGATACACAGTAAGAATCCCCTGAATCATATAGATTTGGGTATTTGAGGGTAGCTGAGGAACAGAAATAACCAACCTAGTGTGAAATTGCTTTATACTGGTGCTGCCTCCAGGGGGAAAGCTGTAGATCTCCCTCCCTCACAGACCCCTGCCCCAGCCAGGCCCTGCTGGTGAGCAAGTATTATAAGAATTAGACATGGTATCTCCTGGTGTCCCCTGGAGACCTCAGATCCTGATAGTCACCGAGTCTGACTATCCCTTAGTACAAAACTCTTTCAAAAACTCCAACTTTATTGCTGGATTGCTGACCTCAGAAACCACAAAAAATGTTTCATTAAACTAAATGAATATCAAATCATTTCACAGCGGTAACCGCTGCATTCTGTCCTGCGACTGAGATTTCCTGACAAAGACCTTACTCACAACCACAATTATAGGAGTGCAGAGAAACAAGCTTATAGGAATATAATTTATAGAATCAGAGAAAAGAACAGTTCACGTTTGAAGGGGCCTTAAAGATCATCCAGTTCCAACTCCCCTGCCCTGGGCAGGGACACCTCCCACCAGACCAGGTTACTCAAAGCCCCATCCAGCCTGGCCTTGAACCCCTCCAGGGACGGGGCAGCCACAGCTTCTCTGGGCAACCTGGGACAGGGTCTCACCACTCTCATGGTGAAAAATTTATTCCCAATATCTCATCTAAATCTCCCCTCTTTCAGTTTAAGACCCTTCTCCCTCATCCTATCACTCCCTGATCAAGAGTCCCTCCACAGCTTTCCTGGAGCCCCTTTAGGGACTGAAAGGGATCCCTGGAGCCTTCTCTTCCCCAGACTGATACTTACAGGTATTTATCAGGTGACAAACCATAAAAAAAGCATAAATCTGCTTTGCATTTATTTTCAGCCTTTAGTTTTTTCAGTTATTACAGTTAGTTGGGGATATAAAGAAAGAAAATGTCCTTATTATGCTTTATAAAAAACAGAGTCTTCTTTCTGAGTGCAAATTGAATGTAGAGCTCTAATTCTGGTTCATTTCTTGCAGAAGAGGAAGCGCCGAGAGAAAGATGATGATGCAGTCAGTATTTGCAGCCTTGACTTCAAGGTAATCAAAACATGTTCCTCTACATTATTGTGCAATCATCTACTCTGTCAACTCTAGTGCTTCCTACCAGAGAACGTCATATATTCTGTGTTTGCATTTTGCTATCAACAGTTTAGGGACGGGTACAGCTGTGTTTGCTCTTTTGTACACCTCTGGGGTGGGCTGAGTCCTGCCTCATGATATCCATAACGCTCTTTGTGATCTCCAGGTTTGAATCATTTGAATCCTAAATCCGCCACGATTTTAATGTTGTGTGAAATAAATGCGCGTAATAACCCGAACCCAGCAAGAACATAAGCATTTTCAAGTGCCAGGAAGCAAAACTGTGCAAAAACCCTTCAAATGTGGCTTTTGTTTGACTTTGGTTCGTGTACGTCCTTGTACTGCAAACAAGTTGGACTGGCTGGATGGTAAATTGTTCTTAAAGCTATGGATTAAAGTGATTTACAAAAATAAGGGTGGGGAGGTAGAGAGTTGTAACTTTTTCCAAGGATTATCCACATTTGGGTTTCTGAAAGAGAAACTACTTCCCATTGTCCATCTGCCCTCAAGGTCTCGCTGTCGGACACTTCTCTGCAGAGAGGAAGGAAGAGAAATAGGGTTTTTTCCTAAAGAAGGTAACTATTGAGCTGAGAGTTAACTAAGTAGGGTTTATGGTTTATTAGACTGGGATTAGAAGTAATTTGTTAGTGGAGAATTTCCTGGTTGACCTAATGACCAAGGCATCCTCTGTTGTTGTCACTTACTTTACATTTCTGCATTATTTATTAGCCTCACTTAACCTGGCTACTGCTGGCTGCTTCCCATGACCAATTGTCCGGTCCAACAGGCTAAATCTGGGCTTTGACCCCTCTAGATCACATCTCCTCTTCTGAGGAGATAAGACCATCCCTGTAATTTCCCAGTAGGGAAGGGAAAAGAGAAAAAAAAAAAAAGATTATCTGCAGAGGGCTGTGATGCCTCTGAACTGACTGTGTTTTGGGCTTGTTTTGTTTCTGAGGTCTTTCTGGTTTTCTGATGCAGATGGGAGTGTTAGGGCTTGGAAATCTGCCCTCAGGGAAAGGGATTTTCTTCTTTTTTTTTTTTCTTCTTTTTAATTGGGCTACCTTTTTATGTATTGGACAAAATTGCATGAATTAGGGTTTCTCCCACAAAGCAATCGCTTCAAGATGAAACGAAAATATCAACAGTAATTTGTGTACTCGCCTTTTAAGAGTTTCACCAGAAATCTGCCAAGAAAGAAGGGAAATCCCGAGGGTAATACTGTCAAAGTTCAGACTCCAGCTTTTGTTTAACCTGATTTTTTAACTTGTTCTTTTGGAAGGGTCAGGCTGTCCTGGACAGTTGAGAGTTTGAGGCACACCCCTCAGATACACTCCACTGCTCTTATTAAAATACATTGGATTGTCATTTTCAGGCTTTTTTGATAGCAACTTTGAAGGTTATTGAATGTTTCCAAAGCAGAGCAGTCAGCTATTTATAGTCAGATTTTCAAAACTCATCTAAGCCTCATCGAGCACTTACGCTGTAGCACAGATTATACTTTGCTCTGTCTAGATTTTATGAACCAAAAGCTTAAAATTTGTCTCCATCAGACACGGGTACATCTATTTAACTGATGAAATAAGGCCACAAGAGAAGACCAAGACTATTTAAGAATGTTAATTGTAGGTCAGACCATATTGTTTACCCCCATCTTACAGATGGGAACTGATTTTTCAGGGTTGGTCTTTAAAATGTCTAACCTCACAGCATAACTGTTATTTCAGCTCCTCTATCTCCCCCAGCAAATATAGCTCAGCTGACAAGCTGCTGTTTTATCACTGTACTTGTAATCACGGAGGAGTTTTGCCAACATATTGCATTCACACTCCTCCTAGACATAATTGTGCTGACAAAACCGTCGTGTCGATGGTGATCCCATGAAAAGCTGCTCTTTGGAGCAGGGAATTGTATCCCACTATCCCAGACTTGGCACCTTACCCAATGTATGTTTTTAAAATGAAGATAGGGGGAAGGGATTATTTAATTTGGATGTGTACCTGTCCTTCTAAAAAAAAAAAAAGGCTGAGCAGTCCTTTAATGATGTTTAAACCTCACATATTGTAGATTATCATTCCTCATACCAGGAAGATGGACTGGTATCGCAGACAGACTGCAATGCCCCAGCTATTCCAGTTTATTTGGGCTTGGTGACCTCCTCCTTAGCACCCAGGGCCCTACTCAAAACCAAACCAGATCTATTAAGCTTGTAATTTGACACAAAGCCTACAACCCTCCAAACATTACCAAAATATGAGTGGGAAGCTACAACCCATGACAATTACAGCATCAGCACTGCGCCAGCCCTTCTCTTGTGCCAAAACACCCTCCTTTGGGTAGAAAGAAGGTATTTTTTTTCCCTAGATTGTGTCTGCAGCCGTGCTCCCACATGGGCTGCTGATAATCGTCTGGTTAAGACAGAAAGGAGAGAAAATTGCAATGTAGGAAACAGAAACAAGAAACTGAGGACAGGAATTTCTCAAGCAGATCTTCACGCTTTAAAACGGAGAGTTATTTTTTGCATTTCAGGTAGGTTGATGACCAACTTTTTATTAAGTGATCACATATATCCCTGCCCATGGCAGGGGGGCTGGAACTCAATGATCTCTAAGGTCCAACTCTAACTGTTCATGATTCTGTGAAACGGTTCCTTATTACCCCACAGTTCTGTAAAGCTGGTGAATGATTCACGGGAGGAAGCAGAGCAGTGTTTTTTGAAGGTGTGTGTTTATCTTGATGTTTGTTAGCAACTAGATAAATACTTTTCAGTACATGACAGGGAACAGATGGATCTGATGGTGTATTTTTTGCCGGAAGCAAACTAAAACCGGGCTGAGTAATGGGCAAGAATCACATCTCATCTGGATGGTCTGTTCTGTTTCTTATGGGATGTCTTTGTAGGGCTTTAGGAAGAGGGATTTCAGAGAGGAAGTGAAGTCTTAGCGAGGACCCCTTTTTATGAACATCCGTGCTGTGTCCTTCTCAAACCCTTTTGGGACCAGTTCTGTGAATATTGCTCAGCCTGGATAGAAGTTCAGCCCAAACAAACCCTAGAGTTGTACTAGTGCTGGCAGCAGAGAGGGACTGTGACAATAAAACTGAGAGCGAAGATCTCTCTAGGGAAGTCAGATAAACACTGAATTGTTTTGATGTAAAGTATTTCTTGGGTAAAAAAAAAAAAAAAAAAAGAGGAGGTGGAGAGAGAATCCTCGTGTCTGCATTTTTGCTGCTCCGGATCATTTGAATCCATCAATGAGTGTCTTTCCACGGTCAGAGTCCCCACATGCAGCTTGGCTTCAGGCTGGGATAACACTGCCTAAAAATCATCACTAAATAATGCAGGAAACTGCAGCTCTAACTCCTTCCTTTAGAATCTATATGCACAAGCTTTAAAGCAACACCAAAACCAGTCCTTCCCATTTCCCTTCCCCCTCCCAAAGATGCAGCCGCTTGAGAGGACTTTTATGGGAATTTTATTGGCGTGTCTGAGTCATGCAAGAACGTGCCTGTGCATAAGTTACAAATTTGTATTTGGAAATAGACTTTGATCAAAAACGAACATCTCTGGCATTGGCTACACCACACAACTCCGAAAAACAACATTTGGCACGTGAGCAGGTCGGGAGCTGAAGTCAACTGTAGCTTCTCGCTCCATTACTTTGGTCTTAGGGCAGATGTTGCCTTTAATAATATCACGAGATCGAAGGGCCCGTGTTTTCTGGTGGCACATTCTTATTCATAAGATGGAAATTGCTTTTCTGGCCTGAGCGCACAAACGTTCATTTTCAGGCATGGTTGAGGTAATGTGTTTTCTGCAGAATGCCATAGGTTGAATTTCAGTAAAAATATATCTGTACTTTGTGGTGGGTTGGGTTTTTTGGTAATTCACAATTGTATAATGGAGTTGAACGGCAGCTAATTATAGTCACCTCCCACCATCCAAAATAAATGCTGGATTCCAGACCGGCTCGTAAACTTTTCAGATGACCCAATAGTATCTGGATGGGTCATAGCCTACTTTTGCTCATTTTCCAGAATACTGCTCTGAATTTGGCTCTGAATATAAATATCTGGGAGTGGAATGTTAAACACAGCTCACGGACAGTAAACAACTTTGTGTATGGCAGAGGGTGTCTGACTGTCCCGTGTCCCTGAACATGTATGGGAGAAGATCATGGCCTACGGAGATCTTATTTATTCCAGTCCTCCAGTGTTTGGCATGTTATGCTATATATAGCACGTTAAGAATAGCTGTAAAGTGACTTTTTAGGTGGATTTTTGTTCCTAGTAAATAGGATTTCAAAACGTACGTGCACAACAATGAAAATGAATATGCTATGAGTGTAATGGATGCTTTCGTTTTCCCCGAGACTTCAAGCCGCCAAAGGGATTAAAATGTCGCAGGTTCTTTCTTTGAAGAAATTGAATCCAGATGTCAGGCCAGATTAGAGGCATCCAGGACCTGTGAAAACTGGGAAAACTGCCCACTGAGGAATACCCCCCATGCCTCCGGGCTCTGTTAATGCACCAGCTCAAGTCTTCTCCTCTCCAGCTGGTGGCAGAACCTTGATCTTTTGTCATTAGCTCTTGTCAGCAGCAAAAAACATCCTTCTTGCAGGGTTAGGTATAAAATAAATCAGCCCCGAAGTGTGTCCTGGATGATGGTTGGGGCTCTGTAACCCAGCCAGACCTGAACTATGAGCATATGAGGTCTCTGGGAAGATCTTATAACCTCTTCCAGAACCTAAAGAGGGCCTACAGCAGAGATGGGAAGGAACTCTTGATCAGGGAGTGGAGCTGTAAAATGAGGGGGAATGGTTTTAAGCAGAAAGAGAGGAGATGTAGATTAGGTATCAGGAAGGAATTCTTTACTGTGAAGGTGGTGAGACACTGGCCCAGGTTGTCCAGAGAAGCTGTAGCTGCCCCATCCCTGGAGGGGTTCAAGGCCAAGTTGGACAGGACTTTGATCCTGAAGTGGATGATCTTCCAACCCAAACCATTCTATGATTTTATGACATTGAGGGTGCTGTAATGAATCTCTTCCACTGAAGATAGGCTGAAAAATCACAATCCAGGCCTGCTAGGGTTTGACATGAACTATGTGCTCACCGCTCTTGCCCATGATTTGCTTGAATATTGCCAAGAGAAGAGACAGGATCAGCTCATGATCAGCGGCCGCCCTGGACACAGGTGCTGGAGGACATATTCAGCTGTTGGGGGAGCATTCCTTCATGCCATGCTTGGCAACCCCTGGCACTAGCCAGATGCCACATGTCGCTTAAACATCTGAGTATTTTTAACTGTGAAAACTTACATCAGTCTGGAATTGCACACTGGAATTTGGATGCATATTTTCTTAGGAATTCATCGTTTGTTAATCTAAAATTTATCTGATGATGCTTTGGGGTTGAAATAACAAAACAACGTGTCAATACCCTGGAGAGAATTTTTATTTAGTGGCAGCCCTATCCAGAATAACTTGCAGGAGCAAGGAATGTCACAGGTATGAGACCGCCCAGGACTTCAGGCAAACAGCTCTGTGTCACAGCAGCCCTCCCTTCTCCGTGGAAATGAGAACCCCAGCTAAAAATAAGAGTAAAACAATGAGGGCTGGTTGACTCCTCTGTCACTTGAACTCTTCCCAGCTCCTTCATTTGATAGTACGATGGGAGTCACCAAGGTATTTTGCTCCTAGAAGTGAAAATCCCCGGATGAGTATGGGGGAGGAATGTTATGAATACCCACTGGCAGGAGAGCAGGAAGAACTGGTCTGTTATCGACCGGCCGGGCTGCATTCTCCTGGCTGCTGAGCTTCCACGGCGTGGGCTAAAGGAGCAGGAGAAGGCATGAAGAAGGTTGGGACCAGGGCAGAGGGATAAGAAGGCACTGGTTTTTTGGGTAGAAGAATATGACCTGAGTTAGAGGGAAGTTGGGATTATTGGTGGATGAGAAGCTCAACATGAGCAGCAACGTGCACTGGCAACCCAGAAAGCCCCCCACATCCTGGGCTGCAGCCCCAGGAGCGTGGCCAGCAGGGCCAGGGGGGGATTCTGCCCCACTCTGGGGAGACACCCCCCCAGTGCTGCCTCCAGCTGCAGGGCCACCAACATCAGAAGGACATGGAACTGTTAGAGCGGGGCCGGAGGAGGCCATAGAGATGCTGGGAGGGCTGGAGCCCCTCTGCTGGGAGGGGGGGCTGAGAGAATTGGGGAGGTTCAGCCTGGAGAAGAGAAGGTTCTGGGGAGACCTTGGAGCCCCTTCCAGTCCCTCAAGGGGCTCCAGGAAAGCTGGGGAGGGATCCTTGATGAGGGAGGGGAGACATAGGAGGAGGGGGAAGAGTTTTAAACTGAAAGAGGGGAGATTGAGATGAGATATTGGGAATAAATTTTTCACTCTTGAGGGTGGTGAGAGCTTAGCCCAGGTTGGCCAGAGAAGCTGTGGCTGCCCCATACCTGGAGGGGTTCAAGGTCAGGTTGGACGGGGCTTTGAGCAACGTGATCTGGTGGGAGGTGACCCTGCTCAGGGCAGGGGGTTGGAACTCAATGATCTTTAAGGTCCCTTCCAACCCATACTATTTTATGATTCCAGTGTGGTGTGGAGAGGCTACAAATCCATAAGTCTGGATTTGTTGCTTCTGTTCCCTGAGGAACAATTCTTTCTTTTTCCATTTATTTTGGCTTTCATCAGAGGGCTCCCAAGTTCCATCCTGGTTCAGGATGGTTTGCCCACTGGAGTGGTGTTTCCACTACAATGAACCTTATTAATTTTAAGGTCATATTCATGTTGCTGCTTGCATGTCATAAGTAGACAAATAATGTGCAGGTGTCGTTGCGTGCTCTGAGCTGGTGATTATGTTGCCTCAGAGGGGACGCCGTGGGGCTGAGGAATGGTTATTATAGCTGTGCAACACCATCTTCCACCCTGGCTGCCTTCAGGCTTCTCCATATTTATTGCCTTTCCTGCATTCATGTTGGTTAGCAAGGTCCAGTTCTGGGTTCCCCAGTTCAAGAAGAAAAGGGAACTATGGGGAGATGGTACAGCAGAAGGCTACAAAGATGGTTCAAGGAACTAGAACATCTCTCTCGTGAGGACAGGCTGAGGGACTTGGGTCTTTTTAGTCTGGAGAAGAGAAGAGTGAGAGGGGATCTCATCGATGTGATCAACATCTAAAGAGTGTGTGTCTCAGTGGTGCTCAGTGACAGGGCACAAACTGGAAGAGAGGCAATTGTGTTCCTCAACACAAGGAGGAACTTCTTTCCTTTGAGGGTGGCAGAGCCCTGGCAGAGGCTGCCCAGGGGAATGATGAAGTCTCCTTCTCTGGAGATATTCCAAACCCACCTGGACACATTCCTGTCCAACCTGCTCTGAGTGACCCTGCTTTGGTAGAGAGGTTGGACAAGATGACCTCCAGAGGTCCCTTCCAGCCTCTAGCATTCCATGTTTCTATGAGTAGCCATTGCACAGTGCGTGGCTCCACCTCCCAGGCTGGATTTTGCCTCAAAATGGGACTTGATCTACCTAGATACAGAAGACCTACAGAAATCATCCCATCTGCTACAGGAGCAGCTGAGAACCACTTGTTTTGGGTGTTTAAGGACAGCTGTCCAGGGCACGTAACCCTTTGCACGTGCCATGCCAGGAGGCATACAGGTGAACCCTCTTGCATCAGGTCAGAACTTTAGGTTTCCACGACATGACATCAACAGGCTGCATCAGCTGGGACTTGCATCACCTCAAATTAATTAACCTCTCAAGGTGTCACGCAGAAAAGTCAGGGATCTCCTCGCCGGTGAATCACGTGTTTCCCCAGGTCCCTTCCCCGAGGGCTCGGGAAAGGAGAAGGGACTATTTAACACATCACTTCGTATGGCAGGGAGCGCTTCGAGACGCGGGACGTCATGTTCTGGCCCCAACAAGAAGCCTTTAAGTGCCACCTTCATCCCCGTGACTCAGCTTCACGCCTTCCCTCTAAGCTCCCGGTCAACCATCTCCTATTTTTAGTTGACTCCACTCTACGTCTGCGCTTTCGAGGTTGAAAATCTATGGTTTGATTTTTAGACCTGAATCTTGAGACCAATTTTAACCAAACTTTGACCTTAGATTGTAGGAGTAATGGGCGTGTTTGATAACCCTCAAAAAAAAACCCCAAGCTTTGCCTGCTCCTCCCCAGAGTCATCATCCCTTTGGTCTTTAGTTATCTTAAAAATGGTCGATTTTTAGTAATCCAAAAAAAAGAATTACCCATATCTGAAGGAGTCACAGTCTGTCCTTTCAGAAAGGGTATACAGAAAGTCACTTTATCCCAAATTTCCAAGAATCCTGCCGTGGATGATCCTGAACGTCCTGGTCTGGCACTGCAGGTTTGCTGAGGGCAAATCTCCGGGGAAGAAAAGCAAACAAAGTTGAGGAGAAAAAAAAAAAAAAAGCCAAGGGAAGAGAAAATAGGACTTTTCTCCTGCTCATGACTCTGAAAAATGCTGGAACCGGGGACCCTGCACCCCTTTCACCCCCCCTGCCCCCCAAATTTCTCTCCTCCGAGACGAATTAAACAAAATCCAGAAGGTTGGTTAGCACAGGTAAGCAGCAACGCAGCTGCCCTCCTATCGCCAAATAAACTGGGTTTATTTTTACCCAGCACAAGAGACCTTTTTATTTGGGAGATTTGTGACGGTGCCAGGAATAATATGACTTAAAAAAATAAACAAAAAACTAAAACCCTTTTGCATCTAGAGCCAGGCCTGTCGGGACGGGCTCCCTTCTCAGAAGAGGGGGAGAGGCTCAGCCCAGCCCCTGGCTAACACAGCCGTGCCAGCACAACCTTTAAAGCCGAGAGCAGACTTAAAAGCACAGGTCTAGACAAGAATTTTATTTTTTTTTTTTCCTGGGTTAAAAAAAAAAAAAATCCCAAAAAACCCAACCAACTCGCAGCAGCAAATGATTTATATTCCAGTGACGGCAAGGAGAGGTTCTGTCAGGAGGTGTGCATCCCAACGCCACACTTGTGAGATGGTCGTGGGCAGCAGTGGGCACCAGCAGAGGAAAAAGATGGAGGAAAAAACAAAAAAAACCCGAAAAATCAAAATAGACATATTTTGGGTTGTCTCTTTTTAGAGCAAATAGCCAAAGCCCTGCGCTTTTCAAACTTCTTTCCACCGTGGGGTGCTACGGAACAGCCCCCTCGACCCTCAGGGGGTGCCACATTGCACTGCCTTAAAGCAGAGCCTCTCGCAGGTTTTTTTTTGGGGGGAGTTTAGGAGGAAATTAGGGCCGGGAAAGTGATCAAGGGGGACCCTGGTTTAGAGGGGAGGAGGGCGTGGCTAGTGAGCAATGGGCGTGGTCTGGGCCGTAGCCCCGCCCCCGCGGGTGAGGTGGCGGCGCGGCGCGGTGCCGGGCGCAGAGTAGGGATGAGCGCGGGCTGAGGTGGCGGCGGCGGCCGCGGAGGGGCGGCCATGGTGGCTCACGACGAGCTCGGGGGGCTGCTGCCCATCAAAAGGACTATCCGGGTGATCGACGCGCAGAACCAGTCCTTCAGGGAGCAGGAGGTGAGGAGGAGCGGGGTTTGCGGAGGGGGGGGAAAAAAAGGGTTTTTTTGGGGTTTTTATGAGGAAAAAGTGGTGGGTTTGGGACTACCACCCCTCCACGTTCACGCTCTCCGCGCCTGAGGGGAGGGTGAGGAGCCGGGTTCGCGGGGAGCCGGCCCCGGCGTGAGGTGCAGGCAGCTATTTAAAAGTCAAATTCAGTAAGATAAAAGTCTTTTAAAAAGAAGAGACAACTTAATAGACCCTTGGGGTGGGGGGGAGAGTTGTCCTGGAGGAGGGGGAGCCGAAGCCGAGCTCGGCGCCTCACCTGACGCCCCCTCCACCCCCCCCTGCGGTGGGATTTGTATTAAAAAAACCCTCCTGTTGCTCTGTGCGCTCTTTCCACTGACAGGATTTTTCCTAATTAGGGCGTTTGTTTGCTGCATAAACACACACACACACACACCCCCAAAAAAAAATAAAAATCCTGAGGGTCGGTTGGGATTTTGAGGGGTGGTGGCTTTTTGATGTATTGTTATTTTTATCCTCTGTTGTTATGTAGATGAGAGTAATTGCATTCCTAGTAGATGCTCGCATGCCTCCTGCTGCGACAGAAGGCAAAAGTTCAGCAGCCAGGTAGGGACCGACTGCCCTGGGCAGGGTTTTATTTCCCAGATAAACAGTGAGATGAGGTAAAAAAAAGAAAAAAAAAAAGGCGGCTCCAGACAGCTCTGGGGTTTGAGGGCTCCAGTCTGAGTCGCCAGCCTCTTAAAACCCTGGCTTTAAAATAGCCAAACTTGGGCAATCTCATTGTGCAAAAGGGAAACCAGATGTTGGGAGAGAGAAATAACATGAACCAGATTTCTTAAAGGAGAATAAATCGCCTCTAATTCCTTAAAGCGTGTATTTTTCTGTGGGGTGTAACCAGCACGTTGGGTATCTGAAGTCAAACTGGTGGGTCTGTCTGGATTTTGAGTAATGAATCCTAAAACCCAGCGTTCCTCTGGGTGCCAGGTACTGAGTTGCTGTCGAGAACCACTGGAGTTATCAGCGGAGCTTGAGGCCAGATTTCTCCCTTGGTGTGAAAAGCCTGTTGAATTTGAGAAGGGGAAGGTGGTAATCTCCATCCTGACATATCAAACCAGAGGCTGGTTGTTGAGTTTGAGTGCAGCCAGCCATTTTCCCAAACGGAGCTCGAGATTCAGCGAGCCCCTTGCACGTGAAACTTAAAAAACAAGTCAGGTGGCAATGATTTCTGGCAGGAATTAATCAAACTGGTGACTAAAACCCTCTGTGCGTGTTTGGCTTAATAGGAAAAGTTTTGCTGCGCGTGATTTTTAGATTTGTCACCGTGTTTGTCTGCATTGGTCTGGGACTGGCACGTAAGACATTGCACTCTAGTAAGTGATCCTTGTAAAAAAAAAAAAAAAAACACACTAATTATTACCTAGCACAGGGGGAAAGGTTATAGGTGTGTGTGCTGCTGGAGGAAAGTGCTCCTTGCTCAAAAGTAGAGACTGGTTTTGCTCTTTGGAGCAGCAAGGTTCAGTCTTTTCACCGTGCAAAGAGTCAACCTGCAATTTAGAAGCATTTGAAGAAATTCCAGTAGGGTGAAGTCTTGCCTGCCAGCTGAGGCAGCAATTTAGCTTTTGCGTGTACATTTATGATATATTTATATTCGCTTCTAATAGAGTCCCCTGGGAAAAAAAAATATGAATGGAAGCAGAAGTGCTGTTGAGCTCGCTGAGGTTTTAATTATCTGCTGATGCCGTAATGCTTGACACCACTAGGTTGTTACAGAAACTTTACAGACATCGTTCTAATCTGGGCTTCTGTAAGTAATACAGTGTGGAGACAGGCTAATCATTGTTTGCAAAGACAGAACTGAAAAAAAAAAATAAAAAAAAATCATACTGAGCCAAAGTTATCCGTAGCATGAACTGCACTGAGTTCTCAGCTTACACCATGGCTGGGTTTGACTGTAAGTGGAGTACATGACCCCAAGCTGAAATGCAGATCTTAGAGAAGGTGAAGTTTCTGAGGAGAGGGATTTTTCTTTTCTCCCCCCTCCTCCCTGCCTTGGATCAAACGACATAATTGGAAGGAGAAGAAGAAGAAACAGATGCGGTTTTTTGGCAGTTGAGCCGCTCATGTCTGAGAGCACTCGCAGGACAGAAAGTGGGATTTCATTCTCTTTAAGAGAGGGGAAATGGCCTTTAGCTAAGCTGAATTTATAGCACACAGAAGTTTTGGGGTTTTTTTCTGTTGGCCAGACACCCCAGGGAAGCACATTGCATGTACGGAAAACACTCCGGTCACGCAGATCTGTGTGAAATTCCTCCCTCCTCAGAGCAGAGGAGGCTTCCCCAGGAGCTGTGCTCCCTCCTCTTCAAGAGGGCAGAGCTTTTTACCTTCCAGCCTGTCTTTGCACATCTCAGTACATATCAACCCTTCTGAAAAGTGATGATTTGTAATCCCAGGGAGCCCCTTTGTACTGCCTGTCCCCACGGAGAGGCAGGAATGTCCTTCTGCCAGACCTTGTGCCTATGCATGTGTCACTTCAGCCCAGCACAGATGTGCTGGGAAGGCATCCACACGTGTCCCCCACGCAGATAGTGTGTCCTTATGTCTCATATCTGGAAGGGCTGCTGGGGCTGACCCTTGAACAGTGAGCTGTGAAAGACTGTGCAAGTGTCCTAAAGCACTGAGGCTCCTTGCTATTAATTTTCACTGTCAGGTTTTTCTTTTCCATGCTATTTATATCCCTGGCCTTGACAGAGCTGTGTGTGGCTTATGTCTGTATATTTTCTGCTTACATTCCTGCAGTTTCTTAAGCTTCTCTTGGCTTGGGTCCGTTTATTCTAGTCCACTGATAGGTGGCTTTCTAGAAGTAAATTACCTATCTTTTTCCTCCAATCAGAAACATCTGTTATTAATTAAAGGTTCCTTGTCTTCTTTTGAGCCTGGCCTAACTTTCCAGCCTTCTGCAGAATCCTGACTGACTCTGTGCTGAGCACAGTGGCTTTTGGTTGGCGAAGGAAAGGAGTGACTGTGGTCTTCCCGGTGTTGTGCCTAAATCCAGCTGAGGGTTGGGGTCCCAGGGTTGAGAACAGCTTTTCCCCACTTCTGTAGGACCCTCGTAGTTGTGAGATTACCCAAACGTTTCAAGCACAGCTTTGAACTTTCCAAGAGGTCTTTCTGCTCTACATCAGTCATAAATTGTTTCTTTTCATTTCTATCCCCTAACCCTGTGACTTTGAAGGCTTAATTCAGTGGGAGCTAACCTCCTCTGTTGCTTAACACCGTGTGTAGGCAGACAGACGGGCCACTCCTCGGGTCATGTTGCTGAAATCAGATCTTACATACATAGCCTTTATGCTTCCCCAATCTCAGGACTGGAATCCAGCTCCCTGTGTTCCCATTCCCTTTTTTGTTTTGCTTTCAGCATTTGTCACTTCTGTTGCTACAGAGAAGCGAAGGGTTTGGGACACCTTCTCTTGCAATCTCAGGCTGGAAATAGAGACGGAGGGGAGCTTGGCCAAAGTAGCCTTCACCTTTTGAAACATAAGAGAAGGGACTCAACCATAATTAACAAAAATGCCTAATAAAGCTTTGTTAAAATTTCTACTGAGCTGAACTCAAAAAAGAGTCTGCTTCCATCAGCTCATCTGAACTTCCTAAGAAACTTCCTTGTGATGATGAGTCACATCCAACCCTCTGCCAGATATTTAAGATCACCAGGGCACCTTATCTAGCCTTCCTCCCAGCCTTAAGCTCCAAGACCATCTCTTCTTGGCGTCCCATTGTCCTCACCTTTCCTGTACAGACCGTAAAACACAATATTTTAATTTTTTTTAAGTAAAATATGTGGGATTGCCAGCATGATTTTAAAAACTGATCTGAGCTTAAGCAGCAGGAGGTTTCCATGGGGCGTTTCCTCTTTCTTGGCAGCATTTCGGTCAGGACAGAATTGAAAACCCTCTGGGCTCCCGGCGGGGATTAGTGGTGTAGAAAAGCAGAAGCTCTATCTTTCAAATCTAAACAACGTTTAAGAAAAATTATGATGACTTGCAGGGAGTGGGGGGGGGAGGAAGCTTTGTAAATTTAAAGTTTTAAACTTTATCCCCTTCATGTGTGCGTGTCCCTCGCAGGAATGTTCAGCATGTGGTCATTTGCTATTTGTTAGAATAGCTGCTGAGGCTGTCCTGGGCTCTGACTGCTACTTTTCTCTCCAAAAGAAAATTAAAATGGAAAAACACATTCTTTCTACAAAGGAAAAACATGATAAAAGAGAGATTCAGATCACAGCTCCATCTTTAGATGACAGTCACTTGCTTTGCGGAGGAGAACGCTTCAGTCTATTTATGTTCAAACCATAACAGTCCTTCTTGGAGGCCTGTTTTGAATTCTGACTGACGTGTGTGTTATCTTTTCTCTTTTGGGCAAACTCTCTGCAGTTTAATTGCAGCCTTAAAGTTCAGACAAATATTTACAGCCTCTGCTTTCCTTTTAAGATGAATGGCTACTTCAAAACACTCTCTTTGCTGTGTTTCTCACTCCTTAAGTGGGTTGGTGCTTTTTAAACCTGCCTGGGCAGCTTGAGAAACGGAGTGGGAGTCGCAGCCAGTACAATTTGTTCTCTGCTTTTATTTACAGGAGCCAAGCAATAAACGGGTTCGGCCTTTAGCACGGGTCACATCCCTGGCCAACTTGATCTCTCCTGTAAGAAATGGTGCGGTTCGGCGCTTTGGGCAGACAATACAGGTAAAGAACAGAGCCTTCCAGTCCCAAAAAGTCCAGAGAATGGGGAAGGTACTGGTTGTGTCGGGGTAAAACGGGCGCTGGGATTTCAAGGAGTCTCTTGAAAAATCTCCTACGAGTTCAAAAAAACCAAACCAACCACCTGATTCATAGTTGATAAACTGTTCCAGTGCTTGAGATAAGGTGTATGGGAGCATGTGCTTAAATGTGAATTGACTGTTCAGCCATCTCTCAATAGCACTAGAGAGGTGTTGTCTAAGGAACACTGTACCCCATGCATACAGATCAGAGTGCTTCTGCCTCTGGGTTATAATAACATTGCAAATCACCAGAGCAAAGTTCAGGTGACTCCTGATTAGCCCCGTTATAGGTAGGATTATGATCCTAGTTTATTTATTTCCTCATATCTTGGAAATAAACCCAAATTTGACCTTCCCATCCTCCTCCCAAGCGCTGCTGGTGGGTCAGTGCAGGGAGAGGCGCGTGGAAAAGCTTGCCAGTCTCTGGGCTTTCTCAGCAGCTTGATTAAAGTGTTCCTTTATCTGAGGAAAAGTGTCTGGGTGTGTTTTCCTGCCTTATACAACAGAGGAGGATGAAGGATTGGGAGGGGTATGGATAATACTGTAATACTTCTCCACTTCTGAAATGTTGACCCTACGTATTTTGGTTTAATTTTATTTTTGTTTTTAAATCCCTACAGTCGTTTGCCCTTCGCAGCGACAGCAAGTCTCCAGGCTGTGCCCAGAAGTCATGTAGCAGATCTGCTGCTCCTACTCCTCCTAAAAGAAGAAACAGCGTACTTTGGTCTGAGATGTTAGATGTCAACATGAAAGAGTCCCTCAGCACCAAAGAAATTAAACGCCAGGAGGTAGGCTGCCCGTTAATTAGCGGGGCTGGGAAGTGCAGCCAGGCCTGGGTGGGGAAAGGGATAACGAGCATCTCTATCTTCCTGTGCACCTTCTAGATTTATTTCTGCTTTAGGGCCTGGGAAAAGGTAGACTTCTCTCTCTTGAGTCACTAAGGAGTTCATCTCCCCAGTGGGACCCTTCGGAGATGCCAAACTCTTTCCCTGGGGGGTGCTCAGCATTTCTGAAATCCAAGCCCCGGCCGTTTTGTGCTTTGCAGCAGACCCAAATTCGGGTTCCTTGTAGAGCCAGCTGTCTTGCTCTTAAAGCTCTTGACAATTGGGTGAAAGCCAAATGGCAAGGCCTTGGCTTGCTTTTTTCCTGTAGTTCTTTAGACAAATCTTTTACTGACAACACAGGAGCTGACTAAAGACGCTTGGGATTTGACCTCTGTGGTTTTCTGGGTTTTGGGTGGTTTTTTTGGTTTTTTTTTCGTACTTGCCTGTGTAAAAGCAGTGATTTAAAAGGCGCTAATATTTAATTTGGCTTGTGCACGAGCGTCAGAGCCTTTCACACAGTTGTAAGTCATGTTGCTTTCTCAGAGCTGGGAAAGCCAGCAGATTTACTTGAAGTTGTCATGCCCAGGTGGCATATAGTAATTCAGAATGGCAAAGCCATTCAAGCTGCAGAGACAGGATATAAATTCTGTGAGCTGAAAGGCTCTTTCAGACGAAGACTGGGATTAAAAATGACTCTCGATGCTTTATCCCCTTCCTCTAGGCAATATATGAAATGTCCAGGGGAGAGCAGGACCTAATCGAAGACCTGAAGCTGGCCAGAAAGGTGAGTGGTGTTTTTTGGGGTTTTTTTTTCCCTGCAGTTATTAATCATTTTGCAGCTAATAATGACGTTTATTTGCACCTGCAATCAATACACATCAGCTTTTTGAGGCCCAGAATCCACAGCTGGCCTGGAAAGCTGACGTCAGCAGTCCTTTAGTACTGGTTTAATTGTGACAAACCCAGCCAAAAAAAGGATTGTGCTTTGCAGTCCTACAGAGCTGGTTGGGGAATCCCTCTCCCAGAGGGAGAGAGGGATCAGGAAGGAAAATCCCTTCCGTTTGAAGGGATTGATACCTTCATACCAAAGAGAATCTTTTTAGCATTCAAAGTCGGTTTTACTCTTTGTGTTGGCTTCACTTTATATCTGTCCTGCATGTGATATGTCCCCTCATATCCAAATTGTCAGTCTCTGTGCTCAGGAGATTTGAATATATTTTAATACTGACGTTCTTTGACAGGCTTATCATGATCCCATGCTGAAACTCTCTATCATGTCTGAGGAGGAACTCACCCACATATTTGGGGACTTGGATTCTTACATTCCTCTGCATGAAGGTAAGAGCAGCTGGAGCATTTTCACATAATGTGCTGACAAGAGGAACTCTGGGCTTTCTCTCGTTTGAAAAAATTTACTGGGGCATTGTTGCAATTTCTATTTTTGTATTTCGATTCCAGACTTGTTGGCAAGTTTAGGAGAAGCAACAAAACCAGATGGAACAGTGGAGCAGATTGGACCCATTCTTGTCAAGTGGGTGAGTACAGAAGTTGGTGATAGAGGGCTGACAGTGAGCTTACAGACCGTTTAAAGCTGAAAAGCTGTGGGCTTTTGTGGCCTTGAGCGAAAGATTGAAAGGGAAATCCCAGCTAGGCTGAAAACAATGGGACTCTGTCAGCTGGAATGGGCCACAATTTCACCCCTGGAGACTCACACGAGTGTGATTGCAGTGATTTGCTGATTTCTGTTTGAAATGTCTCTATCTTCTGGACTCTGTGTCACTGCTGTGATTTCAATAGCATTATCGCTGTTCATCTCAAACATCTGAACTTCAAAAGCATTGCAGGCAGGATGCCCTTGTCCTCCTCACAAAAAACTGGCTACAGATACAAGACAGCCTCTTAGCTCTCTTTTATTGGCACATTGCCTCAGGGTGACTTGGTTGGTTCTGAAACTCTTCGGATGATTTGGTTCAGGCAGAGCTCAGGTGGGGTGGAAAATCCGCTGCCGTCCTCTAAACCCATCTCTCCGTTTGTGTCTCCCGGCTGCTCTCCCGGCAGGTCCAGGGCTGCCGTCCGGGCTTGCTCAGACACTGCGCGTGTCCCATGCAGGACCCTCTCCACGTGTGGAGCCATGGAGGAGCTCCAGGGATCTGGGCTGGGCTGGAGGTACTGGACAAACCCTCCTGGCTGCTCCTCTCTCACAGCTGCAGTGAGTTTGACAGTGCTCTGCCTGCCCCTCCCTGGCGACCACCAGCCTCTTCAGGATCTGTGGGATTTGGTTGGCGCCGGGAAGCCCGGGGACGATGGCCAGGGGGAGAAGGATCTGTGCCTCTCCTCTGCTCCAGCTCTCCCTCCTGCCTCTTCTGCCCTGGCTGCTGGGTAAGGATCACTTCTCACCTCGCACAAAACCTGACACCTGTGGCCGTGGCTCGCTTTGTGGCTCGATTTATCGCGGGCAGGCGGTGATACCCTGCCCAGCAGCTCATCGCTGGTACACGGGCACCTGTGCAGGGGGCAGCCGCAGTCCCGGCCGGTGGGTGGCCACTCTGCCGGGCCGTGAGCTAGCCCTGCCGCCGGCTCTCCCAGCCCCGCCGCTGGACACCCCGACTCAACCGAGACTTTATTGGAACCGGCCCGGCCACGCACTGGGAGACAGCCTGCTTTGATCCTGCTTCTGCTTCCCCCTGAATTCCAGTCCGCTGACATGTTTAGATCGAACCTGGTGACCCAAATCTGACTGCGGCAACAGAGAAGAAAAGTGACCTTTCGAAAAGAGCAGCCTGGGCGAGCAGCCGCGTGTGCTTCGGGCCACCCCGGGCCACTGCACCCAGCCACGGCACGGCGAGGAGCAGCCAGGCAGCACCGAAACATTTCACTGGGTTTAATTCAATTACTTTGTAAACCGGCGTGTAGCGCGGCTGCCACCTTCCCAGCTCAGGAAGCTCTCACTGGTGGCCTGTGTGAAACAGCTTAGTGGGCTTGGGCCAGGAGCTAATAAACATGTGTTTGCAGTGCAAAAACCACCTGCCTCTTTGCAATGGGACCCGCCGACGGATCTGGGGGAGCAGAGGATTCACCCCGTCCCTGCCAGGACAGGCGAGTTGCGGGGTAAGGGTGGGGGGAGCTGCCTTCACAGCCGACCACAGATGGAGGCAGAAAAGGAAGCAGTGGTGGGAGGGAAGGAAAAAAAATAGGTCATACATCCCTCCTTCCTCCTGCTTTCCTCATTAGCAGTGTGGAGCTGGTCAAGGCTGCAAGGTGGCAAGTGAATCTAGACTTAGTGAGGTCTTGCAGCCATGTGGGAAGGCAGGGATACGTCCCCAGCGTCCCCAGGGCTGGGACTCTTCAGGCATTCAGCACCCACTGTGGCCCTGGGCATCACTTCCCTGAGCTCAAAGGTCCCCAGCCAAGAATGGGGCAGAGCAGATATTTTTAAAGTGAAGAAACCAGGAAAACTCTTTTCATTTCATGATTCTTCCTGTATTCCCATCTTTATCTCAGCATCAAACAATTGTGATGGGCAGAAGCTCAAATTGTTGCCCCAGGCAGGACTCATTTAATTGAAAGCCTGAGCAAGGAGAATGTTACCCCAACTGTTTATCTTCTCAGGCAATGCCTGCCAATGTCTGGGGCAAGGAGATGTGGTCTGTGGTGATACATATCCCATCCCTGCTGTTCACATTTTTCCCAGGGAAACCCTCTATGCTCAGCGCTCTTAAAATCTGGCAGCATTAGATCCTGGCCCACGTGGTTTTGGGTGCAGGTGGGTTTTTCCATGGTGCACTGGTATCTTCCCACCTTTGCTTCCCACTTTCAGGGTAGCCTGAAGAGGAGTGGGAGTTTCAGATTTTGCAAATCCCAATGTGCGTTGGTCAATGGTGTAGGAAGAACCAGCCGAAGTCCTGCAAACTGCTTAGGGAGAACCAGGGGTGAGCTGTAGCAGCTCCAGGGACTGAAGGGGGTCTGCCAGCCCTGGGGACCCCTCTCTAGGGGACAGCAAGACCAGTGTGCCCTGATGGGCAAGGGCTTTCTGCAGCATAAACCCCAGGGGAGGGAGTCCCCCTGGCAACCTACCCACAGCCCTATCCATCCCTCCCTATGGGGAATGGGCAAGGGGGACCCCAGCCACCTCAGAGTCTGGAAGAAGCCCCAGAAGGGCTTCCCTGCTCTGCTCTACTGGGGCTACATGCCCAGCTGGCTCCATGCTCACAGAGCCCCTTCCTCCCCCCGGAGCATCCGCTGGGGCACAGCAAAGCTGGTGGGGATGGCTGGCCCCAGAGCCCCCGCTAAGTGCTTGTGGGGTTGGGTTTTTTCCACTCCTGGGAACCAAGAACCAGCTTTTGTTGGCGAACAGACCGTAGCTTTCATGTGAAAAGGTTAGTACAGTATGTTAGTTCCTAATGAGGGGATAATAGAGTCTGATTCTCACACCCTGGGGACTGTGAGGTGACAGCAGCACGGGAGAAGGGTATTTAACACCTTCGCCCTGGGAACCTTTTTCCTTTGCAGCCGGAATCCCCCCAGCCCTGCCAAGAGCAGGGAGGAGGAGGAGGAGGAGCACAGTGCCTTTGTCCCTGCTTCCCACTTGTGCCCGGATCCCATTCCCTCAGCACACACGTCCTCGCAGCAGGGGCATCTGGGGGAAGAACCTGGGAAGCAATCCTTCCACAACTCGGGATCTGGCTCCCCTATCACCAGCTCACAGTGTCAAAATGTCCCTGGCTATGGGCAGCAGGGGGTGGGG
>JAOWAS010000001.1:1512692-1540892 GCA_028565315.1 Scolopax rusticola | reverse complement strand
GGAACAGGCTGCCCAGGGAGGTCATGGAGTCCCCTTCTTTGGAGGTTTTCAAGACCCGCCTGGATGCAGTCCTGAGTAACATGCTCTAGCTCTGGGCAATCCTGCTTCAGCGGGGGAGTTGGACTAGATGATCTTTACGGTCCCTTTAAATTCAGTGAAATTCAGATGCACTTCATAGGAGCTGATGGTTACAACATCTTTTTGTGAGTGTGGGCCCCATTTCCTACCACCAACCTACCACCTCCCCAACCTCGGGTTTTTCTCCCAGGGGCTGAGGGAACGAGGAAAGGAACTGAGGAAAGGTCCAAAACAAGGCACCGGGTGGCCAGGGGAAGGACTGAGGTGCCCAGGGCAGGGGGTGAAGACCGCAGAGATGAGGAAAAGGGACCGAGATGATCAGGGAAGGTCCAAACCGCGGCAGAAAAACCCGAGGTTGGGGAGGTCGCCCCAGGGCATGAGGCGAGGGGATGAAGAAAAGGCTTAAGGGACGGAGGGTAAAGTCCAAAACGCGACATTGAGGGGCCGGGGGAAGGACTGAGGCGAAGGACGACGCCCAGGACCGGAGGCTCGCGAAGGTGAGGAGAGAGGGAAATGGCGCCGAGCGGAGGGTAGAGCAGGCAGGGCCGGTGCCGGGGCGGCTGTGACCCGCGGGAAGAGGAAAGCGGCGGGCGCGGCCGAGCTCTCTTTCCGGTTCAGTTTTCACTTTCTGTTTTTTTTTTTTCCCCCCCACCACCAGCTACTACCGGCCCCGGCCCTGCCCTCCCCGCCCGCCTCCGTCCCTCCGCGGCCCCCTTTTTCACTTCCTGGGGCCGGCGGATGGCGGCGGCGGTGGCCCGCACTCGGCCCGTTCCGCGTCTCCTCCTGAGCCCGCCGGCCCGCCCGGCCCGGTAGCGCCGCGCCCACCCGGGGCTCCCCCACCGGGAGAGGAGCCGCGCCGAGGGCCGGGTCGGGCCGGGCCGGGCGGCATGAGGGCGGTGTGAGGGAACGGCGAGGAAGGAGGTTCGGCCATGGGGGAGCGGCGGGAAGAAGAGACCGGCGGACCGGGCACGGGTGAGCGGGGAGAGGAGGGAGAACGGGCGGGGACCGAGCCCCGGGGAGGGCGGTTGGCTTCATCCCACTCTCCGTTTAGGGAGGAGAGGACAAAGCCAGCTGTGCCCCCAAAACCGGGACTGCCGTGCCGCGTGGGGAGCCTCTCTCTTTGTGAGAGGGAGCAGCCCCCGGGCTAGGGTTGTAGGCGCCTGCATTGAGGCTTTCGACACCTAGAAAGCGCCTCCTTTTTTTTTTTTAATTATTATTTAATTTTAACTGGCTCGCTGGTGACACGTTGGCTTTTCTGAGTTCCTCTTTGCACCAGTAGCCGGCCCTGTGCTGCTGGAAAAGCTGCGGTCCTTATCGGTTTGGTGGCTGCACGCACACCTTCGGTCTGCCCTTGGGGAGCCGTGCTGGGCAATGGAGGTGC
This sequence comes from Scolopax rusticola, assembly GCA_028565315.1. Classification (NCBI taxonomy): domain Eukaryota; kingdom Metazoa; phylum Chordata; class Aves; order Charadriiformes; family Scolopacidae; genus Scolopax; species Scolopax rusticola. Next base: position 1,539,433 of record JAOWAS010000001.1, on the reverse strand, counting down.
CCTTCTGGAGGAAGATATGGAAATACAAGCAGGTCAGCTGCAGGCTGTTCCCATCCTGGGACAGGCAAAGGGAGCTGAAGGCTAGAAGGCATCTTTTATTCCCTCCTTAGAGCAGTTGCGCTACCATGTGGGGCTGGAAATCAGCCTCTAAAAAAAGGGGGGGGGGTGGGAAAATGTGTTTCTTCTCGGGTCTCACACAGTTCTGTTGTGAGGTTGTCCTCAAATTGTTCTACGGAGGTTTGGACAGGAGCAGGGCTTGCTGAGCTGTAGGTCTGCACTATCCTTAAGGGGGGATAATATGGAATAGATGAAGCAAGCAGGTGTGTGGATGGTAGAATCACAGAATGATCCACAGGTGTGGATTATAGAATCACAGGTTGGAAGGGACCTCTGGAGATCATCTAGTCCAACCCCCCCACCAAAGCGGGTCCACCTAGAACAGGCAGCACACAAATAGTTGTAAACCATGTTTCTTACTCCATGGGAACAAAGTTGGTTGTTTGGTTTTTTTTTAAATGTGGAAGAAAGCCTGCCTGGCCCAGAATAATCAGTAGCCCAGTGATTTGGTGTTCCTCATGGATGCAGGAGGAGCTGGGTGCAGCTCTGCTTTGTGGGGGATTCAAGTTGGAACATCAGCTTCCTGGTTTTACCCTAGGCATTTAGTCAAAGTGGATTTTTCTTAGTGCTGCTTGATAGATCTCGTTAAGGTGCTTATAAAAGACTGGTAGAGAAAAGGGAGACAGTCACAGGGCTGTACTGGCACTATCTGCCCTATGGTTGAGTCTGGAAGTTACAGGTGTGCACTTGAATGAACTTGTTAGATATAGTGTGTTGTCAGGAAAATGTCTGATTTCACAGAAATTGCTGTTTTCCAATTGAAAAGTCATTTTGTTGGAGGATTCCCTAGTGTAAGTAAGAAGTGTAACTACTCTCCTGGGACCAGAAACTATATTACCCAGCTCTGAAACTGGTTTTATGTACTAGTTTGGTCTTTTTTTAGTGTTTCTCTTAAACCCAGCACTTTTGGTGGTAGCAGGATGTTCCCCATTCCCAAATACTCACCTCTAACACCCTCTAACATCTGCATCCCACCCGACTTCAAGCTATGTTGGTGTAACTCTTCATGAAGCAATGCAGCAATTTAGATTGCTGAACCTGTCTGAATTAAAAATAGCCTCTTTTACTTTATTTTCTGCTGCAGTTTGCTGATTTTCATCATTACACAACCCTAGCTGTGCCAGGAGGGGAAGAGAAGAAACGAAACATCAGGGCAAGGGCTTGCATAGGTCATGGTAGCCACCCACTGAAATGTGTATGGGAATACAGCTTTGGTGAAATGCTGGGTTTATTACATGAAATATATATGTTATTCACTCTGGTAAGTGAATAGTAGCCAAAGTAACCAACTGATTACTCTTGGGACAAGAAAGCAAAAGTTTTATTATTTTGGGTAAATGCTCTTTTTGCACAGTTTGGCTTGTTTGGGGTGGGGGGGATGGGTTGATGATTTAACTACCCGCTAGTTCTGATGGGGTGTTTGGAGTCAGTGTGCATGGACATTTGAGTCCGTGGCTTTGGTTCTCTTTTTATTTGAAACTCCTAAGTGTGTCTTGTGAATTTGTGCAGTCAAAGGGTCCATAGAAAGCTCACGGGTAGAGCTCTGTTGCCCTGTCAAGCAGAACAAGTAGACCAGGGGAAAGAAATTCAGTGCTGAAAGGGGAGCATCTGTAGTAAGAGCAAAAGTAAAGCAACGGAACAAGCTTAAGGAAGGATATCTCCCTCTTTGGGAGGATTTCAGGCTTGCTCAAAGGCAAAAGAAATAAGCAACGAGCAGTCTGGAGGAATGCAGGATTTCAGGCAGGGGAACTGAACGCCCGGATGCTTTCTCCAGCTGCAAAGTTGAGGCTCTTTTGTTTCCCAAATTGGGGAGCTCTGCCTCAGGGAGGTTGGTTGTAACGTGTGAAGCCTTGCTGTTGCTCTCAGGAGGTTGCCTGTGTGTTGTGAGACCCCAGGCATCGCTGCAGCAAATGCGGTGGCCTCGATGGCTTGTGGGCTTTAGATCCAGGACATCTCCAACATTGATTTTTCAGGATCCTGGGAGGCAGCAAACGAACTCCAGCTTGTGTGGTGGCAGGGTGATGTTTCTTGGGAGGGCTGGATGTTTCTCTGCGGGTGCTGCGTGGTTGTCTGGGTTTAAGATGTGAGTTTCATTGTGGCTTCTGTGGGCTACATGCAAGGGATCCATGAAATGTAAGTTAGGGAAGGCAAACCTGACGTTGGTGGGTTTTTTTGCTGGGCACAAGTCTACAGCTCTCCCACAAGTTCAAAGCATGTCAAGTCTGACTGTCTTAAGCCATGGGGCTGCTGCCCTGGTGTGGAGAATCACTTGGCTGGCTGGTTTTGCAAAGAAAAGGTTTTCTTGATTGGTCAAAAGTGCTAAAATGCCTGCACTGGTGCTAGATTTGGGAAAAGTCAATGCAGACACCTGCAACTGAGTGAATCCACAACACATGGCATCCCTGCATAAGATGATAGAAGAGGGGAGCTGTGGCAGGACAGGACCTTTGAGGAGCATCTGCTGAGATGAAAGGCAGCAACAACTGCCTGTGCAATGAATAAATCTATAATAACCACATCCTCAATTACATGAGCAGCTGAAAGTAACAGGAGGGAGGTTATCAAATCAATTAAATGTTACATGGAAGGTTTCTCTGGTGTAGAACTCCTACTCTGAGTAGATTTTTCACCAAATCAGAGTGGGGCAGCTGTGGCTTTGCCCAGCCAAGGATGGAGACTCCTACCTCTCTGTGACCTGGCCTAAGGCTGCATCATTCTCCAGGAGAAAAATTTCCTCCTCTCGTCCAGTCTGAACCTCCCGAAGTGCACCTTGAGGTGTTGCCCCTTATTTTTAGCATCTGCTGGTGCCAGAAGAGAGGCTCCATCATCTCTGTGACTCTCCTTCAGGGAGTTGGTGGCTGCAGTTGGATCTCCCCAGCCTTATCTCCCCGAAGCTAAACAAGTCCAGCTCCCTTGCTGTCTACATAATTATGGTCTTGTTGGGGTTGCCTTCTCTGGGTAGGAATTTGGGGCATGGTTTGAAACAACCAAGTTTGCTGAATTGCCTTATGACACAGGGTTTTTTTTACATAGCGTAGGAACATAACCTTCCCTACCTGTGAGGAAACTAATAATGTTTTCTTCCCAAGCAACCAGCTGCATCCAGATACCATTGTGAGATTAAATCTGTGTTGGCAGAGCTCAAGCAGAGCTGCCCGTGTAAAGGTTGCCTGTCCTCTGGGCAGAGTGGAAGCTCTCCTGAGATGGTGTCAGGGGTTCCCTGCATCGCCTGAACTCCTTCAAGTGATCTAAATAAATACTGTCAGTCTCTGATAAGGAGATGAAAAGCATTATAGAACCTCCTGCAGCCTAGATATCTGCATTACCCAGAGGTAATTTAAAATAAAATCCAGCATCTGGGTTTTTCAGCTTTGCAGCGATCACCTTGTCTCACTATGGAAGACCCATCAAACCAGGAGATTTCAAAAGATACCATCTCACCCCAAACAGGGATATAACTGCTGGCTTTAAGGCCAAGGATATTCATTTAGGAGAGAGGAGCTGCATCACCCTGGTTACTTTTTTCAGCTAATTGCAAAGTTTTGAGAGCTGTGCCATATAAAAATTCACCCCTGCCCATCTATTTGAATGCTTGGTTCTTCTGGGGGAAAAGAGCTCCAAGGTTATGAGAGACCTTGAAGCTCCATGTGAGCTGATCGCTCTCTTTCTGACAGTACAAGGAAGTATCTGGTGCAGAGAGGTGGTTTGTAAGGATCAGTTACCATGATTTACTTGAAGGAAGTCTTTAGCAGTTGCAGGATAATTGACTCAAGAAGTTCCTGGTCTTGCCCAGGAAAGCACCACATGGAGTGAGAGATGCTTCCTACCACAGTCACACTAATGTGGCACTGTGTATCCATCATCTGGTGTCAACCTGGCTCCATGCACGTGGGAGTAGGGCTAAAACCTTGTGCTGGTTTCATGGGTTGTCCCAACTGAGACCAAATGTCCATCTCATTGTCCAGACAAGCTGTGGCTGCCCCATCCCTGGAGGTGTTCAAGAGCAGGCTGGATGGGACTTTGAGCAACCTGATCTGGTGGGAGGTGCCCCTGCCCAGGGCAGGGGGTTTGGAACTGGATGGTCTTTAAGGTCCCCTCCAACCCAACCCATTCTATGATCTTGGCTGGTATCCTGACTCCAGGAGTGGCCACTTAGAGAAAAGCACATGAACAGGACAAAGGTACAGCACTCTTTCTCTGAAAACTGATGCCAACTGCGCAGATTTGTGGCTCAGGGACGTCCTGAGGAAGAACTGGAATCTTTGTATTCAGGAGAGTATTTTTCCCACGAATTTGTCCACTTGATCTTTGAACCCACCTGCAGGAACCCATGGTGAGACCTTCAGAAAACATTGCTTGTTATGAGAGCCCTTCCAGGTTCTGCCAGACAGACCCCGTGCTGCCTTTTCCATCCCTGATGGGAGGCCTTTTCCCCTTTCATTTCCCAACAGACTCGCTCCTCATCTCTGCAAATGGGTGTTTCCATCAGCCCAGTTTAAGCCAGAGGTCTGGTTTTGGCTGGACCATGAGCACAAAAAGCGTGTCCTGGTGACCCATCCCAAAATTTGCCTCTGGTACATGTCAATATCCCAGCTCTCTTGGCTCTTTTGTAACGTGGTTTAGATCAGATCCATTACTGCATGGCAGGTTCAGCACATTAGCAGCCTGACACATTACAAGGTCAGAGTAGTTGGGAAGGGAGAAGGTGAGAAAATGAAAGATGCTGGGAAAGCAGCAAAGCTGTAAAAGTTGATGATAATTTCAGGAAAAATCAGGAACTTGTCTGGTGTAGGAGAGTGTATTTTTGAGATCGAAAGGCTTTGAAGAACCCACACTAAAACACAAGAGAACCCCCCCCAAGAGACCTTAATATGCCAATGCAAATTATTTTCTGCTTCAGTGCCCTGGGCATAGGACACCTGTGCCATGGTGGGGACATCTCTGTCATGCTGCATGGAGAGGTCTCTGCGTGATCAGTTTGCAAATACACCTAATATCAGCTATCCATGTGATTGGTCTGTGCTACACCCCCTTTCTCCTGGAGAGTAAATGTAAGCATACTTTACATCATATTGATAACTGGAAATATTTTACAACACTCAGAAGCATCCATCAGAGTCAACATCTTGTTACTTTGCAGGCATGACACCTTCCTGCTCCTAGATCTTTGTGGAAGACGGTGATTTTTGGCTTGGCCTGAGGAGAAGGACTTGGGGGTGTTGGTAGATGAGAAGCTCCGGGCGATGTCTGCTGGCAGCCCAGAAAGCCCCCCACATCCTGGGCTGCATCCCCAGCAGCGTGGCCAGCAAGGCCGGAGGGGGGATTCTGTCTCAGGAGACCCCCCCTCCAGTGCTGCCTCCAGCTCTGGAGCCTCAGCACAGGAGAGACATGGACTTGGTGGAGCAGGGCCAGAGGAGGCCACAGAGATGCTGGGAGGGCTGGAGCCCCTCTGCTGGGAAGGGGGGCTGAGAGAGTTTGGAGGGTTCAGCCTGAAGAAGAGATGGTTCCAGGGAGACCTTGGAGTTCCTTCCAGTCCCTAAAGGGGACCTGCAGGAGAGAGGAGGAGGGACTCTTGATGAGGGAGAGGAACCATAGGAGGAGAGGGAAGAGTTTGACCCTGAAAGAGGGGAGATTTAGATAAAATATTGGGAAGAAATTCTCTGCTGTGAGGGTGGTGAGAGCCTGGCCCAGGTTGGCCAGAGAAGCTGTGGCTGCCCCATCCCTGGAGGGGTTTAAGGCCAGGTTGGAGGGGTCTTTGAGCAACCTGGTGTGGTGGGAGGTGTCCATGGCATGGACATGTCCATTGCCGGGGTTTTGGAAGGAGATGATCTTTAAGGTCCTTTCCAACCCAAGCTATTCTGTGAATTTAGCTCAGTGTTTGGCTTAAACCAAAAAAGGAAAAGTGACTTGTGTGCTTCGGTAATGAGCCAAGACTCATTATACAAGTTGGGATGTGAATTTGTAGAGGTCATGGTCATGACTTGTGTGGGTGATCCTACTCTCATGTGGGTAAAGATCATGACCGTGGGGTTCTCGGAATCCCTGCAGCACAAAAGGACACCAAGGTCTGGGTTTTGAGACTTTCTTTATTACAAATTGTTACAAAACTACTATTACTGAAACCAAATATATACATAAATAAATATATACAAGTCACTACACTAGGAAAGCAAGTATATATATATTACAAGAGTGAAGCAAATAAATGTATATGACAAGTTATTACAGAATTCCAGCTAGTGGGGCAAGTATACACTTAATAAACCTTTACCCCTGTGTGTAGCTATAAATATATTTATGTGAGATGTCACCAGCGTGATGCTCACCAAACCACTTCCAGGACTGGGACCAGTCGGTGACAGAAAAGTCTCATTTCAAAGGTGATCTATGTCACCAAGTCCGTTGTCAGACAGGTGTCCCTGGTGAAGGTCTGCTCTGTGTGGGAGACCTCATACATGGAAGTTCTGGCAGAGAAGCTCATTTTGGGAAGGTAGCAAGGTACTTTTTGTACCTTTTTTCATGTAGATATGTAGGTGGATGTAGGACATCAGTTCTCAGAATAGTTGTTGATGACTTCTGCTTCTGAGCTTATCAGGGATGTCTCGGGCTTCCAGGCTAAAGAGACATCCTTCTTTATCAGTATGTTCACCAGGTCACCTTCGTGGCTGTTCCATCAGTAGGCTGTAGCAAGAAGAATCATAGAATCACCTATGGAATAGTTTGGGGTGGAAGGTCCCTTTAAAGGTCATCTAGTCCAACCTACCCTGCCATGAGCAGGGACATCTTCTAATACACCAGGTTGCTCAGAGCCCCATCCAACTTGACCTGGAATATTTCCAGGGACAGGGCATCTTCCACCTCTCTGGGCAACCTGGGCCAGTGTTTTACTACCCTCAGCATAAAATATTTCTTCCAAATATCTACTCTGAATCTCCCCTTTTTTAGTTTAAAGTCATTATCCCTTGTCCTGTTGCTGCAGGCCCTGCTAAAAAGGTTGTCCCCATCTCTCCTGCAGGTCCCCTTTAGGGACTGGAAGGAGCTCTAAGGCTTCTGGAGATCTGGCAGCATTCAGGTCTCTGCAGCAAGTGCTACTAAAATTTGAAGGTAAAAAATAATTAAAAAGCCAAAAAGACCAGGAAGAAAAGCAAACCTGTTACTCTGTTTAAGTCTTGACAATTAAGTGGTACAAAAAAGGGCTTTACAATTAAGCCCTGGGTTTTCCCAGGATTTCAGGGCAGGGAGAACACCCACTGGTGGGTTCAGCTGGACCCTGCTGGTGCAGAGGGGTTGTTGGGTTCCTCCAGCTCTCATCCAGCCCATGACAGTGGCAGAGCCCTGGAAGAGGCTGCCCAGAGAGGAGGTGGAGTCTCCTTCTCTGGAGACATTCCAAACCCACTTGGACATGTTCCTGTCCACCCTCCTCTTGGTGACCCTTCATTGGCAGGAAGCTGGACGAGATGACCTCCAGAGGTCCCTTCCAACCCCTACCATCCTCGGATTCTGTGACGTGTCTCTACTGTCCCACCAACCCCGTGCAGGAAACCAGTCCCGTTCTCTGAGGAGGCTGCGTGGTGGTAGTGACACACCATGTCCAAGCTGCTCTGAGGGGAACGGCCACTTTCACTTTTATTTCTGGTTTAGGCACTTTCACTTTCGCCTCCTCACAGACTTGCACTGAGACTGGCAAGGCCTTTCTGCTCCTGTAAATGAAACCTGGATGTGTCAGAGTTTTTCCTGCGAGTGCAGACTCTTCCTTAGGGTGGGAACAGAGCTGAAGGAGCCTCTTAAATCTGAAAGGGGAGATCACAGCAAGCTGCTGGACTCAGTGCTGTGCTTTGTGATTGTTTCATCTCCTGTGTGTAGTATGTATTACTATGGCAATTTTGGTTTTCTCTCCCTCTTTTGGACTTCCATTTTTACACTGCTGCTGAACTTGCAGGGAGGAACAAATGTGTCAGGAACAAAATTGCTGTTAATGTTGCATTTTCAAGAGCTTCACAGATTTTTTGTGTGTTTTTTTTTGTTGTGTTTTGTTGTTTTTTTTTTTTAAAAAAAGAAAATCCTTTAGCTTTTACAGCCTAAAAGATACTGGATATCCAGTGCTTTTGCTGATTTAACACCCCACACCCTCAATAGTGTTCTGCACCCGTGTGGGTTTGTTTTAACCCCGAAATCTCTCTTTGCCAGCTCGGTGACTCCCAATCTCAGCGTGGAAACTCACCACTGGTTCCCAGCTCACACATTTAAACGCAGCTTTTCTCCTGCTTTGAGACCCCAAACTTGTCAACGATGCAGAGTTGTGAGGTGCTATCGGGAGGAAGAGCAGAATATTGCAGCCTGAAAAGTTAAGGGGGTTTGGAGCAGTAGCTGTGAAATTAAATAGCGGCGAAATTAAATAGCTGTGAAAAGAAAAGCTTTTGGGGCATGAAGAGCAGTCGAGGGAGCTGGGCTTGTTTAGGAGAAGATGGAGGACAGGGCTGTCTCTCTTCTGAGAATGACTCCAGACACAAATGTCGTGGTGCTCCAGTAAGAAAGCAAAAAAAGGATGTTATGTTTGGTCCAAACCTTTGAGGAGAGCTGCGAGGTGGGATGTAATTCCCTGATCTGATTTCCATGGGGAATCTGAACTCCCTGGCTGCTTGTTTGAGATCCACAGGATGCGAGAGACACGAGACAAGATAAAAGACAAGTGAGGAAAAAAAGCGAGCAAACTCAACATCCCTCCCTACCCTCACTAGGTTCAAAGTGAGAAAATTATAATATTGAGAGAGAGCTGGAAAATCCCTTTATTTATAATTTTTCTGTGCATGAGAGACAAATTGTATTCACCTGCTTTTTTTGCTTCTAGACATCACAGAGGCATCACCTGAAAGTGGAAGGTTTAGAAAATGAATACAAGAGGGCACAAAAGACCCCAGAGCAAGATTTGAGGGAGACAAAAGACTTTTCTGTGCTCCCAATTTCCATTGCCACCTGTCCTGGCTTGAGCCACACAGGGCTAACTTTTCTTGTAATGCTGGGGAAAACTTCACTTTTTGAAGACTCTAGTGTCTGAATTCATGAAAATATTTACTTTAAAGCCAGTCAGGCTCTGTGGGATTCAAGATCTTAGTGTTTTTGAGCCTTGCCAAGTGCAGGGATGAGGAGGAGCAAGGCCTGGGATTTGATCCAGGTTGGCCAACAGGATTATTTCATACCATGAACATCACGTTCAATAGAAATTAGAAAAGTTTGCAGTGTAGTTCTCACTCCCTTGATGGCGATGGTCCAGAGAACTCCTTGCCCCCTTGCCAGACCTCTCAGTCCTTTTTCCTCCCAAAGCTGTTCCCTATTTGACAGCCCCAAAGCTGTCCACTGCTGGGAGCGCACAGCTTCTTACTGATAAAATTGGCTGGCTATAATTCTTGTATATCTTATATCAGTGTTGGGATTAATACTGGTTCTTTAGTATTATTGCTAATTATTTTATCTTATTCTATTAAATCTATTTATATTTCAACCCTCGTGTTTCTTTGTGTTCCCCGATTCCACTCTCCGAGTGGGGAGGTGTCATTGGGTGATATGATAATAATTGTCTAAATGGCAATAAATTGTTAAGGGTTTTCTCAAAGCAGTCCCCTTCTCAGCAAGTTCACTGATGGTACAAAAATAGGAGAAGTCTTGAGAAGAGAAGACTGAGGGAGGATCTCATCAATGCTTATAAATACTCAAAGGGTGGGTGTCAGGAGGATGGGGCCAGGCTTTTTCCAGTGGTGCCCAGGGACAGGACAAGAGGAACAGGCACAGACTTGTATATTAGAAGTTCCATCTTGCCATGAGGAGGAACTTCTTTATTTAGAGGGTGGCAGAGCCCTGGAAGAGGCTGCCCAGAGAGGGTGGTGGAGTCTCCTTCTCTGGAGACATCCCAAACCCACCTGGACACATTCCCGTGGGACCTGCTTTGGGTGGACCTGCTTTGGCAGGGGGTTGGACTAGATGATCTCCAGAGGTCCCTTCCAACCCCATGTCATTCTATGATTCTATGAAACCATAACACCATCATACATGCTTTTCTTAGAACTGTTTTTAGATGCCCCCCGCTCGTAAGTTGAAATGAGAACTTAAATATTTTTCCCAAAAAATTTTGGTGAGGTTTTTCTTAAGGAGAGACCAGTGTGCCAAACCTGCTCTTCTGGTGGAGTTCAGTGGTTCTACATTTCTTTGCTTAGAGGTGACTGCTTTGTTTTCTGAAGTGTATGGGGCAGGAGAAATAAATGTTTTCAATACATCTGTGTTACAAACTCAGCTTGGGATTTGAAATTTCGTAGCTCATGAATCACCACCAGTAATAAAGGTTTTTAAATGTGCAGCAGTGACTGAGCCCAGTGTTTCCTGTGTTTCTAAGTGGTTGTTTTATTTAATATTTGAACTTTAAGGCTGCAAGAGTACAAGGACTGAAGGGTTTGCCTTTGTGTCTGTGTCAGTATTTAATCTGTCAACTGCTTTGGGACCTCTTCTTGGCGGGATGCTGTTGGGAAGTGTTTTACTGAGATGTTTTCCTTTGGAGATGTCGAGAGAATTTGGGCTTCAAGAAAGCTCTGCCCATTGAGGCTTTGAAGGAAGGTTTGCTCTCCTGGTTTTGAAGGCCAAGACCTGAAGATTTTTCTAGTAAAGGAGATGCGTCCACACATCCAATCGCAGCCTAAAAGAGTGAGCAATTAATCTAAGAAAACTCTGACCCTCTCAGAAAGCATACATTACCACCAGGCTTTGCTTCTAGCAGTTGCTAACTATTTTTTTTCAGGGAAAAACTTCAAGGGTTTAGGAGGGAGCTTGAAATTCCTCCTGCCAAAGGGTGATTTAACTTGCAGACAAAGACTTGGGGGTTGTGTGGCTAGAGGGGCTCCCAGTGGGAGCCACCGAGCTCCATGGAGATGTGGGCTTGATAAATGAGGCCCGTGTGTGGCAAGTCACGTTCAGCTGCCACTGGGGATGCCAGGAGTTAATTTTTGCACCTGCTTTTTATCTTTCTTCCTCCAGGTTTTCAGCCAGAGCCAGAAGAGTCGAGTTCCCTTTTGCAGACAGCGGTTTCGGTGCTGCAGAGCTCCTATTTGGACTCTACATCTCAGGATGGTTTTCAGTACAGCCAAGCAATTCTGGTGGAAAACGATGTTTTTCTAAGTGAGGTGAGGCCGGTGGGGGAGCGGGGTGTTGCTGGCAGCTCGGGAAAGGGTGGCAATTTCTTTAGGAGCTGCAAAGGGTTGTGAATGCTGGTTTATGGGCAAGTCTGTCTTTCTTCTGCAGCACGTGGCTGATCTTCCTGCTTCATACAGCCACATTTGCAGTTCCTGACTGAAGGGAGCTTTTTGTTTGCTTTCTTGCCCTTCTTCTTTCCCAATCTGATCAGGGGCAGAAGGTCCTTCCAGCAGATGTTGCCAAAGGTTCCACAGCAGTTCCTGGAGCAGGCCTTTTGGGGCAGGCTGAAGTCCTGGTTTGATAACTGGCAGGAGAGTTTTAGCATTATTATTCCAGGTTGTATTTCTTTTGTCTGCCCTCACAGCTGTGCAGGCCCCAGTTTTAACCCCGTTTCCCTTTCTCCAGCTGACTAGGGCATGTACAAACCCACTTTTAAAATGCCTTTATCCCTACAGTCCCACTATCATTGGCATGGAAGACAGGCTGTCTCCTCTGGGGACTGGAGATGACCAGTCACAGAATCACAGAATCACCTAGGTTGGAAGGGACCTTTTAAGTCTGCTCACTGTCATGAATTAAGTAGGGCTTTGACGTTTTGGCTGACTAAATCTGGGATAGTCACTGTGGAGCTGGATAAAAAAATTCTGGGAAAGGAGATATGAAGTCATTTGTTGATTTGCCTGAGAGTTCTAAAGGCCAAAATTAGCAACAGCAGTGATGACGTTGGGGTTTTTTGTGTCTTCTAAACCTGTTTAAAAACATCCTATCCTTCTACATCTTCTTTTATTAAAGGCCCAAAGCATCATGGACTCAGACCCAGCGCCATTTGTTCCCATGGTGTTCTCCCTCTCTGGACTGAGAACATGCTTTGCTTTAATTATCAGACAGAAGAAATTGGAGCAATGTGCAATTTGGCTGTAGCCAAGCCCTCTGAGCTGTGGTCGTGTGATAACACTCTCCCTCTTGTCAAATAGTCTGGGCTTCCCTGGCCCTGGGGAGAGAAGAAGAGAGGTGTCTCTAAGTGTCTCCCCTTTGTAGGCATCTTCTCCATGTCTTCTGAGGGTCACAGCTGGCTACTAAATGTGATGTTCCACCAGCCTACGTGCTGCTCATTGAAACTAGCTTTCTAGTAGCTGACGGTGTGTGGGAAGAGGGGCAAGATGGAATAAGGCTGGACTTCCCTGGGATGAGCACAGAGTGACACTGTGGGGCTGGATGTGCCTCCTGTCCCTTGGAGGACATTGAAGATGTTCTGCTGGGGATAAAGGCAGGGACAGATGGACAGGAAGACACATGGATTTGGGGAGGTTGTGGTGGGAGATGGGGCGTACACATGCCTGGGGAAGGGAATGATGTGTGGGCACACGAGCTGGTCTAGCATCACCCAGCTACTGAGAGCTGCCTCATACTGACCACAACTGGAGGTACTTGTGTTCATGGTGTGAGGACAAGGTGTCCCCTGTCACTTTGCTTTGGCACCAACACACTAGAACAAAGTGTTGTTTGTCTTCTGCAGCTCAAAGCTTTTGCCCAAGCAAAGGAAGCTGCCGGGTACAGCCAGGAGGAGCTGGAGGAGACCTTTGCATTTCTCCTGTTTGATAATGAAGAAGAGGTAACCTGAAATGTTTATTCAGCTTAAGAAGTTTGATGCCAAGTGTCTGCATGTTTGCTCTGTCCCATCAAAGCTCAGCAGATCAGTCAACTGAAGTGTCCTGGCAATTTGTACTCTGTTAACCAGTGCAATTACCACTGTATAAATAGTCCAGAGCAAGTTCTGAAAGCAGCTCCTTCAGAGCAAGTTCTGAAATCACTAAAGGCTTTAGTGATTGATCTTATTTTGCATCTCTCCAGTCAATTACTGTTTGAGATTTGGCTGCCTCCTTTGTCCTCTGCAGGAGATAGGAGTCTCCCTTTGTCCCAGTGGATTTATGGTCAAGTTCAGGCAGGTGAAACCTTTCAGGTATGCTTAGAAAAGCACCTTTGTGACAGAAGACAGAGGTTTGTCAAGTGGTTTTGGGCAAATTCCCTCGGTTTTCCCAGTTGGGTGGAGAGAGAGCCTGACACAGTTATTTCTGCCCGTTTTTTACAAGGATGCTTTTGATTTTGTGAGAAGAGTTTGTCTACACGAGGATGCTCAGGGAATCTAATGGGAATTCACTTAATAACTTGATTTAATGATGCCATGCCAAATCACTATACAGATGCTTTTGTTCAGGATGAGAGAGGCCTGAGTACAATTTAGTTCTGTTCAGTTTGGGCTGAACCACAGCAAAATAAACCGCTTTCAGTCTCATTTTAGGTGCAGGAATTGTCCCCGAGCAGGACAATTTTGGCTGTTTGAAATTTAGTACAGTCTGTGCCAAGTGACTGAGCTCCTTGTACAGACCTTGGGAAAGAGAGAGCTCTTCAGAGGACAGTTTGAGAACCGAAATGAGACAGGACCTCATTTAATGCAGGCATCAAAAATCCTTGGGCTCAATCACTCTCTGGAGGTTGTTCCTCTCTCTTTGTTGTTCAGAGGAGAAGTCTAGCTGGCCAGTCTACACACTTGCCTTTTAGGAGGCAGAAATTAGGTGTGATGAATGCCACTCGTTTCTTATAAAGGGACTGACCACAGTTTGACTGGTTTGCTTTTTATTTCTCACCCCTAATGAGTTGAAGCTGCTCCTGTTGTCACTGTTGGGTCAATATATATTTGGACTTTGCACACTTTGATGAATCTGCTTTGGTTGTGGATTAAATCAAAGCTAGTGAGGTGCTTCCAAGGTAGTAATTGTACCTGTGGAGGTGTAAGCACACAGTAGAAAATATCCTTTGCTTTCATGCCAGCGCCGTTACGTTTATGGTTTCTCAAATTGCCCGGGAAGATAAAGAAAGTGCAAAGTCCAGCTTTGTGCTTGCAGTGGTTTCTGGAGATGCTGGATTTTTTCCAGATTTTTCTACGGTGTTGCTTCCACGGAGGTGTTTGTAGCAGCACTTGGTAAATACAAGTATTCAGTGTGGGAAGCAACACATTTTCTTCCTGTTAGTTCCTGCTGTGGGCACTGTGTTTAGTTTTCTTTACACCGCGGGCGTTTTGGGACTCCTAACAATCTGTAATTGACTTGTAACAGGGTTGCCTGTGGCAAGTGTTTTGCCAATTGTTGCGCTACACGTTTCAGTAGCCACGTCCCTTATCTTGGAAAATAGATGGTAAAAGAGGTTGTCTCTTCTTTTGAAGGCAAAAGAGGTGTGTCAGAGAGGCCTCCGTGTAAACAGCAGTTCTATTTCCACGCTCGGTGACCCAGCAAAAGGTAAGATTTCCATTCAGAGGACCAAGAGACCTGTTTACTCTTCTGGGGTTATTGAGTCCTTTAAAAACAAAAGCAAAAAACCCAGACCAACTCCTGGTACTGTGTTGTTATTTACTGCAAAAATCCACAGAAATGCCCACATTTCTCAAATAAGAAACTTCATTTGTTTGGACGAAGCAAGCAGCAGTGTTTTCCTTCTGCCCCTTCAACCAGATGAGGATGGGATCTTCCCTCAGGGAATGTTAATGTCTCTTCACCTTGTTAATAACAACTTTTGTCACCGAAGTGGCTTTTTGGCAGCTTGCCCTACCCTTTTGCTCTTCGGGGTTTGTTGGCTGAGCTTTTGCCACCAGTCTTGTTAATAAGCAGAGCAGATCGTGACATGTCAAAGCCCTTTTTGGTCTGTGCTTGTTCCTCGCCCAAAGGTCTGGGGCCTCAAGATGTGGTGCAGGACGTGTTACTCAAAGAAATCCTTCTGCCAGAAGCAGAATGTGTCCTGTTGCTTGTCCCATGAGTCTGTGCGGGTCAAGATACCTAATTATTGAACAGTTAATGGCAGTGAATGCAAAACCAAGCAAGAACTGGTTGTTTATCTGGGTGTATGTCTTGGTCCTGATGGACTGAGGTGAATATTATGGTGGGACTCTTTGTAGCACTTCCTCTGCCCCATCCCCATCTCCCTGTCATGTATTTCTCTACCCATCTAGTCTACAAATATGAACATATATTGTGTGTTCATGGACCTGGGAGGTGGATTTTTTCCTCATGGCCTGGGAGGGTCTGTGTCATGCCATGGGCCTGCTTTCATGTCCCTGCAATGTGTGTTCCCCATGTACAAACATCCATGTTGCCTTTGTATGACTCCAAATAGAGCAAAGTACCTGACCACTTGCAAATCTGACCTGGAAGCCCTTCACCAGACCTTCCTGTAAGAGACAAGCCCTTGCTTGATATGTTTTCCTGTGAGGTGGGCAAAACTGACGTTACCTGAGCTTTTTCTCCCAGGAGAAACCCAAGTTAACTCCCCCTGGAGCTGATCCTGAAATATATAGTGCTATTCCATACCAGCAGTCAAACAATGAAAAGAGTCAGAGTTTCACCCTGGTTTTTGGCAGCAAGTGCTGCTGTTGTTTGCAGCACTAGGTCTGTGGAGACTTCCATTGCAGCAAGGAGCATCCTCTTTACAGCTGTATTTTTTGCAATGAGCTTTACTCAACAGATGATTCACATTATCATGCGTTGCTTTGCTTTTCCAGGAGTTTATATTTCCAAGTATGCAGACTGTCTTCATCCCAGACCCTGGTATCATGGAAAATCAGGCTATATCATCATTTGTAAGCTAATTAAGGTAAAATGCAAGTCTTTCTTTATATCTGGGGTGGTTTTCAGGAGCCACTATATGGCACAGGCAGTTTTTAAGAAGATATTGGTGCCCTTAACTCTGGTGGGATCTAAAATCAGCTCTATTTAAGAGCTCATTGGGATTTTTGACTGTGGGATGCATCAGACTGGGAAGCAAGAGATCTGGTTGGGCCTCTGGTGGGCCCACTAGGTTCTACCACTAAGATCAGAAATTCCCCATAGGGGAATTTCACTTTTTCCCTGGAGTCTGATGTGTTTTGGGGATTTGAAGGGTGATCCCTAAGGTGGCTGGGATCACAACCCCATTCCCTTCCTCCATGGGGCTGGAGTGTGACCTCTTTCTCCCCCCCACACTGGCTCCTGCTCTCTGTAGCCGGCACTGAAAACACACTGCTCCTGTTTGTTCTTCTGAGCAGAGCAGATTTGTCTGCTGTGTCCAACTTGGCTGAGTCAGGCCCTTGTGTTTGGAAAGATCCCCCACACACACAACACCCTCTCAGTGATGGGGAGTGTGGCGCTGCCCCAGCAATGCTGTCTTTGGGGGGGAAAAGGAGGATTCTGAGGTCTTATTTCAAAATAACTTTCTGTGAACGGTTATGTGGCTTTTTATTTTATTTTTTTTTGGTCAATTCTCTGGCACAGGGGAAGGTCAAGGTGGTATCTGAGAATTACACGACCAGCTACACCTGCCCATCTCTCGGCTACGACTGCCACGTGGCCCTGAGCAGAAACGACACGCCATCAAAGACCAGCCACTGCCAGGCTTTCCAGCAGAGCCAGGTTTGCAACAAGCAGCTCGCTTGTGGGCTGCAAGGGAACCCCGGATTGCCTCCTTCGTTCCTCACCTGGGTTTTTTCATCTGTGTTTTCCCTTTTTTGCCCAGTATTATGTGTATGAAGTGTCCGACGGCAGCGCTGCCGAGCGGCCCCGGCAGATCTGCCCCTACATAATCATCACCTGCCAGTACAGGGAGCCGAAGGAAATGCCCGTCTTAGCTCTAGAGAGCCTGTAAGCAACTAACTTGCTGTTGTTTCAAAACACCCAGACACTTTTAGGGGCTGTTTTTCCTCTTCCCCTTGCTCAACGTTTCTCTTTTTCTCCCTTTTCTCTAGGCCTGAGCTTAATCACAAAGGTAGGAGCATCTGGTGGTTGGTTTTGTTTTATAAATAGGCCTTTCTCTGTTGGCCCTCTTCTTCCTCTTTCCCTGAGCCTTTCTCCCTTTCTCCTGTAGCGTTGTACTGTCCGTGGAGGGGGCAGCTCTCCATCCAGGGTCAGCATCTGTGCAACATTGCCCTGAGGACCCCTTACAGCTCCACGATTCCAGCCCAGCTGTAAGTTGCCCTTTTCTCTTCTTTCTTTGTAATTTGTGGAGTGTGGAGCGTTATGGCCACCCCTGTGCATCATTTTGGGATCACCTTTGGGTGTCCATGTTCCAGCAAAAGCCAGTTTTGTCTCTCCTGCCCTGTCCCTTCATCTCCTTGCAGCTGCAGCATCAGGGAAATCATCCGTGTCAGGAAATGGGTGTTGGGCAGCCAGTGGTGGAGTTGTCACAGCAACAGCTGGATGAGATCAGGAGATCAGGCCATGAACTGCAGCTGGAAATGGCTACGTTTTGTCCTCTCTTTTTGTTAACTGCTTTGGGATGTTGATTCCAAATCAATTATTCTTGCTTGGGGTTTTTTTTTCCCCCCCTTGTGAAAATGGGCTTCCTGGGGGTGGGTGCACGATCAGCCAGTCTTGTTTACAGATCGGCACGATGGCAAATAAAGTATCGAGGTATCTAGCCATCCCGAAAAATTAGATATTTAAAATCTTGAGTAGTCAGAAGCCAACCAGCAGGCAGCAATTTGAAACAGCCAGTGACACAGCCACCAATATCAGTGTTTGGAGGTGTTTCCAAGCAAGATCCTCAAATTGGCTAAGCACAAGGCAAGCTGTGCTTTCTCCAGAACTGTGTACTCTGGTTTCACAATGACAGAGCCATGGGGCTCTTTACTGTGCTTAATTCTGGGAGTCTTTTATGCTTGTGCTCTTGCCTTCTGCCATTTTATCCCCACAGGCCTCCCAACCTGGACATTAACCATGTCATGGGTTTGTCTGACTTGAAGAAAAAGCTACCACAAGCTGCGTTTGGGAAAAGAAATTATGTTGAGAATGAAGGTGAGTGCAAAACCCACCGGTGTGGTGAGTAACATCTGCTTGTGCTGTGCTGTAGGAGTTGCCATGGGGGGGTCAGAGCTCAGGTCCATGTAGTGCTGGGTCCTGTCTTGAAGGGTGGTGGGTTGCAAATAAGCAAGAAAAACTGCCAAGGTAGCACAGAGATGTTCTCCTGTCCACGCTTCACGTGTTCTCCTGGTGTGATACAATCCTATAACCCAGATATAATCTGACAAGGGGGAATAGCTTTAAACTGAAAGAGGGAAGATTTACATGAAATCTCAGGAGGAAGTTCTTTACTGGGAGGGTGGTGCGACACTAGCCATGGTTGCCCAGAGAAGCTGTGGCTGCCCCATCCCTGGAGGAGTTTAAGTCCAGGCTGGATGAGGCTTGGAGCAACCTGGTCTGGTGGGAGGTGTCTCTGCCCCCAGGGCAGGGGGTTGGCATTTGATGATCTTTAAGGTCCCTTCCAACCCAAATCATTCTATAATTCTGTGGTCCTAGAAGACCTTGCTTGCCTGTACTCGGCCACATTTTGTCCTGGTCAGTGCAGGGTGGGGAGAAGGGGACCTGTGTCTACTTACACTGCAGTGTTTTGTCCTGCTGATTGCTTTTTAGTTTTCGGCTCCAAGGTGATGGCTGTTTGTGGCTACATAAGGCAGCAGATACACAATTACTGACACAGATAACATAGATTGCACCTGGAGACCTCTGAGCATGGTTTGCAGAAGCTCTAGGTGCCATCTCCATGTCACCTCACACCAAAAGAAGTGTGGATTGCTGCAGTGCTGCCTCCCATAGAATCATAGAATGGTTTGTGTTAGAAGGGACCTTAAAGATCATCTAGTTCTAACTCCCCTGCCCTGGGCAGGGACACCTGCCACCAGATCAGGTTGCTCAAAGCCCCATCCAACCTGACCCTGAACCCCTCCAGGGATGGGGCAGCCACAGCTTCTCTGGACAACCTGGGCCAGCATCTCACCACACTCATACCAAACAAGTTCTTCCCCACATCTCAGCTCCATCTCCCCTTTTTTTTTGCTTAAAACCCTTCCTCCTCATCCTATGGCTCTGCTCCCTGATCAAGAGTCCCTCACCAGCTTTTCTGGAGCCCCTTTAGGGACTGGAAGGACCTCCAAGGTCTCTCCAGAGCTCCATAACCTTCTCTTTTTCAGGCTGAACCCCCCCAACTCGCTCAGCCTGTCCTCCCAGCAGAGGGCCTCCAGCTCTCTGATCATCTTCATGGTCTCCTCTGGCCCCGTTCTAAGAGGTCCATGTCCTTCCTGTGCTGAGGATGAAAAATCAAAACTCTGTTCCCACCTGGGCTTCTCCAGAGCAGTGGGGTTATTCCAGGCAGCTCCCTGGACTGCTGGACCCATAGAAAACCTGGTGGTGTGGGAAAGAGAAATGGCAAAGAATTTCTTCCTAATACCTCATTTAAATCTCCCTTCTTTCAGTTTAAAACTGTTCCCTGTCATCCTATTGCTCCACTCCTTGATCAAGAGTCCTTCCCCATCTCTCCTGTATGGCTCCCCCACCTGTGTATCAGCTCTGTTGGGCCAAGTCAGGGCACGGATTGGCCCAGCTGATGTAAGCAGCCTGTTTTGAGGGTTTGCCTTCATCTCACGGTGCAGATGGACACAGGATGGTGCCAGGACAGAGGGGGAGGTTGCAGCAACACTTGACAAAGGTGCTGTGGAGCTGCAGTCTTCCAGTCAGCTGGTGAAAGAGAGGAAATGCTTGAACAGAAGAATTATGCTGTGAGATTGAGGAGGGGTAATGTTGAGACCAAGGTCTTGCATTTATTAAACTGCCTTAGGGATTGGAGTGCAGAATAAGGATACTCCATGGCAGGGGAGATGATGGCATTTTAGAATAAGGTATTTCCCTCTGAAAAACTCCCTGCTTCTGTTAAAGCACACAGTGCTGGCTAAATTGCTTTTGTGAGCTGCAGAGATAAGATGGGAAACATCTCCTGTGAACCACAAGAGGAAACTCGCTGTGATATAAGTGTATGTAACAGATTAGGAAATCTTGAGAAGTTGTTGGGGGTTTTTTTTGTGTTTTTTTTTTCTTCTTTTAAAACCCAGTGCTTCCACCAATTGCACACACGTCTTCCTGGTACAGGAGCACTTGCTTGTTTGGCCTTCATGCAAGAGGCACTATTTCAACATCACATTCTCTCTCTTTTGTCTACAGTTTGCTTTCAGGGCGTCTACTTCAGCCTGTACGAAGTAGAAATATCAAATAAGGATCAATATAAAATGGATCAGTTAATAGAAAATTTAAAGGAAAGAGACTTGGTAAGTGTTTTAAAATATTGTCATTCTGGGAGGAAAGTGGCTATGTTTATGTCAGATGAGTTTATTTTATTGTCTTTATTGATGGTTTCCCCCTTTGCACTGCAAACAGGATGGTGGACAAGGACTACAAGGGAATTTTATCTCTTTAAGCAAAATCCCCCAACGCCAAAGTGATAATTGCTAAGCAAAAGACCTAAACTGGCTGAAAAATAGCCCCCACTTAAGTAGATACTCTCAGTTGGGCTTCTAGGAGGTACGATGGTGTTGAGATTTATCCCTTTTTTAAATATGAAATTCCCCTTGCAATATATTATCTGATAAGGCCTTTTTTCCCAACGTACCAGGGTCTTTTTGTTCCCTAATGAGATTTTCACATCTCTTTGTGACTCCAAGGGACAAACCTCACCCATGTGGAGCGCAGCACCTGTGTCTCTGCTGGGATTTATGGTTCAGTTGGGTTTGGCTTTGCTGCTGCTGGTTGCTCTCTCATGTCTGATGCTTCCTGTAGATTCAGGGTTGTAAATTCACAGCCCCAAAGTTGGAGCTGGCTGCTGAGCACGTCCTCCCCTCATGATAAGCTGGCAGTGGCCTGTGAACTGCCTGGAAGTGCTGCTGGTCTGCAGCACTGCTGAAGAGCTGCCCCACCAATGTAGAGCTTCCCTGTGTCCAGTTCTGGGCTCCCCAGTTCAAGAAGGACAGGAAACTGCTGGAGAGGGTACAGCAGAGGACCACAAAGATGATGAGGGGCTTGGAGCATCTCTTTTATGAGGAAAGGCTGAGGGACTTGGGTCTTTTTAGTTTGGAGAAGAGAAGACTGAGGGGGCATCTGATCAATGCCTATAAATACTTCAAGGGTGGTTGTTGAAAGGATGGTGAGAGTCTTTTTTTTCAGTGGTGCCCAGTGACAGGACAAGGGACAACAGGCACAAACTGGAACATAAGAAGTTCCATCTAAACACAGGGAGGAAATTCTTTCCTGTGAGGGTGGCAGAGCCCTGGAACAGGCTGCCCAGGGAGGTGGTAGAGTCCATGTAGATGCTCAAAACCTTCCTGGACATGTTCCTGTGGGAACTGCTCTGGGTGGACCTGCTCTGGCAGGGGTGTTGGTCTAGATGATCTCCAGAGGTCCCTTCCAACCCCATATCATTCTGTGATTCTGTGATATGTAATGTAACAGACCGATTTTGTTGTGGCTTGGTAACAACATTAGAAGGAAAAAAAAAGGGGTATAGCAAAGACAGTTTTAGTCACCTGCCTGAGAATTGTCTTGTGAGAAACAGCAGGTATTTGACTGAGCTGAATTTATGTAGCAGAGATGCTTGCTCTTATCCCCTCTGCTCTGCTGGTCTGGGACAACCAATGCAAGGAACTGCTGTTCTGAAATTGTTCAGCATTTCCAAAGTTGTCCTGGAGAAATGAGGCTGTGGGCATCAATCCAATCCCCTCTTACGTCTGAATTTATTGGATGGGATCAGTGAGGTTTTACAGAGCATCAGAAGCCCTACAGATACTCAGTTCCTGTAGGTTTCCGGAAAAAATGTGTCTGTGTGGAAGAGATCCAAAAGGGTGTCCCCACGGAGGGGAAGGCAGTCCAAGCCAAGCTCTGCGATGAGGCATCAAACAACACCCAAACACAAGAAAAACCTCAGTCTTTTCAGACATACAGTCATCCAGCTCTGAGACAGTCGCGGGCATTGCTTAGACTCAGCATTTTTTTTTCCCCACGTATTCATTGTACTGATGTTGCTAAAAAGTGAGCTGCATGGCCTCAACTCCAGTCAGGCTGGAAAAATCGGTTTTATCAGATGCTGGTGTCCAGCTTTGCTTTCCCTACTGGGAAAACCTTCCCCTTGGGCTGTGAAAAGCAGTTTCTGGCTGAGATGCCCAGGAGCTTTTGAACTCTTTTGAAGAGGAGCATCTCTTTTATGAGGAGAGGCTGATGGACTTGGGTCTTTTTTGTCTAGAGAAGACTGGCTGGGGATCTGATCAATGCTTATAAATACTTGAAGGGAAGGTGTGAAGAGGATGGGGCCAGTCTTTTTTCAGTGGTGCCCAGGGACAGGACAAGAGGAAATGGGCACAAAGTTGAACATGAGGAAGTTCCTCCTCATGTTTAGATGGAACTTCTTCCCTTTGAGGGTGGCAGAGCCCTGGAACAGGCTGCGCAGAGAGGTGGTGAATGTCCCTGTCTCTGGAGACATTCCAAACCCAGCTGGTCACATTCCTGTGCAAACTGCTCTGGGTGGACCTGCTTTGGTAGGAGAGTTGGACTAGATGATCTCCAGGGGTCCCTTCCAACCCCATATCATTCTGTGATTCTATGATTCTGTAACTGAAAGGACTAAAATTATTAACCTTGTTCATTAATTGCAGCTAATCTTGCTGAGCATGTTTATTTTTTAAGCAAACCAGATGGGAGGAATTTGAGAGCTGAATAACAACATAAATGGAACACTTTTGATTACAGGTCCCAGTTGGCCCAAATGGCATGAAAGGAACAGTGTCCTCCTCAACGGGGAATGAGCTGGTGTTGGCACACATTCACCAGCAATCAAGGCTTGTCTAAGGTTGTGCTGAGTTTATATAAAGTGTGCTAAGGAGGAAAGGGAGTGGTTGCTCTGACTTTGTATGTGTTTATTCTAGGCAATCATCAAATATTTACAAGACCAAGGATTCCTTATCCTCCTCACGTCCTCTGCCTTGGCACGAGATGATGGTAAGACCATGGCTACATAGAAACCAATGTCTGTGCTTAAACATCCTGCTCTGTTTTAGAAACAGAGGGGCGGGCACCCTCAGTCAAAACAAAATCTGTTGCTTTCTTTCCTAGGATTTGACCCCAAGGAGCCTGTCAGCCTCCTGGCCCTGTTTCTGTTCACCTCATCCCGGTCGGTGTCCCTGAGAGGTAGGGAGGTTCCCTTTGCTGGCTTTGGATACTGTGTTTTGGGGATGAGATCCTCACCAGAAGGTCCTCATGGATATATTCCTCTTGAAAAACTGATTTCTCTGCTCAGAACCACCTACAGCTGTAGTGCAAAGGGTGTTAAAGGAGGAGAGAGAAGTCTCAACTCTCTAGCTGTGCTGCATTTTGGTGGATGAGAAGCTCAACGTGAGCCAGCAACATCTGCTGGCAGCCCAGAAAACCCCCCACATCCTGAGCTGCATCCCCAGCAGCATGGCCAGCAAGGCCAGGGGGGTTTCTGCCCCTCTGCTCTGCTCTGAGGAGACCCCCCCACAGTGCTGCCTCCAGCTCTGAGGCCTTAGCGCAGGAAAGACATGGAGCTGTTGGAGCAGGGCCAGAGGAGACCACGAAGATTCTGGGAGGTCTGGAGCCCCTCTGCTGGGAGGGGGGGCTGAGAGAGTTTGGAGGGTTCAGCCTGGAGAAGGGAATGCTCTGGGGAGACCTTAGAGCCCTTTCCAGTCCCTAAAGGAGGCCGACAGGAGAGATGAGGAGGGACTCTTGATGAGGGAGGGGAGCCATAGGACAAGGGGAAAGGGTTTTAAACTGAAAGAGGGGAGATTGAGATGAGATCTGGGGAAGATCTTCTTTGCTATGATGGTGGTGAGAGCCTGGCCCAGGTTGGGCAGAGAAGCTGTGGCTGCCCCATCCCTGGAGGGGGTTCAAGGGCAGGTTGGATGGGGCTTTGAGCAACCTGGTCTGGTTGGAGGTGTTCCTGCCCAGGGCAGGAGGGTTGGAACTAGGTCGTTAAGGTTCCTTCCAACCGAAGCCATTCTATGATTCTGTGATTTTAAGCTGAGCTAAACCAGGTCCACACATCTCTCCTTTTTGCTGCACATCCTTGCCCCTTTGCAAGAAGTTGGTGTGAGTAAAAAATAATTACTTTTCTTCTTCTCAGTCGCTTTTCAGCAGCTTCTTTTCCCTGAACTGTCTTTTGTGTGCTCACAGGAGCCTGACTCCTGCAGAGCCTGGCTTATGTCCCTGAAGCTGCTCTGGGCCTTTGCTCAGGGGAGCGAAACGACACACGGCGTTTGCTGGACCCTGCACGGAGCTGATGTGATTTGCTAAACCATCAGGAAAACAGCCTGAGTGGATTGTTTTCTGCTGAGACAACAAGTGAAATGAGCTCTTGGGGTGGGCAGGGTGAGGAGAGATGGAGACAGGGGCGTCGCTCCCTGAAGCAAGAATTTGGAGGCTCAGCCCTTTTGTGGGACTTGGGTCTCTAATTGCTGGTAGCGGAGCCGTGACGACCGGTCACGGTGCTCGACGGGTGAGGGAGGGAGATGGTGTTGGGCAGAGCCACCATGCTTTGCTGCCATCAAGATGAGTCACAGCTCTGGGACCCAGGAGGTGAACCCAGGCTGTTTGCAGCTCCAAAACCTGCTTCTTTTCACGCGGAACACACACAGAGGTGCTCAACAAGAGAAAATAAAAGATCGCACAGTTTGAACCTGCAGAACTGGAAATAAGAACAAGCTTCAACATCTTGCATTTGCCTCAGATTTTCTCTGTTGGCTTTATACTGTAGAGGTGGAAATATGCACATTAACATTAATTTCTTCTGGTGGATGTACAGAAAGTTCCTGCTCTGCCTCCCCTGGACGGCTTCTCATTGCGTCCTCTCCACCAGGAACCCTTCCAGCCTTGCAGATTCCCCAAGCAAAATATAAACAGGGGCCTTTTGCCCTGCGTTGTTAACTTCTGGCTTGTTTTTTATGTTGAGTCATCCCTGGGGACAAGCCAAGAGGCTGTTTGTGCCAGTGCATCCTGGCATTTCAGTGTGAGTGACGGCTGGCGTTGCTGACGGAGCTGCACAGGGACGTGCCCGTGTCCCCCCCCCGAAAGATAAAATGGGCAGAAGAGCCGATAGGACCTTCTAGCACAGCTGGGCATGGATCACTTTGTCCTTTTTGGTGTTTAATTTCCAGCTATAAGCTTTCTCTTTCGGGATCTGCATATGAAGTGGGCTTGTAATTGGGTGAAGACATGATGGTATCTTGGCGGTGCGGGGTGGGAACGTCTTTGGTGCCTGAATTCCAACAGCCTGACTTTAAGGATGTACCAACCATGTTAGCCTGGCAACTGTTCTAGTGTCTCTTCGAGGAGGAGGAGGAGAAAGAGCCAGGCTCCTCCTGAGGCTGACTGAAGATCTAAAGTACCAGGTCAAGTCTGGGATCAGGTTGTTTGTGTGACTCCTGAAGTTTGGTGACGTGAAGGGAAAGAATGCCTGGAGACCAGACTGGAGGTGGGAACTGAACACCCAGATATTGAGATCTTGCTGACCAGCCCTTCAACAGGCAGAAAAGACCCTCCAGAGCAGAGGGATCTATTCCTCCAAGGCTGACTGCAAACACTGCGCACTGCAGGAGAGGGGGAACAGTGCAAAGAGGTATTTCTCTTGAGGGAAGAAGGTGGTGGAGACAGGAGAGGCCACCAGGCCTAAGGAGCATCCTGGAGCAAAGATGGTGCAAGCAGCCAGTTTGTAGGAAGGTTTGGGGCTGTAGCAGACGTTGCCTGTGGCTGGTGCTGATGCTGAAGAGGAGGCAAAACCTGGGCAGCCAGAGAGTAGCTGACAGCGAAGCAAGAGAGGCAGAGGGAGAGAATAACATTGAGCAAAACTCCGCGTTATGTGACGTGGTCTAAATGTCGATGGCTTCCAGATGTCTCCCTTCTGGTGCCAAGCCAGGACTCCTGCATGTGCTGTCCCTTTCTGTCTACGTGAGTGATGATAACCCAGCCAGCCCTGGCTGTCCCCTGGGTCAGAGACCTGTCTTCGCACCCAGGTTAGAAACCTTTTTTGCTTCAGAGCTTCTCCTTTCTATGAAGATGAGCAGAGCTGTGCAGGGATTTGGGATTGAAGAGGGGTTATGGTTTGAGAAAACTCATAACAAGTTATTGTTATTAACACAATTATTCTGTCACCCACTCCTCCCCACCCAGGAAGGAGAATCAGGGAAAGCAAGGAAACACAAGGCTTGAAATATAAATAGATTTAATAATATAAGACTAAATAACTAACAATAATACCAAAGAACCATTATTAACCCTTGTACACAAGGATTATACCCCTCCTGTTCCGTCACAGGAATCTGTGCTCTCCCAGCAGGGACAGCTAATGTGGGACATCATGAGGAGGAAGGGAAGGGCTCAGGGGTCTAGCATGGGGGCAAGATGCTCTCTGGACCATCACCATCAAGGCAGAGAGAAATCAGGAGAGAAACTTTCTAGTTCATATTGAATGTGATGTTCATGGTAGGAAATAATCCTGGGTCAACTGCACAGGGATGAGGATGGCTTCCTCATCCCTGTGGCTGGCAGGGCTCAAAAACACTGAGACCTTGAATCCCACAGAGCCTGGCTGGCTATAAAGTAAAT
>JAOWAS010000001.1:1437824-1451799 GCA_028565315.1 Scolopax rusticola | reverse complement strand
ATCTCCATCTCCCCTCTTTCAGCTTAAAACCCTTCCCCCTCCTCCTAGGGCTCCCCTCCCTGATCAAGAGTCCCTCCCCAGCTTTCCTGGAGCCCCTTGAGGGACTGGAAGGGCCTCTAAGGTCTCCCCGGAGCCTTCTGTTCTCCAGGCTGAATGCCCCCCAACTTTCTTAGCCTGTCCTCCCAGCAGAGGGGCTCCAGCCCTCCCAACATCTCTGGGGCCTCCTCTGGCCCCGCTCCAACAGGTCCATGTCCTTCCTGTGCTATGGTCCTTCTTCACTTGCACAGTGTTTTAAACAGAGCCTGTTTAAAAAGAAAAGGCAAAGTAAAATAAAATAATCTCATTCCACCTGCAGAGAATTTCCTTTTGAAGATACCACACTGGGGGCTCAGAGCTAATGCATGTTCTCTGCCAGAAACAGGCTTGTAAAAGGACACGTACAGCTAATCACCACAGCACAAAAGCCATTAATAGTCATTTTTGTGTCTGTAAAAAGTCATGGTGTCCAAACGAGAAAAATGGGAATGTTCATGAGCTTTGACAGGTTACGTGTAACCACAACAAGGCACGGCAGAGAAAGAGCTTGAGGAACCGCTGTCAAAAAGAATAAAAGATTTGTAATCCTCCTTCAAACATGTTGATGAGGATGCCTGCAATGGTGCCAGAAAAGCTAAATGAGTTTCTGC
Source organism: Scolopax rusticola (assembly GCA_028565315.1). Lineage (NCBI taxonomy): Eukaryota > Metazoa > Chordata > Aves > Charadriiformes > Scolopacidae > Scolopax > Scolopax rusticola. Next base: position 1,451,113 of record JAOWAS010000001.1, on the reverse strand, counting down.
ATCTGTGTTCCTCATAGAAGGTCTTGGAAAGGACCAGCTTTGGGATCCTTCTCTATAGGGCATCCACCAGAGGGTTGATCTCACATTCCCATGGGAAAGGTTGTGGACGGAATACATGGTGGTATTTTTCCTTTCATGATCTGGACTACATCACCCAGGAGATGGAAGGGAACTTCAGGGTGAAGTGGCCAAACCAGTGTGTGGCCAAACCAGTCACCAGAGTGTGACTTCTTGCTGAAAGCTGCTGTGGCAGTGGAGTTACAGGGAGACATGGGAGTGATCCACCAGTGTGCCCAGTATCTGTCCCAGGAAAAATGGTAAAAATCCTCCTGGGTGGATAGATGGTTAAAAGCTAGGAAGCAAAAGTAGGAGCAGATGGTCAATTTTCTGCACAGAGTGGTAACCACTGGAGTCCTGCAGAGATCTCTGCAAGGACCTGCTTTGTCCAATGTTGACAAGGCCTCTGGGAGGAGTGTGATCAGCAAGGTGACACTGTGTCATCGCTGAGGATATGGAAAGGGGCAAAGAAGGCAATGTGGAGAACCCTTCTTGCCTCTGATTTCCATTGGGTACTCCACGAGCGAGACAACTGTGCCAGGAGGTGTGGACAGTGTGGTCCTGCAGCAACCTGGAGTAAAGGAGAGCAGCTTTAGTGGGAGATCTTAGCAGGGAACAAGCTCATGAATCATTCAAAAAAGCAATTTTAACATTTCCTTTACCAAGCCGCCCTTCAAGAGAACCAGTACCTTCTAGAATATTGGGTGATAAAATGATTTGGTTTCTTTTTTTTTTTTTTAAAAAAAAAAGCTTTTAGGCTGCAGACTGCAGTTTTTCAAAGCTGCTTTTCTCCACAGCTTCTGCTGATTTCAGTTGAGGCAGTGAATAAATTCCCATTAGCTGGGAGAAGTCCTGCTGTGCAGTGAGGAGAGCAGGAGTGGGAAGGTAAAGCTGATGAGAAACGTGTGGGTTCATTCATTCCTGACTCTGGATTATGCTTTTTATTTACTTTTATGCTCTTCAGGTACGGGAAAGACCTCAACCTTGGTCAAGTACGCGGAGAAGTTTTCTGATCTGAATTTCCTTTACGTGACATTTAACAAAGCTGTTGCAGAGAGGGGGAAAAGTGCCTTCCCCAGCAACGTTACGTGCAAGACTTTCCATTCGTTGGCGTTTGGAAGCGTCGGCAAACAGTGAGTGTGAACTTTAGATTCCTTCATTGGAGGCCAGGAGAGAAGGAAATAAAACATGTCAGGAAAGAAAGGTCTAGTTCTGGGCTCCCCAGTTCAAGAAGGGCAGGGAACTGCTGGAGAGGGTACAGCAGAGGACTACAAAAATGATGAGGGGCCTGGAGCATCTCCCTTACGAGGAAAGGCTGAGGGACTTGGGTCTTTTTAGTCTGTAGAAGAGAAGGCTGAGAGGGGATCTCATCAATGCTTATAAATACTTCAAGGGTGGGTGTCAGGAGGATGGGGCCAGGCTTTTTTCAGTGGTGCCCAGGGATAGGACAAGAGGAAATGGGCACAAACTTGAACATAAGAAGTTCCATCTCAACATGAGGAAGAACTTCCTTCCTTTGAGGCTGTCAGAGCCCTGGAAGAGGCTGCCCAGAGAGATGGTGGAGTCTCCTTCTCTGGAGACATTCCAAACCCACCTGGACATGTTTCTGCACAACCTGCTCTGGGTGGACCTGCTTTGGCAGGGGGTTGGATTAGATGATCTCCAGAGGTTCCTTCCAACCCCATGTGATTCTGTGATTCTGTGAAATAAGCCTCCAGGGACTTGTGCAAGCAAAAAATAATGGGGGAAATTACTTCTTTCACTTGCTTCAGGCTGGATTGTGATTTGCAATTTCCAAATTCTTTCAGATTGGATGGGCCAGTAATTTTAGCTTCCATATGAGCCTGGGGAAGCAGACTCATTGCCCTGCTCTGCCATAGATTGTGCTGACCTAAACCCCATTGATGGTTTGAGGGCTGTTTTCGTTGTTTTGCTTATGTTTGTATCCAAGGAGTGCTCCACAGGGAGAGAGAAAGCCACCAAGAATGGATTTTTCACATTTCACATTTACACGTCAGTGGTAAAACCACTTTAAATGCTGCTTTTCTTTAGCACAGCAGGGGTTTTATTAACCTAATTTATTCTTCTGATGCAGTTTCTGGCCAATTATGTTGGCACAACTAAACTGCAGACAGAAGGGAAATGAGGCACAACCTGGAAAAAGAGGGGAATCCTCTTACCTGGCTCTGGAAACAGTCTGTAATTGCAGGGGTGAATGATGGGAATATCCCTCTGGCTTGACTTTTCCTCTATAAAATGAACAAGTTTGTGCTTCCACCAGGAATATAGTGAGGATAAATCTGTATAGATTTTAAAGATATTCCATTACTAGGGCCAACTATAAAACTTCTCAGGAGGAGCAAAAAGGAGCTTGCATTTGCAACTGGCATTTCTTGTGTGTATCAACGTGTCTCTTATGGTTTTTTTTGTCTCCTGTGACCCAGCTATAAAGAAAAAGGCAAGTTAAACTTCTCCAAGATGTCAGTTTACTCCATCAGTTTCCTTCTCCGGAACCGTGACGGACAATCTTTGTTTGTGAGAGGGAAAACAGTCTCACAGACCCTTGAAAACTTTTTTGCCTCTTCTGATTATGAGATCTGTGAAGAGCACACTCCTATTTGGTTCAAAAACACTCACGGCGAAATAAAACTTGTCAGTCCAGAGGAAAAAAGAGTGAGTATCTGAGATGAAGCAAGACTTGGGCTGCAAGGGTTTGAAGGGTCAAAAGAGGCTGTAGCTACCCCACATCTCTTATAGTTCACGGGTATTTGTGCTTCAGCTGTAAGAACTGACTGTCAAAATGTGGGGTTTTTTTACCTCTGGTGACAAATCCAAAGAAACTGGAGCTTCTTTGTTCTCCCCGTTGGTGCAACTGGTTTGTAGAGAGATTATCGCTGTCTCTGCTCAGTGCAGATGACTCTTCCCTGCAAGGAAAAGGGAGAGAGATGACATGTATTTATACCAGTGCCTGAACGGCGTTGTGATATTACATGTAAAGACAATAAACATTTTCATAGCCGTTTTGAGACACAGAGTTGAACCCCCAAATTCTCTAATTTACAGTAGAGGCATGGTAGCAACACTTAAACAAGGTGGGGTGGGCTTGTGGAGAAAATTAGCCTTTCTCCTCCATGTTGATCACATCTGATCATCAACCAGCCAGCAGAAGGATTTATGATCATTATTTCTGGCAGAGAATGAATTGACAGCCTCAAAATATTAAATCCCTTTAAACACCTTGCAAACTGTTCAGAGAAGGCAAAATAAACACAAATGGGCAAAAGTGAGGGGGTCCTATATTAGCTGTCTTAATACCTGATCCAAAGAAATGTTCAAGGCCAAGTTGGATGGGGCTTTGAGCAACCTGGTCTGGTGGGAGGTGTCCCTGCCTGGGGCAGGGAGTTGGAACTGGATGGTCTTTAAGGTCCCTTCCAACCCAAACCATTCTATGATGTTTTTTAGGGGGCTGCTTTTGGAAAAGACTATGTTGAGGAAAAGAACTTAAACTGTTGGTGACACAAAAGAGAAGCAGGAGGAGAAAGGCTTCAGAGAAGCTTCTGAGGGCTTCAGAGAAGCCTTTCAAGATCTGCTGTGCCTGGACTGTTTTTCTGCTTAAAGTGATCTATTCAAACCCTTCTGTTTTCTCCTTCCAGATCAACGTGGAAGAGGCAAAAGAGATCTGGTACAATATGAAGAAGCTTGATGGAGATGTAGAGAAGAAGTACAAGATGACTTGTGATGGTAAGAGAGTACAGATGTCAAACAGCCTTCAGATAAAGAGCTGTGGTAGAAAACTGAAGGGATTCATACTTCTTACCAGCTGTGGACCAGGAATGAGCATCGAAAAGTATAAAATTCCTGTTCTTCAGCCAGTAGCTCACCAGGGAGCTCAAAACAGACCCGAAGGTTGGAAGTTTTTTTGTTTTTCCTGTTTGGCCTCACAAAAAAAGATGGTGGAACTATTCAGATGTGTTCGATTGGCAGCAAAATCCTGGAAATAATGGCTGAGAGGGTGGCTGAATGAAGGCTAACAGTGAGCTTTTATTCTGTGCTGCTGCCAGCGTGTCCTTCCCTCTTGCTTCTTAGCATGTGTGTAGATAATTCCAGAGGTAGCATGTACTGGGGAATGTCATTTAATTCGTGCAGAGAAAAAAACCTCTTCTTAAGAGTTTTGGAGTCATCAGTGGACCTGTCTGTCTCCAGTGCAGTTCAGTTGTGTTCTTTTGGGTTTGGTTTTTTTTTTCATGCTTCGTGCAGCCAAGGGAGATAGAGCAACATCTGGGAGCAACAGAGATTTTTGCAACCACTCCAAACACCATGCAAATTCCAAGGAACAAATTCCAAGGGCCAGAAATATTTTTTTTTTTAACAATGAGGGACTTGTTTTAAGGATCACGGTGGTTCATGATGAAAAAAATGACCTTCTCACTGACATGCCTTGTTCTTTCTCAGGGTATTTGAAACTTTGGCAGCTCAGCAAGCCTCAGCTCTCAGGATACGATGCCATTTTTGTGGATGAAGCACAGGACTGCACTCCAGGTGAGTGGTGACAGGAGCTACAGCCTTCCTAAGCGCTTTACTGGGAAGATGTTCGTGTGCTTGGGGGAGTGTGAAAAGTAGCACAATTAAAAAAAAATATCTGCCCCTCAGCTTTAGGCACCCAAACATGCCTTCCAGACCCCTTTCCTATTGCTTTGCTGCTAACAGAGAGAAACAGAACACCAGCATAGCCAAGGATCTGGTTTATTACAAGAAGAATGGTGAGATGTTAAGTGGTTCAGCTATAAGAAGAGCAGACCTGCTTCATCCCAGCCCAGCACTGGGGACAAGTCTTGTCCATTCTTTGCACCACCCTGGGGATTCCTGAGTTACGTAGCAGAATGCTGTTGGCAGGTGGAGGGAGGTGATCCTTCCCCTCTGCTCTGCCCTGGTGAGGCCCCATCTGGAGCACTGGGTTCAGTTCTGGGCTCCCCAGTTCAAGAAGGACAGAGAACTGCTGGAGAGGATCCAGTGGAGGCTTCAAAGATGATCAAGGGACTGGAGCATCTCTCTGATGAAGAAAGGCTGAGGAACTTGGGTCTTTTTAGTCTATAGTAGGGAAGACTGAGAGGGGATCTCATTGATGCTAAGCTAAAGGGTGGGTGTCAGGAGGATGGGGCCAGACTCTTTTCAGTGGTGTCCAGTGACAGGACAAGAGGAAATGGGCACAAACTGGAACATGGGAAGTTCCACCTAAAGATGAAGAGGAACTTCTTTCCTGTGAGGGTGACAGAGCCCTGGAAGAGGCTGCCTGGAGAAGGTGTGGAGTCTCCTTCTCTGGAGACATTCAATCCCTGCCTGGACACGTTCCTGTGCAACCTGTTCTGGGTGACCCTGCTCTGGAAGGGGGTTGGATTAGATGATACCCAGAGGTCTCTTCCAATTCCTACCATTCCATGATTCTATGATTCTTTGCTGGGGCTATGGAGAGCACATCTCTGTTGCAAAGCAAGTTGAATCGGTTCTGCAAGGGCATCTAAGTGCACCAAACTGTGTGCTGAGGAGCAAAAGAAGCTCTGAAATACCTTTCCAGAAGGTATTGCATCAGCTCAAAGGCTTCATCAGAGCATCTCCTGCCTGTACTTACTAAAGATCTGGTCTTGCAGTTGCTCTGCTGGCATGACTGAGCCTTGGGCAGGTTTGTTCGAAATAGACTGAAGGGTTTTCTGAGGTGTGCAATGAGTTTGGGTCACTGGGGATGGGTGGTGGATTTGTTCTGGTCTCACATGTGTGAGATTAAGATGCTGTGAAGCTTTAGTGCAGGAAAAAATACCATCAGACTGAAAGAGTGGGAGAACATTTGTAGAAGTCACAGTCAGCTGCACTCTTCCCTTTGCTTCTTCCCAACTTGATGTCTCCTGCAGCTGTGTTGACCCTTTCTTAAATGCCATGAGTCATCAGGCAAGAGATCTTGCCTTTCTACAGGCAAAAGATTTAGATGAGATATTAGGAAGAAATTCTTTGCTGTGAGAGTGGTGAAACCCTGGCCCAGGTTGCCCAGAGAAGCTGTGGCTGCCCCTGGAGGGGTTCAAGGCCAGGTTTGAGCAACCTGGGCTGGTGGGAGGTGGGATGATCTTTCAAGGTCCCTTCCAACCCCAACCATTCCATGATTCTATGATATTGTACAGTTCTCTCTTAGTTTGTGAGCAGGCTCCCCCTTAATGCTCCGATGTTCTCCTGCAGCCATCATGGATATTATCCGGTCACAAAAATGCGGCATAATCCTCGTAGGAGACCCTCATCAGCAGATCTACACCTTCCGAGGCGCTGTCAATACCCTCTACTTGGTGCCTCACACCCATGTCTACTACCTCACCCAGGTAAGATGAAGGGTTTGCTGCTGTCCTTCCCAGGACAGATTCCTGACGTGGTGGAAAATGTTTAACATCCTTCTTCTGAAGGCCAGACTGCTTGAGTTTGTCACCCTGGAGTGTTTGCATTTCCTGGATTAAGGGCTTGGCTTTGCTGCTCACACACTGCACTGCAGAGCTCCTTTGGGTCTCTTACTGGAGTGATCCCTTCACTAGGAAAGCCATAGTGGGTACCCAGTGGGTACTGGGATAGAGACCTCAGTTTTTGGCCTATTTCAAGGAGATGCCTTCATTTCTGGGTGAGTTCTCAGCTCCAGCTGAGGGGGAAGGGGCAAATATTCATCTTCTCCTATTGCCAGTCAGTTGCAACGGTGGTTCATGTGCACAGAAATGGGAGTTAGGAGAGAGGAGATGAATTTTGTTCTGGCAGTGACCTTCTTGAAATAAAACCACATTGATTAAGAAGGATGTAGTTGCTGGCTGCACGCATGATCTTTTCTGGCTCCGCAGAATGGATCAGCTTAAATCAGCAATATAAGGTGCAACGTGACCAGTTCCTAAGCCAGAATGGCCACCAAAACACCCATCCACCCGAGCTGTCTTTTCCCCTTGCACCCTGCCAGCCTTGCTGTGGGGCAGGAGCCAGAGATGGGCACGTAAGAACAGGAACCGCCTTTATTTGCAGTGGCACATCTTGTGACAGCTTTTGGGACCAGCCTTGCCTCATCTCGCTCTTGGAGATGTTTTGGCTCACAAGGTTCTCCATTTCTTTTTGCTGGTGGAGGCGCTGTGCTCAGCCAGGTGCTGGGTTGTTTTTTTTTAATCAAGGCATTAGTGAAACTTAATTAGAGAATCACAGAATCACATGGGGTTAGAAGGGACCTCTGCAGATCCCCTGCCAAAGCAGGTCCACCCAGAGCAGGTCACACAGGCACTTGTCCAGGCAGGTTTAGAATGTCTCCAGAGAAGGAGATTCCACCACCTCTCTGGGCAACCTCTGCCAGGGCTCTGCCACCCTCACAAGAAAGAAGTTCCTCCTCATATTTAGGTGGAATTTCTTACATTCAAGTTTGTGCCCATTTCCTCTTGTCCTGTCCCTGGGGACCATGGAAAAAAGCCTGGCCCCATCCTCCTGACACCCACCCTTGAAGTATTTATAAGCATTTATCAGATCCCCCCTCAACCTTCTCTTCTCCAGGCTAAAAGGACCCAAGTCCCTCAGCCTTTCCTCATCAGAGAGATGTTCTAGTCCCCTCAGCATCTTATGATGAGGGGACTAGATTAATTGAACAAAATTATTTCATTTTGGGTTCATTTCACATCTCCCCAAATATAAATCAGAAGTCTCAGCTGCTGAAGGCAAGTTCCCTGCCAAGGAAAACCCTGCATTTTCAGCAGCTTGAGCCTCAGCTCCAAGTCCCAAACAGGAATGCTCTTTATTTCATGAATTTTTGACTGGATTGCTTTGTCCCTTTGACAAATATTAGTCTGCAAATTGCAGGGCAACTCTAACAGGAATCACAAAAAGCAGGATAAAGTTCTGGGGCTTTCCAGGAAAATATTGTGTCCAAAGGTTTATTTGCCTCTACCAAAGTCACACCAAGCAATCCTTTGATGGCAGACTCATTGCACTGAACTCCACCCAGAATCCCAGATGCACCCCAAAAGCTGCTGTTCATCATCCTTTCTCCCTAAAAGATCAACTTGATCCAGATGTAGGGTTTTTCTGCAGAAGGAGGTGGTTTCAGCACTGAAGCTGGGTTGCGTGAACCCCATGGTGCTGGGGGAGGTGGTTTAGTGATGTGGGGTTTTTTGGTCAGAGTTAGGTTGATGGCTGGACTCAACGATCTTGAAGGTCCCTTCCAACCTACATGATTCTATGATTCTATGAAAAAAAGACCTGAATTTGCTCCTCTGTCACGGACACAGCTTGTCCTTACCTGCCATGGCTTCTTGTGACACGTGGCTGCTCTCAATCCTCTGCACCAGCTCCGGGATCCGCTCTTTGTATTTCTCCACTATCGCGATCTTCACCGTCAGGTCCTTGTCATCGATGCGCTCTGCGTATTCCTTTAAACCAATGAAGCCCTGAGTTTCTTCCCATCGTCTGATAAAGGAGTCATTAATAACGAGGTTTGCTGAAAAGAGAGTAGCAGATTGATATAATTTGATGTTCATTGGAATCAAATTTGCGAGTAGATCTTAGGGAGGGCAGATGTGGGGCAGCGGATGGACCATTGCTGTGGGATGCAGGGGTTTGGGATGAGCTCCTCGCCCTGTGATGGGTGGTTTGCACTCAGGATTTTCTCTTTACTGATGCAAAACACCATCAAAGCTTGATGCTCTCACCAGAATGGGTGGTTTCACGAAGCAGCATCACTTTGAGAGATAGAGCTGAAAGGTATGGAAGTTTACAGAGCTCAGAAGCTGGCAAACATTCACTAAGCTCACTCATTTCTAGAGCACATGTCCTAGGAAATCTATATGACCCTTGTCCCCAGAAGTATTTGGAAAACAAAAGAAAAAGAATCCTAATTTGACATCAGGGCAGCACAGGCTGGGGCTCAGGGCAGACACAGCCTCAAGGGTCCTTCCAACCTGTATTATTCCCCTTTTGTTACCCAGATGGCAAGGAGTTTTCCTGATAATTCACCTTCCAAAGAACCAGTAACACCACCCATATAATCAATCACTCCTGGCAGTTCAGTAAGTCCTGTGCCCCATATCTAACAATACTTGCCTACTGTTCCAAGGGAGGGGGAGATTGTAAATGAAGGATTTATTTTCTAAATTATATCCACCAGTGAAAAGAAAGTGTGTGTTAGAGCATTCAACACACCAGGTTTAAAAATAAAATAAACCAGGAAAAGCCTAAGACAAATCTCTGGAGGTTAAAAACCGGGTTGGATGGGGCTTTGAGCAACCTGGTCTGTTGGGAGGTGTCCCTGCCCAGGGCAGGGGTTTGGAGTTGGGTATTCTTTAAGATCCCTTCCAACTTAAACCATTCTATGATTCTAAATGAAAAAACAAAAGTCAAATCAGAAAACAGAGGGGAAAAAAATCCCTGTCTATGAGTTTCCTGGGCTCTTGCACTCAAGATCACGCATCGCAAAGGAAAGCTTGTGTGGAAAGGGGGAGCTGCACGACACAGGCCCCACAATTTGAGCATTTCTGGTACTAACACCAGCCACTGAAGTGGATGAAATAGCAGAGCCCATGACACTAGCATTGAAAAGTCAGTTTTCAACAGATAACTGCATGCGGAAATATAAAATAAACCACCAAGAAGCATGTTGCTTCCCATCATTAGGGCCACAAAGATGATGAGGGCACTAGAACATCTCTCTGATGAGAAAAGGCTGAGGGAGTTGGATCTTTTTAGCCTGGAGAAGAGAAGGCTGAGAGGGGATCTGATAAATGCTTATAAATACTTCAAGGGTGGGTGTCAGGAGGATGGGGCCAGGCTTTTTTCAGTTGTGCCTAGTGACAGGACAAGAGGGATCAGGCACAAACTCGAATATAAGAAGTTCCATCTCAACATGAGGAGGAAGTTCTTTCCTTTGAGGATAGCAGAGCCCTGGAAGAGGCTGCCCAGAGAGGTGGTGGAGTCTCTGTCTCTGGAGGCATTCCAAACCTGACTGGACAAGTTCCTGTGGGACCTGTTCTGGATGACCTGCTTTGGCAGGGGGTTGGACTGGGTGGTCTCCAGAGGTCCCTTCTAACCCCAAATCATTCGGTGATTCTGTGATCACTGCAGTAAAAAATGAAAATACCAGTGCAGCTGTAAGAAGGACCACGCACAGAGAGAAGTGGGACGATGTACTCACCTTTCTTCCGTTCATCCACAGGTTGACTGAGTTTCCAAATATCATAAATTCTGCTCAGTCCAAAACGGGCAAGCCCCTAAACCAAACAACAATTTATTCTCAATATTCAGGAGTCAAAGTGCTGTATTAAGAGTTTCCAGAAGAGCTACAGCAGAGCCCAGGTTTTAAAAAGGAGGGAATAATAGAAATGTGCTGAAAGTGCTGGAGCTGGTTTCCTGAAATCCCCAAAGCCACAGCACAATCAAAAGCAGCTGAAAAGCCAATGAAATGGGACTCTGTCTGATGGACATTTTACAAGATCTACAGCAGAATTTTCTATCCCAATGGCTTTTCAAAGAAAAAATAATTCTATAATGCTTACTCTTTTGCTAACAACAAAAAAAAAAACTTCAGTTTTTGGTCATTTGGGCTTTTAATAGCTGCTTCTTGCTTTTTTAAAGTGAACTTTAAAAGTCTGTTGTGCCATGAATTCTGTTGTCTCCACGCTGTGTCGCAGGAAAGCCAGCTCTGGGAATATCCTCTTTCCTGAAGTGATGGACCACCACCAAGAAGATAAACCTGACAAACTGACTGTAAAACGTTTCCTTTCTAATGTCAACTGAAACAAAAGGCTTTGCTTTGGCAATTGTTTACTTTCAGAAAGTAATTTTTTCCCCCCTGTTTCCAATTTTGGGTTGTTTTGTTCCAGCAAAGGAAGCTTCGGTCTGAACTTAGACTTATTCCAAACTGCAAGGGCAAACGAGGATTTCAGTCCTGGATTCGGTACTGAATTTCAGTTCAAACATTCATTCTGTTACAATTTGGTGCTTTCTGGTGCAATAAAAATTGAGAATTTAAAGTATCAGCCTGAAATTCAAAAGGCCAGCTCTTCCTCAAATACATTCAGCACTAGGACTGTTCATATTATTCTATGTTTCTGGGTGTAGGACAACATCTCAAGTTAAATCATAGGTTTTGATGGTTCAGGTTTTGAAGACTGATGATTCCTCTGAGATTTTTGAAAGGTGGAGCCTTATTAAAAACCTTCCTGCAGTTCAAGCACGTGAATTTCTGCAGACACTCCTTCTTCAGATACAGGGGTGCTTTTTGCAAATGAAAATTCACTGCAGACCTCAGAACTGTGGCTCCCTCAAGGGGTTAACATTCAGCATTGCTGAAAAATCTCAACTCCCCTCACCAACAAAGCTGGTGAATGAACCATCTTTCCTGGCTGTATGGAGACACGGACCAGACCATCACAGGACTGGAAATTGGGAATAAGCCCAGCCCAGCCTTCTGTGGCATCCAGAAGCCCAAAGGTCACCTTCAGCTTCCACCACTGTCGTCATCTTTCAAGAGAGCTTGAAAAATGCTTATTCTCTCAGGGCAGAGCCAACTGCCTTTCACTGCTTTTAGACTCAGCCTGCAATTACAGCTGCAATTACATTTTTATGTCCCTAATGCAGGAACACTGTGCCACCGCCGGCAGCCAAAGGCAATCAGCAGCGATCCATCTGATGCAGCTAATTGCTGCAAAATGTTACAGCCCAATATCACTCTTCCTTCAGCACAGGAAGGATATGGAGATGGAGCTGGGCTGGAGGAGGCCATGGAGTTGCTGAGAGGGCTGGAGTCCCTCTGCTGGGAGAACAGGCTGAGAGAGTTGGGAGCGTTCAGCCTGGAGAAGAGAAAGCTCTAGGGAGACCTTGGAGCTCCTTCCAGTTCCTAAAGGGGCTCCAGAAAAGCTGGGGAGGGACTCTTGATGAGGGAGGGGAGCCATAGGAGGAGGGAGAAGTGTTTGACACTTAAAGAGGGGAGATTGAGATGAGATCTGGGGAAGAACTTCTTTGTTGTGAGTGTGATGAGATGCTGACCCAGATTTTACAGAGAAGCTGTGGCTGCCCCATCCCTGGAGGGGTTCAAGACCAGGTTGGAGGGGGCTTGGAGCAACCTGGTCTGATGGGAGGTGTCCCTGCCCAGGGCAGGGGGTTGGAACTTTAATGTCCCTTCCAACCCAAACCATCCTGTAATTCTATGATTCCCCTGCCCCACCCAGCAGAATGAAGCTGCTGCCATCTCATCTCCTGAAAAAAAAGGGACAGATGAGCCTAAAAAGGGAGCCCTGCCTGCAGAGATTTGAGGAACAGCTGCTCCAAATAACCCAGTCCCAGCCACAAGAGGCTGATGCTTTTTTCCTTCAGTATTAGTTTTAGACCTGGGTGCTACAGATCATCTGCCTTTATTTCAAAACACATGTAAGTGTTGCTGCTACAAGAGCTCCCTGGCTCGGGGACAAGTGAAAGGCAGTTTCCTCTTACCCCAATCACGTGTATTTTAATTAGTCTCTCCCTTCCAGTAAGTTTCACAGCGTCCTCGAAAACGTTAAAATTGCTTCGTGATAAGACTGTTATCTTCCCTTCCATGCTGCCTCTCACATCACCTGCAGGAAGAAGTGATCATCAGCCGGGGCAGTTAGAAAACAGGTGTCTAAAAACCAAGGATTTTCGTAAATCAGGGTTAATCCCGAGGTACTTTGTTTATTATGCAGGAGCTCGGTGACACACGGTCCCTGAACAGAGCTGACTGAGACCAATGGTGCACCGACATGACTTACCCTTTTGGTTTCCACCCACTAATGTCTTATTCCTGATCCTCTTGCAGACATCCAGGATGGTCGCTCCAATGTAAGCTATTTCAGGACCAAATCTGAAACTCTATGTGGAAAAAAAATGAAGGGAACAACAAGAAAAGAAGAGGAACTTGTTACAACCTACAAAAGTATTGCTATGTATGGAACTATATGATTCCCACAAACCTTCTGGACAATATTTCAGGAAAAGCACCCAAATCCTCCCAAACTATGCCTAGAAACCCTGATGGCTCTTCCTTGAGGCAATAGGGGCCTGATGATGAGGGGCCTGGAGCATCTCCTTTATGAGGAAAGGCTGAAGGACTTTTTAGACTGGAGAAGAGAAGGCTGAGGGGGAATCTGATCAATGCTTATAAATACTTCAAGGGTGGGTGTCAGGAGGATGGGGCCAGTCTTTTTTCAGTGGTGCCCAGGGACAGGACAAGA
>JAOWAS010000001.1:1375100-1400825 GCA_028565315.1 Scolopax rusticola | reverse complement strand
TCTGGTGGGAGGTGTCCCTGCCCAGGGCAGGGGGTTGGAACTGGATGATCTTTAAGGTCCCTTCCAACCCAAACCATGCTACGATTCTAAATTAGTCCTTTCGCACACATTTGAAAAACAAACCTAAGAAGCAGATGCCAATTTTATTCAAAATAAGAGATTAGAAAGGAGGAAAGCTTCAGCTGTCCTAGCACTCGAGTATCCTCTATAGACTAATCACAGCATGGTGCAGGTTGGAAGGGACCTTAAAGACCACGGGGTTCCAACCCCCCAGCGTTTCCCCCCCTCTCTGCAGGCTGTTTGTTCAGCCACATCTCAGTGCAGTGGGATTTGCCTGCAGGTACCTTCCTGCCTCCCTGCTCAAGCTGCAATTTCCATGAGGTAATGCTTTGGACACTCCTCAACAACTTCTTCACCAACCAAAACACCAGAAAAGCTTCCAATAAAACCAAAGAAGAGAAGACATATCAAGTCCTAAGCCTTTTTCAGGGTTTCCTGCACTATTTTCTTAAATTTTTTCCTCCCCTCATTTCCCTGTGAGTAGAACTCTGCAATCGACTGACTTTAATTGTTCCCCCATATACGAGAGATCTTCTAATTACTTTGTCTTCAGAGCAGCTCTGAATTTTGTCCCAGTTCATAAATGTAATTAAAATGCTGTTTACTTCTTGTTTGCAATTAATGAAGACTATGCGTCAACTCATTTAACACCAACCAACTCCTGCACCCCCCCACCTTCTAACCCCTGTTTCCTCATTCAGCTCCTCCAGCACCTTATCCTTAACCTTTCTTTACAGCAAGGGTTTTGATGTTTGCAGGGGACAGAACAGTGCTCACTGTCAAGCCAAGGGGAATTAACTTTGCAAGTAAAATTAATTAAATATTTAAAAAAATCAGGTATTCTTTCTACTACACGCCTTCATTTATTTTTTTCTAACAAGAGCCTGATCCTGAAAAAAAAAAGAAAAAAAAAAAAGGCATTTCACTAATTTAAAAACTAAATAATTCTGACAGAACCATGAGTGAAGTACAGAATAAATCTCGTTAGTGGCTGGATATTTTTAAACACTTATCCAAAGTGCTAACTGTCTTGTTCTCTTCTGAAAAATCCAAGGTTATTCTTCTTTTATATACTGTAAATAAATAAATAAATAAATAAATATATATATATATATATGCACAAGTATTCTTCACTAAAAAAGCCAAAACAAAAACCCGCTTGAATATTTATTCTTTAAGTATATATTTTAATCTGGTCTGTTTAGAAGTATTACAATAAGATGTTATACAATGTCATATTTAGAATTTCAATTCCTCCATCTTACATCTATTAAGAGCAGAATATTTAATTTTTTAATTCTTTAGGGAAGAATGTCAAGATCATAAAGTTCTGAGGAGACAAAGGTTTAAATATAAAGACCATTCGTATCCCCTGGTATTAATAAGCAATTAAAGGGGAAAAAACACCAGGGAAAACATTTCCCAATCAAAGTCTCCATTTTTGCTTAGAGATTCAAGCCAAACATAGTTAGCCAAAGAGCGGTGAACGTGCATTGCATTTTCAAAGAATATATGAGAAAATAAGAATATAAGCAAACTGTTTATAAAGAAAAATTGTCAGGTTCAAAAAAATGTGTTTTATTAAATTCCTTAGTTCTTACCAGGTACCTTCTGTGAGCTTTATGCTCTCCCAGACAAGAGAGAAGAGACAGAAACCATGTCAGGCCTGGGGTATTTCTAGATATCCAAACCCAGCCAGAATAAATGCTCTTCCAAAAGAGGAAAATCCTTCATTGGAGACTGAGGTTTTGCTATTCCCACTGAAAAGAAGTCAAAGATTGACCAATATAATTTAAAACACATTTAAATTTGATGGAGTATTTTACAAGTCTCACAACTGGTGTTTGGCTTTTATTTTTCCTTCCAAGCCTGTCTTCTCTGTAGTTAGTTTTTTGAATATGACATCTTCTACCTACAGCAGAGTGAAGAGCAGTTTCTAGAGGCTCAGATTTAAAAAGAAAAGCAGCATTGTAATTTAAAATTAGGCAGACAGTTCCTTTTGCAGACAGTGAAGTAATCAGCTGCATTCTGAAAAATGTAGCTCAGCCATGGGAGCAGCGAGCACAGCGCATTCGGAATTCTTCCCCTCAACAGCAAAGGTGAGAACTCAGCTCAGTAGCAATTCCTGTCTCAGTATTTTCTTAACCATCTTAGTGCCACCATAAAATAAAATAAAATTAAAAAAAAAAAAAGCAGATTCAAATACGATGGATGGAATCCAATCCCTAATAATATTATTCCTCTGACCATTCAAATCTGACTGAATTGACCTGATTCAAGTCTACATACAGAGCCAGAGTTTTCAAAACCTTTGACGACGAGGTTCCAAAATCTAGATCGAAATAGAACTGATCAGGTTGGTAAAGCAGAACTAGCACAAAGTACTTCTGAAAAAAATAGGAAAAAAAAATATCCACTTAAATATAGAGATTCAATTTAGATAACTGCTTTCAATAACTGATTCCTGAAAATAGCAACCTCTGACAAAGAAAAGTACTCTGAATGACTGAAAAAAGGTGTATAATTCCTCCCTCCTAGAGGACATAATTGTGATAAACCCACAATAACCTAGAAAATAAGCTTTTTTGTTGTTTCAACTTACTGGTGCCACAGATCATCAAACCTGGAGTTTACAGGAGTATGGCTGTGCCACACCAGCCAGAGCAGAGAGCTTCACACACAATCTTGCTCCTTTACAAAGAAAGGCTGAAGAACATGGGTCTTTTTAGTCTGGGGAAGAGAAGACAGGGGGGATCTGATAAATACTTCGAGGCTGGGTGTCAGGAGGATGGGGACAGGCTTTTCTCAGTGGTGCCCAGGGACAGGACAAGAGGGAACGGGCACAAACTTGAACATGGGAAGTTCTATCTAAACATGAGGAGGAACTTCTTTCCTGTGAGGGTGGCAGAGCCCTGGCAGAGGCTGCCCAGAGAGGTGGTGGAGTCTCCTTCTCTGGAGACATTCCAACCCCACCTGGCCATATTCCTGTGCAACCTGCTGTGGGTGGACCTTCTTTGGCAGAGGGTTGGCCTAGATGATCTCCAGAGGTCCCTTCCAACCCCTATCCTTCCATGATTCTGTGTATAAAATCGCTGCTGAACCTTTGATTCTCTTTTAGTTTCCTCTTCGATATTCCCCCTCGATCTCTCTGCATTTCACTCGCTTTATAAAAGCACCAAAAAAATCTCTTCTTATAATATTTTGGCTTCTTAACAAGTAGTCGTTTGTCTGCTGGAAACCTTTGGGTATATTTTACACTGTTTTTCCTTGCAAAGATAATTTTAAGAAAAGTTGCCGCGTTGCAGATACTGAAAGGTCATGGGAACCTCTTGCTAAGATTAGGCCGACTTCTTCCTATCAATAGCCGTAAGTGGCGTTAGCATTTTAAAAAAGGAGTACTGTGTGAGCATTAAAAGACATTTTTTTTGTCTTTTTTTCTTTTTTTTTCCTGAGTACACATTGAAAAGCACTTTTATCCCATGTCTAGAGCTGGGTGCTAACTGGAGCTCTATTGCTATGGGCTGATGTTTGCTATTCAGGGGCTGACAGAGAATGCATTGTTCGGAAGGGAGCCGAGCTGCAAAGGTTGGAACAATTTCATAAGCATCAATTTATTGCAAGGTGTCTACGAGGAGCCTTCGGATGGAAGGGAAACCCTGTTTGATGCAGTTTAGCAAACGAACGAGCTTTACTCTGTACAACTCTAAAAATGGGAGAAATTAAGAAAGGGAACAAAACCCCAAAGTTGGTGCTTCCCTTCCTTTTGCTCAGTTTGGCGTTAGAAGGAGCTGGAGAGAAAACATCGTGTTGTACATAGAGCAAATCCATCACCCTGAGTTTCTCCAAGGGTTTACTGATAAGCAAACACCTTCCAGCATGGAGCATCCCTCTCCAGTGTGGTGGCCATTGGCGGTTGGCCATGGTGGTGACGCTGTAAGGACAGGGACACAGGTTCTTCTAAACCCTGGGAGATACCACTCTAATTTGAGCCCCTTAAGCAAGTGGATTTAACTTCTTAAATGGCTTTTTCTCTCTTTTCGTTCTAGAATCATAGGATGGTTCGGGTTGGAAGGGACCTTAAAACCATCCAGTTCCGACCCCATTCCCTGGGCAGAGACACCTCCCACCAACCAGGTTGCTCCAAGTCCCCTCCAACCTGGCCTTGAACCCCTCCAGGGATGGGGCAGCCACAACCTCTCTGGGCAACCTGGGCCAGGCTCTCACCACCCTCACACCAAAGAAGTTCTTCCCCAGATCTCATCTCAATCTCCCCTCTTTCACTTTGAAACCCTTCCCCCTTGTCCTGTGGCTCCCCTCCCTGATCAAGAGTCCCTCCCCGGCTTGAGGGACTGGAAGGGGCTCTAAGGTCTCCCCGGAACCTTCTCTTCTCCAGGTTGGAGAACCCCAACTCTCTCAGCCTGACCTCATGGAAGAGAGGTTCCAGTCCTTTTTAGTGGCTTTTCTGCTCCCCCTAAGGCTGCTCTCATGCTTGCTCAACCTTTAGCAAGAGGAGGAGAAATCAACTTGGAAGGACACCGACTTCTGCAGGGAACGGATTAAAACATCAGCCAATTACTGAAAACTCTCCTGTGCAGTGACGACAAATATCCTGACGCAACTGGAGAAAGACAAAGCTGTCCCCTGAGGAAGATCAGGGTTAGCTGGCACAGTGGGAAGGACAAGATGGGATTTTAGAGGTTTTTCATTCTCCGAAAAGGACAGATCATGCTTCAGAGAATCCTTCTTGTATTGCTTACGGAGTTGTGCTTCCCACTGAAAGGCTGATTCACAGTGCCAAAGGCTTCCTCAGTGAAGGAAAATTATCCAGTTCCTCCTTGTTTTCCCCTCATTATTCACAATAGCTTGTATTTGGCTAAAGCAAACTTGAGAAAGGCGCTGCCTGGAGCTGAAGTTACCAAGTAATGCAGATCTATCTTCTCCCGTGACAGTCGTCCCACGTGGTTAATCAAGCACTCTGCAAAAAGGCACTTTATTCTTAATTTGCTGTTGTCTGGCTTCAGTTTCTTTCCCAATCCCAATTCTTTCTCTTGTATGCAGTGATCGAGACACTCTTCAGTCCTTTTGCTAAACCAAAGAGGAAGCTGCCCTTGGATGTTGAGATGATTGGATTCTGCTAGGAGACCTTCCAGTGGGCAAAGTTCTCAGCCTGCAAATGCCCATAGCTCAGTGCAATAACCAAAAATCTTCCCAGCTCGATTTAAGAACCTCTTTCCTTAGCTAACTGGTTAGCCTAGAGCAAACCAGGTCCTGACTGGGACCAGCTCAGGAGAGACCTTCATCCCGTTCTCCTCAAGTGGCAAGTCTGGGATGACATTTGTAGGGACAATTTGGGTTGCAGTCGGTGCGTTTTTGGCACAGAATCTCCTGTGCTTCAGTGCCCATGGCTCACCCTGCCATGCTTGAGATCCAGGGTGGTGAGAGCCTGGCCCAGGTTGCCCAGAGAAGCTGTGGCTGCCCCATCCCTGGAGGGATTCAAGGCCAGGTTGGAGAGCGCTTGGAGCAAGCTGGTGGGGTAGGAGGTGTCCCTGCCCAGGGCAAGGGTTTGGAACTGGATGATCTTTAAGGTGCCTTCCAACCCAAACCATTCTATGATTCTAGTCCCTTCTTTGAATGCCTCCCAAAAGTCAAGAGGCAATACATAAGGAGGGGATGCAGCTACTTCCCTAAGAAGCATAATTGTCTCCTATTTACTATCATCCATTTTTTTATGGAAATCTCCCTTCCCCAAGTTATGGATTCCTATTTGGAAGCGTGTTGTGGATTGATACTTCCTCCCTGCAGAGCCTTTATGACACTCTTCAGAGTGTTCAGCCTCTTCTTACACTTAGGACTTGGCATTGGAGGGGTATCAGCATTGGCTTGGTCTCCTGCATGTTAGAAAAAGAAGTCTTTCTGGGAAAGAGGAGACAAAACTTGCTCACAAGTACAGTTTACACGGTCCAAATAGCATTTGACTTTTGGTGACAGCTCTTTTGGTCACAGTTAATAATTGTGACCTGGGAGCACATGAAGAGCGTCCCCCAGAGAGTGTATGCTGTATAGAAACTTTGTCATTGTGAAAATAGGGATTCTTTTTTAACTGCCAAGGCCATAAAGCTTATACTTCATTACAGACTTTTCTCTTCTTTCTATCTGGAATTTCCTCAAGCCAATGCTGAGCTGAAATTGGATTAGTTTGGACAGGCAGCTCGAAGTGGCTGCTGAGGGGTTTCAGCTCCTTGCAAAGTCACTGGGTGGAGCCTGGCCCTGGTCACCACGGGATGTTTGTCACCCATGTGCGTGGAAAAAAAATAGATTTATCTGGGACTGAGCTACAATTAATGGCAGAGGGGCCAAAAACTGGAGTGAGCCATGGAGCTTGAACTAATCTTTTCTGATGGAGAATTCTCTCAGAATAAAGTCGCAGGGCTGTTAAGCTGTTCTTGTTTTGTTAGTTCCTGACACAAAACTGCTTTCATTTGAAAACATGGATATAGTTTAGTCTTTTCTTAATGCCTGGAAGGTTTGTGGTGTGGAAGTGAAAACCTCTGTAGTGAAAGCCTTGCATAGTATGCACTGTGCTTTGAATCATGACTGTGAGAATATGTTTTTGTGTTGCTTTAGTGCCTCTGACATCTCCCTGTGTGGGTTTTTTTTTTTCCTCTAGCTGCTGTAAGTGCTCTAGCAAAGTTTGGTGCCCAGAATGAGAATCTTCTTCCCAGCATCTTGGTGCTTCTGCAGAGGTGAGTGTGGGTTTCGCTGTACTGTGTGTGTCCTGAGCTGCTTGGTGACACTGGGCACTCTGGCTCCACAGAAGAAGTGAGGTCAAACCAGGACAGAACTGGCACTGGAGATTTTACAACATGCCAGCAGAGGAGTTGGGAGATGGCCATCTTCCTCCTTTCCTTCTTGGCTGGATATAAGCAACCTGGTCTAGTGGGAGATGTCCCTGACCATGGTGTGGGGGGGTTAGAACTCTATGATCTCTAAAGTCCTTCTGACCCAAACCATTCTATGATAAGCAAATGAAAAATGTGAAAAGTAATAAAAGTATGTGATAGTAATCTGGTCTGTGAAAGTTTCTCAATGGGTAATAAATCTAGATTGATTTAGTATTTTTCTACATTTTTGCATCCCTTGAAGCAATAAAATATATTTCAATGAGACACATAAATAACTTTTGTATACGGCTGAGTAGTCATCTCAGGTGTTTCCATTTCAGGTGCTCCCATCAGGGAGTGTAGTGATAGGACAAGAAGGAATAGTTTTAAACTGAAAGAAGGAAGATTAGATACCAGGAAGAAATTCTTTACTGTGAGGGTGAGGTTGTCCAGAGAAGCTGTGGCTGCCCCATCCCTGGAGGGTTTCAAGACCAGGTTGGATGGGGCTTGGAGCAACCTGGTCTGGTGGGAGGTGTCCTTGCCCAGGGCAGGGGGTTGGAACTGGATGGTCTTGAAGATCCCTTCCAGCCTGAACAATTTTATGATTTCACAGGTTTGTGTCTCTTGTTAAGACCATTCAACCTCTTGAAACTGCCTGTACTGTAAATGTCATGTCCTTCATTTGTGTAGCACTATAGTGTAAACCCATGCCACGTCTGGATGTGGTGTGAGGGATAATTCAAATTATGAATTGCTTCAGGCAGAAAACAACCTCAGTGTAGGTTAAAATTGCAAGAAGTGACTTGAGCCACGCAAGGAGGGAGCGAAGTTGCCAGGAGGGAAAGAGAATATTTATAAGCCACCTGCTATAGTTGAAAAACTAGGTGAGCAGAGCTTTTTTTTTTGGTCTGAAATAGAAAGCAGCTTTAACTTGTTTCTTTTTGTAATCCTCTCTCTTTCTTCTGCTTTTATTCTATTGTGAAAGAATGCTGTAAAAATAGAACAATATTGCAACCACATGGTGCCCATCAGAATTATTGGCCAGAAAATGTCCGGTGTTGACAATTCTCATATACATCTCCTTTAGTCTTAGTTTTCTGCTGTGGCACTTGCATTTAAACTTCAAGTTGAAGCTTAACTACTCTGTTACAGAATCACAGAATTGTATGGGGTTGGAAGGGACCCCTGGAGATCACCCAGTCCAACCCCTTGCTAGGGCAGGGTCACCCAGAGCAGGTTGCACAGGAACGTGTCCAGGTGGGTTTTGAATGTCTCCAGAGAAGGAGACCCCACCACCTCTCTGGGCAGCCTCTTCTAGGGCTCTGCCACCCTCAAAGTAAAGAAGTTCCTCCTCATGTTTAGATGGGACTTCCAGTGTTCCAGTTTGTGCCTGTTTCCTCTTGTCCTGTCACTGGGCACCACTGAAAAATGTATGAACCCTTTTTGGTTTTTTTTCATAGTTTACACATTCATTGAGAGAGCTCAGACTGTCCTTGAAGGATTGACTCCTTGATCAGTGCCTTTTTTAGCTCGGATCTTGTGATGTCCTGAGGTGCCTGACCTGCTGTCCTCTTCTTCCCCAAAACAGGTGCATGATGGACAGTGATGACGAAGTTCGGGACAGAGCAACATTTTATTTGATTGTGCTGCAACAGAGACAGATAGCACTGAATGCTGCCTACATTTTTAATGGTCAGTGATAGAAAAGGAAGAAGTCTGAGCTGTTAATTCACAATTCTGTATTACGTGTCAGTTTCATTGCTGCAGGAATAGTTTCTGTGATGTAACTTGGGTCAGAACAACTCGTAAGAACAGAACTGTGGGATTTATTTTTTTTTCTGGCCTTAGCACTTTCTTGTGAAAACTTGTACTAACTAAGGATGGCAGATGTAGCAAGTATGGGATATGGGTTGGGCTTTTTTCATCATTGCCTCTTCTTTCACTTGGGACAAGTTTCTTAACCTTTGCTCCATCTTGTCCATTAGAAAATGAGGATGACATATCTTGTTCCCGAGGCTGGTTATAAAAATATTTTATGGTCTGTAGTTGAAAGTTCACTGGAACAGAGTATTTAATGTATTTAAGATGACTTCTCTCGAATGAACTCTTTAGACTTTAGCCTTACCCTCTGGGATGGCAACTTTCTGTTGTCCTCTTCACAGCAGGTTTTTTTGTTTGTGTTATTTTTTTTTATCTACCCAGATCTTGAAGTACTTACTGTGTATTTCATGTTTACTGAGAAAGGGAAGTGCTTTTACCAGTTTTTCATTAACCAAAGTCCAAACGATATCAGTCTAGTAAATTCTAGATTCCTCAAGAGTTTTTCTCTGCAGCCTGAGCCAATGTCTATAGGGAAGAGCTCTTTAAATAATTTCCCTTGTTTATATATCAAGAGAGGCAATTAAGAACAAAGCTTTTCAGACTGACATCCTGTTGCTTTTGGTGCAGTGAACAATCCAAAATTTGTGCTGGATTGCAGTTCCTGTAGGTCTCTGAGTGTTCCTGCTGTTAAAACTGAAATTTTCTACCTGTCCTTCCACTTTTCAGGGCTGACAGTCTCTGTTCCTGGCATGGAGAAAGCCCTGCATCAATATACACTGGAGCCTTCAGACAAACCTTTTGATATGAAAACAGTTCCACTGGCTACTGCACCCATCTTTGAGCAGAAAGCAGGTAATACTTGGGCTTCAGTTAGAATCACACAATCATAGAATGGTTTGAGTTGGAAGGGACTTTAAAGATCATCCAGTTCCAATCCCCTGCTCTGGGCAGGGACACCTCCTACCAGGCCATGTTGCTCCAAGTCCTGCCCAATCTGGCCTTGAACCCCTCCAGGGATGGGGCACCATAACTTCTCTGGGCAACCTGGGCTGGTGTCTCACCATCTTCATACTAAAGAATTTCTTTTTGAGATCTTATTGGAATCTTCCTTCTTTCAGTTTAAAACCGTTCCCCCTCATCCTATAAATTTTAAATAGGCTGTGGGCAAGGTATTCCAGTTGCCACAGTGATATTTGACATCTGTAAACTGGTTGCTGTCCTGGTGGGGTCAGGCCAAGACCAGAGGGGACTTAGCTGAATGCCCAGAGCACATCACTCAGGACTGCATCCAGGGGGGGCTTGAAGATCTCCAGAGAAGGGGACATCCCTGGGCAGCCTGTTCTAGTGCTGTCACCCTCACCCTAAAGAAGTTTTTCCTCATTTGAATGGAATTTCCTATGTTCCAGCTTTCAGAACTTCTTAAGAAAGTTCTTCTTCCAGCTTTTTTTCTGGCTATTCTGGACTAAAGCAGGGTTTCTTCATCATTACTTGAACATCTCTTTTCTCCTTCCAATCCAGCATTACCTAACAGAAAAAATACTTTAAAGTGTGTGAGGAACCAGATTGGTAATGGTTTGCAGAAGAATGTGAACCACTACAGGTTCAGGAATACTTAAGTGGAGATGTAAAGGCATTTAACTTGATATTTAACATTCAACTACACATTGCACTAGTATATAGTTGACAGCACCATCTCTTTGCTTTTTTCTCTTCACAGAGATTGCCCTAGTGACCAGCAAACCTGAGAAAGTTGCTCCTTCACGTCAGGATATATTCCAAGGTAGGAGAGAAAATCAACGTGTCTCTGGTATTTGAAACTCTAGGAGGATTGCAACAGCTCAGGTGGGAGTGACCCTGTCCTTAAGTGTCTGTCATCTCCTTTCCCCCTCCTTCCCCCTTCCTTTTCTTTTCCAGAACAACTAGCAGCCATTCCAGAATTTAAGAGCTTGGGTCCATTATTCAAGTCTTCGGAACCAGTGCAACTCACAGAAGCAGAAACGGAGTATTTTGTTCGTTGTATTAAACACGTGTTCACAAATCACATTGTTTTCCAGGTAAGAGGAGTTGGCTTTTAATGATGCCTGGGTGGAGCATAATCAGTGTTGTTGCTGTGCCCTGGAGAGGGTGGTTTCTCTCTTAAGGAAGTTGCAAGGTAGAGTTAAGAGGGTGTGCACTCAACAGTCAAAAAAAAAATTGAGTTTATAACTCTATCTATTAAATTCTAGTCAAATTGGAGAGAAAAGCTGTTTAGTGAGAATGGTGGGTTTGATCGAAGGTGCGTGACGTCTGCTGTGGAGTATTGGAGCTAATTTGGGGGGAAAAAAAACTTGGTTAGAAGTATTTCTTCTACGCTTGAGTCCTTTTCAATGTATTTTTTTGCAGTTTGATTGCACAAACACGTTAAATGATCAGCTGTTGGAGAGAGTCACGGTGCAGATGGAGCCATCGGACGCTTACGACGTGATCTGTTGCATCCCAGCACCCAGCCTGGCTTACAACCAGCCAGGCATGACTTACACCCTGGTCCACATTCCCCAGGATGACCCCACTGCAGGTACCCACTGAGGGGGTGGCGAGTAGCTCTGCACAACAAATTCACCTCCAAATTAAGAGACTAACATGTCTAGGGTGTGGAATTTGGCAAGTGTTTGCTGAGGTTCTGGGACCGTTTCTTTGTTTTCATTATGTAGAATTGTGTAAAATGGTATTTTTAACTAATCAGCGGTATTGGATGAGTGAAAATGGGATGTTTAAGAACACTGGGGAGTGTGCAGGTAATACAGGAAAACTAATTTATTGAGACAATGAAAGGAGCACCCATAAAAAAAATGGATGGTTGCTGGTAGGAGTCAGGAACAGATTCAGTAAAAGGAAAACACAAGTAAGAAAAATAAATTGGTAGTTTGGACCTTTACATGCTTTGGGCATAAAACTTCCCTTTCTTGTTTTTAGTCTTCATGCTTAAAGGAAACTATGAATTTGCAGTTGGTTTAACGTGACTCACCTCATCAGTGGGGTGGATTCATTGGTTATCACTTTAATACCAGTGAAGATTAGAATGAGCCTGAATTCCATGAACTGTGGTTTTTGGATCATTAATCCACTTGCCATAAGCCCTTGCAGGGTTTCTCCCGGGAGCCATTACCAACTGGATCTCACAGCAACACCCCAAGTCAGTGGCCCTGGGCTTGGTACACCCTGGCTTTGGAATATTCCTCCCCTGAGACCCTCTTTTACCCTTTACCTTAGAGTCTGGGGGGAAATTTTATGTGAAGCTGAAAAACAATCTGCCTGTGACCGCGTTGTGTCTTTTTGGGCAAATCTAATGCATGTTCTTTCCAGTCCCTTTTTGGGAAGAGGGGGCTTCGAGCAGAAGAAGTTGTACCACTAACCTGTACTGGCTTTTCTCCTCCCCAGTTGCTTGTACTTTCAGTTGCACGATGAAGTTCAGCGTTCGAGACTGTGACCCAAACACGGGTGTGCCAGAAGATGACGGCTATGACGATGAATACGTTGTAAGTTCAGGACTGCTCTTCTGTCCTTGTCACTAATTTTGAATACATGTAGCCGTTGGGTTGACAGTTTTCTTCCAGATCTGAAACCAGTAGGAGAGAACATCAGGCCTGCCCAAAGCACTATTTCCAAAATACTACAGCTTGTACCTTAAAATAAGCTTTGGCATAAGGATCTAAACTTATTGCTCTAATGAAGATAGGATTTGTGGGGACAGCAGATCAAGAGAGGTGATTCTACCCCTCTGCTCTGGTGGGACCCCACCTGGAATACTGTGTCCAGCTCTGAAGCCCTCAACACCAAAGAGACATGGATCTGTTAGAGTCCAGAGGAGGCTGTGAAGATGGGGGAGCCCCTCAGCTGAGAGGACAGGCTGAGAGAGTTGGGGGTCTACAGCAGGAGAAGAGAAGGCTCTAGGGAGACATTATAGTAGCCTTCCAGTACCTAAAAGGGGCCTACAGGAGAGATGGGGAGGGACTCTTCGTGAGGCAATGGAGCCATAGGACAAGGGGGGATGGTTTTAAACTGAAAGAGGGAAGATTGAGATAAGATCTGAGGTAGAACTTCTTTGCCATGAAGTGGTGAGAGCCTGGCCTGGGTTGTCCAGAGAAGCTGTGGCAGCTCCATTCCTGGAGGGGTTCAAGGCCAGGTTGGAGGGGGCTTGGAGCAACCTGGTCTGGTGGGAGGTGTCCCTGCCCAGGGCAGGAGGGTTGGAACTGGATGATCTTTAAGGTCCCTTCCAACCCAAACCATTCTGTGATTCTCTGAAGGAAGGAAGACCTTCCTTCCTGGAGAAGAAGGAGAACTTCAGAGGAAGTTCTGTTTTCAGAACTGTGTCCCAATGTTTCCCTCCTAAGTGTTTATGGTTCTGTTTATTGTGTTTGTGTTCTCAATCACAGAAATACAAATTAGATCTTAGTAAAGTGCCCATTTTTGGGGTTTGGAGGACATAAAGGCTCCTTCTGGATCCTCAGAGTCTCTCTCCTCAGATGCCCAGAAGGGGTAGAATGGGCTTTAACTCACAAAGTGATTGCACCATTTTCTTTTAGTCTTGCTGTTTTTATGTCAATGTCTTTATCTTTAGAGAAGGCCACTAAAAATACTATTTTTCCTCCCTGCTTTTTAGATGCTTTATTATGTGTTCTTCTGAAATTAAAGCCAGGCATCAGAGTTATCTTGGCCAAATGCTGTCGTTTCTCCTCCTCTTTCCCTTTCTGAGATTCGGATTGTTTCTATAACTGGCAGCTGAAAATCTCCCTTGCTTTTCTGTCAGTTGGAAGATTTGGAGGTGACCGTGTCCGACCATATTCAGAAGGTTTTAAAACCAAACTTTGCAGCTGCGTGGGAAGAAGTGGGAGATGACTTTGAGAAAGAAGAAACCTTTGCGCTTAGTTCCATTAAAACCCTTGATGGTGAGATGATCTCTCCTTGTTCATTGGTGACCCACATAGTAATCCCAGTAAATCTGCCACACTGGGCATATATTTAGTGAGGTAGGAGGAGAATTTGGTGCCTTCCCACATGATGTTATGTCCCAGCTTTGTGCTGGAATGTTGGGATTATAGGGAGTGGAAGTTAAAGGGAGGGGTGAATTTTTAGGCTGTAGGGACAGCAGAAGTGGCAAAATAGGTGTGTTGATGGGGCTGCAACCAAGATAATGAATGGAAATGGTTAAACCACACAGGTGCTTAGAGAGTGTTCTTTAACTGTGAACTAGTTCTCACAGAAAGCAAATTTCTGGAGGTAATTTTCTTCTTCAATCTCTGAATGCAGAAGCTGTCAATAACATCGTCAAGTTCCTGGGCATGCAGCCCTGTGAGAGATCAGATAAAGTGCCAGAGAACAAAAATTCTCACACGCTCTACTTAGCTGGTAAGTATTCATGTGTTGAGCTCCACGGTTCCCTGTCCCCACAGATTTTTTACTTAAATGGAAGGAAACAAGTTAGGAGATTCTGCTCTTGTATAGAGATTTTATTTTTCTCTATAGAAAGCTGAAGTGAACCAGTGAGTTGAAAGCAGCTGGTGCTCATTTAGAGCCTGCTGTTGTGTCTCTTGGAATGGAGATATTCTACCTATGCGAATGTAGTGAATCCTTTGAAGAACTTCCAGAGAAAACACCTAATTAAATTCCTTCCCAGTTTTTATCTCAAAAGGGGGTTCCTAGGACCATCTTGTTTTCAAATTCCTGTCACTAAAGACACATCCTGAAGTGACTCCTTGTTTGGTGACCATGTTCCAGGCTTACAGTTTGGGGCAATCCCTGGAAGTGCTCTACAGATGTTTTCTTTTTTTTGCAGTTGTTGAAGCCAAACTGTAGCGAACGTGGCCCACAGGGGTCTGACAGAAGGGCTGGATCTCAATTTATTTCAGGGGGAAGAATCGATAGCTCCAGGTCTGTCTCCATAGTGCTGTCCAAGTGGGACTGGAGATGGCTTCTGAATTGTCTCCAGGAGCACCAATTCCAACCAGACTAGTTCCTCCCTCAATGGCAGAGGCACTGGGCCAATGGACTGTGCCTTCACAGCAGAATTACAACATGTGTTTGCCTTCTCAAACTGGAAGTGAGCTTCAGCTTCCCATTTCCTGGTTTCCACCTCTTTAACTTAGCCCAACCCGCCAGCAGCACTTGCTGACTGATTAATTAGGACAGTATTTGTTATCTTCAGTCTTGGCTTAAAGTGCTTAGAGGATTTAGGGATCTGATCAACGCCTATAAATACCTGAAGGGTGGGTGTCAGGAGGATGGGGCCAGGCTTTTTTCATTGGTGCCCAATGACAGGACAAGAGGAAATGGGCACAAACTTGAACAGAGGAAGTTCCATCTAAACATGAGGAGGAACTTCTTTCCTGTGAGGGTGGCAGAGACCAGAGAGGTGGTGGAGTCTCCTCCTCTGGAGACATTCAAACCCTGCCTGGACACGTTCCTGTGGGACCTGCTCTGGGTGGACCTGCTGTGGCAGGGGGTTGGACTGGATGATCTCCAGAGGTCCCTTCCAACCCCGTATCATTCTGTGATTCTGGGGGTTTGATGGTTTGTTTTTATTGTTTCCTCTCTTTCTGCATCTGTCCACAGAGTGAACGTGTCTTGGTCTGACCAAGTTGTTGGCTCCTGGACAGATCCTTGAGCCTCTTTCTTAGTGCAATCCCAAACCCCATCTGTTGCTTTGTCCCCCAGGTGTGTACAGAGGTGGCTGCGACGTGCTGGTGAGGTCCAGGCTTGCACTTGGAAATGGTGTGACCATGCAGGTGACAGTTAGGAGCAGAGAAGAAACCCCTGGAGATGTCATCCTGGCTTCTGTAGGCTGAGCATTACAGCGCATGGACTGCGGTGGAAACCTTTGCAAGCAGCAGATGGGTATTTATTGGGTATCAAACTGCCTTGTCTGTCCTTCTGCATGTAGTTTTTATTCCTCAATTTGGTAAATATTTTGTATGATGTTACAGTAGTGGCTGGCTGGTACTGAGCCGTTCTCCTGTCCCTTCCCTCGTTGTCACTTACACTTTCCCCGTTTAACTTATTGAGTCTCTGGCCACTTGCAGTAGAGCAGGGAAGATAAAAGATGCAGGTGGTAAGAAAATGGAATCAGACTTTTGTCAAAACTGATTTTTATTAACAGAAAATAAACACTGGTCAAAGTACCGCAATTCGTATGAATTACTGTTAATAAAATAGAAATTTCTTGTTCTAATTCTTCTCTGCTTCAGTACAGAAAAAGTAGCCTATAATGGCTGTTTACTCAGCAAAATCCCCTTCTTCCTAAAGGGATGCTATTAAATTTCAAACAGACAGTTAAAAACCACACAAAACCTGGAGAATCTTCTAACCTGTGAATTTACAGTTTCTCGATTGTCTCCTCTGTTCCACACAGAAAAATCAATGTACAGAGAGAGATTAAACTTCACCTATCGAGGCATATTCAGTTCTCTGATCCTTGTGGCAGATAATGTCCAGAGGAGAGGCCTTGTGGTGACTCCTTTGTGCAGGAAGTTCTGCATCTCTCTGAGTTGTTTGGTTGTTTTTTTTTTTTTAAGTTCTCAAGTCAGGGTGAGGAAGGGAGAAATACTGGTTTAGTGGTAAAATTTAAACACCTGTCCCAGCTCCCTGTGGCTGGAATAGCTATTGCTCAGAAGAACACCTTGGCTTTGGCTAGTGCCACTATTGCTTATTTGACTTGCTCTTTTGGGGTTGTAGTGTCAGTGAGCGACTCTACTTGAACTGAAAAATCAGAAGAACAAGGGATGTGGGAAAAACTTAAGGTTTGGAGCTTTCCTTAGGGTAACTGGCCATTAAAAAGAAATTACTGAAGACTAATTGCCTTTTTATGGGTGTAGATACAGCAGAGCATCACTGTCTGTGGTTTGGTGGACTACAGATCCAGCTCTCCTGTTGTATTGGTTCCAAATTCTTCAGTCCTGACAAGGACTTACCATCCTTAGCAGAAGGATAGAATTTTAACTACCTGTGCAACTCCAAAACCAAACCAACATTCATCTTGAGTGTAAGGGCATCAATCTTTGCTAGTCCACTAGCTGCTAGTGGACAAGAGGACACCTCAGCCCTGGTGGCCAATAGCATGACCATGATCTGACAATGTGCCCTTGTGGTCAAGGTCAGTGGCATCCTGGGGTGCATCAGGAAGAATGTGACCAGCAGGCCAAGAGAGGTCATCTTCCACCTCTACCCTGCCCTGGGGAGGCCCCCTCTGGAGCACTGGGTCCAGTTCTGGGCTCCCCAGTTCAAGGACAGGGAGCTGCTGGAGAGGGTACAGCAGAGGGCTACAAAGACAATTAGGGGCCTGGAGCATCTCTCCTATGAGGAAAGGCTGAGGGACTTGGGTCTTCTTAGTCTGGAGAAGAGGAGGCTGAGGGGGGATCTGATCAATGCCTGTAAATACTTCAAGGGTAGGTGTCAGGAGGATGGGGCCAGTCTCTTTTCAGTGGTTCCCAGGAAAAGGACAAGAGGGAATGGGCACAAATTTGATTATAAGAAATTCCACCTAAACATGAGGAGGAATTTCTTTGATGTGAGGTTGGCAGAGGCCTAGAAGAGACTGCTCAGAATGGTGGCAGAGTTTCCTTCTCTGGAGACATTCAAAACCCACCTGGATATTTTCTTATGGGACCTGCTCTGGGTGGACCTGCTTTGGCAGGAGGGTCAGACTAGATGATCTCCAGAGGTCCCTTCCAACCCCATGTGATTCTGTGGTCCTGTCTACCTACGGCACGTAGCCAGCAGGAAAGGCAAGTAAGGACTCTTGCTTCCCCTCTTCTCCCTCAAGCCCTCCTGGCTTTAAATACAAAGACAAAGCCAGGCAAGAAACAAGGTGAGCACACCTTGAGGGCTGGAAGAGCAGCTCAGAAAGAGTTGATGAAGTTCAGATACGCGTTCAGGAAGCCTGTGGGATCTTCCAGCTGTGGATAGTGGCTAATGTGGTCATCCAGCACAGACACTGTGGACATGGGAAGCACCTTCCTGTCAGGAGAATGCAGCAAAGCTTCAGCACAGGAACTGCAGCTTGGCCTGCAGCTACTGCTGAGGAGGACAATACCTTTTTGCACAGCTGGAATTCTGCCCGTAACGTGATTTGAGCACTAAAAAGTGCTGGATTTACCTCAAGTTAGTTTGGAGGAGAACTACATCAGTCAATAAATCTTCTCTGTCTGACGTGGTTTTAAAATGCACGATTGATTTGTCTGAGAATTGTGATTTTGATGCCTAAAGTGGGGAAGTGATTTCTAAACTGCTGAATCAGCTGGCTGTGCAGGTTACAGGTGGGAATTAGAAACAGCCTCAATGAAAAGGGAAGGGAAGGAAGAGTCTGAGATAAAGTCTCCCTCAAAATGAAACCCCAGTTGTGTATTCCTGCTGTTGTCTTACTTGTAAAGCTGAAGGAACTCCGGGTATGGATTCACAGGGTCCAGGGGCCCGTAGATTAGATGCACTGCAAGAGAAAAGCACAGACAGAGCTTTTATACCCCAGGACATCCCTAAATCAAGCCAAGGAGGAGATAACCAGCTGCCAAAAAAACTCTTGCTACTCTGCCCTGGGGTCACGTTCAGCTTTCAACCCTTTTCCTCCAAACACCAAACCTTTCCTTGGGTGGTTGCAATGTCTCTTGAGCTTAAAAGGCACCTCTGCTTCCCTGGGACAGCAGCTGGAGAAGCTGGAGGCTGTGAACCAGCCTCTTCAGGAAAGCAGAGTCACAATTTTTTACCTTAAGTCACAACTTTTTACCTTAAGCCACAACTCTCTGCTCTAACCAAGTCTTAAACCGGAGCAGGGACGTTTCTGACACTACCCCCTGCAAAAACCACATTTGAGCCACATCTTCATGAACTCATTTACTTTGTTTTAAGCATTTGCCCTAGGAAAAGGAGGGGATTTTCCTGGGAAGGGCTGTAGCTTTCCTTTCCCCTTTAATCTGCCCTTTTGCTATTCTCTGTGTGTGGTTGAAGTCAGAGCCCTGCACTTCATGATGTTGGAGGATGACTACACCTATTCTGGCTTCCCAGCACTGCAGAAATAGCTGTCTCATGTTTTAGGGAGTGTAGTTTCTACCCCATGACCATTATAAAAAACATAGTTTGGTGGACCTATGCTGGCTTGCAAACATGGTAGCACCATCACTGGACAAATGTGACCCAGCAGGGTTTGTGGGTTCCTGGCTCCTCAGGAGTCACCAGCAAAATAGTATTTTACAGCCCTGGGTGCTCTGTGGTGCAGCCTATTTGTAAAAATATGGCAGCTTTAAGGTTGTGTTTTGCATAGGATGGGCAAAGGAACCTGAACTGATGATTTATTTTCTGAGGTTTTTCATTAGGTAGCAGCTCAGGTGTCTGATTGTGTTCAAAATGTCATGGAATCAGGCTTTTCTCTCCGTAAAGAATCAAAATCCCTATAATCAGATTTCTGTCAGGTAGTGAAGAACTGATCAACCTTGGATATGCTTTTACTGAAATTGATCATCAAACCCTGAGAAAGCTTCATGTATCTGTAAACTTCAGGAGCAGAGGAAATGATCTGAAGTTGGGGCAGGGGAGGTTTAGAATTAGATCTTAGGGAGCATGACTTTCCTGAGAGGGTGGTCAGGCCCTGGAACAGCCTGTCCAGGGAGGTGGTGGAGTCACCATCCCTGGAGATATTTAAGAAATGTGTAAGACATGGCACTTCAGGGAATGCTCCAGTGCCAGAGATTGAAGGGTTGGATGTTTTGTGTTTGTTTGCAGGGTTGGTTTTTGTTCTTTTTGGGGTTTTTTTGGGTGTGGTTGGACTTGATGATCTCAAAGGTCCCTTCCAACCATGAAGATTCTGTGAAAATAACGAGAGGCTCCAGCCATTAATGGAAGGAGCCAGCACCACGCTCCAGTGCCTGTGGGGGATTCCCAACATCCCCACCAGTCCATCAAAGAAAACCATTTCCTACTCACGTGGGACAGAGGTGGATGTCAAAGCCCCAACCCAGCGCTCTCTGTGCTTCTTTCTCTGGTTTATGTACTGCAAAATACTGAAGAGAAAACCTCTTGTTACGCAGCAGATGGTGCCTCCAGGTGCTGCACAGCCTGGAAATGGCTCTTGGGTGGAATCTGCATCTCCTACAAACAACCTCCCCGGGGCAGCAGCAAGACAAAAAAATCAATCTGCTGGTCATCTGTGAGCTTGGTTTTATTTATTTAGGTAGTCAGCAAATTAAAGTGCAAATGAGGTTGGGACATGGACTCCAAGTCTCACCCCTGCCAGCTCTGTGCTTTAAATGGAAAGTCCAGAGTCCTGCTGGAGGACAATCCAAGTTCATTTAGAAAAGAGGAAACAGCTCATAATCTGGGGAGGGGAGGATGAGGTTTGATCCTTCCCAGCTGAGATGGAAGTAAATTTGTGTCCTCGGCTCCCAGTCAAATGCCAGTGGGTTAGAAAAGGGGGTGAGTCATTGTCATCCTTCTCCCAGTACGTCCCCACGGGCTGCAGGCAGCCAGCAAACGAGCACTGAAACGTTGATTACTCCTAAGCTCCCTTGGCAAACTCCCCAGTTGCTCAGGTGACAGCAAAAAGTGGATTTTTTTCCCTACAAAACGGGGCAGAAATCAGCCTGCTAAAAGCCACTGCAGAGGCAGCACTGTCTGAGCACTCCCATGCTTGGCTCACCAGTGTGCAGCAGCTCTGAAACCATTCCAGTGCCCCACGGAAGAGGACTCAATGCTCAACTACTGAGTGTGGAGGAATGCAAGAGAAGATAAATTGCACTGGTTGGGTCTTACAGTGAAAATCCAAACTGCTTGAAGGCTCCTCAGCCTGTCTCATCACCCCAGCTAGCAGCTCAGAGCAAGTCAGCTCAGCTTTTGGGTTCGAGTCAGTTGGGTTATAAAAAGCCTTCCAAGGACGGGAAGCTACGCTCAATAAACCTACTGATACTCTGTCACGTGACTTTTAAGGGGCTGGGGATATTTTGGCACTGAGCTTCCCACCACGGCTGTGCTACTGGCAAAGGTGACACTGCAAGAATTGGCCACCAAAGGGACTTGCCAAGTGGGCAGTGTGTCTCCAGTGCTGGGCTCGGGCGAGTATCCCTCGTTATAAGAGGGAATTAACGAGCGCCCTTTGGAGGGGTTGAGCTATTTGGTCCTTACTGTGATTTATCCAGAGATTTTCCCAGTAGGAAGAGAGAGGAATTTGAACGCAGGGGGAGAAGGACACACACACAGACTCCACTAAGCAGGGATACTCAATTCTCAACTGCCAGGTCATTCCAAAAGTCCCAAATGGGAAAAAAAATCAGATTTAGCTCCAGTTGTTAACAAAACCACACAAATTTAATCCCCTAATTTCCAAAGTAGTAAAACAAGCACCCCACATTCTTTATCTCCAGCCTTGTCCTTCTCCCACCGTGTGCAAGCTTGGATCCCCTCAAATTCCAGACTTCATGTATCCCAACAGAAGCAGCTGGAGGCTCTGAGGGGCCAGTGTCCAAGGACCTGGCTGAGCTCCAGCGACTTCCAAGCCTTGGCATGACCCTGCCTGCAAACAGAGCGACGCCACGGACGTAAAAACAAGCTCATGAAGTAATTAACGGTGACGAACCTGTCCACGACGAGATTGCCATCGTTAGTCCGCACCGCTGTCCACATGTCCCAGTACTCTGCTGGTGAAGGCTGCGTGTAGGGCCCAAAGACTGCCCCGAGCCTGAAAATTAAGAGTTCAGAGAGGAACGTTAATGAATGACTCAAAAAAACAGCTTTGCCAGCCTGGAGTTGGGCATAACCTGGAAGATCATTTAAATCCAGAGGCAAATCTCTCCAGGGACAGTGGGATCCACTCCCCTTCCTATGTTTGTCCCCTCCCCACGTGGCTCACATCCCCTGTATGGTCTGTGCCCAGCAGGACGGGCATCCAACTCACCCTCTGGAGAAGAAAAAGAAGTTCATCAGCCGTGTGATGATTGGGGACAGCAAACCCCCATCCTTGAGGATCTTGGGCAGAAGGGGGAAAGGAGATGACACCGTTAAGTATCGTACAGATTGGTTAATGCCCAAAATGCATGTGAGCTCTCGACAGCAAGACATCATAGAATGCTTTGGGTTGGAAGGGACCTTAAAGATTATCTTGTTCCAAATGGGAACCCCCCCACCAGAACAAGTTACTCAAAGCCTCGTCCGACCTGCCCTTGAACCCCTCCAGGGATGGGGCAGCCACAGCTTCTCTGGGCAACCTGAGCCAGGTTCTCACCACCCTCACACCAAACAAGTTCTGCCTGAGATCTCATATCAATCTCCCCATTCCCCTTTGTCCCATCACTCCCCTCCCTGATCAAGAGTCCCTCCCCAACTTTCCTGGGGCCCTTTTAGGGACTGGAAGGGGCTCTAAGGTCTCCCTGGAGCTTTCTGTTCTCCAGGCTGAACCCCCCACCAAGTCCCTCAGCCTGTCCTCATAGCAGAGGGGCTCCAGCCCTCCCAGCATCTCTGTGGCCTCCTCTGGCCGTGCTCCAACAGGTCCATGTCTCTGCAGTCCTGAGGCCCAAGAGCTGGAGGCAGCACTGGGGGTGGTGGGGTGTCTCCCCACAGCAGAGGGGCAGAATCCCCCCCCTTTGCCCTGCTGGGGATGCAGCTCTGGGGGGCTTTCTGGGCTGCCAGGGCGCTTTGCTGGCTCTTGTTGAACTTCTCATCCACCATCAGCACCTCGAGGGGCAATTAGCTGGGATGTTCAGATGAGACGAGCCGCATCCCAACAGCCCCTGCCTCTTCCCACTGCCTCTAACGATGCCTGCGAGCAGCTCGGGTGTGGGAAAAGCTGCTGAGCTTTTGTATCTGAGCCAGGTAAAACCCCAAACTCACAGTCAGGAGTAATTCAGTAGAAGCAGAGGGGGTGGCAGCTCACCTTCTGGATGAACCGGGGGTAGTGCGTCTCGGGGAAAATCCCTAGAAGAATGTCAAAAAACAGAGTTGTAACGTTACAAGTTTTTTGCTCCACTTCTCCCAGTCTCTCTCCTTCTCCATGGTGCAATGAAAGGTGGCACAGGCTGCCCAAGGACACATTCTCCTGGTTAATTACAGCACCTTAATTGCTTTTCCTCGGGTAATGGGGATGGGAAGACCATCCCATCCCATGGATCTTCATCCCTCCCATCCCACCACACCAGGCAAACCTTACCTCCGTTGGATAAACAGAGGCTGTTGATCAAGATGCTTCCAGTTTTATTGTGCTCATACCTGGGGACAGAAGAGAAGAAGGTGAGACACAACTAGACCTCTCCAGGTTCCAACCAGCAGGTCAAGTTAACAGCGTCAGATCATCTCTGCTCCTCTGTTGTCCTCCTTTTGGAGCTCAGGAGGGAAGTCAAACATCCCATCAGCCAGGAACTGATGGATGGGAACCTCAGATCTGCCTACCATGGATATGCCCTGAGGCCTCCCAGCCTGCATTACCGCTGTAGGTACAGAGGGAAAGGGGTTCTCTGCTACGTTCTTCCACTTATCTGCTGGAAATCATCTTGATGAGGACTACAAAGAGCAACCCTCAGTGTTTGCGGTGACCTGTGGAGCAGCTCCTGTGCGACCGTATCCCCGTAATCGTGGGACAGGAGATTAATCCTCTGGTGGTGGAGGCCAAGGTGACGCACCAGCCCCTCGACGATGCTGGCTTGCTCAAAGATGGAGTAGCGGTGGGGTCTCTGCAAAGTGGGAGAGAAACCACAGTGAGAGCCTGACCCACCATGAGCCCACAAACTCTAGAATAAACACTCAAATGGAGGAATATGGGGTGGAGACCAGCAGTTTACAACCCCAGGCAGAGCAGGTGGCATGTCTTGGACCAGCAGCTACATCCACCAGATGATGGAAGAACTTCCCATGCCCCAAAAGGATCAAGGTGTGCTTTGGAGTCACATCAAACCCAAGTAAAGGCAAGATGGTGACAAAGCCGATCTCCACCACGCACCTTCCCCATCCCTTCCACTATTACAACGACCTATTCCTTTTCCAGGTGTAAATCATTGAGGAAACTGGCAAACACCAGTTTTCTGGGGACACTGTCAGGGCAGAACAACCTCTGGACCAAAAGCAACTGTAAAAATCTTTCGCAGAGGTTACTCACAGGTTTGTCGCTGAAACCGAACCCTACGAAATCCAGAGCAATCACCCGGTGAAACCGCTGGGTCAGCCCTTCCCAGATCTGGAAAGAGGAGAAATGCATTAAAAAAAAAATGTCTGATGGGAATGGAGAGAGGAAAATTCTGTGGCAACGCACATGGATGGCCACGCTCCTCTTCACTCCCCCAAACAGCACCTCCCAGCTCCAGGAAAACCCAAGGAGGTTGAAATTTTCCAATAAACAGCAAGACTATCCCCCCAAAAAAGCACCCCAATAAATAGTTGTGGGAATTTTCCTCCTGTATTAGGATGGAGTGTGGGAAAGGGCAATGTGAAAAGAGCTTGGGTTCTGTGCGAGGTGTCAGGAGAGGGACAGGGCTGATATCCCAGAACGTGGTGGTGCCCCCAGCAGAAGCTCTTCCAGAGTGTCATCCACACCAGGCTGAGCCACCATTTTGTGGTGAAACTATGGGGTTTGGTGTCAGCATCCAGCCCACTCTGTGCACTTGCTCTCCTCACCTTGCACCAGTCGTAGCTGGAGGTTGGGAAGCCATGGAGGAGGAGGACGATGTCGGAGCTGCCGACAGCACCGGTGGAATCTGGGGAAGGAATGGGGCAACGTTAGGGTCAGCTTTTTACCTCCCCAATTTCCTCCCTCCTAGGAGCCAAACCTGTGTGACCTCTCCCTGTGCTCCACCAAAACCAAGCGTGGGTTGGACTCACACCACAGCTTCCCAGTGCTGGCATGGCTTCAGAAACCCATCCAGATGAGCCACCAGCACCAGGTACTTGATGCAAACCAGGGTTTTTTTTAGAATAAATTAATTGCAGCTGCCCCAAAGTTGCCACAGCAAACAAGGTTTGCAGATAACAACTGCTCCAGCAAAAAAGGTTTTTCAATGTCTTTTCCTTGCTGTGACCCACCAGAGGCTCTTGAGGTCCTTCTCCGTGAACACCAAGGTATTGTCAATGCTTCACAAGAACTTTGTGGCTTCACCCAATTAAAACATTTTGATAACGAACAGCCGCACTGCGCTTGGATCCATGCGGTGGCTCCCCTTAAAGGTATTATGTTTTGGGAGGGATTTGCCAACGCCCCACCTGGCCTTGGGGACATCACCTGGGGCCACCAAGCCCCCAGCCCTGCTCCCCACCAGGACAAATGAGGTGTCCCCATGGCTCGGTGCGGCCCCGTCACCTCTGTAGAAGATGTTCTGATCCTTGTAGGTGAAGTAGCTTCCAGAGGACCTCCAGGAGAGCAGAGCTGGGGACAGCTTGGGGGGTGGGATGTGCAGGTAAACGGCGAGGAGGGGGACGCTCAGCAGCCCCACCTGCACCCACCACTCCTTCATTCTGCAGGACAGAGCAAGGTCCTTGTCTACTGGGATATCTTCCATAACCCCCATATCCCCATAACCCAACATCACATCTCCAGTAACCACCTACACCCCCAAAACCCACCGCCATGTTCCCAAAACCCCCATGTCCCCATGCCCTGGACATCCCCAGAGTGGCAGGTCCATGGCAGAAAGTGGTCTCTGCAGTAAAGAGGAGTCTGAGGGGGGATGTGGGCGCCATAGGGGTCTCAGGAGGGACATGGTCTCCATTGAGGGGAGGATACTGGTGCCATAAGGGGTCTGAAGGGGAGTATGACCCCACAGGGGGTCTGAGGGAGGACATGGGCGCCATTTTGAGTCTGTGGGATGGATGTGGGCCCCATAGGGCTTCCAAGGGGGAACATGGGCTCTACAGGGGATCTGAGGGACCGCACCCCTCAACAAGCCCCGCCCACAACACGCCAAATACCACGCCCCCATTACGAGGCCCCGCCCCTCGGGACAGACCTTCCCCCCCGACCACGCCCCTCCCT
>JAOWAS010000001.1:1346231-1364488 GCA_028565315.1 Scolopax rusticola | reverse complement strand
AATCTGAGGAAGAACTTCTTTCTGGTGAGGGTGGCAGAGCCCTGGCAGAGGCTGCCCAGGGAGGGTGTGGAGTCCCCAAATCTGGAGATCTTCAAACCCCACCTGGATGCTCTGGGCAACCCTGCTTTGGTGGGGGGTTGGACTGGATGATCTTTAGAGGTCCCTTCCAACTCTGACAACTCTGTGATTCCATGAAGTTTTCAGAGGGACGGTTTGCACCATAATCTTTTCTATCTTCTTGTAGTGTGATAAGTGGCGTTGGCGAACTTGATATAGAAAAGGACACTCCAAAGAAAGTGGACGCTCAGGCTAAAGACATGCCTTATCCTGACTGCCCCTTCCTGCTTTTGGATGTACGAGACCAAGATGCATATGACCAATGTCACATGATTGGAGGTGAGGAGGCCAGAATCCCTAGTGTCAACTGGGGATCATATATTAAGCTTTTTTTGTGCCATATTTGGAATGTTCTTAGCATTCATCCAGTACATCTCCCCTTCCTGGGAAGGGGATGAGGGGACCGAGTTGATGTTAATCCCTTATTCAGTGGGTTTCCAAGTCTCCTGTCTCAGTTGTGTTCCATGTTGTGTGATGGTTGGTGTTAATGATTTGTCTCTCTTTTTCTCTTCTGCAGCTTATTCGTACCCTATTGCAACGCTCTCTAGAACAATGAACCCATATACAAATAATATTCTGGAATATGTATCCTTTACATATACAGTGCTGGAATTAAAAAAAAAAAAGGCAATAAAAATATGGGGATACTGGTGGAGGCTTCCAAAAACAATTGGAGCTGTAGTGTTTCTTGTGATTGGGACAATGCTTAACCAACAAAGTCTGGGGATCTCAAGGAGGGTGGGAGGGGAAGTCCTTTATCCTGGCTGTGATTACCTGGTGGGGTTTGCTGCCACCATCAGATCCTGGATTTTACTTCCTCAGTGCTGTAACACCTCTTAACTCTGGTGGGAGCTGCCGGAATTTGGCTTTTTGGGGGGTTTTTTGGCTGCTGGGAAGTAAAGCCATACTATTTGGACCCCTTTCTCCTGCTGTTGCTGGAGAGCTGGGCTTCCTGAGGGATGCATTCATCAAAACCTTTGGCTTTTTCTCAGCATCTTGGTGGGAATTGGCATTCCTGATATATCTGCAAATCAAATAAGGAATCACTCAGTCTCCAGTCTTTTTTTTTTTTTTTCTTTCTAAAATATATTAATGTTCACCTTCAGCTTACAAATAAATCCTTAGCTCTTCTGCCTACCAGAAAAATGCACATGGAAAAATCATCATTTTGTATGACAACGACGAGAGGTTAGCCAGCCAGGCTGCCACAACCATGTGTGAGAGGGGCTTTGAGAACTTGTTTATGTTATCTGGAGGTAAGGAGGGCATGGACAGGGCTCCCCGAGATCTTGGGTGGATAGATTGAGAGCAGAGAGCAAGGGTTGTGTGAGCTGGAGATTGGAAAGAGCTGGATCTTCAGCTCTGAGTGTTTGTCACTGGTAAAATCACTAACAGTGTGGGATCTGTACATCTGCAGGCCTCAAGGTCCTGGCACAGAAGATCCCTGAAGGACTGATCACTGGCTCTCTCCCCGTGTCCTGCCAGGTGGCAGCTCCTGCTGGATCTGCCCGAAAAAAGACCTCTCCCAAAGTGCCACCCACCCGTGCTGAGAATAAATGGAGATTCTCTGCAGATGATCTACAAAAGATAAAGTTCTACCTGGAAGAGGAGCACGTTCCTTCAGATGCTGCCAGTAAGGCTCCAGGGCAGATGCTGCAGCTGTTTTCTGTAACTCTTGAGCCAGCCCTGCAGCCATTCTCTGCTTTGATGGGAGAGGGAGAATTTTTCTTCCAAATCCACTGAGTAGATCCAACAAAACCTGTACTATGCTGATCCCAGAGGATTTAATTTTCACAGCTACATGATGGCAAAATCCTGGGCTCATATATTTACAAGGGGAGCTGGAGAGCCAGTGAAGGGCAGCAGATCATTTGTGTCCTTGTGCTCCATCATTCTTAGAACCATAGAACAGTTTGGGTTAGAAGGGACCTTAAAGATAATCTAGTTCCAGCCCCCCTGGCCCCACCTCCCACCATCCCAGTTTGCTCCAAGTCCCATCCAACCTTTCCTTGAACCCCTCCAGGGATGGGGCAGCCACAGCTTCTCTGGGAAACCCTCATCACCCTCACAGTAAAGCATTTCTTCCTCAGATCTCATCTCAATCTCCCCTTTTTCAGTTTAAAACCCTTCCTCCTTGTCCTGTGGCTCCCTTCCCTCATCAAGAGTCCATCCCCAGCTTTCCTGGAGCCCCTTGAGGGACTGGAAGGGGCTCTAAGGTCTCCCCTGGAGCCTTCTCTTCTCCTGACTGAGCCCCCCTAACTCTCTCAGCCTGTCCTCACAGCAGAGGAGCTCCAGCCCTCTGATCATCTTTGTGACTCTTGGGTTTGCACAGCTTCTGATCTTTTTTTTTGTTGTTGTTGTTTCTTTTCTTTCCCCAGGCCATCTTAGCCATGGTTCCTCAGGTCGTAATTCCAAGGTGACCACTGTGAGGAGCAGCGCCGCTGGCAACGTGGGATCCCTCACTGCCCGCTCCTTCAGCAAGAGAAGCCTCCAGAATAGGCCATGGAAATAAGCAGTGGTGTCTTGCACTAAATGGACGACCAGGTTCTGGGAACCCTGAGCAGTGCAGCCCGTTTGGCATTTTTAGGAATCCCCAGGGAAAAGCAGCAGTGGTGTGTAAATGGAA
The DNA here is from genome assembly GCA_028565315.1 of Scolopax rusticola. NCBI lineage: Eukaryota > Metazoa > Chordata > Aves > Charadriiformes > Scolopacidae > Scolopax > Scolopax rusticola. The sequence continues at coordinate 1,361,745 of JAOWAS010000001.1, read as the reverse complement.
ATGGCAGCTCGGGTAAAGCTGGGGGAGCTGGAACGGCTGATGTTTCGTAGAAACGGGAACAGGATCGCTTTGGCAAGGTGGAATTTTAGGTGCAGTGTCAAGACGGAGTTATTTAACTGATATTTTTTTTTTTAGAGGAGGGAGGAAACCAATAGTAAAGCCCGTGACCGATAGAAACGGTTCTGAGAAGCTTTTAGTCCAGAGGAATGAATTTGTGGCTGTAACACGTTCCTGTGCTGTGCCCCTAAAACTGCACACGTGATGATAAATGGGCCAGAAACCATCTGTGAGCAAAAACTGCAGTGTTTTCTAGCAAAGAAAAACATTCAACAACTTGCCAAAATGCTGGAGAGAGGATTCCCTAAGTTTGTTGGTTTGTTTTGTCAGGTTCTTTTTTTTATATTTATTTTTATGTGAAGGAACAGAAGTATCTGTAATAAAGATGTGTTTGGAGATAACGCCCAGCGTGGCACTGTAACCTGCCAGCTGTGAACAGTTTGTGAAACAGTTCTGTGTTTTTAAAAGAGAGCTGGAAGAGAAAACAACTGTGTTTTTCCCTCTCTTCTCCCTTATTGTGCAGAAGGTTTGGCTTCTAACTGTGCTTTTTCTGCTTTGTTCCTTGCTGTGGTTAGAGCTACGGTGTGGTGGTTTGGGCTCTAAATGAGAGAGTGAGGCTGCCAGATGTGCTGAGTGGGGTTTTAGCTGACATTCCTTAGGACAAAATCATCTGCTTTGCCCTTCTTCGTGGTGTGCAGGCAGGGTGGCTCCTTAGTTTGACTGTAAACTGGTGGTTTGCTCCTTTTCCAACCTGCCAGAGCAAGTCACTGGAGCTCCAGAAAACTACAACTGGAGGAGCCAGTTGCTCTTCTGCTGACAAGGGTGATGTCCCAAACCATCATAGAGGCAGCTGCAAGTCAAAGTTAGAGAGCAGAATGTCATTTTTGCCTCCTAAAATGATTTTGTGATGCCTGGAACCAAAGAGCTCTGCAGTCCCAGTGCCTGACGGAGGCTGGAAATTTATTCCCAGCTACACCCAGTGTTTTTGGAGTAGTTCCTTCAAGGATAGAGTGGCTGAAGGGAAATTTTCTTCTCTCCCTAAAACCCAGCAGAGACCATGAATGTGGTAACTGAACAGGGTGTGAAGATTTCATAGAAAACGAGTGTCACATCTGTCATCAAATCTGTTCTTCCACCATACCAGTATTGGCTGGGTGACATAAAAATAAAATTCTGAAACTACCCAGTGACAAAGCAGAGTTGCCTCCTAGAGACATTGTAGGTGGTTTCAGAGAGATTCAGCTTGATCCAGCTTTGGCTTCTTAGTCTTGTGGGGGTTTTGTGCATGGCTTTTTGAATTTTGGTGTTTGTTTGGGTTTTTTTCCCTTTTTTTTAAGTAGACAAACTATCTTTAACAGACCCCAAAATTCACCCCTGGTGCCGATCATTGGGATAATTTTGATGAAAGGGCAAGGGGAGAGAAATTGTGGATAATTTCCAGTCTGGCAATTTAACATTCAACATCCATGAGTATATTTATCATGTTTTTTGTGTCTCTGAGTCTTAAATCGAAGGAGTGCTGATACAGGGACTGGCAGTCACATTGCAAAGAGAGCTAGAACTTCAATCCTCTCCAGAGAAAAACGAGGTGATCAGCAAAACCCCTGATGCTGTGTCAGGATTCCATGGAGGGAGAATAAGAGGAGAAATCAAGGGGCAGAACCAGCATTTAAAATGTACTGAACAAAGTCCTTCAAAGAGGCAAATGGCCTTGTGTGTTCAAATATACATCTATATTTTTTTTTTTTATATATGTAACAAAAATCTGCTTGTAGGGAGGTAACTTAAAGCTCTTGGCTTCTGGGAGAAGCTGTTGGGTGTTTTAAAGTTGTACAAACCAGCTCTAATTAGTACAAACTGCCTTTCCAACCCTTCCCCTAGGGATTGCTCCTCTCCTGGGTTTTCATATGGAGTGTGTGTGTGTAAATATGTTGGACTGGTCAGGTATGAAGATCAAAAGAAATGAAAACTCTCATTTCATCCCATCCTTAGGAAGCTGGAAACATCTCACCATCTTGGCAACTGCTCTGCTTTCTTATTTGATCACACTTCTTGGAAGCCACCTTGTTGGTTTAATTGTAGCCATTTTGATTTTGAACAAAATAGCTTGTCGTCCTACGTCGGGCTGGTTGAATTTTTGTGGAATGGCAGCATCACTTTTGGAGAGAAAAATGGTTTTTAAATGGTCTGAGGCCAAAGCGGGAGCTGCAGGGACCTGCTTCTTGCCCACACTCTTCTTCACTCACGGCCTTGGAAAGCAGACTCACCTCTTGAGGCTTTAATTACTGACTGGTGAGGCTATTGGGTGGCCTAATAAAAATAACTAAAAGCTAAATAAAGATTTCAAAGGTACTGAAGCATCGTGGAAACACCCCATGGAGCTTTGAACGTGTTAATGGGGTTCACAGAGCGTGGTCTGATCTGGGTGTCCTGAGTCTGCTGCTCCTTCCTGCTGTGTTCAGCACCTCCTTTTTTATGTCATAATTAAATAAAACCATTGAAGGAAGGTGGGTAGCTTGCCTAGCCTCGTTGCATGAAAAATTATACTGCTTGATTGTTGTGTGCCCAAAAAGTGAGAGCTATTTATTACCTACTTGAAAGATGGGAACCAGTACAGCCCACAGGAACCTACTGGTGTGTGAGTGGGAGCTCTTTCAGCTCCGTGAGCACTTGAAAATGTATGAAATCTGTCTGAAAACAGACATGAGTAGTGGTCATCGTGCTGATTTAAAGTCTGGATTTTGCTATCCAGCTCTGGGAGACGGATCCAAAATTCCTGGCTGCTTTCCATGGATGGACAAAACCAGTCCAAGCTCTTTGAGATCCTACAAATCCAGGGCATCGATGGAAGAACTGAATGTACTTTTCCCCATTGTCTTGCTGGATTTGTATGGTTTTGGACATTTACCTCGGTATTGTTTGGAGAATAGCGTCAAACTGTGTTGTCTGGGAGTTTTAATTGTTTAATTTAATAAAAAATAAATTAAATCATATGGTTGAGTACTGCAGTTTGAGCTTTGACAGCTAAAGGAAAGCTGTGGAAAATCACAGAATGGTTGGAAGGGACCTCTGGAGATCATCTAGTCCAACCCCCTGCCAGAGCAGGGCCACCCAGAACAGGTCCCACAGGAACGTGTCCAGGTGGGTTTGGAATGTCTCCAGAGAAGGAGACTCCACCATCTCTCTGGGCAGCCATGGCTCTGCCACCCTCACAGGAAAGAAGTTCCTCTTCATGTTTAGGTGGAACTTCTTACGTTCAACTTTGTGCCCATTTCCTCTTGTCCAATTCCTGGGCACCACTGAAAGCAAGAGCCTGGCTCCCCCTTCCCATGGGATTGCAGAGGGTGAGGAGAGACCTTTCTACCAGCCCCACAAGTTGGTGTTCAACCACAAAAATATGGAAAATACATCACTTCCACCTGATTTCCTCACGTCCCAGAGGCACCTTGGCCTCCAGGAGGGCTGGTGAAGGTGGGCACCCCTCCTGCAGCCACAGCAGTAATATCTGAGATCTCTGCTTACCCACTAAGTGTCAAACCTTTTACACTGCTCTGACAGAGGGAAAACAAGCAGAAAACAGGGAAAAACTTTCCTTTTCCTTTGTGTCCCACTATTTTCATGCCCTTTTAACGCCCTTTTAGTGCTGTTTACGTTGGCTGTCAGCAGCAGCGCTGAGTCGGTCTCTAAAAAACCTTTTCACCACCACTATAAAAAGGGGAGAATGTCAAAAAGTGTTTCTTATCCTTCTTTATGTTTATTTATTATGGTTTTTTTTTTCCCTTTCAGCTCATTCAACCGTCGTTTGGTTAGTAAGGATGGTCCAACGTGTGCTGCATGATGACCTTCAGCGCCAGCCACGTCTCCTGGGCGGTGGGGATGATCTCTTTGGCAGGGAGCAGGAACCCGTAGCGCCCCGTGTCCCTCAGCTCAAAGGTAAAGGAGTATTTGATGCCCTGGTGGTAGGTCCAGTCAATGGTTCCTCCACTGGCTTTATCTGGAAAAAGGAGGGATTGCAAAACGTGAAGTCGCTCTGTATCGTATGGAATTTTTTTCATGGGACCTTTGGTGTAAGCTGAGGTGTGAGGGATGGTTTTTTTGGTTTATTTTGGGGGGCACTGCTGCTGATCCTCCTCTCTCTCCCCCCAGTTACTTACAGATGGTGGTGATGATGCTGCCATACTTGTAGTTGGTGCCATACAGAGAAGACAGAGCTGCCACCGCCTTCTTGGAAATCTCGTCCTGGGAATAGACAGAAGAGAGAAAGATGAGCCAGAGAAGGGGAAATCCTGCAGGATATAGCCTTCAGGAGAAGCTTTTTTTGCTTGTGGTGCAGGCAAAAAAGGTGCCAAAGCTCAATAGCTTTAGCCTGGGTGAGCCAAGGCTTCTTCCCAACTTCCCAGTGCCCCCTTCATGGTGCAGGATGAAGGTTGCTCTTCCTTGGAGAAGAATCACATCATCCCAGTCCCATTGAAAACCTCCACACCAGCCCTACCAGTTCCTTCTGGTCAGGCGCTGGGGTGGTGGTGTAGCCATAAGGGTAGAGCAGGAGCTGGGAGTAGCTGTGGATGGAGATGAAAGCCTTGATGTTCCCGTGGCTCTTCACAAAGTCCACGATGGATTTCACCTCAGGCTCTGAGTTGGCATAAGGTCCATGGTAGGTCTCAGAGCAGGGGTTCCCGCTGGCCCCAGACCCTGGGGAGAAGTGAAAACACAGTGTGGGTGTTTGGTGGCTTTGGTGGCTGTTGGGGGACTTGGAGAGTCACAAGGGTGAAGGGCTTTTTCTGTTTCCAAGCCCAAGAGCTTTTCCCACTCGTCAGCTGCTTAGTGGCCAGCAAGGAATGCTCTTTGTGGCTCCTCCTAAGCATTTATATGATGACTTTTAGTTGTGGTCACCACCATGCTGGTCACTAGGGGACACCAAAGCCCTGGTGGAGCCCAAACCACATTTCTGCCATGGAAAACAAATCCCCTATCTTCCACAGGGGACATCAACAGGTCTTTATGAGCCAGAAACATCCTCAGAACCTCCACCTGGAGGATGGAAATTCCCCCATAGGATTAAGGGGAGAGCTCTGACCTCCAAAATCTGCATCCCAGTTGCGGTTGGGGTCCACACCGATGCAAGTGGAGCTTGAGTGCTTAGACCTGGTCTTGCGCCACATGCGATTCTGGAAGGACAGAGCCATCTCAGCTGGTGTCCAGGGCTGGGAGCTGCACCAGCCTTAAGCAAACAGGAGGGGCTGGAATCTAGGGGGGCTAATGGGTCACGATTGTCCCCTTCCCGTCCCATGGAAAAGCAGAGAGGGAGGTTTTGACCTTTCAGCCCCCCAATCCTGCTCCCCGACCCCATCCTGTGTGGCTGTAGGACCTGGAGGGAGGAAATATGGGGCAGTACCTTGGTTTGAGTGAAGGCAAAGCCATCAGGGTTGGTGACAATCTCCAAGAAGATGTCCATCTTGTCCAGGATAGAGGCCAGACCTTCATCATTTTCGTGATCTTGGACAATCTAGAGAGGATGGTGGTTTGAGGTTCCCTGGTGATGCCAGAGCACCGTCCTCTCCACGAGGTCAGTCACAGTGGCTGAAGGACCTTATGGGGACATAGGACATGTCCAGAAGTGTCCATACCTTCTTGGCAAACCAGACGCCACTGGCTTGTGTCACCCACTCGCGGGAGTGGATGCCGGTGTCAATCCAGATGGCCGGGCGGTTGGTCCCCCCTTTGCTGAACTGGAAGAGCAGGGCAGGGGTGGGGAAGGGGGGGAATCAGCTTCCCCCCTGGCCCTGCTTCCCCCCTCTAGTCACCCCATGAACCCCAAAGTCTGACCTTGAGCACGTAGAGGGGGCGGTTCTCTGTTGAACGACCAATCTCAAGCTTGCTGACCAGGTTGGGGTTTTCAGCTACCAGCAGGTCCATGAAGGCATAAATCTGGAGGTGGGGAAGTGGGATTTGGGGGGGTGGTGTCACACCTGGCTCATCCCCTGCCCTTGTTGCACATGGAGCAAAGGGCTTTACAAGAGCAATTCCAGAATGCGATTCCCCCCACCAAAATGCCCCAAATCATAGAATATAGAATCATAGAATAGAATCATAGAATCATCTGGGCCGGAAGGGACCTTCAAAGGTCATCTAAAATCTTGTGCTTTCTCACCTCATCCAGGCTGTGGTAGGTGGCATAGTCAAAGGTGTTGGTGGAGAGCGGCAACCCACGGCGCCCACGAAGCATCTCCATCCTCTCATGGTCCACCAGTGCCTGGGGGACATGGGGCAAGATGAGACCTCATCCTCCACTACACCCAGCCCCCACATCCCACCCTCTGCCACCGCTGACCTGCACGTCCTCAATCATGATGGAGTAGGAGATGCCGTTGGACTCCAGGTGGGCTTTGAGGGCCTGCAGGCTGGGGAAGGGCACGCGGATGTCGACTGGATGCCCGAGGCCACGGGGTGACAGCCAGAAATCCAGCTGGAGGGGAGGAAAATAAGATGGGGGGGGTTGGATCTGACATTGAGCTGCCCCCCCTTCCCTGTACCAGCCTCTCACCAGCTGAGATTGTCCCATATCCAACCCCATCATCCCATATCCAGCCCACACCTGCCCCATCCCTGCTCGACAGCGTGTCCTGGGAGGTGCAAAATACAGGACACGAGCTGGGGGGGGTTCTCCCCAAAAGCCACCCCTACCACTGCCCCTGGTACCTGCAGCTCTTCAAGGTCCTGCAGCTCCTGCACCTTCTGCAGCTCCTCATAGTTGGTAGGGATGATGCGCAGCACCTGGTGCCTGTAGGGTCAAGGGGTGCTGGGGGGCACAGGACCAAGCTCTGACCCCCACCATGGGTCCAGCCTATCCCCCACCCTGGGGATTTCCACTGAGCTTCTTCCCGGGGGGGTGTCTGTGTTCCCTTGGGGATAAACCAGCTCCTCCTGTCCCAACTGGTGCCACCACTCCCATCCCAGTCACCCCCGCCCTCTGCCAGACAGCCCCCCTACCCAATAAAAGTCTCGGTGCCAGCGGCCACCGCCACCAGGGCAGCCAAAAACACGAGGACCCTCATCGTCAGCTGAAGGAGCCCGTCCCGTGTCTCGATGGCAACCTGGGACCTCTTAAATCCCATCAGAACGGTGACCTCCAGCCCGTCCCCTCCAGCTGTCCCCTTTCCCGTGGGAAGGCTCCGGCTGGCTCCAGCCAAGGTTGGGCACCGCCGTCCCCCCTCTGCCACGTTCCCTGTCCCAGCCAAACCCGTCCCGGGAACCGGCTGGAGCCGTCGGTGAGTCACCCACCGGTGGGGAGGTGCCAAAATCCCACCGCCCACGGCTCCGGCTCGGAGCTGCGGGGAGGAAAAGGGCAAAATTGGGTCAAGAAGGTGCAAGATGTAGATTTTTTGGGATGGGGATGGCTCAGTAAACCAGGGACCTAAACCGTGGCCGCATTTGGGGCGGTGGTGGTGATGAAATTGGTTTAAAGTTTGGCACAGGACAGAAGGCAGAGCAGGTGATGGTCACCCCAGGTGGAAAAAGCATAGAACAGCAAATGCCTGTTCTATCAAAAACCCAGCGATGGACTTGGAGGTGACCAGAGTCCTCCCTGCCAGCACCTGGGGAAGGGACAATGGAGCAATGCTGCCCAAAAAAACCCACAAATATGGGCTTGGTTGCCAAAAAAACCCCATAAATCTGGGTTTGGTTGCCCAAAAAGATACCTATCCCTTCCCAGGTCCTTCAGGGCTGTTGGCCCCAAGGGATGGCGATTTGTAGGTCCAAGGACCAAAGCCAAAGGGGAATTAAACACCTGCAGGGCTGGGAATCCTCTTTCACCATTTTTCTCAAGTCTAACAAAAAAGAAAGGTGCCAGCCTTAAACCATAAACAGTTTCCAGAATTATTTATTGAGAGGAGGGAACGCTGTGGGAGTCACTAGGCTCAGTAGGGATGTTCCAGGACGTGGACCATGATGTCCAGCAGCGCTGGCCAGGTCTCGGTAGCGGTGGGGATGATCTGGGTGCTGGGCAGGAGGAACCCGTAGCGTCCTGTGTCCCTCAGCTCAAAGGTGAAGGAATATTTCACCCCGTTGTCATAGGCCCAGTCAACGGTGGTGCCATCTGCCAAGTCTGCAGGGAGAGGAGGAGAGATGTGACCCCAACATCATGTGGTGGACATGATGCCAGAGGAAGGAGAAGGGGAAGGGACACTCACAGATGGTGTCTGCGATGCTGCCGTAGGTGTATTTTGTCCCGTACATGGCAGCCAAGTCGCTCACTGCCTTTTTAGCCAACTCATTCTGCAAGGGAGAGAGCCCAAACGTGGTGAGACCTGGTGGGCCAAAACCTTGGGACAGCAAAAAACCTGGGGCAGAGTGGTCTAGATACCCCTCCAATATCTCCCCCTAATTTTTGACAGACATACTGCAATCACCCTCCCCCTGAGAACCAGGTGATGGACTTCAATGTGCAGGTTCCATCTAATGAGAGGAGAAAGGAAGGTCCTGGGATGATCCGACCTGACTCTTCCAGCAAGATTGGAGGTTTCAGCCCCATGTCTACATTTTGGGGCCGTCTCACCAGTTCCTGGTGGTGGGCAGCAGGAACTCTCTTGTAGCCGTAGGGGAAAAGCAGCATCTGGGAGTAGCTGTGGATGGAGATGACTGATTTCACATTCCCATGGCCACGGATGAAGTCAACAATGGCTTTCACTTCACTCTCAGAGTGGGCGTAGGGGCCACGATAGGTCTCGGAGCAGGGGTCACTGCTGGAGCCAGATCCTGGGCCACGGTGGAGGAGGCACCATGCAGAGAGACTGCCCTGGGGAAAGGTCTTTATCCCCCAGGTTTCTCCCCTCTAGCAAGAAGCTTCATGCTTGAGGGGGACCCAGTGGCCCAGCTCTCACCTCCAAAGCCTGCATCCCAGTTTCGGTTGGGGTCAACACCAACACAGGGGGAGCCAGCGTTGATGGACCTTGTCTTGCGCCACAGGCGGTTCTAGCAGCAGATGGGGGCAAGACTGTCACAATCCCCCAGCCCTGAGGGACAGATGATGCCCTCCTGCCCAAGCATCTCCAGGAATGGGTAGAAACCACCTCCACCAACCTGCCATCCTACACAGGAAGACCATCCCTCCCCACCCAAAAACCAGTGTCCTCACGCTTACAGAGTTATGGGTGAAGACAAAGCCATCGGGGTTGGTGATGATCTCGAAGAAGATGTCCATGCTGTCCAGAATGGTGGTGACAGAGGGGTCCTGGCCATACTCCTCGACAATCTATGTGGAGAGGGGAGTGGGAGGTCCCTCAGTGCTCCTCAGGGATGAAGGATGAGACTGAGCAGCACCACAGAGAGGGCATCCTGCCCCTCTGCTCTGCCTTGGGGAGGCCCCATCTGGAGCACTGGGTCCAGTTCTAGGCTCCCCAGTTCAAGAAGGACAGGGAACTGCTGGAGAGGGTACAGCACATGATGAGGGGTCTGGAGCATCTTTCTGATGAGGAAAGGTTGAGGGACTGGGGTCTCTTGAGTCTGGAGTCAAGAACGCTGAGGGAGGATCTGGTCAATGCCTATAAATACTTTGAGGGTGGGTGTCAGGAGGATGGGGCCAGGCTTTTTCCAGTGGTACTCAGTGACAGGACAAGAGGAAATGGGCACAAACTTGAATATAAGAAATTCCATCTAAACCTGAGGAGGAACTTCTTTCCTTTGAGGGTGGCAGAGCCCTGGAACAGGCTGCCCAGAGACGTGGTGGAGTCTCCATCTCTGAAGACATTCTAAATCCACCTGGACACATTCCTGTGGGACCTGCTCTGGGTGACCCTGCTTTGTCAGGGGGTTGGACTAGAAGATCTCCAGAGGTCCCTTCCAACCCCATGTGATTCTGTGTTAAAAGAGGACTGGGGTAAGAATTGGGGTCTCATGTCCCAGGGTACATGGTTACCTTGTTGGCCGTCCAGACACCGGTGGCTTGGGTGATCCACTCCCGTGAGTGGATGCCGGTGTCCAGCCAGATGGCCGGCCGATTCGATCCCCCAGTGCTGAACTGCAGAGAGAGGGGGGAGATTAAGCCTCGTGCCCTCCCGGGGCTGGACAAGAGGAGGGTCCCCCTGGTACCCACCTTCAGCACATACAGGGATCTGTTCTCGTAGCTCCGCCCAATCTTGATCTTGCTAACGAGGCTGGGGTGATCTTCCACCAACATGTCCATCCAGTCATAGATCTGAAAGGAGTTGCTGGGTCATGAGGCTCACTCTGGCTTTCCTTTTGTTTTTTAGGGTATCCAGCACCAGGTGCATCATGCAGAGCTTCCCTGGAGAAGATCTGGTGCTTCCCTGGAGAAGACCAGGTGCTTGGGACCTCTGTGCAAGGCTTTTGCAAAAGCAGAATGAACGATAGGGGGGAGAAAAGCTCCAAGATGCCCCAACACCATCACAGCTTCCATCAGCCACCCTGGGCAACAAGCACAGGATTTAACCCCCAAAATGAAGTTGCAGATGTCTTCCAGCAAGGTGGGGAGATGCCAGGAGAGGCCATGCTGCATGTGGAGGAGTGCCCGGTCTCTCAGCTCAGCTAAAACCTCCACCCAAGGAGGGAGAGATATGTCCTGGGAGGGGGGTCTCACTGCCACCATGAACTTTACCACATGGATGCAACCATGGCACGGGCTGAGCATGACCCCCCAGCAAGACAAAGCAAATGCTCTGAAGAGCAAAGTACCTCCTCTATCGTGTGGTAGGAGGCAAAATTGAAGGTGCTGGTGCTTCTCTCTACCCTCCTGGACTTTGTCATGTTTTTCTTTTCCTCATCCAGCAATTCCTGTTTAGGAGGAGAAAAAAAAAAAACCAACCAAACACCAACAGGCTGGAAGGAACCAGGGATTGGGTTTTTCTTCCATCTCATGGTTTCTAACTTCTTGTGCCTTCTGTTGGGATCAAGCCTTAGAAGCTCATGCCACAGCCTTTACCTGCACGTCTGCAATCATGACACTGTAGGAAATACTGTGGGACTCCAGGAAGATCTTGACTGCTTGGAGGCTGGGGAAGGGCACCCGCAGGTCGGCCGGGTGGCCAGGCCTGGTGGGGTCACGCCAAAAGTCAACCTGATGTGGAGGAGAGATGAGAGCTCAGCCCCATCCCCATGGCCATGCTCATCCATTCAGCTCCCTGGCACCAAATGGGTCTCCTAAGAGATTCCACTGAAGGATTTAAAAAGGTCTGTGGACAAGTTTTGGGACACACATGGGCACCAGGATGGGTCAGGGTCCCTTTGCCTCACTCAGTGGGTCTTCTACAGAAACATCTTTCAGCCCCAGTTGCCTGTTGGCTGCAAATGTCCCTTTGAATGGTGAATCCTTGTGGTTTGAGCAGACACAAGGAGACACGGGGGTCTGGTTTTGCTCTTGAATTCAAGAGAGGTCTCTCCCTACATCAGCTTTGCAGTTCAGAAGCTGTTCCCTACCACCCACCTCTCTCCTGCTGCTCCCACCGCTTAAGTTGTTCACTGGGATTCACCCCCCCCCACCAAAGCCATCAGGGAAAATGCATCAGGAGCAGAGTTACATCGTAATTCCAGCCAAAAAAAAAATTGCAGTGACATTTTTGACCCGAATATTCAGCCTGGGAACAACGACGCTGCAGTGGTCGGGGTGTTTCAGTTTCTCCTGAAACAGGAAGGCTCAAGGTGCCCCAAGATAAATATCGTATTTACATCGTTATAGATGACACGTCACCAAAAAAGGGAAGGAAAACTGGATGTGAAGTCAAAAAGAGGAGGAAGCCCTGGATGTTTTACGCTGGGACATGCTCAGGGTCCCCCTGTCACAGCTCACCTGCAGCTCTACCTGCTCCCCCAGGACCCTCACCAGGGCGATCTGCTCCTCATCGCTGGCCGTGATGCGGAGGACCTGGTCCCTGCAGGGAAGCAGAGCCATCAGGGCGTGTGGGAGGGATCACAGGGCAGGGAAGGGAGGAGAAGGAGCTGTCTCCAGCTCTGATGTGGCCCCCTTCGTGGGCTGGGTGGAAGCTGTGAAAGGTCCACACCGGCTCGGTGGGTTGGAAAGGGCATCAGTTGTTGGAGGTTTGGGGTCGAGAGTGGAAAATGCAGGTTCAGAACAGCCACAATGGGAAAAGAGCAAGGGCTGGAGAGACCATGGTGGTCTCCATCCTTCCTTTGATCACAGGAACTCCCAAAATGATAGGAAATATCTAATATATAGACATTTCGTAACAGAACCTCTGCTCCAGCCCAGCTGGGCTGCCCTGGGGATGGGTGCAGTCCCCAGCTGAGAAGGAACTACTCTCCTTCCCCACCAGCAAAGTTTCCCCCTCTCAGTTCAATCCTTCCCCTGGAAAAGCATGGGGTGATGCTTCCAGGATTCAGCATCCCCCTAATTTCCACCTTCCACAGCAGCCAAGGAGGTGCTCAAAACCTCCTTCCAAAGCTGGGGTGAAACCACATCTTTCCTGGTTGTCCACAAAGCAAAAGCTGGACAGATTTCCCTCCGTTGGGATGTCACCCACCTCATCGACCCCAAAATAGGGCCGGGGATCTCTTAACCCATTCCCACCCAGAATGCCCCACCACCCTCCGCTTTCAACAGGACTCACCCCACGAAGAGCTGCTCGGCGCCGGTGGCTGCGACGAGAGCGGCGAAGACCAGGAGGATCTTCATGGTGAATGGATGTGGACCTTCTCACCAAGGCCACATCTGCTGTCCCTGCGGAGCTGGCAGCGACGAAGAGATTAAGCCAGGAAATGGCTCCCGGGAGCCCAAACGTTTGCTTGATTTGGCGAAGTCAACGGAAGAGCGGCCAAATGAGGGAGGATCTAACAACATCTTCCAGCAGGATGCGTGCCCACACACCCAGCTCTGTGTGAGGAGGTGTCACGGTGACGGTCACCACCCAACCCCCCCGGGTCCGGGGATGATGGGGTGGTAGGACCCCGTAGTACGTAAAGACATGGCATTTTGTTTCCATTCCTGTTCTTTATTACAGGTTAATCTTAGGAAAGTATAATTATGATTAGTAAACAAGCCTATATTACAAGCTGCTACAAAAGTGCCAGCAGAAAAGTAAGCATCTATAAGAATATATATTTATGATTAATGATTTCTATGCATGTTTTTCTATCTATCATCTTTAAAATTCAAATTATATCGTTCAAATTATTACCGGTGCCGGTCACCAAACCGCTCCCAGGAGCGAGGCCCCTTGACGATGGATGATGTCCCACTTCGAAGAGGATGGGCGTCACGGAGACCGGAGCCAGGCGAGGATCCGAGGGGATGTAGGTTCACCTGAGGGTGACGCTCAGAGAGAGAGAGAAAGAGGGGCTCGGTTTTGGGTAGAAAGGGAGTAATTTTTTATGTTTTTAGTGTAGGTACAGGAGTGGGTGCGGGACAGCAGCTCCTGGAGCAGCCGTTGCTGATTTGTGCCGTCTCAGGAGGTCGGTTCCTCACAGAGGTTCCTTTGTTCCGTGAGTTATAGCAGCGTCTTTGTTCCCCAGGTTACAGCAGTGTCTTTGTTGCACCCTTATCTACTGTGTCCCCAAGCTCCCACCTGCGCTCCTCAAGGATGCTCCGGGTTCCTGGGCTGGGTTCCCAGGTTGGCAGACACCATCTCCCATCACTATTTTAGCAGAAAACTTCTGTCTCTGGTTTTGGGGTGTTTTTATCCCCCTCACCTAAACCAGGTCGTCTTTCTGGTTGCACCCCCAGCAGGGTGTGGGGTAGGGAAGGTGCCACAGTTGGAGCTCCGTTACAGCTTCATAATGCAGAACCAGTGATGTTGGTGAGCTGATCCTGAGTGGTGGGGCCAGGGTAGAGGTCCTCATTGAGGCAGGATCATGGAATAGTTGAGGTGGATCACAGGAGGTCTGTATCCGACCTCCTGGATGAAGCCACATCAGCTCTGGGGCCAGACCAGGTCCCTCCACGTTGGGTCTTGGGAGTCCCAGCGCAGCTCCTCTGGGTGATGTGTCCCACACTGCTGGACTGTCCTCCTGGTGGAAAAGCATCTCCCTATGTCCAGCCTGGCTGGCTCTTGTTTTCAGCTGATGCTGTTGTCTCTCTTTGTGGTGAAGAACTTGGCTCTGGTTTCTTAACAACCTCTTCACGGGGATGTGAGTGTCCCCATTAGGTCACCCCACCCCAAAGCTGTCTCATCTCCAGGCCAAACAAGCCCATCTGCCTCAGCATCCCATCACAGGACACATCTTGGTGGCCTCAATTGGTCTTGCTCCAGGTCCCTTTCGTGCCAGGGGTCCAAAAATTGGATGAACTTGTCATCAAGCCATGCACTTAGAAGAAGAGGGGCCAGGTGGTCCCAAGACCTGGCTGGTTGGAATGAGGTTCAAAGCCATGGTGAGGTCTACAACCCTGTCTGAGGCTCCTCAGCTCTGTAGCTCCTGCCCACCACCTGCCACAAGGCGCCCACTCTGGTGGCAGAAGATTGGCCATGTCCAAGAGCCAACTGTGTGCCCAAGGCCCTTCCCATCCATAGGGTTTTACCGGGGTGTTTTTATTGCTGGCTGGAGGACGTGGTTCTGGAAGGGTTGGGTCAGTTTGGGAAGCAGGTGTGGCCAGCTGTGGCCACGAGCAGAGGGGACGGGCACACGTGCAGGGAGCACCGGGTGCCTCATGCTCGGGTTTGCTTTCCAAACCAGCTGTTCTTCACCCAAAACCACGTGGTGCTTCCCGATGCCTCAGCTGCACCTTTGCCACCCTTCCCCTTGCCAAGAGCCACGTGTCCTTTGGGTCTGAGCTGACATTTCACCAAGGTGCTCCATCTCCTGCCAACCTGAGGGGTGAGGTGGCGAGTAACTCGCCAGCTGCTGGTGGGGAGGGGGTCAGAGGACAGGGAGATAAACCTCTTAGACTCAATAATCACCCACAACAGCAGCAGGGACTGATGATCTCCTAATCCCCAGGAAATTAGCAGGTTGTACAACAGAACCAAGGAGGGAGCCGGGCTACCTGAGGGACCGGTGGACTGGCCACACTGGGTAAGAGAAGGTCCTCCCCACCTCCATCCTCCAGTTGTGCCCACTGGTCAAATGTAGGAGGGGGAAATGGGGGACATAAATGGGGACATTAAGCCAGGAGACTCCCCCATTCCCACCAGCCATGGGTGACCTGGCAGTGTCCCGAGGCTCGATAAAGGATATTAAGTTCCTTTAATTAGTCTCACAGCCTGGATTACGCTGCTTTAGCATCAGGGCCCTCCACACGAGCCCCTTCTGCCCCCAGAAGCCAGCGCTGCTGCAGCCCCCAAGCTCATAAAAGCAGCAGCACGGAGTTGTTTTGCACAAAAAAACCCAAATTCATAGAATCATAGACTGGTTTGGGTTGGAAGGAACCCTAAAGATCATCTTTTTGCAATCCCCCTGCCCTGGGCAGGGACACATCCCACCAGACCAGGTTGCTCCAAGGCCCCTCCAACCTGGCCTTGAACCCCTCCAGGGATGGGGCAGCCACAGCTTC
>JAOWAS010000001.1:1326944-1344880 GCA_028565315.1 Scolopax rusticola | reverse complement strand
CTTTGAGGGTGGCAGAGCCCTGGAAGAGGCTGCCCAGAGAGGTGGTGGAGTCTCCTTCTCTGGAGACACTCTAAACCCAACCTGGACATGTTCCTGTGCAACCTGCTCTGGGTGACCCTGCTCTGGTAAGGAGGTTGGACTGGACGATCTCCAGAGGTCCCTTCCAACCCCTGGTACTTTGTGATTCTCTGATAAATATTAGGTTTTTATGCTTTTGCTCAGCTCTGATGTTTGATGGAGGTGGTGTCACTCTGCAGAAGCGTCACTGCTGCCAAGAGGAAGAAACCTGGAGGGGGTGGACAGAGACTGTTGCCCTGGGACAGCCTGTAAAGGCTTGGATTAGCAAAATACTCACAAATTGTAGTGCAAATGCTCCCCACTGTAAAGGTGGTGCCGTACAGAGACTGGATGGAACTGGCAGCAGCTCTTCCCAAAGCATCCTGGAGAGGAGGAGATGAAGGACAAATCAGAAAGCAGGTACAATTAACGAGATTAAACATTAAGATTTTGCCAGCCTGAACTATACTCAGGGAAATCTCTACAATTTTTCACAAAAGCTCTGATCTTTCACATCTCCCCAGTAAACTGGGGCCAAATAAATCCATTTCTTAATCAGTTATTCTACTGACAGCACCTGCAGCTTTCACGGTGATTTTTGGGAGGTGACATTGGGGGTGAATTAAATCATAGCAGGTCCTTTATGTGATCATCCAAGGCTTCGTCTCACCAACTGTCTCACCAAGAGAGACACCAGAAAACCCCAAGGTCGTAGGAGATCTCCCAGGACTCAGTGGTCAGCTTTGTGCTGGCTTCAACTTTTTGTAAAGAAAAAACAGCGCCAGGCTCTTCTTGGAGCAGGGCAAAAGGACAGGCAGCAGCAAACAAATGGCCACGGGGGAAAATTGCATTTAGGGAAAGAAATTGCATTAGGGAAAGAAGAAAATCCCCAATGGCAGCGGGGAAACTTTGGGATGGGCTTGAAGAAGCTGTGGAATTTGTCTTTAGAAATATCAAACCAATCCAAAGTCAGCAAGGCAAGGCCCTAAGTGACCCGAGGCAGACTTGGAGTTGGTTGTGACTCCAAAGCCTGCCAGCTCTCAGCAGAGGGGCAGAGTGGAGACACCCAGGGGGTCTTTTGCATTTGAACGATGACTGGGAGACCCAGAGCTCCTCAAAGATATCGTTACAGCCTCGATGCTGTCTTGAAAGCAGAAAGAAGGAAACACAGATGTGCAGAGAGGGCTGAGAAGGGGTAGAGATGGCACACGTGTTGTTCACATATGATCAAGATTTCTCTTTTAAAAGACACTGCACCGGGTTTTGGTTCATTCTCCCGGAAGGTTACTGTTACAGATGGCAGAGTTCAGCCTCTCGTTTTCATCCTGGTACCTCACAGTAAATATTCCAGGACAGAAAGGCAGCTGGACAGAAGAGAGGAGGTTAAAACCAAGTCATGATGTCTCACCAGCTCGTTGTAGTCGGCCGGTGGAGTGCATTTATAGCCATAGGGGTACATCAGGAGCTGAGAGTAGCTGTGGAGGGTGAGGAAGGCCCGGATGTTTCCGTGATTCTTAATAAAGTTGACCACAGATCTGACTTCCACCTCCGAGTTGGCACTGGGCCCACGGTAAGAGTCAGAGCAGGGATTGCTACTGGCTCCAGGACCTGTCGGGTGCAAACGAGGGGAACAAAGGCAAACCTGTAAGAACTGGCATTCGTGAAAGGTCAAAGCACAAAGCCGGGCTTTCCCAAGACCAGGCCTTCAGCCAAGGGCAAGGCCTTAAATACTGATAAATGCTCAAACTGCAGCCACGGAGCATGAATCCTCAAGGTACATACTTCTCAATGATACAGATTACCACCTTCATCCTGTGCTCATTGGCAATTAATCAATGCCAAACTATCTTTATAAAACACAGTTTCCATCCCAGTCGACCATTTTCTTTCCGGATGCCTTATATTAAGGCAATTAATGTAACAGGACCCAGGAATTTTTCTTCTTAGTGACAGCTAGAATTCTTATTTAGTCCTTTGTTTTTCCTTTATTCCTATTATTCCTTTATTCCTACCTCCAAAACCAGCATCCCAGTTCCTGTTTGGATCAACTCCAACACAAAGGCTGCCAGGGTTCCTGGAGCGGGTCTTCCGCCACATGCGGTTCTAAAGCAAAGAAAAAACCACAGCTTCAAAATGGAGCAAATCTGGGTCTTTGCATTAAAACCACCACCCAGAAATAGCTGCTGTTCACCAGGAAGCCATCCCGGGCATGATCCTAAGATTATTTCTCACAGGCTGACTGACAAGATGGGCCAATGGACAAAAACAGAAGGGCTGGTGAATTTACGGAGGGTTACAATGGGTTCAACAAGTAATTAGTATCTTTGGCTGCCCAGTTCTTTTGTAAGTCCTTCTTCCAGCGTGAAGAAATGGACTTTTCAGAGCCTTTTTCAATAATAAACACTTGTCCCTCATGTTTATTATTCTCTTGCAAGAGCACGACAGCTTCCTAAATCAGCTTAGACACGCAGCCTGCTTACCCACCGTGGTGTGAGTGAACACGTATCCATCAGGGTTGGTGACTGTCAGCAGGAAAATGTCCATTTTGTTCAGCAGAGAGGTGATGGATGGCTCCTTCCCATAGTCAGAGGCAATCTAAGCAGAGACAATATGGTACATGGTGATTATCATCGTATTTCTTTCGGGCACAGGTTCTAAGAGCTACGTGCAGAGGCAGGTTTGGCTTTTGGGGCAGGCAAACAAGAACCATTAATTATTTCTTGGCCATAACTGTTCCTCGTTAGACTTGAAGCTTGGAGAGAGCAATAAATCTGTTCTACTATTTTACTCTGAGGACAGGGAGTTAATGGAAAAGGACCTGTCCCTGAGAACAGGCCAAGGCTGGCACTAGGATTGAGATGGATTACCCAGGCTGGGAAAACACAGCGGTGCTGCCCTTCTCTGGTGGCTTAATCATTTTTAGCAGAATTTAAATGCTTGGTTTTGTATCAAGCTAGAAGCTTTTGCCCTTTTGTGGAAGGTATCCAACTTCCACAGTGTTCTTCTGTGTCTGCAGACCAAAGCAGCAAACTCATCTTGAAAGCGTCCTTGGTTATTTCATAGAATCATAGAATGGTTTGGGTTGGAAGGGACCTTAAAGATCATTCAGTTCCAACCCCCTGCCCTGGGCAGGGACACCTCACACCAAATCACATTGCTCAAAGCCCCCTCCAACCTGGCTTTGAACCCCTCCAGGGTTCTCCAGCTTCTATGGGCAACCTGGGCCAGGCTCTCACCACCCTCACACCAAACAAGTTCTTCCACAGATCTCATCTCAGTCTCCCCTCTTTCAGGTTAAAACCCTTCCCTCTTCTCCTAGGGCTCCCCTCCTTCATCAAGAGTCCTTCCCCAGCTTTCCTGGAGTCCCCTGGGGGACTGGAAGGGGCTCCAAGGTCTCCCTGGAGCCTTCTCTTCTCCAGGCTGAACCCCCCCAAACTCTCTCAGCCTGTCCTCCCAGCAGAGGGGCTCCAGTCCTCCCAGCATCTCCGTGGCCTCCTCCGGCCCCACTCCAACAACTCTATGTCCTTTTTATGTTGGGGAATCCAAAGCTGGACACACTATTCCAGATGGGGTCTCCCCAGAGCAGAGCAGAGGGGCAGAATCTCCCCCCTCGCCCTGCTGGCCACGCTGCTGGGGGTGCAGCCCAGGCTGTGGGGGGGGTTTCTGGGCCACCAGTGCACATTGCTGGCTTGTGTTGAGCTTCTCATCCACCAACACCCCAGTCTTCTCCTCAGGGCTGCTCTCCAGCCATTCTCTCCATCTGTACAGCTATGAACCATGCAGTCTTCAAGAATTTCAGTTGAGCTACTATGTTTTGACTACCTAAACTTCTCCCAGCTGCTCTAACGATACACAGCATTTTTCAATTCCTTGTCTGAGCAGCTCTTAATAATCTCTTTGGAGCTGGTTGTGTTTCAAGAGGGGTGAAGGAGAGTGAGCCGAGCTGACTCAACACATACAGGTGTGACACACTTTAAAATAGTCAGAGGCATTCCCAAAATAAATTAAAAACAAAATCTATCACTGCTGAAATGACCTTTTTAGCTATCCATAAGGCACTGGCTTGAGTAACCCACTCTCGGGAATGGATCCCAGCATCCAGCCAGATCGCAGGACGGTTGCTTCCTCCGGTGCTGAACTGTCAAAAAACAAACCAGAAAGTTTTAAAACTCCCACTGACACGTTTTAGACAAAACCCCATCCCGAATAGACTGGGGACGCTTTGGACTGAACTGTGCTGTTATCTATAATATGTATACACGTAGGTAGGCACACGTTGTGTGCTCTGTGCCAGATATATGTACCTTCAGCACATACAAAGGCCGCTTTTCGAAGGATTCCCCAATCTTGTGCTTGCTGACAAAGCTGCTGTACTCGGATGCAAGATGATCCAGTTCTGCATAAATCTGAAATGAAGAGACACGATGGCCTTAACATTACATTTATATGTATAGCACGGCCCAGAACAATTGTCAGACCCCACGAAATCAACTTTTCTCTCCTTTTGCCTTCAGTACTATGACCTCCCCAAAGCCCCATCTCACCCTATGTCCCTGTGGTCAATGCCCTTCCTAACAAAGTAGAAGGCAGCACTGCTATACCATCAAGATCATCTTATTTCAGGAATAAGTTCTCTTTAAGAACTTCTGGTATTAAAAAAATGCTTGACCTTCTGCTCTACTTGAGGGTTACAGCTTCCTCTATTTCCTTATCTTGAGATTCATTTATTTCTCAATCTCTTTTGAGTGTCAGAAGGAAGGGTTTTGCAAGAACTCTGTAGAAGCATTTATGAAAAACTATGATCTGAACTTCTCTGTTCCAACACTCCACCAGGGAAAGCGCTGGCTCATGGTGCTGACCACAAAATGCATCCGTTTAAAAACAAAACTGCATGCCAAAAGAAGGTGGAAAGACATTTTACATTCTAATCTAGGATGTTTAATTGAAGACAGAAGGAAAAAAGAATCCTCTTCCCCCAAAGCTGAGGGACTCACGTCATCCAGAGTGTGGTAAGTTCCATAGTTGAAGCTGCTGCTGCTGCGCTCCCTCTGTTGATTGTAGGCCATCTCTTGCTTTTCTTTATCGAGAACAGCCTAAAAGAAGCCATACAAATGTTGAGAAAAAACACCTGCTTAATTAATAATAACGACATGATGGCGTTGCTCATTGGCCCAGCCCCAGGAGCAAAGGGATGTTTCTGCTGAATTTATCTGTAGTGAAGTGGGTGTAAAAAACTGGACATGAGAACCGGTGCTTAAATTGTCAATATTAATTTTTAAATGCTTGTTAAGATGAACAAGAATAGCACTGGAAAGCTTGAAGGGGAAGGGGGTAGAAAAAAAAAGCACAGTTTCTGCTGAGTTAATGTTATTTTAGTGTCATTTTGGGGTTGCTGCTCATGAAGCAATGTCAGATTAGTGCCCAAAGGGGTGACTTAACTGACACAGTTTCTTTCAGATTATGATCCAAAGCTGCTCTTTACACAGTTTTCTGAATTACAAGTAACTTCAGTGTTGTGATTCCCACATGTCTGAAGCCAAAAGACCACACAATATTCCTCAGAGGTTAGAAGAAGAGCCTATGAGTGTATTGATGTCACTATTCTACATGGTTCCAGGTAGACGCACAGATCGTCTTCGAGAAATTAATCCACAGACTGCAAAAATAAGGGGAGGACCTCAAGGAAACAGAGTATAGAAGGGCCCACAAATTAATGAATGATTGGGAATCCCTATTTTTTTTTCCACAGGATTAAAAAGTTAATCATGTGCCTACCTGCAGGTCTTCAATCAGGATGGAGTACTCAATCCCCTGGGACTCCAGGAAGGCTTTGACTGCTTGGACATTGGTAGCAGGGATTCGCACATCCACAGGGAGGGCAGCAGTGGAGGGATTTGTCCAGAAATCAAGCTGAAAAGAGGAAATAATACGGATTTGGTTTGGGAAAACATTCTGCAAACAGCTCTTCTAAAGCTTTAGAAATGCTGATTTCTCCCAAATTCTACCCAATCTCCCCGTCATGCTTACAGCACGCTCCATTCTTTAGCTTGGCCCCACCACAACCTTTTATCAGTTAATGATAAAAAAAAAGATCTGCAGGAGGCTAAAGTCAGCATTTTCACTGACTTCAGAGCTTCAGTCATATAAGAAAGACGGAATTTTAGTCTTCTGTAATGATTTTGCTATTTTCCCTTTTACTAGAAATAGTTACGAAAAAATCTCTGTATCACACTTATAGCTAATATGAAACCCATTGTTTTTATTTCTCCCTTGGTAGGTCTTTTCTAAATTCTAGTTTCTACACTATTCAAATCGGTATTTTTAAAGAAAGTGATAAAAATTCTCACCAAAGGTAATAAGAACAGTGAGAACCTAAAATTTTATAGAGTGCTTTACAGTGTAGACTCAAACTAATAAATTCCTTCCACAACACAGGGAGATAAGTACAAAAAGATTAGTATCTCTACTTTAAAAACAAGCTTTTTGACACTAAGATTAAGAGCAGATCAATTCAAACATGATTGTAAACCCAGTAGGAAGAAAGTATAAATGCAGCCACTCCTGAGTATCAGGCTGGTACTAGGACTTGCAGATCAAACACCAGATATTGAGCCAGTAAATGTATTTGTGGCAGCTGCCACAGTGAGGTAAGAACCTTCCAAACATGATGTGAAGTCCTGTGCTCGTAAGTCCTACCCCAGCCTGAAAGGTTAAAAAATGCCTCTGTGCTAATACCATACCTCAAGGTGTTCCAGGGATTCCAAAAGCTGCAACTGCTTAACCTCCTCCTCATTTCTTGTCTTGATTCGGAGAACCTGGTCCCTGCAATAAACCAGTACGTTTTCAGAAACAGCCTGAAAAAAGGGTTCTGGAACTCACTTGTTGTTAATATTATTCATTTGCTGGCTGCTTATTTGCATGCTAACAGCCAATACAGACTTGTTTAATGCAGTTGACTTAGTGTCACCCAAGAGTTCAACCAACAACCTGCAGGACCGGGCCCCTAAACATGTACTAGATTAGTATCCAGTTAAATGGCAATTTTTAAGATAAGACATCAAGTGGCTGAGGTTTTAATCACTTACAGGGGTCATTCTTGCAGCTATTAGTTATTTTTTGTCAACAACTTGAAAAAAACCAACGTCTGGCTGAGTCTGCAAATGATCAAAAATGGGGGAAGACTATAAAATAGCAAAATGAAAGCTAAATATGGGATTCATTTAATGTTTCTTCAGTTTGGACAAACTTCCCTGTGTTGTCAGAAGGTGATACCATCAGAAGGTGGCCTGCACCATTCCAGCTGAAATGAATCAACGTCTGGAAGTACCTCGCTCCATGGGTAACCTCAGTGATTAACTGAGACTGCACTAGTGATCTCAGTGTACGGTCTCTACGTGGTTTTTTAGATCACTGAAACACAATGTTCCAGGCTGCCTAGTAAAATAGGTACAAGCAAACAGTACCATGAGGAGAGGCTGATGAACCCAGGCCTGTCCAGGCTGATGTCATTACAGGCTATGACAACTTGAAGGAGAGTCATAAAAAAATGACACTCTTCTCAGTAGGGGCAGAGGATGATAAGGGGAAACAGCTCCGTGCCCTGCTCTGAGAGGTCCCTTTTAGGCTTTTATGAAATGACAAAAGAATCTACAAACAACAAGTGTATGCCACAGCTGGGGGACAGAAGACCACAGAATCAAAGAATCATCCAGTTGGAAGGGACCTTTAAGATCATCAAGTCCAACCATCAACCCAACGCTGCCAAAACCCACCACTAACCCATGTCCCTCAGCATCATGTCTGCCTGGCTTTGAAATATATCCAGGGATGATGATTCCACCACTTCCCTGGGCAACCTGATCCTATTCTGGAGAAACGGGGGGCTGTTCTGAAGGAAACCTGGATAACAACTGGAAGGACAGGCCGGGATCAATGCCTTAGCCAAAAAGTATGGATGTACTCCATAGCAGTTGAGCCTGGGGATTACTGCAAGTGAGCCCAGCACCACTGCTACGTTTGCAAATGGCATTTGGTGGTTAAAACATTTGGTGTGTTTGTTTTTATTGTCTTCCCGAGGCATCTGCCTTTGACTATCATGAGAGAAATTCCATATCCCGAGCTGGCCCAGCTGCTCTGCTGGCACCCGCTGCAAGCAGCGCTGAAAAAGGGAGATGACTCAGAACAAATCGAGGTGAGTAACTGCAGAATTGGAAAACACATCTTAAGACAGGGTAAACAAGGGACTCGGCGTGGGAGCCCCGTTATCTGCGTGTTTATTTACTTGTGTGGCCTCAGCGGCTGAGAAGAGACACTCATTAACACCAGGTTCCTCACTCCAGCCAATTAAGGTGTAAGATTCTTTCGACAGACCAAGTTAAATCAACACTGAAGGCACTTTACCACACTAATAAATTAGTATTGGATTATCCACCACCAGCAACTTTATTTCTGGATTGGATTCTTCTGTGAAGAGATGAGGCTCGTTAACCACAGCTACTGCATGTGACCGAGGAATGAATTCCTGAGAATCCAGCCCACGTTATGCCAGAGCCCAGATTAAATGCTCAAAATAGCTTCTCCTGGCTTTACAAATCCTGGGGTTTTAGTAAACTACGTATATAATTTCTTATTCTTAATCCTTTATGTCTTCATATACAGATTTACTCACCAGAATCTAGTGCTCAGTTACTACATCTCAGGAAGTTTCTATCATATTTTTTATCATCTTTTGTTAAGGTTCTTACACGGTCAGAAAAACTCTGAGGAAATACGCCAGAAGGAGATAATTTTGCAATGCAACATAGAGATAACAGTTGGATATAAGAACTCAAATTGCTTAGAAAGGCTCAGAAGAGGATTAAGCATTTAGAGAGAAGCAATAAACTTCAAAAGCAAAGGGAAACTAGTGACTTTTCCGATCTGAAGCCAGGTTCTGGTCTTTTTGCTCTTTTTGTTCTCCAGATGTGTCAAGCTGAACACTCGAGCTCTGCAGTGAGGTTCAGCTCCAGATCAAAGCTCGAGGCTGATCCCCAAGTACAGTCAGAGCCAAACCAAAACCTTGGGTGAACATAAATTTAGGAGCTCAACCCTTCTCCTTGGAAAACCCAAATGGAACTAAAGAGAGGGGTTCCTTCAAATACGGCACTACCAAAGAGCAAGACAAGTCAGCCAAAAGAAGCAAAGAATTGTGCCCCAAGGACATTTTGTGAAGTTAAGATCATGAGAAACAACAACTGAAAAAACACAGCCTTAAATTAAAGATCTTCCCCAAAAGCATAACTCACCCAACAAAGGTTTCCAGGCACAAGGAAGCCCCGATGAGGGCACTGAAGATCAAAATCAGCTTCATGGTTGACGCGAAGTTCAGTTCAGCCTGGCAAAGGTGAATTTATACAGGACTTGGTAAGAAACCGCTTTTTTTCAGATAAAACATATCTGGAGTCCATGTGAGCAAGTTCTCACATTTATCAGAGCTTTCAAGGCAACCAAGAGATAGGAGGCCAACTTCACCTCCAAAAAAAATATTTTCCGCTGACACTTTCAAACCTGAAAGGCAGGAGTTGTTTTCTAAGGTTGTCCAAAAATCTCTCTGGTGTCCTTTTACACATTTTTCTAGGTAGAGGAAAACAGAGTCAAACCGAACGTCGTCCCAGCTCTAACCAGTTGACTCTTGGTCACAGGTTTTCCTCTGATAGATTTTTAGTAGCCCGCTCCTTGTTACAAAGAGTCAGGCAACAGAAAGATCTCACTCTGGCAGAAAAACTCTGTCTGAGTGATTATTTTGAAGAAATAATTGGGTGAAATAATCACTCCAGGGATAGCACACAAGCTCTAGGTCCTGCCTGCTATGGAACAAGTTCTCTCTGGTAGACTAGGCCAAGGCCATGCTAGAAATTCCCTCATATATATAAGTTACACACTTCTAGATATAAGCCAGATAGTTGAAATATTTTATTTACTGGAATTACTAGCATCCCTCTGATCTTTAGTTGGGTTGGTTTGACACAGATCCAGCCAGTACTTCAAGGCAAGCAAGATCCACATGAAAGCAAGTTCTGTAGCAGGAACTGCCGAAAGCCTTGGGTGGACAAAACCTTCAGAACTCATTTATGAAACTAAACCCTTCTCCTTGGACAGGCTTCCTAGGAAACCTCTGCTAAGGAAGTGTCCTTCTCAGGAAAAGGTGACACAGGTTTGAAGAAGTGCTGGAATAGCCTCCCTCTTGTTCGTCACCTTCCCTAAGGGTGCCCAGATATTTGGGGTGTCATTATCTACGCTGAAGGAGTAACGGCGACAGGCGCTTTCCCAGCTGAGTGTTGGCAACCATCTGGCTCTCCTTTGGTCGTGGGAACACACAGCTGTGGTTGTCCCATAATGACAAGCTGAACTGGATATGCTTTTCGTTTGTCCCTTTTCCCCACCTGCAGCACTGTGTCCAACTGTGGAGTCCCCAGCATCAGAAGGACATGGAGCTGTTGGAGCGGGGCCAGAGGAGATGCTGGGAGGGCTGGAGCCCCTCTGCTCCTGTGAGGACGGGCTGAGAGAACTGGGAGAGGTTGTTCAGCCTGAAGAAGGTTCCAGGGACACCTTAGAGCCCCTTCCAGTCCCCCAGGGGGCTCCAGGAAAGCTGGGGAGGGACTCGTGATGAGGGAGGGAAGCCCTAGGAGGAGGGAGAAGGGTTTGACCCTGAAAGAGGGGAGATGGAGATGATATCTGGGACAGAACTTGTTTGGTGGGAGGGTGGTGAGAGCCTGGCTCAGGTTGCCCAGAGAAGCTGTGGCTGCCCCATCCCTGGAGGGGTTCAAGGGCAGGTTGGATGGAGCTTTGAGCAATGTGGTCTGGTGGGAGGTGTCCTTGCCCAGGGCAGGGGGTTGGAACTGGATGATCTTTAAGGTCCATTCCAACCCAAACCATTCTGTGATTCTATGAAATGTTACTGAGGAAGAGTCAGGTGCTGACCCTACAGGTGGGGTTCCTGGGGACTAACACAGGACAGAAGAGAGACAGTTCAGCTACTCTGCAATTAGTCTCAGGAGACCATGGAAAGGAAGTCTCTGACAATCCACAGAAGATCTCACCCGTACTGCTCTCAACATCTGTCAGTACCTCCCTGAGGAGACCGCCCCAATCTCCATTCCTACCATACCCCTCCACAGCCAGGACAGTGACTTCTTGTCACAGGTTCACAGCAGTGTCCAAGCCAGACTTTTGTAAGGCCAAGTCACATGTTTTTGGGAACAAGGGGTGCCTCAGGCAGGGATTCTGCCTGTTTTGACACAGAGGAATTAGTCATCCTGCGACTGTTGTAACTTGGGGGCATACTGTGGAGAACATATGCTCTACAAGGAGATAAGGTACATACATTCCTGCGAGTCCCCAGGTCTCAGCAGACATTTAACCTAACCCAGTTCTTGGGAAACAAGTGGATCTCCCCTCCCCTCAACATAAATCAGATAACGCGACTTTATCCTGAGAGACAGGAACCATTTCCTGCTTCCAGAGCTACAGTAATTCTGGTGGAAGTCAAATCCCACCTGTATCTTACGGCCTTTGAGGTTTCATAAAGAAGTGACAGACTGTCCACACCACCTCTGGTGGACACGCTCTTTGAAAACAGGAAGGAGGGACTTAATTCAGGGCAAAATTACAGCTTGCTTCATTACTCATGCTACACCCTGCATGGATTTAGAGGCTGCCAAGAGGTCCCGCCAAACATGATGTCAGGGTCTTAAGTACACCAACAAGCTCTGAGTGCCCTGACCAACCTCGTCTGGGGCCTCCACCCATGGCACTTAAGGAGCTGCATTTAATCTTTGTACTCACTCCTAATCCCCATTGAAGGGGCTACAGAATCCAGCAGCACTGTGACCTTCCATAGGTCCTACAGGGTTTGAAGGCCTATAAGGTCCTACGTAGGTCCATGAGGCCTTATGTGGCCATATGGTCCTACAGGGTGTGGAGATCAGCCTTAAACCAGAGGGTAACCTATGGCCCAAAACACCTGAGAAAATTAGGGAGCTGCAAGAGTAGGTGTGCACCGCCCAGCAAGCCAGAAGACAAAGGTGACAGCAACGCAAGGTGGGAGTGAAGAGCTCACCACAAGCAGCGTGGCCCCATGGGACCCAAACAGAGAGGAGAAGAGCAGGTCTGGTGGCACTGACCAGGGACAGCCTCAGTCCAGGTCCTCGGGTAAGTCCACAGTCACGCAGCAGGTCCATAGCCAGGATTTCAAGAGCCACAAGCCCAAGTCTACCATGTACTCACCGCAGCTCAAAGAAGGACCAAAACCCAAATGGCCTCAGCTTAAATGCAGCTCCCACGCCAAGGGGTGGAGGACGTGTGGGTGGGAAGCCCACATTAGCCCCAATTAGTGTGGTCAGGTCCCTGGCACACTAATGTGGGCAGGGTGGGACATAACCTCTTGCACTGTCCAAAGAGGATGTGGTATCACGCTGTGCAGAACGAACACCCTGGTGACACGATAAGAAGCAGGCAGTTAAATTAATCTCATCTAACCAATCTTTGTCTCGTTGCTTAAATTGCCTTAATATATAGACAATTTGCCTGTGCTGTCACTGACAGAGGGACAGAGTGGTTATAACCCCTCACCCCCCCCCTTCCAACTAGGAAGGCCTCAAAAGTCATCAAATTCAAGTGGAGTTACTTCTTTTCTGTAAAGTCTGGACCCTCTGTAGTTGCTCCTTATCTAAAAAGGGTTCTTGCAAACCACGACACAGCATCGTGGTCTCCCATCACACTGGAAGGGTAAGAAAGGCCATGGTTTGTGGTCTCCCCCTTGTCCCCCATCTTCTCAAAATCAGTGTTCAGCAATTGAGTAGGAAAGGGGAGAAGAGGGGAGATGAGCCCTTCCTTGTCCTCCCAGACCCTCACTTGTCCCCTCTGCCCTCTCTCCATCCGTTCTGCATCGCATCCTGCTCTCCCATAGGGTCTCGGACATTTCCTAAAATGCTTTTTTGAACCCTACACGTGATTCACAAAAATTACATTCACCTTTTGAGCTGCTTTCCCTTCTGTCAGAACGTTACCTTTTATCTTGAGCTTCCTGGAGGATCTGTTCCAGGGAAGTAAGGTTGTACACATAAGGTTGCTTAGAACAGCCTATAAATGTTAATTTCTTATTTAATGCTAATTCTCACAGCCTACATGAGGCTCTGGGACATGAGGCTGACTGGCCCTCACACAGCTACAGCCCCAGCCCTAGGAAGATGCCCTCACCATTTCTGCCAAGACGCTCAACAAGCCCAAATTCCTCAGAAATCCCATAGACTTTTCACCTTGGGATAGAAATGCCTCCTTTCTCATCTTCTCAAGCTACACCAGTGACACCAACATGACGAAGGGCTCTGTCTCCCAGATGAACAAAGTTAATAGGCTATAATGTAATTCGTTTTGTATTACTGGTAAGAGAACTATTATTTCTGTAAGTAATGGATTATTTCCAGGTCCCTAATCTGAGGGCACTTTAGGAATGCCCCGGATAAAGAATGAGTAGGGATTTCAGTATGTGGCTCACCATTGGTGGATGTGAGTGTCATCATTTTAGGAGCAGAACCCTCATTTTGATCTCTCTGGAAAATCTGTAGCTATACACCAGTGTAGTAACACTGACTGCGGTGGAGCTACTTATTTCCAACTCAAATTTCCTTAAATTAGAACATCAAGACCTTCAAGTTTCCAGGATTTCCCCCAGATTTCGACTGTCGGAGTCATGGAGCAGTTTATACCACATCACACACTCCACCAGATCGTGCTGCTGCTTTGCATTTTAGAAGGAGCAAGCTCACAGATGAATTGTAACTGGTAATAACAAGAAGGGGATGGGAAGGGTACTGGGAGAGATACAATCAATTACCTGTAGTTGGAGGTTAAAGACTAGTTCTAACAGTGACATCATCCCATCAGGTAATTATAAATAATAACAACTTCCGAGGTTGTGAAAGCCTTTTAGGCAGGAAGGCAATAACCTGCTGCTAAGGGCCAGCAGGTGTCAGCAGAAAGCACAGAATTAAATAATACCTTGACTCTATCACAGCAGACAGGATGGACAATCAAAATGCCAGCGCAGGAAGAGAGCAGAATTTTCCCTCTCATCCCCCTCAAAGCCTTCCTCATCTTCATCATAGCCCCCCCCATCTGGTTTCTGACGAGTGCCAGGGAGCAAGGGGTCGTTCTGCCAGTAATGCCACCAAAGAGAAGAAAAAGAGTATCCCATGGAGGCTCAGCACTGGATGTGGGGTGAAGATTTCTGCGTTGGGAGCAGCCCCTTGGCAACACATTTTCCAGCCAGCCATCTCAGGAAGCCCCAACACATCAATCAACAGCACCCAAAAGAGCCATGGGGGTGGCAGCATGGCAAAGTGGCCTCTTTTCTTCCCATTTAAGTGCTTCAGCTGTGATTCAGGGAAGGCAGGATCGCAGTTTTCTTGGTCCGTAGAGTTTGGGTGGGATTGGTGGGTTGGGGGGATTCATCTCCTCTCACTCCAGCTGGGCCAAAGCTGGGAATCGCACCAAAACAAGGCTCTTCTTCCTGTGTACCTGAAAAGGGGCAATTCACCCCATCCTCAAACATCTGATGGAGACTGGAAGGCTAAATTAGGCTTTTAACAGTCCTTCAATACTACCTCCATTTCATGCTTTTCTTGCTCTCATTCTCTTGCTTAGGAAGTGAGTCAAGAGATCTTTCAAACCAACTGAAATCACCCATTGGCGAGGATCTACCAAAGCAACTTCCATCCTGTTTAAATTTGTCTCCTCCCTTTCTCCAACTGGATTTTTATGACCATATGTTCCTTATAACCAGCTTTCTATAACAGAGTAGCACATTCCAACAGATTTGACACTGGGACAACTTGAAAGTAATTGTATGGACCCAAATTAGAAGCAGAGAGGGAAAAATAAAGAAACAGGCTGGATATCCTAGATAATCAGGGTATCCCAGATATTTTTTCTTTTGCAAAGCTGCAGCCCCTGTCTTGTATGAGCTGCTGTAGCCATCTCAGCTCAATGTGCCTCCTCAGGCCAGGTTCCTCCATGCAGCTCCTCTCACTTTGCTGCCTCCCAGTTCTTCCCATCTGCTGACATACCCTGCTCTTCTTACCTCAAAAGGATGTCTCACATGAAAATATCACTGAAATAAATCACCACACTGAGAATGCTGCGTGATTCAACATCCAGATTTAATGAGACAGGCATGTCACCCAAAACCACCAAGTCAATTTGGAGGTAATAACTTCTAGATATACTCATTTAGTATGAAATTGACACACCAAGCTGTGTGGAGGGGCTGACACACTGGGGGAAAGGAAGCCGTTTAGAGGGATCTGAGTAGGCTTGAGAGGTGGGTCCAAGATTCAACAAGTCCAAGTGCAAGCTCCATTACCTGAAAGAGGGGAGACTTAGGTGAGATATTAGGAAGAAATTCTTTGCTGTGAGGGTGGTGAGAGCTTGGCCCAGGTTGTCCAGAGAAGCTCTGGTTGCCCCATCCCTGGAGGGGTTCAAGGCCAGGTTGGAGGGGGCTTAGAGCAACCTGGGCTGGTGGGAGATGTCCCTGCCCAGGGCAGGGGGGTTGGAACCCCATGATCCTTAAGGTTCCTTCCAACCCAAACCATTCCATGATTCTATGATTTATAGCATTTCAGAAAAGACATATGAAGTTACACGCAAACAGACCCACAATATCTTAGTTTTAACTGTTGGCCTTGGCAAGGTGTGGTCAGACTATTGTGTGTAATCCAGTAATGTAGCTATAAGTGCAGGAGACGCAGCAATGCGTGGCTCTGCACCATCGCAACGCCGTAGAGGACAGAGGATTAGCCAGTCAAACCCCCTCCTCCTCCATCTTCACACACACCCCTCCCTCCCACGCCCAACATGGCCGCCCCAGCTCCCGCCTTACGCCCTCCTTCCCGCCGAAACACCCGCGGCGCGAGCGCCCCCGCCGTCCCCATAGCAACAGGCCTCTCTCCCCCCGCCCTCAACGTACGGCGCACCTTGGTGACGCGCGACACCGGCGCCCGCGCAGGCGCAGACGGGCGACCGCCGCGGCGCGGGCGGTGTGTGAGGGGAGCGCTCTGCCGTGTGTGAGAGGGTTGCTCTGCCGTGTGTGTCTCGTCCCCCCCTACACCCCCGCTTGGGGAAAGGGGGTGCCCCTCCCTCCTTAAGGGGAATTGTGTGTCACCTCGCGTCCCCTGAGCCTCAGCCCGGCGGCAGGTACTGGGACTGTCCCCCCTCAGCACCGCCTGGCTCCTCCTCGGGCCTGCACGGGGCGGTTGGCTCTGAGGGGAGGCTGAGGGTGGGCCGTGTGTGGCAGCGAGTCGTGTGTGACAGGGCTCTGGGACCGCCTCAGTGTGACGGGGGAAAGGATGGGGGGAAGGAAGGAGAACGCAGATGTCAGGCCTCTTCTGTGTGACAGGGGTGTGGGCAGTGCCAGCTGTGGGGCTGCCTGTGTGTAACACAATGGGGTCTGAGGAGTTATGGAGACGCCCCGGGGTGGCATTGGGGTGCTGGCTGTAGGGAGAGATATGGTGGCTGCCTGCCTTTGCCGGTGGGGTAAGGGTAGGGGGAGCCCTTACGGGTCTCTGTATGTGGCAGGGGAAGCTGTGGGGGTTCTTGCTGCATGACAATGAGATCTGGGTGGAGGGTGCTGTGGGGCCTTGGGAAAGGGGTGCTGGGGCTGTGTGTGGTAGAGGGGCGCGTGTGGAGGAAGCTGAGGGGTTTGTGGCAAGGGGAGGTGTGGGGGACTTCCATGTGTGGCACTGGGGTCAGTGCCTTAGGGGTTGTCAATGTGATGCCTTCTCTTCTTACTGTGCCTTAGTAGAAGAGGGCAAGGGGGTATGTGAGGACATACTACAGTTTGGAGATGAAGACCTCACACCCATCCTTCCTAAGCAAGTAGAAGCATCAAATCTCACTTTCATTTCAGTGCCCTAATGGTACAACTTCTGCAGGAGGACATGGTTCAGGGATAGAGGTTGGAGTGTGAGGGTGGGGGGCAGGATCTCTGCTTAGGGTCGCTATATTTGTCAGCGTGGGAAGGGAAGTCTTGAGGCTCAAACTGGATGAAAAACTTGTCCAAAAAAAAAAAAAAAGTGTTCTTTTATAATTATTCCCATAATCCTGATGTTAACTGTTTCACCTTTGAACCAATGTACCAGTAAGAAGGATAATCTGATTTGGGTTTTGTGTTTTTAAATTTTTTTAAGGTCGCAATGTAGAGTTGGAAGTATTTGTCCCAAAAAGCAAATTATTTATGTTCCCATCTAGTGAAGAATCAGGTGATAAGTTTTTAAGCGAATGGCAGGAAGAAACTGTAGCATATTTTTGTGATGGGAGTAGCAGAAAAAGTCATTGGTGTTATTTCTTTCACCCGAGGTGTTACTGGGCATAAACATAGCTACCTTTCAGATAAGCTGAACCCACAGGAAGTGGTGGCACAGACTGAAAATACTCTGTTACCAACTGAAATGAGTGGGAATTTTCAGTAGCAAAACTGCAGAGCCGTGCAAGGCCTTTCCTTCCTCTGGGTTCCTTTACCTGGAGAAAGCAGGAGCTTTGCCTCTTACAGAATCATAGAATGATACAGGGTTGGAAGGGACCTCTGGAGATCATCTAGTCAAACCCACCTGCCAAAGCAGGTCCTCCTAGAGCAGGTCCTGTAGTTCCCTATTCCTCTTGAACTGGGGAGCCCAGAACTGGACCCAGTGCTCTAGCTGGGGCCTCCCCAGGGCAGAGCAGAGGCGCAGGATGATCTCCCCCCACCTGCTGGCCACACTCTTCTTGATACCCCCCAGGATGCCACTGGCCTTCTTGGCCACAAGGGCACATTGCTGGCTCATGGGCATCCTGTTGTCCACCAGGAC
>JAOWAS010000001.1:1289996-1310133 GCA_028565315.1 Scolopax rusticola | reverse complement strand
AGCAAGCTGAGTGGTGCAGTTGACATGCCTGAGGGATAGGATACCACAGGCTCAGGAAGTGTGCCCGTCACCCCCTCATCTCGCCCGCAGCCATGTCCCCCCAGTGCTGCTGCCAGCAGCACTCGGAAGAAGTCTGCGAGAGCTGCGTGGTGAAAACCACCCTGACGGCCGAAAACGTCGTGGAGGCCAACAAGCTCTCCAACAACTACAAGGTGGGTGTTCACGGGGTGGGTGGGGGCACCCATGGGTGCTCCTGAATGGTTCTAATAGGGTTTTCTCTCCTTCTTCCTTCCAAAATGATCTCCCTGCAGTTTGGCTTCAAGAAATGGAAGAGCCACGTGACGGCGCGGCCCTGGGAGGACCGATCGGAGATCGTCAAGGAGCTCTACTCTGACCTCAACATCATCCGAGGCTCTGGAGGTGGGTGGCCTTGGGGGACACCCTGTGTGCTGGCAGCATGGATTTGGGATGATGCAGGTGACAACGGTCCCATCTGGTGCCTCCCCTCCCACAGGGTCCACGGTGACATGTGGGAATGTCCTCTACCTGCTGCTCTTTGGCTGGTGGCTCTCGTTCTTCTACGTCCTCATGGCTGCCATGATGTTCATCACAGTTGTGGGGGCTCCTTATGGTGAGTCCCAAATTGGAGACCCCCGTGCGAAGAGCTGGGTGAGACGTGGGTCTCTTGGCTGAGCCCAAAATGGCACCCATGGGTGCTGGGGTCTCCTGGGTCCCTTCCCTGCAGGGTGACCTTGGAGGGGACGTGTGTCCCCAACAGAGCTGATGCTCATGTCCCCACAGGGCGGCTCTGCTGGGACCTGGCTGGGTATTTCCTCTGGCCCTTTGGCAAAGTGATCCAGAAGGTGGAGGTAACGGTGTGCCCCGATTCGGGACCTCTTGGGGGGGGGATGGTTGGGGTGCTCCACACCACCCCCTGACACCCCTCATCTCCTCCAGGTTCCCAAATCCCACCGGGCGCTGGGGGTGTGCGAGGCCAGCACGGGGGAGACCTCAGCCCTGCTGGGTGGTCCTGTGCCACGCCGCTGGCGCCCGTGGTGCTGGGCAGACGGTGGACACTGGGTGAGCCCCTGTGCTGGACGCCTTTTTCCTGGGTGTGGGGACCCCAGGAGCACCCCATCACGGTGGGGATGGCACCCATGGGTGCCTCTGCTCCCCTGGGGTGAGTGTTTCGGGCTGGGCAAACCCTGAAGGTGACTACCCATTCACAGCAGCGTGCTGGCACCGTGGCGTGGCTGTGCCTGGGCTACCCGGTGTTGGTGCTGGCCCACGGACTAGTGTGTGTCACCGCGTGGCTCCTCGTGGTCCTCATCCCCGTGGCCAAGCTGAGTGCTCGCACCGCCACCCGTGTCCTCCTGCTGCCCCCGGAGCGGGTGCTCGTCCGGCGCCTGAAGATGGTGGGTGCCTTTGATGTTGGGGTCCTGCACCCTGCTCCAGGGTGAATTTATTATATTTTTTTGGGGGGGGTTGGGGACAATGCTTGGAGCAGTGTCACCCACTTGTCCCTCCACAGACGGAGGTGCCACTGGAGGGGGAGGTGATCCTCTGTTGCTACCGCGCCATCAACCCCTACTACTACAAATACGCCGTGGATGGCATCAACGTCTTCGCCGTCAGTATCCTTCCGGGGGTTGGAGGAGAATGGGGTAAGGGGGCTGGCCCCAAATCCCATCCATCTCGGTCATCTCCTTGACCGGCCACCCCAGACCTGCTGCCATTGGTGCTGGTGACACTGGTGCTGGGCTACGTGGACAGCCACAACCGCTTGACCAGCTCCCCCGTCAAGTTCACGTTGGCTCTGTCCTCCATCATGCCTCTCTCCTACTACATCGGGATGGCCATCGCCAGGTGAGTGGTGATGATGGTGGGGACACTTGGTGGCAAGGTGGTGGCATGTGCCAGCCCTGCTGACACCCTCCTCCTCCTCCAGCATCTCAGCCCAGAGCAACTTTGCGGTGGGAGCTGTGGTGAACGCCACGTTTGGCTCCATCACGGAGCTCACCTTCTACATCACGGCCCTCATCAAGGGGACACGTGAGGGCAACCGCTGCTACGCTGAGATTGTCAAGTCAGCGTTGACAGGGACGTTGGTGGGCTGTGTCCTCTTGGTCCCGGTGAGCCATGGGGTGGCACATTCACAGCATGAAGGTGCCTGGTCTCTGAAGAGACCTGGGAGGATGCTGCGAGAAGAGATGCTGATGGCAATTTCTTGGGGGGGTTTTCTCCATCCCCAAAGGGTCTGTGCATGGTCATTGGGGGCATCCGGCACCAGGAGCAACGGTTCAACAGCCGCTCGGCGGGTGTCAGCTCAGCCCTGCTCTTCCTCTCTGTGGGAGGTGAGTTGGGGACAGATGTGTCCCCAGGTTTGGGGAGGTTCCTACCAGCATGGATGCCCACCCCATGTCCCTCCATCCCCACAGGTGTCTTTGCCCCAACGCTCTTCTCCAAGGTGTACGGGAAGCTGGTCTGCGGCGAGTGTCACAATGTCACCCAGAACCCCCTGGGCCACTACCTCTGCCACAACTGTCACTTTGACCTGGTGAGTGTGGACATGGATTTCTGATGAAGTTTGAGGTTGGGGTGCTCCAAGGCCACCTGGCTCCTGCTCCTGGTGGTGGCAGTGGGGCTGTCCCTTGTCCCCTGCAGCCTCGTTGATGGGCTCTCTCTCTGCAGATGGAGAACAACGGCACCCTCTACTACAGTCACGTCCAGTGAGTGTCTGCTGGGGTGGGGACAACATTGTCCCCACAATGGGGTGGCATCTCCCGGGTTGGGCTGTGGCTCCTTATTCCTCCCAGGTCCCCCCTCCCCCACTTTGTCACTCTGAAGGTCTCCGATCCTGCACCCCCATCTCCTCCATCCCCCAAATAGTGTAGGGAAGCCCTCTGGGGTCTCCATGCTAGATCCTGGTGGCACTGAACATGTCACCCATGTCCCACAGACCCCTGGTGTACACTGTGTCCCTCCTCCTCCCCGCCGCCTACCTCATCGGCCTCTTCTTCACCCTGAAAACTCACTCGCACATCTACGACATCCACATCAGCGGCTGTCACAGTGAGTGTCCCCAAACCATGGGCTGCACCAGCTGCAGGGCTGGTTCTTCTCATCTCCTTGGGATGTCCTACCATGTCTCTGCTCTTCCCCCAGTGCCTGGTCACCACCACAGCGCCGTGGTCCACTGGTCTCGTTGGCGCGCCCTGGTTATCCTCCTGCTTTCCACCCTCTGCATGTCAGCCTGTGCTGACCTGGCCACGGAGCACATCAGCCCCATCCTCACCAACTCCACCATCTCACAGGTGAGTGTGGTGAACCAGGCTTGGGGTGACCCAGGTGGTGAACCAGGCTTGGGGTGACCCAGGGGACCAAGATATGCCCTCCGGGGATGAGAACCTGCCCTTTGGAGTTACAAAAGCTGGGGGGAAGATGCTGAGATGCTCAAAGGAGGGAGGAGCTTGGTTGCCCACAACTTGGATGTGGTCAGGATGAGGTCACATGCATGTGCTGATGTCACCTCTTTCCCTACAGTACTTCATCGGTGTCACTGTGCTGGCGATGGTGCCTGAGCTGCCAGAGATAGTCAACGGCATCCAGTTTGCTCTGCAGAATAACCTCAGTTTGAGGTGAGGTGGCTCAAAGGATAGGTTTTTGGGGTGTCCTCCTCCAGTGTGGTCCCAGTCCCATAGCTGTACCTCGGTGCCACTGATGGGTGGCACAGCTTCATGCCACTGTTGGGTCAGATCCCTGCCAACTTGCCCTTAAGAAGACCTAAATCCACCCAAAAAATGGGGTCAGAACCAGGTTGGGCTGCGTGATGTGGTTCCCTGAGGTGGGTTTTTCTCACCCTGAGCTGAGCAAGCCAAGGGCTGCTGGAGGCCTGGAGTTCAGTAGCTCTAAAGTCCTCTGTCCTCCCTAGCATCGAGATTGGGAACTGCATTGCTGTCCAGGTCTGCATGCTCCAGATCCCCATCCTGGTGCTCTTCACCATCTTCTATGTGAGTAGACCCAGAACAACCCCTGGGTGACCTCATGCCGTGGGGTTGGGGACACACGGTGCTCCATGAAACATGGTGGCAAGGGCATAGCCACCGTGCCTCCTCTGCTCAGTGAAGGGAAAAGGAGGGTAAGATGCCTCCTACCTCAGCTGGTGCTGTCCCCAGCCCTAGGGATGTGTGGCAGAGGGGGCTTAAGGGGCGATGTGCAAGTCCCCAGTCAGTGCAGAGATGTCCTGATTGGCCATAAACCCCAAATCTTCTCTGCCTTGCAGCCCACCAACTTCACGCTTGTCTTCAGTGACCTCCATGTCTATGCCAGCATGTTCAGCGTGGTGCTCATGAACTACATCTTCATGGATGGCAAATGTGACTACTTCCAAGGTGACTGCCTACCCGTGAGGCTGCTGTGGGACTTGGTGTACCCACCTTCCCTGTGCTGATGGGGTGGAGCTCCTGGAGAGCGCAATGGGGTCACCTGCTTGCTCTTGAGACAATTCTGGGGTCTTGGTTGACCATCATCTGGGAGATGCTGCCACCCTGCAGCAGCTCCGAGGTTGGTCACTCCCTTTTCACCCTTAAGAGGGAATTCTTAATGCCTTTTGATTGAGATTTTGCAGAGGACCATGAAAGTCCTCTACAGCGGGATAGCGTGGGCCACACCAGAAGGTCTTAAGAGCAACCTTCCTCCATGCTCCAGGGAGTAACCTCCTCCAACCTGCTCTGTCTACTCTAGGCACAGTGCTGGTGATGGTCTACTTCATCCTCCTGGCTGTGTATTTCTTCGCCCCATCACCCAGTGGTTGCTAAGGTTTGGACTCTGCGTTCTCGAACCTTCTCGTTGGGCTCAGCGCCCATCAAGACGTTATCTGGTGTCTCAGGGACTTGGCTGGGCTGGATCCAGTCTGGAAGCATCTTTTGCTGAAGCTCCTGCTGCTGCCTGGCTCCCCCAGTGGGGTGCCAGTGGAGCTTCAGTGATGGGAAGTGTGGTGGCGATGGAAGCACTCCTGAACCAAGATGGAGCCTCAACATCAGAGCACTACACAGAGGTATTTCCAGCCCACGCTTGTGTGGTTGGAAGGAAAATTGTCCCTAGTGGAGGGTCTTGAAGGGGATTTCTGTGTGGTCTTGAGGAAAGACCCCTCCCTTAGGATATATTGCACTGGGAGAAAGTGCCTGAGGAGAGCCTCTTGACCTTCCAGGTAGTAGGTGGTTCCTGGCCTGGAAGGGACTCGGGTCTGGGGATCACAAAGGGCTTCCTAAGGGTACTAGAAATGCACCTAAAGGTATTTTTCAGCTGTTGTGTCATTAAAGCAGTTTTGTACAAATCAGAAACAAGCTTGTTTCTCCTTAAATGAGCCTTAGGTCACCTGTCTGGGCCCCTCTGTGCCCACCACCCAGGTTAGTGATGGTCTTGGGGTGATGGCTGCTTGGTGTCCACAAAGGATGGTTCTCAATGTGGGTGGGTTCTGGGCACCAGCAATGGCTGGAGCCAGTTTCCCTCCCTGGAGTGGAGCAGGACAGCAATGTCTTTTGTCACAGCACTAGAGCAGGTGGCAGGAGAGATCCACCACCCTTGCCATGGGGACAGAGCCACCTCTGTGGGCTCCAGCTTTCTCCATGATCCTCCCTAAGCTCTAGCTCTTGTATCCAGCCTTCTCTTGCCCAACTGTCCTGGATCACCCTTGCTCAGAGGTCTTTAACAGGTTCCCAAGAAGGACCAGGGATGCTCCTGGTGCTGATGCACTGGTACGAGGTGTGACACGGCTGGGGACCTACTCATCTCCTTCTGTGACAGGAAATGCCAGTAGGTGAGGTGAGAGGACAAAGCAGGTGGCTTGGACTGATTTATTAGCAGAGCTTTAAAAAAAAAAAAAACCAAAGCAAAACACTTGACAGATACATAAACACAGGCAACATGGCTCCTGTGCCCCACCTCCCTCCCCAGCCCTTTGGGGACCTATTTCAGCACAAAAACCAAGGAGGAGGGTGCTGCTGTAGGTCCCAGAGTTGAGGGAGAAACAGGACTAGACCTCAAACATCCCAGAGTAAGGCAGGGGACAGCAGCCTAGGATCCTCCTCCTTCCCAAAGGAGAGCAGCTGCTCATTAGCAATTAATGATGCTGCCTTATCAAGCTGCTTTCGTTTTCCTAGTAGAGCATCAGTGGGGACAATCCTGCTGCTGTTAATGTGGATGCCTGGGAAGGTTGCTGGGTGACACCCAGAGTTGGGTGATGGCAGCAGATAGGCACGGGGCAGTAAGAGATGGAAGAGGTGTGGGATGGGAGCCCAGAAGATGTAGGAGAACTTGCTCAGTGCCATCATCTCAGCTGAGGCTAATCTGAAAACATCTACCCTGGGCTGAGGGATGCTTGGGGCTTCTCCTGGAGGTGGATCCAGCCTTCATTTTTGGGTAAGCGTGGATGCTGCAGGTTCCTTTCCCAGTGCAAGCCCAGCAGTAGCTGCTGGTGGCTGGCTGGATGCCCTGAAGAGGTCCCACATAGCCTTGAGCTGCTCTGCTTGGTGCTGGGGTAAGTTGTGGGGTGAAGGCAGCAGGGCTGTCCTGCAAAACCCTGTTCTGAGATGGCTTCCTCTGCCTCGGTGAGTTCTATCCCCATCCCGGGCATCACTGTGGATGCTCATAACTTCTCTCCCTCCATCAATTGTTGCAGATGTTGAATCTGCAGATGTTCCTTCTGTTGGGAACCGTCCCTGCCCTGGCAGAGCTGGTAACACACTGCTCTCTTTCTTTCATGTATGGAATTGCATGGAAGGAGTTAACTTCTCCTTAAAAGGTAGTAACCAGTTCTTGGGCGTTACCTGGGCTGGAGATGAAGGTGAAGACAAGCAGGAGGTGAAGTATGAAAAGCCTGGAGCCATGTATCTTTCAAGCCACGTCCTAGAGCGAAGCCTTGGCCACCATCAGCCAGCAAGCAGCTTCCATCGTTTAAAAACTCCACATGCAGTAGACAAGCAGCAAGCAAACCCTCAGAAGGGAGCTGTGAGCTTTGCAGTGCTCAAAACAAGCCACTTCTTTAGGAAGAGCAGCCTCCAAGATCTTGTTCCCATCACGCAGCAGCCACCCCAGGTCCCTGGGAAAGGGGAGGCCCCTGGACAACGCTTCTATTTGCTTCTATCAGCAAAAACAAGTCCCTGGTCCCTTATTCTGTAGCTGGATTTACAGGAGCATGGCCAAGAAAGCTGTGTAGGAGGGGTGAAACCAGGTCCAGACCATCACTGGAGGGCACAGGCAGGCTCTGGGCTTGCATCTTCAGTGGTCCAGCCAGTGGAAGAGGCTTGGGCTGGCCAGCAGTGTGGTGGTGTGTCACAGGGACATCAAGGACTGGGTGGCTGAACGTGTTCCACGTCAAGATTTGAAGGTAAGGTTAAGTGACAGTGTTACTGGTGTCACCATGGAGCCAAGCTGTGCTCCAGATCAACACTTGCCACCACCTTCCCTGGGGAAAAGCTCCTGGCAGTCCCCGTAAGGCTGTCAGAGCAAGGAAGACATAAGAGCTTAAAGAATCTACTTCATCAGAGATCCAGGCCTGGAGGGTTCTAATATTGCCTTGGTGATGATGGGAGATGGTCTTTAGACCAGCACATGCTATGACCAGGCCCTTCCAGTACAAAGGTCCCAGCAGAACTGGAGGCCAGAAGGCAAAGATTAAGTGCAGATATTTGGCCTCCATAAGAAAGAGGCAAGAGCTTCTGAGCTGAGCTCAGCAGAGGGAGCTGGAGAAAAGGTCTCCTTGCAGAAGAAGACACCACAAGCCAGGAGTGGCAGAGGAGATACCCCTTCCCCAGCCCACAGGTGCCAGTAGGGTGTGTGGTTGCTCCCTGAGCTGGGAACAGTGGGATGTTGCACCAAGTAGCCAAGGAGGGGCTTGGAAGCCCTTGGTTGAAAGGGGATGATGAGATTGTAGGACAGGGAGCTCTCAAAGCAGAGCTGGGCCTCACAAGGGGGACAGATACCATCAAGCTACAAGCAGTTGCCACCATTTCCTGTGGCTCAAAGCACCAGAGAACACTTCAGCTGTGCTGCCCTTTATTTTTCTGGGCTTTAGGGGAAAAAAAGCAGTACCTGGGACTGCAGAAGGGGTGGGGGGGGAATTTATCCCCAAGAACAGGAGAAGCTTAACATTGGGGTGGGTGGTAACACTTCAGCTGAACATCTGGGTAGGTGTTCCCCAGGAAGGGTGGCAGTGACTCCATCAACCAGCGCTGTTCAGGTCAACAACATGAAGACAACACCATAGCTGTGTTATTAAACATAAATGCAATCTCTTAAAAAGAAACTAAAAACCCAGAGTCTAACCTTTGCCTTTCGTCATGGAAGGGGAAAAGCTGATTTGAAAAAAAAAAAAAAGAAGAAAGAAAAAGGCACTTAAAAATGGTCTTCAAATTAAAAGGGTCTGTGTTTGCACAAACCTGCTAGAATTGCTGAGGTGACAACTGTTCCCAAAACGAGGGAGAGATGCTTCTTCTCCCCTTCTTTTGATGCTGTGGCTCCTGGGTGTGAGTGGTCTGGGGGTTTCCAAGGATCCACATGAAAACCCCAGGCAGCAATAACATCCCCCAGCCCTGGAGGAAGATGAAACAAAGTAGAAAAAAGGCCAAGGTGGGACAGAGGGGAGGGAGGAAACCCAAAAGTTTAGGGTTAGAGGTTGATAAACAGGACTGAGCAGGGGGTAGAACACAAAGGTCAAAGACAGCTTTGAAATCTAGGGGGTGAGTTTTTGCAGTTAGCTCCTTTTGGGTGCACCGTGAGCAGAAAAGGGTTAAAAAAAGATTGTGTAAAACCTCTTTCCTCCCCTCCCCACCCCAAGGAAACTACACAGTAGTCCATTAAGCGGCAACTTTTAAGGAGTCTTCTGAGCAAACCTTTCAATATGAAAAGGTGAGGAACACAGAGAGGGGCTGGGGTTTGTTTCAAATCACTGCAACACGGCACCAGAAAAGCTGCACAGGCAAAGCTTCACCCACCCCCTGCGACGTTTCCAGCCATCTTCTGAAGCTCAAAGAGATGGGAACGTGCCCATGAAACACATGCAAAGCCTTCAAAGCAGCAGGAGTTGGTGGGTTTATGGAAGGAGAGGGTGAGGAGGGGTGTCCAAAGCAAAAGGCCAGGCTGGTTGTGGCTCTGCATCTTGTGAAAATAGCTAAGTTGAACACATTCCCTGTAAGCGTGGGGCTCAGGCATTCGTTAAGCTTCCCCCACCCTCCCCAATTAAGCCAATTAAGCACGCGCTGATGAGGAGTTTGATGGCTGGATGTTAGGGATTCGTCCCAGAGAGTAGTTTCGATTAACGGTGTGATTTAGAGATCCATAAATAAAAAGAGGGTTTTTCAACAACTTAAAAGTAAAAATTTCTAAAAAGGCATCGATGTATTAGCTGAGTAAGGCGTTGAGCAGGTTCCTCCGTGTTCTTAGCGAGACCACCCAACGGTATCCATAAATAGGGGGGGGCAGGAGGGGGCTTCTTGAACGTAGTGTGTCTTGGACAGAAGCGTGAGATGATGTTCTCATTTTAGCCTCTCAACGAGTCCCTGAGTCAGTCCAAGGTGCAAAAGCTGAGAGCGGGAGAGGGTTGCTAGATGAGGGAAATATTCCAGGAGCTTCTCCCATGACAGTTCCAGCAAGCTGGGGACCACCAGCCACATTTTAAAGAGAGAGCCAGTCCGTTTGTTTTCGTGGATGTTGACCACCCCTCCGTGAACGTACATGCAGCCGGCCTGGAGGGGAAAAAAGGGGAAGAAGGGAGTTACCTGGGACACCAGAAGGTGCTGAGGAGTGATGCTGCCAGGAAAACCCAGATTTGACTGTCCAGATTCCCAGCTGGAGAATCAAAGAGTGAGATGGGGCTGGTAACAGAAGTGTCACCACCTGGGCCAGTCATCCCAGACTCCTCATAGCCAAGGGGAGGAAATTGAGCTGCCGAAGGACATGTCTTATCCAAAAACACATATCTGCCACCTTAGAGTGCTTTTACACAAATTTTACGTGAATTCTACCCCAATAGGTCAATTTTAGGAGTGGGGCAAAGTGTTAATAGATTAGTATAGAACCATACTTCGTTTTCAGCTAAAATTTTTTTAAAACTAAACCCACACCATACAAAGACATGTTGCATTCTGCTGGCTCAGCACAACCCTGCTCCAGGAATCCCATGAACACGGAAAGCTCAGCTGCTGGCCTCTTTTGAGAGAGGTGTTTCTTTAGGATATAGGAAAAGAAGAGGCATTCCTGCTGTCCAGTCACCTACCTGCCTGGGAAACACCTTTAGCAGGCCTACAGTTTTCACAGAAAGAGTTTCAATCTCCAAAAAGAAGAAGAAATAAAAAAAATCTCCAAAAAGAAAGAGTTAATGATCTCCCAACTAGGTGACACTTGCTCTTATAACTAACGAACCCCAATCTCTGCCCAAAGGTGATGATCAGCAGAAGAAGGTTGAAGCCAGAACTAAATGTATTTCTTGCTGCCTGCTGCTTATCAACCACAGGTCTCTAAGCTTCTAGTTAAGGCAAAAAAGCTCTACCAATACCAACTTTTGCATTAAGAGTGGTTTCCAAAAAGGGCTGCTCGTCTCTCTACCCAGGTTGTTCTCAGCAGGCTAAAACCAGTTTAATCTGGGGGGCTATTTGTGCTTTTTTTTTTTTCCCTTTTGCAAACAGGAAATTCACAGAGGGAATTACTCCTAGGAGCTGGTGCCTTTTAAAAGCTAACATTCCACATCTCTGCTTTTAGGAAGAGGAACCACCCGAGTGCTGCTGCTCCTCAAACAACAGCAGGAGTGGAAGGAGTCAACGCAGTGACCTCACAGCAGCTCTCAGCCTCCATCACCACCTCATCCAGAGGAGGTCACCTCCTTGGTAACATGGGCTCAGCTCTATTTGCAGCCCACAACGAACGTCAGAGCGCTTGGACGAATGGCCTGAACTTCAGCCACACAAAGAAATGAGTCACTTACTGGTGTGACAGCAGCGCAGTGAAAATATACTGGTTCTGGCATGGCGGCCGGGAGCTTGACCCACTGGAAAGTTTGCAGATTCAGCTTCCAAACGTCTCCCAGAATCACCTCTCCGTTATAGC
Organism: Scolopax rusticola; assembly: GCA_028565315.1. Taxonomy (NCBI): domain Eukaryota; kingdom Metazoa; phylum Chordata; class Aves; order Charadriiformes; family Scolopacidae; genus Scolopax; species Scolopax rusticola. Next base: position 1,299,033 of record JAOWAS010000001.1, on the reverse strand, counting down.
CCCCGCAAACGAACACCTCTGTAAGAGAAGAAACCTGTGGTGTTTACAGGCCCCGCCATTCCCCACTCAGCGGCCTCAGAACATGTGGGGACCGAAGTCAATGGTCACCTTTGCAAAATGGTTTTAGGATCAACACTTATTTTACCTCAACACAAGAACCTGGTACCTCCCAGATCAGTTCCAGCCCACTCTTCAGACCCACGGAGGCCACTTATATGAATCACAGAATGGTTTGGGTGGGAAAGGGACCTTTAAAGATGATCTAGTCCAGTCACCCTGCCCTGGGCAGGGACACCTCCCACTAGATCAGGTTGCTCAGAGCCCCATCCAACCTGGCCTTGAACCCCTCCAGGGATGGGGCAGCCACAGCTTCTCTGGGAAACCTGAACCAGGGTCTCACCACCCTCACAGCTGAGAAGTTCTTCTTAGTATCTCATATCAATCTCCCCTCTTTCAGTTTAAAACTATTGCTCCTTTTCCTGTCACTACAAGTCTTGGTAAAAAACTCTGTCCATCTTTCTTATTAGTCTCCTTTATATATTGAAAGGCCACAATAGTCTCCCCAGAGCCTTCCCTTCTCCAGGCTGAACCCCCCAACTCTCTCAGCCTGTCCTCCCAGCAGAGGGGCTCCAGCCCTCCCAGCATCTCCGTGACCTCCTCTGGCCCCACTCCAACAGCTCCATGTCCTTCTGATGTTGGTGGCCCCAGAGCTGGAGGCAGCACTGGGGGGGAATCTCCCCAGAGCAGAGCAGTCTTCCCCTGGCCCTGCTGGCCACACTGCTGGGGATGCAGCCCAGGATGCGGGGGGCTTTCTGGGCTACCTGCACACGTTGGTGGCTCATGTCCACCTCCCAGCCTGCCTGTGACCACAGCACCTTCAGAGCTAAATGCCATTGAGAAGTAACTCCCGCTTTAAGAAGCTGCATTAAGCCCTAGTTAACCTGAATTCACAGGTTTGATCAGATTCTAGTAGTTTTAAAGCCACAAAGAGCAGTCCCAGCCCTGGCTGCTTAGTCCTGTTGCCTGTCAGAAGCAGGTTCTTCCTCCAGCTTTACCCAAGTTCTCAACTCAGAGGCTTGCACTGCCACAAAATACTGCTGATGAAGGTGACTGGAAACATCTTCAGCTCCCACCTTACTTTTACTGGCACAATTAGCTCACCTAAGAAATATAATCTGGCCTATTGCTCTTCTGCATGGCTCAGCATCCTTTAATATGCAGCATTCAGTCATTGATCTCAGGAGTTTTGAAATTAAGGATCAATTATCTTATAACCGCTTCTTCAGTCCGATATGAACAATTTGGGTTTTATCAAGTTTGGGGGAAAGTGTTTTTGGTGGACAATGTGGTCACAGGAGAGGCTCAAAACTTGTTGAAGGAACACTCTATCGTTCAAAATTGTGGGTAAGTGAACAGGACTTGCACACACAGAGCCCTGTCTAAGCTGGGCCTCAAGCAGCACTGCACACAGTGATTTACAGTAAACATTTGGAGGATCAAAAGTGAAGAACAAAAAGCTTTCCTAAGCCCCCTGCAGCTTCTAACAGATCAAATCAGCCCTCAACAGAAAGACCTAGGTGCTAACTCTGCTCCTGCCTCATAATCCACTCCATATGAGCATCTTGGATTTACAACACCACAAAAAAGACCCACTATTAAAGAAATCCCTAAACCATCTCATCTCTGAAGAATTCAGCTTCTAGGACCTGACCCCACTTTGCTTTTCACAGTGGACTGTGAAGCTAAAAGGATAGTCATCGAGCTGCAGAAGTAGCATCATTCATACCTGGTTTTGAGCTTGTAACCAGTAAGTTACAAAGTACCATGGACACTTGTGGCTAAAATATGTAGTATTTTACACTGAAATGGCTACACGTTCACAGGAGATTTAGGTGTTGCATAAAATATTGCACAATTTGAGAGAGCAACAGTAGTTGGCAGGGTGGAAGAAATTTTGCCTAAAGCAGCAAGATCCTTCATATGAAAAGTGGTGCCAACTGGGCAGCTTAAGGCCTGTTAAAAAGAAAGAAATCCTCTTCCAGAAAAGACACTCTTGCCCAGCAGTTCTCTCAAACACATGTTGGAGGCCAGGAGCTCTCAAGCTGGAAGGATGGACTTGTCATTGTGAGGTTGTGTAAGATACATCAATTTTCAAGAGTCAGATCTTACCATTCTTTATCTGAACACAGCTATGGCATCTTCTGGCTGCTGGGAAACCTGAGGAGAATGAAAAAAAAAGAGTATCAACTATAGTTGCTTTAAGTGCTTGGGCAAGTGATGATCATATTTCAACATATTGTCATGGATAGGAGTCACTTGTTTCATTTATAAAGGGCTTCTGCTTTCCCAAAGTCACAGGTTTAACATCTCTAATTTAGCAACCAGCTTTTTCAGGTTTACAGAATGACAGAATCACAGAATGGTTTGGGTTGGAAAGGACCTTAAAGTCCCACCCCCTGCCCCAGGCAGGAACACCTCCCACCACACCAGGTTGCTCCAAGCCCCATTCAACCTGCCCTCCAGGGATGGGGCAGCCACAGCTTCTCTGGGCAACCCTGGCCAGGCTCTCACCACCCTCACACCAAACAAGTTCTTACCCAGATCTCATCTCCATCTCCTCTCTTTCAGTGTCAAAGCCTTCCCCCTCATCCTATGACTCCTCTCCCTCATCAAGAGTCCTTCCTCACCTCTCCTGGAGCCTCTTTAGGGACTGAAGGTCTCCCTGGACCCTTCTCTACTCTAGGCTGAAGACCCCCAACTCTGTCAGCCTGTCCTCAGAGCAGAATGGCAGAATATCCCCATGATTCTCCTCTGGACCTGCTCCAACAGGTCCCCATCCTTCCTGTGCTAAGGACTCCAGAGCTGGACACACTACTCCAGGGAAGGAAGAAATGTGCTGAAATCTTATTCCCCACAGACTCCAGCTCTCACCTCTGGCTTGGTAAAAAGCAGCCAAGGAACCAAGGGCCTCCAAGGTTTCAAGGAAACCCCTGGTGGTAAGCAGGCCAGCACATGGTCCCTCAGAGGGAGCAGAGATAATGCATGTCTTCTCCTGGGAGGAGAGTCAGCCCCTATCATCTTTCCCACTCAGGGAGGGAGAGAAACCAAACTGCTAAATATGCTTCAGATAGGTTAAAGCTCTAAACAAGCAGGACCTTGGAGCCAGCATTAATTCACAGGCATTAATTCAACAGGGTTATGAAAAACTGTATCTTCGAGCATGTTGGCCATTCTTCTTTACAGGGAAAGACATGAGAAATTCCAGACTCACCAACTTTTTCATGAGGTTTTGTGGCAATTTCCTCCCAGGTGTTGGTTTCAAGGTTGTATGCGTGGATCTGAGGGGACAGAGAGGAGCCATTAGTTCCTCCTGGCTCTCTCGGCATTACGGTGACGCAGTTACAGGCTCTGACCCAGGGAGCCACTATAAATAACACTTCTTCTTCATTAAGTGTAAAAACCAACAAAAATAGCTAATCTCAGCCAGTGACTAAGCAGGTATAAAATCACCTTCAAATCATACCGGATTACTAAAGCTTTCACCTCAGGCTTTGCTATTTGAGCCCCACAGCTAAAGAAGAACACTGCTTTTTAAAAACCTGGACAGATTAAAACCTACACCCTCCAGTTCTCAGAAGTATTTAGAAATACCTAATTCAGACCACATGTAAGGAGAAAAGACAGGCAGAGAATGGAGAGATTTTAACTGCTGCAGTTTCAAGTTTTTTGGAAGCAGAGAGCTATTTAAAGTCCCCTCGTTTATCATTTTGGCATTCAAGACTAATTCAACTCTTCCCTCCCCAAATTGCATTGGAGAAAAATGTTTACCACAGGAAAGGAAATACAATTAAGAGAGAAGACAAGAAAAGTGTCACCATATCAACATCTGGATTTAACATCAAGGAATTATTTTCTTTGGCGTTTACATTTAGAAATATCACAGAATGATTTGGGGTTGGAAGGGACCTCTGGAGATCATCTTGTCCAACCCCACTGCCAAAGCAGGGCCACCTAGAGCAGGTGGCACAGGAAGCAGGAACTATGTCCTAAGTGCTTCTAAATGAGAATCTTTGCTTCTACAGAAATGAAGCCCTTTTGCAGATGTTCACTGGGTACCACAGATGGAGCATCTGTAAGTCAACAGGACATGATGGTGGCAACACCAGTTTTTATAGAAACAAGAGATCAATCTGCTCCCAGTTATCTTTTTTTTTTTTTTACCAAACTCTCCAGGCAAAGCCAGAGGAAGAGACCGTGCTGGTTATGCTTCACTGTAGAAACTCTCCTACCCAGGCAAGCACTCGAGGTTTCTGATGGCCTTACCTTATCTAAGGAATAAGCTGTCCAGGAAGTTCCTCCTCCCAAGATATAAATCCGTTGACCATCATGTGCAATTTCATGTCTGTACCTGAAGGTGCGAAGAAGGACCTTTAGTAGTGAAAACACTATCAAATTGAGTGGTTTAAGGAGACACCCCAAGCCTAGCTATGCTCCTCCCTCAGGTTGGGAGCACTCAGAAGATGAGGAAGCTTTCATGAGCAATCTGAGCAGCACCCCCAGAGGCTTGAAAGGCATTTTCTGAGAGCTGAGCACCATGGAACTTAAGAACAATGATTTATGGAGCATCACGATGGTCCTCAACACTCCATCCCCTTCTCTCACTAAGATGATCACCGATGGATCTCCCAGCCCTCCTTTCTCCACATCTTGCTACAAAATAGGACAAGGAAGAGGGTTCACCCAGAGCATCCTTCCCCTCCACAGAACTCCCAGTAAAGATGGTGACTCCCCTGTGAAAAAGCTCTCTGAGACTGTCCAGCTTCTCACCTCTCCTCTGGCATGTCGCAGGACATGTTGTTGGGTTTCAGCTGGATCCACTCTCTAGTGTTGAGGTCCAGCTTGTGTAGGTCGGTGCTGTAAATGTAACCAGTTGTTCCTCCAAACACGTAGAGACAACCATTGATGATGGCCATGGCCTGGAAGGTAACAGAGAGAAACCAGTTAAGAGAATTCCTGCCCTCCCAAAGCAAGACACTCCTTGCAAAGCTCCACCTACAACTTATAAAATGATATTTCAGGAGAAACATGAAGGGGAAACAAGGACAATACACAAAAGATGTGGGGGTGGAGGTCTGTAGGAAGGGAAAGTAACTCCATGGTCACAAGATGGGGCTTTGAGCAAACTGGTCTGGTGGGAGGTGTCCTGGCAGGTTGGAACTCAATGATCTTTAAGCCCCCTTCCAACTCTAACCATTCTATGATTCTAAGACGAGGATCTAGAAGTGGAGCTGATAAGTTTCAGGCATCAGACAAAAGAGATCTGTGCAGCATGGGTTCCCAGGAGCTAAAACCCTGAATCTCTTCTGCCCTGACCGTATACAGGTACTGTTATGGAGAATCTTATAAACCAGGTATGAGATAGCCAGCAGCATTAAGTGAGAAAGCTTAACGACAGAAAAAGAAAGCTCTGAACAGAGTGGATAATTCAGACTAAATGTGTAATAATCCCAAAGCCCACACACCATCCCTGAAACCCCGAAGGTGGTGCAGGCACCATTCCCTAATTCAGTCCCAAGCGGAAGCAGAGATGTAGCTCCTTCTGCTCCCAACTGCTTGGCTGCCAATGGTCAGCTCAAGCTGAACTGGGCAAGGTGATGCCCATTTTACTTCCCCCAAGTGCGTGGCAAACATCTAAATGAGAAAACAGTTGGGTTTTAAATGTCTTTAAATCATGAGTGCATTCCAGTATTACCAGAAAGCAGAGCAAACCTGGCAGACCTCCTGTGAGAATGAATCTAGTTTTTTGTGCACCGTGGTCATCCAGGATATTGTGGACTGTTTTAAAAGTTGTTATTCTAATATAAACAAGACCTACTAACACCGTTTTAATTTACAGTTTGAGGTTTTAAAAACTAGGGAGCAACTCCAGAAACTACCAGCCACTCCTTAAAAAGGACATATTTTTTCATTCAGCTGCGTCTGACATTTAGTTAACAAAGAATGTGGCCAGGTCAAGGGATGTGATTCTGCCCCTCTGCTCTGCTCTGGAGAGAGCCCCCTCCAGTGCTGCCTCCAGCTCTGGAGTCCTCAGTACAGGAAGGACAGGGAGCTGTTAGAGTGGGGCCAGAGGAGGCCATGGAGATGCTGGGAGGGCTAGAGCCCCTCTGCTGGAAGGACAGGCTGAGAGAGTTGGGGGAGTTGGAGAAGAGTTGCCCTGGAGAAGAGAAGGCTCCAGGAAGACCTTATTGTGGCCTTTCCAGTCCCTAAAGAGGCTCCAGAAAAGCTGGGGAGGGACTCTTGATGAGGGAGGGGAGCAATAAGGACAAGGGGGAATGGTTTTATACCGAACGAGGGGAGATTTAGATGAAATCTCAGAAAGAACTTCTTTGCTGTGAGGGTGGTGAGAACCTGGCCCAGGTTACCCAGAGAAGCTGTGGCTGCCCCATCCCTGGAGGGGTTCACCAGGTTGGAGGGGGCTTGGAACAACACGTTCTGGTGGGATGTGTCCCTGCTCGTGGCAGGGGAGCTGGAACTGGATGATCTTTAAGGTTCCTTCCAAGACAAACCATTCTATGATTTTAAAGTTTGGCTTTTCTAACCACAAGAGAACAATTCTTTTCCTTTGCAATCTTGAAGCACAAGGACCAATCTACTTTTTTATGAATGGCACCTGCCTTTCCTTGCACTTATGAATGCAAAATACATTCTCTAACAACTCCAGTTACTAGCAGAGAAGAGATCTCCATCCTCTGCCCCCTTTCTATGTGACACACAGTGCAGCTGCCTCGACAAGGGGTGTCCTTCATACCTGGCCGTAGATTCGATTCGGTTTCTTTCCTCGGCAGCTGAGCAGGGCCCACCTTTTGTACTTGACGTTGCAGACGTGGACGTCGTTGCCATTGCTCTCCCCGAAAGGGATGCCGGTGCCCCCGAAAACCAGCAGGTTGTTGCCGTGCAGCACAACTAGGAGAGAGAGAGAGAGGGAGAGATCATTGTTGCTGTGAGAGGCAGTAAAACAGAAGGTCTCTCTGGTCTGCAGACAGTAGTCAGCGAGCGTTCGATATCGTTCCAACACGCTACGATTCACACTACACACTTCGGGCTTCCAAATGCTCTACAAGAGAAAGAATAAAAGCTAAAACCATGGTAACCAAAGGCCTACTTTGAAAAATGGCTAGTGAACAAAGAGATCTATTTTTGGAAGCTTTGAGATGTCTGATTGCAGCGGGCACTCAGCCGCTGAAAGCGCAGGTGCCCTGCAACTCTCAAGCTAAAACACCTGAAGAACTACCTCTTGCGTCTGAAATTTTTAATTCCCCTCTGCCTCAACCAACCGAAGCAAAAGGGGAAAGAAAAAAAAACCAAAAATCACAAAACCAATCCAAACACTAGGAAGAGCTGGAAACGGGATCCTGATTTCCCAGTTCTTGCCTCGTTTTGCATTCCACCAGGGACACCGTTTAAAATAGCTCCAGGAGAAGGCACGTAGGAATTGAATTTCCATACGTACGTGACATGGAGGCGAGTTCCCTGGGCATGTAGCCTTCAGTGCCCATCTGATGCCAGGTGTCTGTTGCAAAGTTGTACCGCCAGAGCTCCCTGAAGAGCGGGTAGTCTTCATTCTCTGGCCCACCGGACTCGTCGTAGTCAGGGTTGTAGCCTCCAAACACATACAAGTTGGCGTTATCTGCCACGCAACGATGGCCGCTTCTTGCTGGTGGACATCTATGGCCTACAGAAAAATGAGAAGATAGAACAGCCTCAGTGAAATGGCAGCAGAAAAGCTGAGATTGCTGCAGGAGAAGTTGGTGTTTAGCTGAAGGGAAGCAACCAGGAGGAAACAGCTCCACAATCACAGATCCATGTCTCCGAAGAGGAACGGGGAGAGCCTCTGTGCATCATCATCTCCTTCATGTCCACTCTACCCCTGGACCACACCTGCCTAAGGAGATGTGTCTGCAGGTCCACACATGACAATCCTTCCACAACTGCTAATTCCAAGACATCTTACAAATCCTATCCTGTCATCCTTTATGACAGATTTCATTTAGGTAACAGTTCCAAAATGTTTATATTTAAACATTTTGCCTGGTTGGAACAAAGAAGAAAAGTAATCGTTTGCTCTCCCTCCTACACAAACCTTTTCCCCATTTTGCTTCTGGCATCTTGTATCTCAACTAGGTTCTTTCACCTTAGACACCCCTGGGCTTCCCAAAGATGAAGATATTCTCATAAATAAAGGCATTTCCACCAGGAGGGAGAGCAGCAGGGAACCCATCCGAGGCTGAGCTTGACATCTGGCAGCCACAGCTCTTCCCAAAAGGAAGCCCCTCTACCTACCCACCCTCTTCCCTAAAAGCTGATGGAAATAAGAGGGGAGGACAACTCAAGCTTAGACTTCAACAGGAATAGGCAAAAAGACCGATTCAGTCCAGGAAAAATTAAACAGCAATATTCTTGATGGACAACAGCTACTCCAGTCACAAATACAGGTTGGGTGGAGAATGGATGGAGAGCAGCCCTGAGGAGGACTTGGGGGTGTTGATGGATGAGAAGCTCAACACAAGTTGGCTGCATCCCCAGGAGCGTGGCCAGCAGGGCAAAGTGGGAGGGATTCTGCTCCTCTGCTCTGCTGTGGAAAGAGCCCCCTCCAGTGCTGCCTCCTGCCCCCAGTTGGGGCCACCAACATCATAACAACATGGATCTATTGGAGTGGGGTCAGAGGAGGCCATGGAGATGCTATGAGGGCTGGAGCCTCTCTGCTGGAAGGGGGGGCTGAGAGAGTTGGGGGGGTTCAGCCTGGAGAAGAGAAGGCTCCAGGGAGACCTTAGAGCCCTTTCCAGTCCCTAAAGAGGCACCAGGAAAGCTGGGGATGGACTCTTGATGGGGGGGGGGAGCAGTAAGGACAAGGGAGAAGGTTTTGACTCTGAAAGAGGGGAGACTGAGATGAGTTATGGGGTAGAACTTGTTTGCTGTGAGGGTGGTGAGAGCCTGGCCCAGGTTGCCCAGAGAAGCTGTGGCTGCCCCATCCCTGGAG
>JAOWAS010000001.1:1217501-1251883 GCA_028565315.1 Scolopax rusticola | reverse complement strand
CAGGCAGTGGGCACTTGCAGCCCAGAAGGCCAACCCCATCCTGGGCTGCATCAAAAGAAGTGTTGCCAGCAGGTCCAAAGAAGGGATTCTCCCATTTGACTCTGCTCTACTCACCTGGAGCACTGTGTGCAGGGCTGGAACACTCAATAGAAGAAGGACATGGACCTGATGGAGCAGGTTCAGAGGAGGGCCACAAAAATGCTCAGGGGGTTGGAGCCCCTCTGCTGCGAGGACAGGCTGAAGGAGCTGGGGTTGTTCAGCCTGGAGAAGAGGAGGTTCCAGGGAGACCTCATAGTGGGGAGACCTCCAGTACCTGAAGGGGTACAGGAAGGCTGGGGAGAGCCTGTCGACAAAGGTCTAGTTGGGGGTGTCCCTGCTGACTGCAGGGGGGTGGACCTTTGGAGGTCCCTTCCAGCCCAGATGATTCTATGAAAACTACAAGCGTCAAAATAATCCCTGCTCCCAAGGAGGGCAACCAGCTCCCCCCATGCCACGGTGGGGACATGCACCCCAATATGCAGCAACCCATCCCAAAACTACAAGCTAGGGCAGGTTTTAATTGAGCAATTGGTTTTAAATGCCTTGGTGACAGCATGCCTGGATGCAGATAGATAATAAATCAAAAAAGAAAAAAAAAATCAGATCAAAAGAAGTCGATATCAAGTCGCACCTCACGGGCAATTGACCTCCTGGGCTGCAGACCCAGCAGAGGAAAGCCGGCCGAGCTTTTAGGGACAAGTTTTAGGCAGCAAAGCCCAGGAAGCAGAGCCCTTTGCCACCAGCACAGCACAGCGCTCACTACCCTCCCCCCAAAAAAGCAAGGAGATGGCAAAGATTCTCCCACACCAACCAGAGCATCACCCAGAGGGGCATCGTCCAAGATGAGGGCAACGTTAGCCCAGGCATCATTCCCTGCTCAAGGGGATGCTGCTCCCGTGATGCCCGCGCAGGATGTGGCCACACTGAGATGGTGGCCACACTGAGATGGTGGCCACACCGAGGTGACCAGCTCCTACCACCAACCCACTGGTCCCTCCTTCCTAAAAAACAGTTTCGCATGATAAATATCACACAAGCAGGTGAGTCCTGGGTTTCACATGAAAAACCAAGCGGTGGGGTTTCACCCCGTGCCGTTAATTACATTTTTGTCAGCTGCTGCTCCCCTGGGAGCCCCGGGGGGCGGCGGAACACGAGTCGCCCCCTCGTCTGGGGTTGGCACATCTCAATTTGAGGTGCTGAATATTTAGCCTGGTCTGATGCTGCCACAGACAAGGCACAAGGATCATTTCTTGGCTGCGAGGCTGCTGCCCCGGCTGAAGACGGATGGGTTTTCCCATGGCTCCGAAAGCCCTCCTTCTGAAGCCCTCCCTGAAGTGGGAGAGCAACGCTGTGATTTAATCACCCCGTTCCCCTCTCCACGTGTCCTCCAAGGCACACGACACCGGCCATGACAAATGGCTGCTCTTCAAACACTCGGAGCCAACACCCACAGCGCCGCTCCATTCGTCACCCTCCGGGTGCGGAACGACCCAGGTACCTCATTAACGTGCGCTGATTAGTTCTTTTTTTTCCCCTCACCCTGGTGGGCTCTGTCCTTCCTCTGCACAGACACACTGCACCACAGTGGATGGAGGGGGTCCAACCCACACAAAACTCCTCTTAGGGCCATGGGAAAGCAAGGCAAGGGGCAGCAGAGTGGCTCGCTCCACCTAACCCATGGCTAATTCACCACTCACATTTACACGACGAGTCCTTCCCTTAACAAAACCCCACTGGTGAAAGCCTGTTTCCCAGAGCAGAGGTTGCAGAAGGGCTGCAAAGCCTGACTGCAACCCCAGGGCAGGGCTCCCAAAGGATGCAGAGTCCCAAACGACTCCAAAAGGGGAGTATGGATCATAGAATCATAGAATCACATGGGGTTGGAAGGGACCTCTGAAGATCATCTAGTCCAACCCTCCCTTCTGAATGGGTCTACCCAGAGCATGTTGCACAGGAACTTGTCCAGGTGGGGTTTGAATGTCTCCAGAGAAGGAGACTCCACCACCTCCCTGGGCAGCGTCTTCCAGGGCTCTACCACTCTCAAAGGAAAGAAGTTCCTCCTCATGTTGAGATGGAACTTCTTATATTCAAGTTTGTGCCCATTTCCTCTTGTCCTGTCCCTGGGCACCACTGAAAAAAAAAAGAGCAGCCCCATCCTCTTGATACCCTCCCTTTAAGCATTTATACAGAAAATCATCACTAAGGCAACCTCTGCTTGGTCTCTGCCAGGCTCTCCTTGTCCCAGCTCAGTCCCTTTGGCCTTCTGACTGCTCACCTCTAAATGCTATCTCCTCATCTTTGGTCTCCATCTTCTTCCAGTTCCTCATCCTCCCTGATGATGATCCCTCTGAGTCTGAGGGTGCATTTAGTCTGTTGGAAAAAGGTGATTTTGCTGCCTCTTTGGCCTGTGTAGCCATTAATGATTCTTGGCAAACTGGGTCTGATACTGGATTCAGGACTAAGATATTCTTTTTATGGGTGGGTTGTGTGGGGTTTTTTTTTTTTTTGTTACCGTTGCAGCTTCCAAGAGCTGTCCTCTAGTCTTAAATCATTTGGTTTATTCCCTGAAGCAAATTGATTCAGCCTTCCAAGAGAAGTGGAATCGCTCAGAGTCCATTTTCTTGGCATGAGGTGTTTCAGATCAGGTGGGAGGGGGTGGATCTGCAGGTATCGCTTTTGAACTGAGATGATGGGAGTCTTAATCCCTTTTAAATGTGGATTACAGAGCAAGCCTGTATATTCTGCATGGTCCACATACAGGAGAGTGCAGGAGGTGGTGTAGACTTCTAGATATTAGTGACTCAGTGTGAGGAAGGGATTTTTTCGATCATTTTCAGAGGGTCAACTGCTGGTTTCCAGAAATGATTGCATTTCTCTGGTGCGTGCTTTCCTTGGACTAAATGCTAGAAGAAAGAAGCGTAAAATATCTTCTGTGAGATTGTACAATAATGTCTGGGTGGATTACTCTGAAAGATTCTGGCTGTAGCTGGCTTCAGTATTTTTTTTTTGTGTGATACTGCCTTAAAAATGAACGTTTCAAATTTGTGTTAATGTCTTCGTTAGGAAAAGTCTGCGTTTATGACAGTTGCTACCCTTTAGGGGAGCTTAACCCTGGAGGCATTTTGTCATCCCCTGTGAAAGGTTGAGGTTAAAAGCTGACAGTTGATTGTTAGATAAATTTTGCATTATTTCCAAATTCCAGTGGGCTTTTTCACCTGGCCTTGAGCGCTCTCTCCTGCGAGAGCGGTGGTGGGGGACTCGGCATGTAAATTATAGATGTGCAAATCATTGCTGCCTTCCCAACTGCCTGGGTTCTCTCCTTGTTTAACAGCTGATTGTTTCTAGTCAGTCGTCTGTGGACTTTTTATAATGACTGTGTTGGGACAGACTATATTGGAACGGAGGTGAACGAGAGGGGATGAGGTAGTGGGATGCATAATGAATGAACGGTATTGAGGGAGGATGAATAGTGGCTGGTCTGCCTGCTCCTGGCCCCTGAGCAAGGTATGACATTGAAAGGTAAGCTTAAGTGTGCTGACGCTCTGGCAGGTCATAAAATCTGAGATTTTTGACTTAAAACCGAAAAGGATTTAGGGTAGGCTCAGATAATTACACAGTTATCAAACATATCCCCTAAAAAAAAGGTAAAAATCAGCATGTGGTACCAAATCAGGCCTGCGTGTCCCTGATTAACCTCCGGCGCGGTAAATTATTAGATGTGAAGTTGAAAAGATTGATAAATTATTAACTTGAGCACTTTGGCATTTCTCAGTGGGCTGTGCTGGGTTGTTTTGGCTCGGTGGTGGCAGGACCAGGCCTGCTCCGGAGCCGCGAAGCGACACGTTGGGGCAGGAGCAAATGTCCCATGAGACACCCCTTCCATTGCAGCAGAAAAACTGGATGGTAAGATAAACCTTGTCTGCTGAGGTCTGCCCAGAGATTGAAAATCATTCCTCTCCTAAAGGTGTTTCTAGATTGCAGTGGCATTTTAAAACTCTGCTACGAAGCTATTCGATCACCGTTGAAGAGTCAAGACTCATCTTGATTTTAGGGGCAAACGAAGCTGCTCCTTTAAGTCTTGCTCAGTCAAGTGTGAATGGTTTGAAGCCAGATCTTTTTATGTTTTGAAAAGAAAAACAGGTTTGGCTTTTCAATGCATTTGGGGAAGGGGAGTGTTGGCTTTTCTTTAAATGAAGTGCCAGCCTTGGGAGATCTGCACTGAGAAGAACCTGGAGTTTTTGAAACCTGGAGGAGCTGAACGTGGCATGGAGTTGATGACAGAGGAAGTCCAAAACTTGCCTTCGTGTCTTGGCTGTTCCAAGCTCTTTTGTTTGGGGAAAGTAATTTTGGTTTGGGGTTTTTTTTAATTTTTCTTTCTTTTTAGAGGTGGAGAGAGGTTTCTCCCTGATGATACATTCAAGGAAAGCTTCTTCATCAGGGGAAGCTGGTGGAAGCTAATGCTCTATTACACCCTCCTTTCTGCTGAAGGCAAATTAAACTGGTTGTGTTTTTCTTCCGTCTAATACCATTAATTCAAACTCACTGACCTTCCTCCTCAAATCTTCAAAGCCAACGCAGCTGAACGTGAATGTGGGCAGAGTGCTGGTTTCACACAGCAGCAAGGCAAGTTTTCAACCTCCAAATAACCAGGCTATTTTCCTGCTGAGCTTCTATTCTGGGTGAGAGACGTGTCTGCTGATGGTACCTGGGAGAATTCCTCCATAACATCGTGTTGCCACACTTCTTGAAGGCATCTTCTTCACGTTGGCAGTGGCAGTTTGCTTGGAGAAGAACGCCATGTCGCGGGCTGATTTCCGTGCAAGTTTTTGGTGATGGCCTTGCTTTTTTAGTCCTCTTAATTTGTCTGACAGGATGGTAAAGTAAACAAGGCTCAAATAAAGAAACAACCCTTCTAGGAGTGAAGCACTTCTCTTGGAAATGTCAAATCTAACTGCGATGTGACTCAGCACAGTTGTACTGACTTACTCCTTGGTGCTACTGGAGCCACCTCCTCCTTTATTTTGTTTTCTTTCCTCCTTTTTTTTTTTTTTTTTTTTCTTTTGAGCCTTTCAACCTGCCACTGTGTCAGTTGTGAAAGGAGGGAAGCAGTGAAAATAAGGAAGCTAAATGATCGGCGTTTTGTTTTACGGGCCTGGCATTGTAGGTAACTTAATATTCCTGGCCTAAGGGAGGAATCTGTGCATGGTTATTGGGGTAAGCTTAGATCCCAAGAGGAGAATGTGGCTTTGAGAGACTGGGATGGGGAGGGGGGGGAGGAGATAGCGTCCTGCTGAAAAGTTGAGATGTCAGAAATCAGATCCTTGTAACTCGGTACCGGATTCTGCGTTCCTTGAAAGGGAAGGTATGTGGGGAGGTGTTAACTCACCCTTTCTCGTGCCTGATAGGAGTGACTGCGCCCTGCAAACGAGCTTATGGCTTTTGAAAAAGTTGTGGACATCATAATGAACTCATGTGTTTTGTGGAAAAGCTCCGAGGTCTTGGATTTAAACAGATTCTGGCTTGTTTGCCGCTGCTGAGAAAGTTATAAATTAGTCATAATCCAGATTTATTTATTTTTTTTATTGCTTCACGGTTTCTGCCATGTTTTCTTTTGTTTGAGGTTGGCAGAAGGTTGCCCTGAAAAGGTAAGTTTAACTACTTGCCTTGTTTGGATCGAGGAAGAGGAGGTTTCACCAGTAAATAAATAGCCATTAACTTTGCAGAAAGCAAAAGCTGTGTGTTTTACATGTAGAGAAGAGCCACAGGGGCAGGGGGGTGCATCTCAGAACACTGCTTGGGGTTCAGACTGAAGAAATCCACTCCCATGGCTTCAGCAAGTCCTTTAAACTACAACCCCCACCTTAATTGTTGGTCACCCCTTGGATTTCCCCATCATAATATTGAGACTTGGATCTTGCCAAATGAAACAAAGAAAATGTAGTAAAATTGAAATAATTAGCAATAACGTACTCATGATATCAAACGCTTGCATCCATCAGAAAGTGCTATTTTGCATTTAAAAGCATTCCCCAAATGTGTGTGCACTCTGAAAGAAATAAGAAAATTTGCTGACCCAGTGAAATGAATTTGGTATTCGGCTTATTGACCACTGGGGGATTAAACCATCCGCCTGTCCTCCGTTGCTAAACTCAATTTTACAGATTTAGGGTATAGATTGTTTAGGAGAGGGGTGTGTTTGATTCTTGGTGTACGTCACAGCGAGAGGATTAGATTCTTGCGTTAGGATTTGGAGTAATCAAATGCCAACGTGAGAGCTTCTCTCCCCGAGCTGCTTCACATGGGTTCCTGCAGACACATGTCAATTTGTGCAGCTCCTCAGGTGTGGTCCCTTGACTCACCTTGAGAGTGACTTCTCACTGAAAATTTATACTTTGAGATGGACCTCCTTTAGCTTTTAAAATGTCAGTTCATTGTAAAAAGGAAAAATAAATCTTTCATCACTTCAGTGCGATGCGTCAGAAAAAGATTCAGGGTTCAGCAAGGATTTACATGTTTAGTCATAGCAAGAAATGCTTTTGCTGGGGTTGTAATCTGCATGGGGGCTCGGCAGAGGTGCCTCGAGAGCCCAGGTGCTGCTGGTGCCTCTTCTCAACGTTGGGCACGTGGCTTTGGAGCTTTACAAGCTGGTTTCCTCCATTGGTTTTTTCCTCCATTAATTTCCTCCATTAACCAGCTCTGGAGTTGGTTGTGTAAGTGGGGATGATGTATGAGAACAGCTTTAGTTATATCTGCCTGGTTTGAGCCTGAACCAGCATCTCTGTCTTGTTAGTGCCAGAAGTTCTTAGTCCTCTACTGGTGAATATTGCGTTTGATGTAGTTTCCCTTTTTTTTTTTACCTTTGGACTTCAGTTTATCTGTTGGCGAGGGCTTCCTGCTCGGTGTGGCTTCTTTAGGGTCAGGATTCTTCAGGGTCAGGAGTTGCATTAATGTGAGTTTTTTAAAGAGTCTCGGGCTACGTACAGCTCAGTAGCAAATGAGTCCTTAAATTGTCCTCTGTGCCTCCAAAGTCACAGGTTTCTTCTCTGCTACCTGAAGTTTAGTGTAATTAGGACGCTTCAGGATGTTCTGCCTACAACTCTCTCCCACCAGTTTTCTGCAGGCTTGGAAGGCACAAGAAGTGAGTCTTGAGATAGATGAGCTTCGTAATCCTCTGTAGGTTTCATTTTATGTCAAATAGCAGCCAGGGATCTGTTGCTGAGCACCCGGGGAAAGGCTGTGCAGTCGATTGTATGGTGTTACCGTGCTGAAGCCTTTTACTCTCCTTCACAAGGAGCTTCAAACAGGAGAAAAGACCCCTAAAGGAAAGAGGGTCCTGAGCTGGCAGGTTATGTGCTTCTGTGAATAAGTGTGCCTTCTCACTGGTGTTAGTTTTCCCTTGCTCATTAAGACACAAAACTTGTGGTCAAGAGCACGTAAAACAGCCAGGTTTGGGTGGGAGAATGTCCCCCTAATTCTTGGGGAAGATAAAGGATAGATCAGAAGCCAAATCTGCTTGGCTCAGTCAGAGCCATTGGATATAGGCCTGAATCAATAACTGCTTTTCACCCATTCAGTTTCTCCTGTTTTCATCCCAAAGGCATCAGGACTTTGCAATGTGCACGTTCTGCTCTCAGGAACTGAATGGAGTTGACCAGGCTGCCACATGCGTCACAGAAACCCACATCAACCGTTTTTAGGTCATTACCAGACTAGACTAAATTTAGCACGTGAGCCAGAAGTGTGAGGCTTTGTATTCAGCCTTCTGCCTGGTCCCTATTTCTGGGCTGTGCCCTACAACCCGTCCTGCATCTGCTGAAGATGACAGGTGAAATCCCCACCTGCTTTTCCTTTTGAATTGCACAGAGCAGTTACACCACTAAGGTTTGTTTGCAAAGTTCCTGAATAACAGCAGGGAGGAAGTTTTAGGGAAGAGCATTAACAGTTTGCTGAGGATATGGAGCTTCTCATGCTGCAGATCATGGGCTTGAGTCCCATTTGGGTTGACAGTGGTTCCAGGTGGCCAAGAGGAAAAGTCTGTCCAGTTTTTGGTTGCCCACGTTGGCCTTGGTAGCCCCAAACCCATTAATTGTTGAACACCAATTGCTGTCAAGATCTACGCTGGTTTGGGGATGGGAAAAATTGTCAAGATGGCAGAGATGAGTAAAGAGGGGGAAAACAAGTCACTCTGACAGTACAAGGGAAAATTTTGAGGCTGCTGGGAGCAGCCTCCTGGTTCCGCAGTTCCAAGCAGTCCTTTATTTTAACTTCCTTGGTTGTTTTGGGATTCTATTTATTTGCAGTAGCACGCTGGTTAATTGGGGATTTTCTGTGGCTTAGTGATATTGTCATCTAAAATGGCTTCAAGTTTGTCAAGTCTGCTTAATTCTGATTTATTAAAGAAGGCTGTGATAAATGTGTGTCTTTGAAATTCTCTCTGGGTCTGCTGGAGGTCACCTGTAATTCAGAGCATCTGGCAGGGGTCAGCACTAGGCTTTTTGTTCTGTAGTGGTGTAAGCTTTGGGCTTTTTTTTTAATTTTTTTTTTTTTTCAGCTCGTCTCTGAAGGAGGAGATACTTCAAACTCGGTGACAAAATCCCACTTTTCAGGCAGCTGCACCCGCTAACGACTAAACTGTGTTAATTAGTTTTTAGTGCAGTTGCAGTAGTGTTCCTTTGTCCCTTCTATAATGGTGATCCAAACAGATGATGTCAAGGAATCTTCTGTTTCGGCTGAATTTAACTAATTACTAGAAAGTACTGCCTTGGTTCTCAAAAGCTCAATAACAGTCTAAAAGCTGGGAATAGCAGTGGTCAAACAATAGCTTTTATATCGATAGTGGGGCTTGTTTTAGGGTGATTTATGCAAAATTGGATTACAAAGTTTAGTTTTAAATTGATTGCTGCTTTTTTTTTTTTTTTTAAAAAAAATTTGATCCACGTAACAAACTTCAGGTTTTGTTATTCCTGCAGGAAACCTTGAGGCAAGCATTCTTCCTGCAGCTCTCAGAAAGACCTGGCCATCAATTGGGATGGCTAATTTGTAGAACTCCCCTGGGCTCCGTCGTCACGATAACTGACGTGCCTCTCGTTAGGGAGTTGAGAAGGAAGGGGGATAATTAAGCCTGAGCAGATGTGCTAGGACAAGCTTTTGGATCAGCAGCAGAAGGGCTGGATGATGGGGAGCTCCTGACTCCAGCAGGTGTAAACTTGCTCCTCTTTCCTCCTTCCTCTCTCAAAGTGGATTTGATGCTCCTGCTGGATGGGGGAGCTTTTCTTCAAAGTGCTTTAAATTGGGCAGTTGGGAGAGCACCTTCCAAACCCTTCCAGGGAAATTTCCTGGTCTCTCTCCAGCCCTTCCATCTGTATGGTTCAGAGGAGCTTTCAGAGGAAACCACCCGGCCACAGCCATGAGGACTGAGTGTTCCTGTGTTTCAGCAACACCCTCTGCTGTTCTGCCAGTTGTGTTATGGAAAAAAAAAACCCAAAACAACCAAAACCAAACAAAAAACCCCCCAAAAAACTACCTTTTTCCCTTCCTCTGGTTGTGATGGTGTCACTTGTGCCAGAGTGGCTTTAACAAACCCCTGCCTTCCTGCGAGCTGCTGAGATTGGAAGTTTGTCAGAGCTGGGGAAAGCCAGAGAAATAGCTTGGACAACTTGGCTTTTGCTTCTGGTGCAGCCTCTCTGAACGAAGGCTTGGTCTTCAAAGCCTAGAAAGTGTTTAAAAAAAAAAATAAAATAAATGGTATTTGACATGACTGAATGCAACGTGGCAGGGGTCCCAGGGGGAGGGCAACCTCCATTCTGGGCACCGGTGCCACCCCGGCTCTGCCTCGCTGGGGTTTTGTTGGTGGCTGGCAAGCTGAGGCCCGTGGGTGCATTCACATCTCCAAACCAAGCCCCAAACCCTTTGTTGGGCTTCTTCCTTGGCAACCTTTCTGCTGGCCTTTCCGTTGGGCGAGGAAGCTGGCGTGGGGATCATTGTTAGGCTCCAAGTATGGCTCTTTCATGTCTTCCTCTCGAGCACAATGTATCTTTATACCTTAAACTTCAGGAAAATCCTGTGCAGTTAATCCCTTGGGAAAAGCCAAAAAACCCCTCGGAAGCACTCAAGGCTTTTAAAAATACTCTTTCACAGGCAAGTGTTTTAACTTTTTGATGCAAAAGCTGATGGTAGGAGCAGGGATGGAAGAGGAATTGCTGAGGCTAACGAAGCACCAGCCTGATGACTTAATTTTCCTGATAAAGAAGTGAACTTTTCCAGGTGTTTTGGTGATGAACTGTGAAAACTCTGCCATGTTTGCAGCTCGAGTTTAGTGGCTTGATGGATGGGAAACGACACATATTGGCCCTCTGTCTGAACTTGAAAACATCTATCAGTATTTTCTTGAGGAAGATACGTGCGGTAGAAGCCAAGCTGACTTTGGAGTAGGTAGAAAACTGAGTGACAGACTCATCTTTATAAATTAAACCTTTAAATACAGGTTGCCAGATGGACTCAACAAAACAAAGCTGGGGCAAAAAAAACCTGTTTACAGCCAGCACTTGGGATGATGGATCTATTTATGGGATCTACCAAGGAAGCACTGAGTAGGCTACAGGTTGCTCTCATTACACAGTAAGAATAAAGGGGATAATTGCTTTAATAGCGATGACAGTGGCGTGTTGGATTGTCATAGGTGTTTGTGGGTACAAACTTGTGACATTTAGGAATCTCTTACACATTTTTTGCAAAACTGAACTGCAGTTTCCTGGTACATGGGACTGTTTGGTGTTTCTCTTTATTTTGCAGGCGACCTAGAAAGAAAGAAAAGTGTCTGTTAGTTCAGTGGCTGTATGTAACCAAGGTTTTGTTCCAAAATCATGGGTGTTTTTCTATTTATTTTTTTTTTTATGCTTTGGTATGAGAGAAAACAGTGTATGGTCTGTGTTGGAAACTGTGGTCACGGTTGTCATAACTTCACCAGTTTTGTAGGTCAGATATTGAGTAAAATCGTCTCTTGTTCAGTCCTTCAGGTCCCAAACCCTACATTGTGTGTAGAATCCTGTCTGAGCTGTTCCTTTAAAACATCCTGAGATACTTTTTTAACAAAGCTGAGGAGGGGAGAAACAAATCTGATCTCTCCAGAAGTTCTGGCAGGCTCTGTCAGGACTCCTTGCTCAAGCCCAGAGAAAAGGACAAATCTGATCCTGGTGGTTTTGCAAGGGATCTAAAAAAGGTGCTCTGCCCTCTGCTTCCCTGACACTGCTTTCAGATGTGCCTTTAGAAGGTGTGGGTGCTGTATCAACAGGCTTATTAATGACAATATTCTGTTAATGAACATATCTATGCAAAGGGGATTGAACTGATAAGATGTAGACAACCTCAAGGGCAACGTTCATCCTTGATGATTTACCACCTGCTAACGCAGCCGCTCTGTGCGTCATCTGCTGAACCTGAGAATCAGCAGAAGAGCAAAATTTGACTCGTTCTTGAGAAAATGTATTTCTAATCAAGTGGTTTGAAAGGAACAGAAATCCACAGGTGCCTCAGGGTATGATCCACCCCGAAACAAACACCTGTATGTGGTGGGGCATCATGTGTTACTTCAGACTGGGCTGTTGTGGGTGGTGGGAAATCTGGATTGAAGCCACATGATGACTTTTCCCTTGTGTTACTTGAGGTCAAGGGAATTTTTCCTCATCTCTAGCTTAATTTGCCAATTTGATTTGCTTTTATTTCCTACACCCATGCTGTAGAAACCACCAGTGCTTTCTGTGATTTGTTTTAAAGCTTGTTTCTTTGAGGACTGGCTGATAACAACCCTTCTCCAGGAAGGCTCAGAAATGCTGGAGCTTCTGGCTCAAGTAACAAAGTATTGTATAACAAGCAAATGACAGTTGTGCCCTATACTTCAGAGGGAGAAATATTTTCCAAAATGTCTTTGAGAGACCTTATTGCTGTTGTGGTTGGTACAGAAAACTCCCAGATGGGTGGCAGTTTGCTACTAGGATTTTTGATGTTAAGCAGATAAGCTCAGGGACATTAATTGTCATTGAATGCTTAAAGCTGAAGAAGTTTTGTGAGGACCAGTGCTTAATTTTCACCAGCACTGTCCACTTCAGTGCTTGCTCTGGGTTCTGAGTCTTACTCTCAGTTTAAGCTCAGCTTGCTTTAGCTGGCACTTCAAATAGTTGTTGCTGTCTCAATTCTGAAGACCCTGGTTTACAAAATCCTTTTAAAAAATACAAAAAACCCCCAACATTGCTTTCATCACATATGCTTATCACATGGACCAGTTCTTGGGGGGTTGCCAGGGTGGGTTTTTTTGTGCTAAACCGGCACTTCCTGGTGAGTCTCACCTCTGTTGAGACTCACACGCAAAAAAAAAAGAAAAAAAACCAAACCAAAATGAAAAATTCCACTGAATTATGTTCCTGGCAGGCCATGGAGAGCTGCCGTGCTGTTATCCTGATTCCAAGGGAGCAGGATCCTAGACTTTAAATGTGTTTCCTTCTCGCTGGGTGTTTTAATAGTTCAAGCTTGAGTTTGTTTGTGTGAAGCCTCTTTTAAAGAGAACTTTAGGATTTTTGTTGAAGAGACATCCTGGTGTGAAGTGTTTATTAAAACAATTCTCAGGATTCCTGTATTTAACACTTTCTCAATTCAGGGTTATGATGTAGCTCAAGCCAATGCAGAGTATCAGCATCCCCTCTGTGACTCTCTGGGGCCCAATTCAGCATCCCTGAGGGGCAAGAAAGGATCCTGCTGAAGGGGAACAAAGAGGATGGAGACTCTGGTTCCAGAACTGGTAACTGATTTTAAAATTAAGCTGATTTTGACAGAATATAACTCTGGATTTACCAGAATGAAAATATTTATTTTGACGCTTTCTCCTTAAACTCTTTATCTTGTTTAAAATCAAGAACTTGGGGTACTCCTAGATAATTTTTTTTTTCCTAAATAAAAATTGATGCCAAAATTCAGCTGCTGACCTCCTCTGCATCTGTCTGCTTTGACTACAAACATGTCACATCCCAAGGGCTTTACAGCCTGAGGAGATGGTTGGTTGTAGATTTGGGGGTTTTATGTCCCTGTTGCTGAGGTGGCTTGACACGCTTGCACTTTCTAAATGACTGTGTAGGTTTCTTGGAGTAAAAAAGCATTTTAGCAAAGTCTATAGAAACCTAAAACAAGCTTCACATGAGGCAAAAGGCCACATCTTTAAGTAATGCAGTTCTTCAGGAAGTCTAAATGAGTGAAATATTCCAGCTGCACAAACTCATGAAAAGCATTTTGTTTTTAACAGACCTGGTACGTTCTTGTAAAACTGTGATGGGGCATGGCCCCCAAACCACGGTTGAATCTGTGGCTGAGTGTCAGATCTAGCACACGTTTAGGGTCACACTCTCAATTCTGTGGTTTTATAACCACGGTTTCTCTTTCAGAAGCATTTTGGCGCTTCTTGAATCCTCGCAAAGAGGAAACCAACTGTACCCAACACAACTGGGAAAAGAAATGATTGTATTTTCTCCTTATGATGTTTCACTTAAAATACACTTAAAATTCCTTGCTTGTTTGAGAAGTTTGATTATTATTCGTACATTAAATACTCTGTTCCTACCAGTATGTACAATCGCCATGGTAACATACTTCTCTTGATGGAAGCTGTAGCAATGCAAATATTACATCTAGTGGTTTAGCTTAGAGGCAGATGTATGGCCGTGTAAACTACTCTTTGCTGTTGCCTTCGATGGTTCTGGATCTGTCTCTGGTTCCTCCCGTGACTGATTTTAAATGTCAGAGCACTGAATTCTGTGGCTTCTGGCTGAGAGCATGAGGTTCCTGATAATTTCCGCCTTGTTCATACCAGGTGAGCGGCTTGAAATGAACTCTTTTGGGATGTTCCAGCATCAGAACAGAGGAAACCAGTACAATCGTATCATGGGGACCTTTTTGCCTTTCCAGTTATCCCAGAGAAGCCAGGGGCGTTATGCTCCTGTGTTGTGGCTCCATACGTGGTCCTTCTTGCTATACTTTCTGGCTGGATGTCTTCCTCAAACTGTGCGGTCAACTCCAGCTAGGATCACTTTAAGCATCATCAGCCCCCTGCATCAGGCCTACAAAGATGATTAGAGTTCTAGAACATCTCTCTGCTGAGGAAAGGCTGAAGGACTTGGGTCTTCTTAGTCTGGAGAAGAGAAGACTGAGGGGGGCTCAGGCTTTTTTCAGTGGTGCCCAGTGACAGGATGAGGGAAAAGGTGCAAACTGGAACATAAGAAGTTTCATCTAAACATGAGGAGGAACTTAATTCTTTTGAGGGTGGCAGAGCCCTGGCAGAGGCTGCCCAGAGAGGTGGTGGAGTCTCCTCTGGAGTCATTCAAACCACTTGGACACGTTCCTGTGGGACCTGCTCTGTGTGACTCTGCTCTGGCAGGGGGTTGGACTGGATGATCTCCAGAGGTCCCTTCCAACCCTTACTGTTGGAAGGAGTTTGCTAATTGACAGTTGCTTATCATTGCAGACTAATTGCACTTAAATTCTCTTGGTTTCTCATGAGGCTCAAAGAAATCTTGTGCTCGTGGAGGCAATGCTGTGTTGCCTTATGGTCATGCACAGGAACATCAAGCTGTCTTGATAGCAACTCATTCCAACTTTCTTTCATATAGTCCAGCCTCTTTCATATTTAAAACTCTTCTGTGGCAGCTTCTTCTCAACCTAATGCATCTCCCGGCCTTTCTCAAGCAGCAGCCCTTGCGTAGGTCACAGGTTTAAGTGGTTTCAAGCCATTTCCCTCCAATGTGCAGCTCCTGGGACTGCCCAGCAGAGTCATCTCTCAAGCAAAGCTCTGCTGCCATGCAAATTGGAAGGTGTCACCTGGGCCTGTGCATCTTCTCATCCCAAATGGAGCTTGGCTAACGATATCTAGTCAAACGAGGGCCTGATGCTCGTACGTGTTGTGTTCTTGTCTGTAAATGCAAATGAGTTGCACCGTAATCAGCACCTCAAAACTGGAATTGGGCTGCGGCGCTTGTTATCTACCGTCAAAATGACACTTACTGGGTTCCCATCTAATCTTACTGTGAAGGAGCTCTTGGTGCCACCGCTGCAATTAAATGTTGACCCATCTAGTGGAAGCTTAAAAAAAACCTGTTTTAAACAAGTTTTCTTGCTGTAAAGAAAAAGAAAGTAGAAAAAGAGATAGCAGATATTCATTTTTTATTTCAAAACAAGATGAAATCTTCAAAAGAACAGCACAGAGTTGGGGAGGGCAGTGAATTAAACTGTTTCCTGAAGGAAAAGGGCAGTGTTATTCAGTCTGGCATGGAATGAGATGTACCTTGTTGTCTTTTTGTGGTGGTTCCCTTTGCTTCTGGTGAGGGAAGACCAGGCTTGAAGCCTGGAGGATCCTCTTGGTAGGAAAAATGCTGACTTAATTTCAAGTTGTTTCGTAGCAGGCAACTCGTATGCAAAGTGTCTTCTGGGGAAAGCTGGCTTTTTCTTCTACCTTTTCCTTATTGCTCCAGTTCCTTGGCACAAAATTTAGTGGAGAGTGCCCAGATGTAAATCATCAGAAGCTCTAAGGCAAGCAAGCCAGGCTGGAGGGCTTGCTGGAACACCAGTTCCTTCTCCCAAAAAACCTCTGATCACACTCACGAGGTATCTTTCAGTACTTGTGGCTGTGCTTGGAAAAAGCCTTTTGCTGGTGACTGGGGTGTTTATCTTGGGGAAGTTTTGCTGTCCTTGATGTGAAATCGTGAAGGGTGTGTGCAGAATAACTTAAGAACTCTTTCTTGTGTGATTTCTCATCTCGGTTAAAATCTGGTAGAGAAGCAGTGAGGAAGGCTGGTTGGGGATGTTGTGTTTCTTTTTTTTTTTTTTAAAGCAGGACTGCATTTCTAACGAGAAAATGCTTGTGTGCAATAAAATAAAAACTCAACAACCAAGCAGAGGTTGCTGTTGGGTATTTGTTTGCTATTCCCTCTCTTCCAAGGCTTTTTCATCTGCAATCGTAGCCAGCTGTCATCTTGCAGTGAGTGAAACCACCTCATTTGTGCTGTCCCCAGGTCACTTGTCCTGGGGAGGGTGAAGGGATGGGACAGCTGGTTGTCTTCAGAGTTCTCCCCTGATGCCCACGAGTGATGTGCTGTCCTTCCCAATGCCGTAAGATTTCAGTGAGTTTTGTGTCTCTCAAAGCTGTGGGATTGAGATTTGCCCCGGATACGTGAAGATAAACTGCAGTTTGCCCCAGTGGTGCCTTCCCCTTCTTGGAACTGGTGCAGACCATGGAGTTGTGGATCCCGGCACCAGAAATTGTGCGACACAATGTCCTTGGCAAATAGCAAACCTATTTCTGGTGCTGGAAAACCCCTTTGCTTGAAGCTGGAAAGCGCCAGCAGTGCCTTGTGGCAACAAGAATAACTGGCTTGGGGCAAAACCAATGGATTTTAATAATCTGAATGAGTTTAGCCTGGAGTTCTCGAGAAGTTTGCAACACAGGGTGACTAAAAAGGGCTGCCTCTTGCTGCTAGAAGAAACCACAGGAGTTTTTTACTTTTTTTCTTTATAACCTTTTTCGATTCTGACTAAGTGTCCTTTCTTCTGGTGAGCTGCAGGGTCAGATGGAGAAGTGTGAAAGGGTTTGGAGAGAGAAAGGAGGCAACTGAGCTGCTCTTGCCCTTTTGCTGCTCATGCGAAAGGTAACGCTGCTAAATCGTAGAGCTCCTTGCAGATAACTGAGTGGGTGCTGCTTTGAGTGGGACTCGTTCGCCTTGGTAAGAAAATAAATATGAATAACCACCACTGGTGGTTGCAAAAGTCTTCTTGCAAAGACTTCAGAAGAATTTCACACCTCTGGTGCCTCCAACGAGCAGAGCGAGTGGTGCTTCCTGTACCACAAGCAGCTGGAGCACTAATATCGTGGTTCTGGACTCCATGGTTCAAGGAGGACAGGGAACTGCTAGAGAGGGCACAGCAAAGGGCTGCAAAGATGATGAGGGGACTAGACCATCTCTCTGATGAGGAAAAGCTGAGGGACTTGGGTCTTTTTAGTCTGGAGAAGACTTAGGGGGGGATCTGATCAACACATGTAATTACTTTATTGTATTTCGGTGTCAGGAGGATGGGACAAGTCTTTTTCCAGTGGTGCCCGGTGACAGGACAAGAGGGAACAGGCACAAATTGGAACACTGGAAGTTCCATCTCAATATTAGGAAGAACATGTTTGCTGTGAGGGTGGCGGAGCCCTGGAAGAGGCTCTCCAGAGAGGTGGTGGAGTCTCCTTCTCTGGAGGGACATTTTCTGAATTTTCTACCACCTGAACATTTTCTATCCAGCCTGTTCTGAATGTTCCTACTTTGGCAGGGGGGTTGGACTAGGTGATCTCCAGAGGTCCCTTCCAACACTGACCATGCTGTGATTCTCTGGGTGGTAAAGCTGCACTCATTGCCTGTGAAATTCCTCATGGAGGGAAAAAACCAACTGTATTAATCTTATTTTTAAAACACTCCTTGTGATGAAAAATGTGAATGGTGAGTTATTTCCTCAAAGGTTCTCAGCTGCTTAGGTAGCAGAGCTGGATGATTTTTTTTATTTATTTTTTTTTTAAATACAGATGTGGTCTTACCATTCAGAATGTCTTCTCTGGTGATGTCTACCACCTGGAAGGAAAACTGTAAACCATAGAATCATATAATAGAGTTGGAAGGGACCTTAAAGGCCATCAAGTTCCAACCCCCTTCCCTGGGCAGGGACACCTCTCACTAGACCAGGTTGCTCAAAGCCTTGTCCAGCCTGGTCTTGAACACCTCCAGGGATGGGACAGGTCTCCATGAGTAGGAGAAGACACAACAGAGATCCTTAGAAGGCAGGAACTTGCTTTCTGGTAATGACCATCAACCTCACTGCAACTTGTGTTGAGATGCATGTCAATAAATATACAACTTTATTTTTTTCCTGGGGCACTCCAGCTTTCTGCCCTGTCTACCACAGGCTGCTCACGGCTGCTCATGTCACTAGGCTTGTAAAAATATTTTCAGTGACATATTTTTAGCTGGAAAACCCATTTGCCCAAGCTTGTGACTTATGTTAAAGAAACTTAATGAGGGGATTTCTTTTTTTTTTTTTTAGAAGGCTAAATGTTTTCCAGGAAAAAAAGTCACTCAACCCTGCAAACAGACCAGCCATCTGTTGGCCGTGATGTTCAGCTGGGATTTTGGGAGATCAGGGTGTGAAGTTGAATTCTAACAATTTTTTTTTGTTATTTTTTATTTTTTTTTCATTATTGAAGGGCAGATCCAGCACTACCATGGTGGGTGGCCCTACACGAGGATGAGGGAATGGGAACTCAACCCTGGAATGGGCAAGTCCACAGTGGCCAGTCTATTTCTGGCTGATGGCTGGGCAGTCTCTTGCTGTCTGGATTTGAAAGGTTTTGTGGGGGTTGGTTTTTTGGGTTTTTTTTTTTTTTTTTTTTGGTCCCAACGCAGAATAGGCAAAACGCTTTAAATCACTTTTCATTCTGACCAAAGAAACAATTTCCTACGAGCTCAACCCTGAACAATAGAGCCTTGATCTTGATAGGGGGGGCTCTGGATGTTACTGTAATGCTAATATGTGGCACGGGTGGCCTTTGTGCTTCTGGCACATTTCAGGCACTATATAGGGAGTCTGTAATCAGCTGCAGAAAAATTCCCTTCTGTCTCTCTCCTAGCAACCCCTTCTGAACCGATATTTGAAAATAAGCCTTGCTTTCCATATCATCATCTAAATATTTTCGACACTTACTGTCATTAAAATTCTCCTAATAGTCTTGGGACTAAGATAATTTATCTTCAGGTCCTCAGGACTCCCTTCTGGTTTCTGTGGTCCTAAGGTAAAGCTTTTGAACTTCTTACTCGTTAGAAACCTGACTCGTATCCTGATTTTTTTCCCTTGACTGTTATGCTGGTTCTATTTGACACAAAGTCAAATTAGTAGACTGAGATGATAAAGAGATAAAAGCAGGAAGGCCATGAGTCACCTAGACAGTGGTAGGAGCAAGCTGAGAGCTTTGAAAGGGATTTGGTTGTATTTTTGTTAAGCATTTTACCGCGTGTGATGTGTTCCAGGCTGGTTTTGTAGCTCTGTAATCTTGACCTGATCTACACATCATGTAGCTGTGCTGTGGAAACACAACAGACTGCTCGTACCAGTACAAACCATTGGGTTGCCACTAAAATCAAGAACCTTAAAATCTTTATCCATTACCTGCTCGTTCCCCTGTGGCCTTCCCCATAAATGCTGAGTGTGTCTTTGAAGTCTGGAGCACTTTCTGCACAGATTTAGCCAATGAAGGAGGTGATGGGAATCCTGGACCCAAATGTAGATATCCTAGGAGAAGTGTGTGGGGGGCTGCTGTAAACATTCTGGTCACCTTCACTGTGGAAATCTTGCTCCAAGTTCTCAATCTTCTTTTCCTGGGGCTTCCTGAAGCTGTACACTGGTTTCTGAAGACCTGGAGCATTTCTCCTTCCTGGGAGCAACTGGGGCTTTCTGCAGATCTGGCGCTGGGCCCTGTCTAGCTCTGAAGGCAGGAAGAGGGGGTTTGTTGTGTCTAAGGCATGACTGTGTCCCTTAAGTCTTGTGGGTCTCCAAACTGGCAACTCTTTCTTGAATCTGAAACAGCTGATTAATTGCTGGCGTGTTTGGAATGGGATTCATTTGGGATTTGGTTGTAAGACTTTTTGCCTTATGGAAAAAAAATCTGACTGAGCTGAGAAAATAGTTGGGTCAGAGCCTGCGTTCTTTACTCAGTGAAACATTGCCCTCAGCTGTGGTGGAGCTTTTTCTGGGAACGTGGTCCAGAAGGACCATCCTCCAAATGTTTCAGGTCCCTTGTGATGATAGAGGCTTCCCTGACATGGCTTTGGGGGATGGAAAAGCCTTGAGGAGTCTCTTCCTGGAGCCTCAGCTTGTGCAATAAATGTTTCCCTTTCTGAAGACTTGCTGGAGATGGAAAGAGCTCATGGGGTATAAATGTTCTCTTTTTTTCTTTTTGTAGTTGCTTCCACTGGTGCTCTCAGTCGTTTTCTTAGTGGGATTTCAAGGTTTTGAATTCCTGGGTGTTCCTACCTTTAGAGAAAACTTGGTGGAGAGGGGAAGATGATTCACCCCACTTCTGTTAGAAAATTGGGGCTCACGTGGAATTCACCTTGTGGCCAGGAAAGAGGGCTTTCCCCAACTCCCTCGGTTCTGCTAATGCATTTCCAGAGATTTCCCCTGTCTTGATACGAGGCCTTTATTGCTGAAATCCACTTTGTGTTCAGTCTGTCCCCAAACTCTTGGTATCGTGTTAATAAACAATGCGGTTGTTCCCAAATGCAGCATCCACATCCAGATAGACATCCATATCATGAACCATACTCACTTGCTGGGATTTTTTGTAGGAATTGTAGGCCACAACAGGGAGAATAAGCAAATATGGCACCACATTGCTTACTAGTTGGGGTTTTTTTTTAATTTGGGAACGCTAGGACTGAATCTGAGTGCGGAAAGCTCTGCTTTAATTTATGGTTGGCATTAACTCGCGGAGCTGAAGAGCATATAAGCTGCAGCTGCTCAGGAGCTCGCTCTGAGATCTGGCTGGGAGAGCTGTTTTTTATTAAGTGGTACTTGATTTAGCCCTAAGTAAAACCATTTGTATTTAACCTGATCCGCGGAGCTGCTGTAAGTGTTAACATCCTTCAGTATTAAACGTTTCACTCTGGGGCATCATCGTACACGGCGGGTTTGTGTAAGAGCCCTGTTTCGGAACCTTGGAATGGTTATCCCTTAGATGTGTGTGTACGTTTTCAAAGGAACTTAAACACAGTGGAACTGATATTTAAAACTTATTGTCACGGTCCTGGGTGACGTGAAAAGATTTGGTGACGAGCGTCGGGTCTGAAACAAGCCACCGTACTTCAGTGCAAAGGTACTTTTGGGAAACCCTGTAGCTTATCCCAGAGATGCCCCCTTGGCTTTTGGTAGAGAAATTCACTTGTGCTTGGGGCAGTTAAGCATCAAGCTGCTCTTGGGTGGCTGCCAGGTGCAGCCAGCCACTTGCCATTTTAGCTGGAAGGCAAAGCAGCTTCTGCTGAACCAAGAAAAAAAACCCCGGAGCCAAAACAAACCGCGATAAACTTTTCTCCCTCCCCGCGAGAACGAGGGGCAGAAGGTTATTGTGTCCAAACTCTTTTGGAGCTGGCACTGTGGGAAAACTCTCTCCAATCTGGGAGTCATTGTATTTGAGGAACTGTGATAAATCCTGACGGACCCTGCAGATGGGGTGTTGGGATTCAACTGGTGCTTCTGGAGACAGGAGAACTCTTAAAGTAGTTTGTGATTTACCTTAAGTGGACCTCATGGACTGTGATGTGAAATCAGGAATAGGTTTGAGCTGAGATTTATTTGTTCCTGGTGGTAGGTCCCAGGAAGTTACATTCCTGGTGGGTTGGGAATATTTAAGTGAGTGTGTGTGTATGTGCCCAGGCACACGAGTGCCTGTTTGTCCAATGCCCTGAGGGTCCAAGGGGGGGGTGTCTGCATAATTGCTGCAGAGCTGAGAGCTTCCCAGGCAAGTTTTGTGCCTTGAAAGCAGAAAACCTTTTGCATCGGAGTGAAAAATGTTGGTTGTAAAAGAGAAGCTGGCTTCAGTTCCTCTCAGCGTTTCTGCCAAGCTTGCTGCTGTGATGTTAAGGATCTTTTATTCGAGATTCTGTGCTGCTGCCCCCTTCTCTCAAATGGGGACGGCCTCTGTGGTGCAGAGCTGGAGCAGGCTGAAGTTCAGGTGGGAATAAAGCTTTGATTTTTCTCCTGCTCTTTTTTTTTTTTTCTTTTTTTTTCCTGATGCTTCCCTCGTAATTCGTATTAAGATTATTGATTAAAGGTAATTGCTGTAGGATATTATTCACAATCCATTAACCCTGATTTATAGCCGAATTCTTCAGCAAGCTTGGGTGCTGAAACATCACCATTAATTGTTTTAACTGAGCCTTACTTGAAATGAAGATTTCTTGCCTTTCCATTTGTATTCCCTTCTTCCCAAAGCGCTGGGGCTTTGATTCTTCCTTTTCAATGTTGAGAAATACAGTTGTTCTTTTTGCGCTCAAAATCTCGGGCCTCAAAATCTCGTTCTTCTGCCATCTCTCTGAAGACGTGGAGTTTTTTTGGTCTTGCAAAGTCAAATTAACATGAGATTGCCATAATTTGCATCGTAGCTGTGGGAGGCCATCTGACAGCGCCGAAGGCAGCCGAGGAGAATTGAATTCATCAGCTCTAGTGTTTGTCAGAGCAGGGACCGGGGCGAGTTCTGCTCCTCTGATTTGGGCAGGGGAGTAAACATTTAATGGGACCAGTTGGCAAGGGCCACTCTCTGCTTTGGGGCTCATCTCCTGAGCACTGGAAAGACACAGAGAGAGATCTCTCCGAGTCCTGGCTTCACCTCTGAGCTTTGCCCCTGGGGTTCATGTCTGTGTGCGCCGAGGCTTTGGAGCTCTTGCTCTTTCTGGATTTTAGCTCCCCTCCACAGCCCAAATATGTTTCCAAATACACTGCTGACAGGGACTCGGTGTTTTCTTAAAAGAAGTCGATGGAAAACACTAAGCAGCTCCGAGGGGAAGGGAAGCATCATCTCAACATTGCTCAACACAGGGGGAGGGATTCTCCAGCGTGTAGAATTGGCTCTTAAGAACGTCATTGTGGTGGCGTGGTCACTTAGATGTGTCAAGGTGCTTAAATTGCATGATGTAAAATTTTTTGAATATTTGGTTTGACAGGCTTCTAGCAAATCGCCCATATCAGAGTTAAATAGGTTTTGCTTCCTGGACTAAAAGTTTTCCTTTACTTGATGTATCAGTATTGAGAGCAAACACGAAGTCACAATCTTAGGAGGACTCAATGAATTTGTTGTGAAGTTTTATGGACCACAAGGAAGTAAGTATATGACCCAACCCTTCTGTAAAAACCAAACCAATGGCTCATGGTGGGGAAGGGTGAAATGACACGTTCTTCTGGAGTGGAAGAAGAGATGAGCAAATTTAAGTGGGGGTGAGAAATCAAAGGGGTGGCAGTGTTTGAAGGCTGCTCTCTCTCAAGGGCGGGGAGAAATAGGTCTGTGAGGTTTAACACAGATGAACCACCTCCCTTAGAGCTGGGTGCTGCCCTCGGACAGCTCAGCCCTCTGCTATGGCCTTCAGCTCTGCTCTTGGTGATTTCTAGCTTTTCTAGGCCTGGGTCATAAGTTGTTGCATCAGTCATCTGAATTTTTGCCGAGTTTGTAATTAAGATGGCTTTCCTAGTGACTAGATCACAAGTCAGGTCTCCAGCCTGTCTTAATTTAGTAACATCTCTAAAGGTAAGTAGATTGTTCTAAAGTCTCTGTTTTTAATAAAGCTTTTGTGTCTTTGTGCTAAGATCTTCTGCAGTATCAGTTAAAATCATGTATTTCTTGTCAGGCAGCACAGGAAAAAGCCTTTTACCGTAGGAGGTTTGATATGAAATCTTACCCCCTGATGGAGCTAAGTATTCTTCCAAAGATGTGTTTTGCTTAATGCTCTAGTTCTATTTATTCTCATCTGAGTTACGAAGTGTCTAATTACCTGCATTTCTTTCATTGCAGCACCGTACGAAGGTGGAGTATGGAAAGTTAGAGTCGACCTTCCTGATAAATACCCTTTCAAATCCCCGTCTATAGGTAACCAATAACCATTTTTCAGTCAAAATCCTTTTACTGCTTATACAGGAGAGGTGTTTGCTTGCAGCACTCTTGCAGGTGAAGGTGCTCCAACCCTCAGTGCAATCATAAGGCCTTTACTTCAATTTTGCAGAATGCTTTTATCGTAGATGTCCAGATATCACGTGCCAAGCAGAGAAAGGAAGCTCTAGGCTGGAGGGTTAGGAGCTGGAAGTGTGATTTGGTCACATGTTTGTGGGTTGATGAACTGAATCCCTCTACCATGTGCTTTTTTTGAATAAAATAGCCATTTGTGGGTAAGGTGCAGGAGCCTATTTATATCAAATGACTTGTGTGTTATGGAGAGCAAAAAACCATAGTGTGTGTTTGTAATCTTGGGGTCAACCTAGCTTTTGGGACCCCGTGTCCCAAAAGTGGATGGAAGGGAAGGCAGGACCTGAAATCTGTGTCCTCATGGAAGAGGTGATGCATATGTGGATGGGCATGGAAGCAACGATCTATCACCAGAAAAATTGCATCTGGCTAAACTGGTCTTGTTAGACCTTCGAGAGCAAATTGGAAGTTTGATAAGGAACTGTTCTTTAGTCTGTATCCATCTTTTCTCTGTCCTTGGGTAACGGTGATCTAACTCAGGTGCCTTCTGGTCCCTGACTTTATCCCAGTCACTTAAGCTATAAATAAAATAGCCAATACTGCTTGAAAAACTGGAGCAGATGCATGAAGTTCCAACATCTCTCTTCCTGCTTATGAAATAAGTGCTGGGAACTCGGTGACGCAGCGCTTCTCTGTCAGAAGGGTGTGCTTGTGGCTCAAGCCACAGGAGGACTCTACAGAATGGAGAAAACAGCTTGAGGAGAACTAATGTGGAAACTTGACTGTACGAGTTGGAGGAGATGAGTCCCTTCCAATATCAACATCCTGATTTGGAGTTGATAAGTATTGGTTGCTTTCTTAAAATAGACTCTTACGCTAAGAGTGCCTTCTATTTAGGATCTCTCTCTGGTGTGAGAAATGATGTGTCTCTTTCCAAATGTGAACTGTGCCTTTTGGGAAAGGTTATTATGCTGTACTTTTACCTTTTTTTTTTTTCCCTCTGTTGAAACCCTGACTGAGCCACAGAAATGGGCACGCAGCTGAATAACAGTGCAGTATTGTTGCAGCTACGTGAACCCTCTTCTTCTTCTTGAAGAAGCTCTTCTTGAGCCAGCTCTGAAACTTTCTGTAAACCTCTTTGGTTGCAGGCTGTTTACAAGATGTACATTATGTTCTTTGGTGCCTGTTGTTTTTTTTCCCTCCCAGCTTCTCAAGCACCACAAACCGATGCAGATCGGGATACTGTCACGTTGGCAAGCTTTAATGTGGGCTGGCTACAGACAACTCAGAAAGCACATAAACCCCAGTTTCCTGGTTGTTAATTGCTTTGGTGCTGGTCCACTCAAAATTTCTCTCTCCTTCTTCCAGTTTGTGTCAGAAATCAAGGTTTCTTGCTTAAAGCAAAAATGAACTTTCTTTCCAGTAGCCAATGCAGGTAAACGTTTGCCAGGCTCTTGTGTATTTGTGGTGCCTTTGATTTGGGCTCTGGTTAGTTGCATGGAAGGTGGTAGGTTTGACCTTTTGGTGGTTTGGCTTGGAGGCTATCTAGCACTTGTTGAGGTAAGCAGGAATAAAAGGCAGACTGGGATCAGAGTTGGCCCTGCTACATTTTCAGAACTGACACCACAAGGATGGCCTTTCTCTTGTGAGCTTGGAGAAGAGTGGTGGGTAGGTGAGGAGGGGGTTATTTTCTGTTCAAATTGCTCTGTCCCTTCTAATGTTGCTTTTGCTGTCTATCTTTTAGTATAGAACAGCAGCTTTCCTGCTGTCAGCTTGCTTATACATCTGTGTGGCAGCTGTCTTACTACTGGACTCGTTGCACCTTCTAGCATGTCTGGTCCTACAAGTCTCTGAGCAACTGAAAACCTCATCTTCTGTCTCTGAGCTCCCCACAAGGCTAGCTCTAGAGCCTGTTTTGCTGTCTCTTGGGTGAGGGCTGCTGGAAGCTGAATATGAGCCAGCAGTGTGCTGAGGTGGCCCAAAAGTCCAACAGCATCCTGGCCTGTATCAGCAATAGTGTGGTGAGTCAGACCAGGGCAGTGACCGTTCCCCTGGTGCTGGGCACTGGTGAGGTTCCACCTCGAGTGTTGTGTCCAGTTTTGGGCCCCTTACCACAAAAAAGACATTGAGGGGCTGGAGGGTGTCCACAGAAGGGCAACGGAGCTGGTGATGGGTCTGGAGCACAAGTCTTGTGAGGAGAGGCTGAGGGAGCTGGGGGTGTTCAGCCTGGAGGAGGCTGAGGGGAGACCTTTTCACTCTCTGCAATCCCCTGAAAGAAAGGTGTAGCCGGGGGAGGTCGGTCCCTTCTCCCAAGGAACAGGTGATGGGACAAGAGGAAACATCCTCAGTTTGCACCAGAGGAGGTTTAGGATGAGTATTGGGGAAAAAATTCTTCACTAAAAGGGTTATCAGGCCCTGGAACAGGCTGCCCACAAGCAGTGGAGTCACCATCCCTGGAGGGATTTAAAAGGCACGTAGATGTGGCACTGAGGGACATGGGTCAGTGGTGGCTTTGGCAGTGCTGAGTTTAGGGTGGAACTCTTAAAGGTCTTTTACAACCTAAATGATGCTGTGCGTATGAGCCCTATTCTCCCCTTTATCTCTGCCTGTATTTTAGCTGTTCTTTGTAAGATGAACCAACCAACCTACCCCAGCACCCCCTGTCCCCAGGCAGAGCAGTGGAACATGGGGCTGCTCTTTCAGCACGGTGGTTTGCCTCCTGCTCCAGCAACCCATGGAAGTTGGAACAGATTTGCGTACAGCGCCTTCAGGCTTCTCACTGCTGTCACCTCCAGCCTGCTTGGAGGATGCTGTGACACCGCCACTGCACGGGGTGGCACTGTCTGATTCAACCAGGGCAAAAGAGAGAACACAAGGGAATGTTTGGCATTTCTTAGAGGGGAGGAGACATCCCTGACATGCCTCCTGTAGAGTTCTCCCAATGTGCTTTCCTTACAACTTGCTGCCCCCTCGTCTCTTCCCCTTCGGTGTGAGTGCAGGAACGTGCATGTGGTGTTTGTAGCTTTGCAGGCAGGAGTGGGATGTGGCTTTTGGGATTATATAGTATATATTTATAGTGAAACTTGAAAGTTCAGGGCTTTGGAGTTGGTATGAGTGCAGTAAACTATGCTTTCTTGATTCATTTTAAATACTGTTCTACAATTAATCCATCTTAACCTACCTCAGAAAATAATTGGATAAAGCCTCTTAATTCTCTGTCAGACTAACATTGTTTGGTTTTGTGTTTTTTTTTTTAAAAAGAATTTTAAAGTAGCTGCAAGAAGCTCATGTGTCCTTCACTTCAGTTGGATCTGTGCTATTTGACTGCTGATTAGTGCTCTGCACGTTGCTAATAATGAGAACGTCTGGTGTAGGGAAAAGCTGAATTTCAAATGCAAAAGAGAGGCTGGTTTTTTGGGAAGGCTCCAGGTACAGTTTCAGATAGCAGACTCCTGCCTGCTGATCTATGGCTGTAGTTGGATACACCCTATTCACCATCTGAAGTTTTAAATTCTTTTTAAAAACTTGCAGTTGTGCAAAATTGTGTAGTTAAAGGGTAAGGACTTTTGTTCAAAATCACTTAGCTGAAATATTACTGCTCTTTGATGTGTTAAAATGATGCTAGTGAGGAAGGCAGCGTGGGGGCTGACTTCTACAGGTGTCTTCAGCTGCACTTAAACTCTAATTCAGTATCTCTTTTTCTTTCCCTAGTACTTTTGTCCATCTGTTCTCTGTTGTGTGATCCCAATCCAGATGATCCTTTAGTGCCTGAGATTGCACGGATCTACAAAACAGATAGAGAAAAGTGAGTATGGAAGCCAAAAAGTATGTAATATTCTTGACAGAGCAGAACCCATGCTTTAATAGTAAAGGGGAACCGAAAGGACCTGCTTCTTGGAAAAGAGTGTGAACTTTGATTTGCCTTTTTCGCTTTAACTGTGGTCTTTTCAGAGATTTTTCCTGGGATCTGGGGCACAGCTATTTTAGTGTTGCTGAAGGAAGAAAGTATATAGGCCAGTAGAAGTGAGGGATGTAGAGGCCACTTCTGTGGGTTTGTTACTGCTTTTTTTATTCCACACAATGGTCTTTCATTAGTTTTGTAGCTGTTAATTACATGTCGTCTTGATTTAATGAAAATGTGAAGTGAATGATGCAAATCTGTTCCATATGGAGCTCTTAAGTTCAATGTGGCCAGCCTTTAAGAGCCCTCACTGCCTGCTTTAATTCCATATAACCAGCAGAGGGAGAACAAGTTACTCTAATGGGAGAATATTTCCATCTAGCTATTGCTGATGGAGTTAGGCAAGCAAAGAAATGCCCAAAATACCCCGTTTCATTTTCATTTTACAGCACAAGGGCAGAACAAGTGGCTTAGAGATGGGATGGGAGGACTCTGAGCTCCTATGAAGTAAACAAGAAGAATGGAGAGAACTCTAGGACCACTAATGAGAAGATATAAATTGCTTTCTTTAAAAGCAACAGCTTAATGACTGTTGTAAATGCTTTTTTACCTCACTGTTTCCTTCCAGATGTGATCAGTAGTGTTAATTTCTGAAGCTACCCAGTCACCTGATGAGAAGGAGATAGGAAGGAAACTTGCTTACTCTACTGCATACTTGAGGAGCAGTGTTAGAGGAGTTCATGCATCCTGTTTGTAATGAGAGCTGCAAGAGTAGCAGTACGTATTGTGAGATGCAGCCCACAGTGACTGACTGCACTTAAATGTATGCAGGACTCTTCCCTATTTTTGGAAAAAATAAGGAAATAAATTTCAGCCCAAGAACCTAGTCAGTGCATGTAATTAGCGAGCTCTTTAAGTATCTTAAGCTTTTCCTACAGATTTTGTAGAACAAGAACAACTTGCCTTTTTGTCAGAAGTAAGCTTTTATCAGTGCTGTCAATCACAGTGTTTCACATCAATATCCTTGAGCTTCCTCAAGCTCTCTGGCTACAGAGAGCATTTGGGTGCAAAAAGCCCTACAAGTGGCTTGGGAAAAGGAGCATATTATGCCTTTGGAATTAAAAAGTCTGGTGGACAAATTGTGATGTCGTGGTAGTCACTGAAATAGCCAAATGTAGCATGAAACAAGCCTGTTGGGGTTTGGCAGCCCAGCAGAAACCAGGTACTGGGCTGTGCGTTCTAAGGGAAGAAGAAGAATGAGGCGGGAGGGAAA
Organism: Scolopax rusticola; assembly: GCA_028565315.1. Taxonomy (NCBI): domain Eukaryota; kingdom Metazoa; phylum Chordata; class Aves; order Charadriiformes; family Scolopacidae; genus Scolopax; species Scolopax rusticola. The sequence continues at coordinate 1,222,885 of JAOWAS010000001.1, read as the reverse complement.
CATTCATCTGTTTTTTTTTTTTCCAGAATGCAAACTTGCAGTAAGGTTCCCTGGGGATGTGGCAGTTGGGGGCTGGGGGTGCAGGCAAAACACTGCTCAGGCACACACGATCTCTCTTGTGGCTTTAATCATGAAGATCTCATATTCCTGTTGTAAATATGACCAGTTGTTTCTTTTCCATCAAGTCCCGTAGCCTTTCTTGTTTCCCCTGTTTGCCTGATAGTTGAGCTTGCTCTTAAACTTCACAAATTCATGATAGTACTGGAGAAAATTTGACTAGACTGCTGGAGCTGGAATACTGTTGGGATGTTATGTTAAATAAATCCTCTTTTTATACATACAGGTACAACAGAATAGCTCGGGAATGGACTCAGAAGTATGCGATGTAATTAAAGAAATTATTGGATAACCTCTACAAATAAAGATAGGGGAACTCTGAAAGAGAAAGTCCTTTTGATTTCCATTTGACTGCTTTCTATGAGCCCACGCCTCATCTTCCCCTGTGCACATGTTTACCTGATACAGCAGTGCTGCGTGTTGTACATACTTGGAACAACAAAATAGAAATACTGTATTTCCCCGTACCAACATTGACTCCTAGCAGAGAAGTGTGTGTGTGAAAAGCTGGTTCTTCAGTCATAACTTTGTGAGCCTAAAAGCATTCCCTGTTTGATTTAAATTGGGTAATAAAATGTGAAGGGGAGAGTTATGGTGGATTTCATATTTCTAGGGATGGTGTTGCTGATCCGTGAAGGCTTTTAAGCGGAATCCTTTTAAACTCATAACAGTTATGAAAAGCAAGGTGAAGAACTTGAAGCTGTTTTTCTGTATTCATTTTATTCTGAAGGACCTACACCTTAGGTAAATGTTATGACCAATGAGATAAACTGTACCCACATCCTGTGTTTAAGGTCAAAGTTTAACCGGTCAACATTTATATGGATTGGAGCTATTAGTGCATCAAGTGATGTTGATTTGTTTCAACTCTCTCCCCTTCTTCATACTTCTTTTGGTTTGTATGTGGTTTCTCAGTTAATACATAGCTAATAGCTCTTACTTTTCTTAAGTTTTTTTTTTTTTTAACTGCTTAGGTCTTTCTGGATGTAAGGGTAAAAAAAAAAAAATCCATTTGACAGAAAACTTGTGTATATTTAAAGACCCAACCGCTCCCCTGGAGCTTGTACGTTCAAGAATGATTAATCTGTGTAATAAACTGATTACTACAGTCATTACATATAACTTTGTGTGAATAGGCTTTTAATTTTGAGAACAGTTTGTTACAGGCTAAAACTAATGGTGGATCTCTCCAACTTTTGCATTGGCGACTGGTTTGTGTTTGGAAGTCATGAAGCGGTTTGGTTTGTATCACACCAGGCTTTTGCACCCCAACAGGACAAACTTAAGCTTAAGCACTTCCGTGAAATCAGGATGTGTAGTGTGCCAGGAACTCGACTGTTAAACCAAATAAGCAGTTTACTAAAGGAGAATCAGAGTGACATTTTTTATGAAGCCTAATGGTATTATTCCCAATTGCATGGGACCTAACACAATGCATATGTACTGTAGGTAAGTGAAACCTTCTGTAACTAAAATAATGGATGTAAAAGGGTAAAAAAAAAACAAAACAAAAACAAACCTACCAAACACATCAGCACAAACTTTCATAAAATGTAGCTTTTACATAATTACTTTGCACTAAACATTTGCAAATGTTCATACAGTTTTAAATTGTACTTGTATGTGTCTTTTTTTTGAACAAAGTCTTCACTTGAATCTAGTGGAAAAAAATAATAATGTAGTTTGAGACTTTTCTTTGTATACAAGTGTATTTGCCAGCATCGTTGGTGTGAAATAGGTGAGTCTGCAAGTTTATCTCCTCTCAGTAGAATTGTAAACAAAGCCATTGACTATGATGGAGAGGTTGTGGCCTCCAGCTCTCTGTCTGTGGGGCTCTGGCCCACCATTTCCAGATGCATCTTTACACTCTTGCACAAATGAGGAATAAATGTCCACTGCTTTTGGTCTAAACCTGTGCCACTTGTCTCATCTCTCCATGTCCTTGTGTCCTCCACACCTCTGGGTGGCGATGTTGGCCATGTTTCTTGGAGTCCTCTTGCAGCAAGCTGTAGGTGAACCCTGGTGTGGGACACAGCTGTGGGGACACAGTGGCTCTGAAGTGGCAGAGAAATGCTGTGCAGGAGGATGAACCTGGGCATTGGGTCATCTTTAACCCTTGGCACTCCTGTGTTGTGCTACAAGGTGTTGGTGTCTCCTGGTTTGGGAAGAGGAAGCGTGGCTTCTCACTGAAGCAAGGCCATGGATAAAACTTGGGTGGTCAAAACCAGAGTGTGAGCTGGTGGCTGCTGGTGTCCCTTGGGTTTGTGTTAACCTGTCACTGTGCATGGCATGGAACTGCGCCAACAGGCAGGGTCATGCTCCTGCCAGACCTGCTGTGACCCAAGGAGAGAGGTGGTGGAGTCGTGTCCCTGAGGCCCTGTAGCAGGGTCACCAGGTATTAGGTGTGGAAAATGCAGGGAGGGTGGGTTGGAGCGATGGCAAGCCTCACAGCACCCTCATTTTGGGGGGGATTCCCTTTGACTGCTTGAAAAGTGAGCTACTGGAGAATGATTTTTGGGGTGGAATTGGCTGGTTTTTGGCATCGGCAGTCAGTGGAAGAGCTGGGAGGCCTGGACAGGAGAGAGAAGGGAGCAGGAAGGAGGATGAGGTTGAGGATGATGGTTTCCTGTTCTGGCAGTCGCGTGCAGTGGCTGACAGGAAAGTGCTGCAGCCGTACCTGGATTGAAACAGCCCTGGTTGTTAGAGCAGCTTCAGCCTGGATGGTCATTCCTGCATCTGCTTGTGCTGGGACGATGGTCTCTACTCCCCATGGTGTGTGTGACCAGATGGGATGTCCTTGCTGATGGTGTGACAGTTGTGGGGCAGTAAGAGCAAGTCTGGTGACCTGAGAGCAGGTAGGACACTTGCTGGCTGTGTGTTGGGGAGGGTTGGGCTGTGAACTTTTTTTTCACAGGAGCTTTTTTTTTTTTTTCCCTAGGATTTAACTTGAAACCTGTTCCAGCTTAGCCTTTCTTGGGACTAGAAACCTGTTCTTTTAAAACTGTGTGTGGTGTATGTTCTCATGTGAAACAGCACAAAGAGATGGGGGCTTTCATTGTGTTTCTAGGAACTTGTCATCTCATGAACTTTTTCAGTCCCTATCCACTTTTTTCTTTTTTGCTTGATTTAGTATTTTAATTGAACTACTTCACTTTGTGGTGTGGCCTTTTTTTTTGCGCTGGGACTTCTGTGGCTGTAGATTGTGTGATTTCCCATGGTGGGTTTTGGTGTGTGTGTGTGTTTTGGTTTTTGTTGTAGTTTTTTTTTTTTTTTTCCCCCCTGTTATGTGCTAAGCCAATGTGTTTTATTTAGAAGTAAATAAATAAAAGTAATGCTAGTCTTCTTAGATTCCCCCAGCTCTGGCAGTGCTGTGAGGCTGGAGTGCTGTGCCTGGACCTGTTCATGTGTTCCCCAGCACCCGTCCACTGCGACAGAGCCAAGGGAGGACAAATCACCCCAGTTCCCTCAGCCGAGCCCCCCCGGGAATATTCCCTCACCAACTCCTCCCTCAGCAGCTGGGGCTGTTTGGGATGTAGGGAGTGTTCCTCTAACCCGGGTTCTCAAGGGGCTCATGCGTGCAGGACCATGGCTCAAACTGGCCCAGCTCTGTATGGAGTAGCCCCCCTCCTCGGCAGCCCCAGGGGTTGCCAGTTTGGCTTAAAGGTTACTGGGGCTCAGAGCCCAACATTCTTGGGCTGGGCTGGAGACCTGGCCACTCTGTGTGACATACCTGGCGTGTCCTTGGGTAGTACGTGCTGCTGCACTTCTGTGGGAGCTTTTTGACAGCGCAGGAGTGATTTATTTTTTTGGGGGGTGTTACTGCCTCGCTAGAGCAGTGCTTTCTGAGTAAGCTGCATCCTGAAGCATCTACAGACTCTTCCATTCAGTCTGCACCCATGGAGTGGTGGAGGACCAGTGGGAAAAGCTGGGAATGACCTTGTGTCCCTGGTGTGCTCAGGAAGGCAAACCATGACCTGTCCCTTGCCACCAAAGGCTGGGGCTGTCCTCGCTTTTGGTTGCTGCTGCTGACAGAAATGCTGCGTTTTCTGACTGTCTCAATCATCTTGTTACTCACAGCAGCCAAAGGGCTCCAGAGCTGTTCTTGTCCTGGCTGTGATTTGCAGTGGAAGATCAGGAGCCAAAGGAAGGACAATGGGAAGCACATTGCCCAGTTGAAGCTGGTTTTCCTCATGCCCTGAGCAGCTTTTGTTGGGGAGAGCGTGGCGGCGCCCTGGGTGTGTGAGACACACAGAGGAAAACTGCTCAAAGAGGTTAAAACTTACTCTTCGGTGTCACCTTGCTCTGAAGAATCAGGAGAACATAAAGCAACGTGCCCAGCACTTCCACCCGAGGTGGAGGAATCCTTGGGCTGAGGCTCCTGCAAGAAGAAAATCCACATGGCATGTTGGAGGAGGAAGAGGAAAGTTGTCCGCTAGAGAACCTTGGAGCAATGTTGTCTCTCTCCTCCAGCACTGGGGAGCCCTCCCTCCCCCTCCCACAGAGCTGGAGCCTTTCATCCCCCGGTTACTGTTTCCTTCCATTCCTCGGCTCGTTGTGTAGACAGAGGAGATCAGAGTCGAGAATCTTCCTTGTTTGGGAGTTTGGCAGAAGCTGTTTCCAACAGGGATGAGAATGGTGTTTAACGGAAGGTTAAAAATGGGGAAAAAAACCCCTGATCTCTGGTTTCTGGATGTGTGGAGACCCACCCCTGCCTGAGCGAGGGTGGCGGAGGCTCCGGGAGGGATTTGCTCTGTGCTGGTGCTGCCTGTGCTGCTGCCCTGTGTTGCGAGTTGATCACCATTAAATAATTCCCTTAAATTTACTGTGGTTTTGCTTTTTGTTTTCCTTTACCTGTGCCTTTTTTTATTTTTTTTTCTTCGGCTTGTTTTGTTTTCTTCCCTGTTGTGGCTGCTCTCTCCCTCCTCCCTTGGGCTCCAGCTCTGTGATACCCTCTGCTCAGCCATCTCCAGTCCCCTTCATCTTGTTGTTTGTGGTTTTTTTTTTTTTTTTCTTAATTTCCTGAAAGCCTGGCTTGCTCCCTGGATGGTGTCTGTGCTTTGTTGGCAGCGTGGTGCCCTGCTGCCCGCCACAGAACTGCATGTGCCCTTGCCTGGCCCAGTGCTGTCCCTGTCCTTGTGGGAAGCTGTGATTTCCCAGCCACCTCCCATGTCCTTGGCTCAGTGTCCTCTTAGTCCTACACCAGGGGCACCGGGGGCCATCCTGACCATTGAGGGCTTCCCACAACTCACCCTGGTGCCTTCATTTCC
>JAOWAS010000001.1:1195080-1205704 GCA_028565315.1 Scolopax rusticola | reverse complement strand
TCGGGGCAACCTGGGCCAGGCTCTCACCATCCTCACACCAAACAAGTTCTTCCCCACATCTCAGCTCCAGCTCCCCTCCCTGATCAAGAGTCCCCCCCCAGCTTTCCTGGAGCCCCCCCCTTGAGGGACTGGAAGGGGCTCCAAGGTCTCCCTGGAGCCTTTTCTTCTCCAGGCTGAACCCCCCCAACTCTCTCAGCCTGTCCTCCCAGCAGAGGGGCTCCAGCCCTCCTATCATCTCCGTGACCTCTTCTGGCCTCATCCCAACAGGTCCATGTCCTGTGAGATGGACAGGAGGAGAATTTCATGGGAGCTGTGGTCTCTTCTTGGCCTTTACATTGATGAAACCATGAACACATCTTTTCTTCCTGGGCAGAAAGGATTGCAGAAAGGCACCAGGCACCATTAACCTGTGGCCATTGTGTTTGGAGGTGATGGAGTTTCCTAATTGACACATTAGTTTTTATCTTAACAGTCCAACCTTCGTGTTAAAATTACTACCTCGTTGTAGTTAAACATTTCTGTACAGGATGAGACTCTGGTAAGGGCAGGTTTAGGTTATAGCTTAAATTATCTGCAGGCTGAAAAAAAGCCCTAAAAATGTTGTAGAGCACACAGTGACTACGGGAATGGAATTGTATGGCTGTGAATTATGGGTAAAAACCTTTTTGTTTATTATAATAGGGACTCTCTAAAATCTGTAAAATGCACGTTTCAAATTTGGGGGTGCTCAGGGGCTTTGGCTGGTGATCTCAATTTAGGATCCATTGAGGGAAGGATTTCTGAAATGCATCCACCTGTATAATTGCTATTTACAAACCATCTGTAAACGTTCTTCCTCCTCGAAGTGATCTCATCCCGAGCATTTACCTCTGACTTGCTGTGTCTTCAGAAAAGAATTTAGAAAACGGCTATAAAATGGGAGTTTTAGTGCATGTCAGCACTGGCTAAAATGATGCAACGAGAGTACTTTAAGGCATGTGAGCAGCAAGACAAAGACTTGAGTTAAATCCAGTTGGTGGCTGGTTGGTCACGAGGGTGTCCCCCCCCGGCTCAGTATTGGGGCCGGTTCTCTTTAACATCTTTATCAGTCATGTGGATGAAGGGATCGAGTGCACCCTCAGTAAGTTCGCAGATGACACCAAGTTGGGTGGGAGTGTCAACCTGATGGAGTGTGGAAAGGCTTTGCAGAGGGATCTGGACATGTTGGATGGATGGGTGGGCTGAGGCCAATGGTGTGAGGTTCACCTTGGCCAAGGGCCAGATTCTACACTTGGGTCAGAACAACCCCATGCGGCGTTCCAGGCTTGGGGACGAGTGGCTGGAGCTGCCTGGCAGAAAAGGACCTGAGGGTGTTGTTCAACTGTGGGCTGAACATGAGCCAGCAGTGTGCCCAGGTGGCCAAGAAGGTCACCAGCAACCTGGCTACAAAGATGATGAAGGGCCTGGAGCATCTCTCCTATGAGGAGAGGCTGAGGGACTTGGTCTTTTTAGTCTTGAGAAGAGTGAGGGGGGGATCTGATCAATACTTACAAACACTTAAAGGGAGGAGACCAGGAGGACAGGGCTGGTCTTTTTTCAGTGGTGCCCAGTGACAGGACAAGAGGAAATGGGCACACACTTGAATATAAGAAGTTCCACCTAATCGTGAGGAGGAGCTTCTTTACTGTGAGAGTAGTAGAGCACAGTAGAGGCTGCCCAGAGAGGTGGTGGAGTCTCCTTTTTTGGAGACATTCAAAACCCGCCTGAACACGTTCCTGTCCAGCCTGCTCTAGGTAGACCCTCTCTGGCAGGGGGGTTGGACTAGATGACCTCCAAGAGGTCCCTTCCAACCCCATATGATTCTAGGAGGCTGGGAATGGGCAGAGGAGCTTAAAGACCCAGTGGTGCTCTGAGTTCTGCTTCCTCGGTGTCATTTTAACCATGTACTAAGGTTACTAAAATAAAAAGGGTGACATTTTGTTGGGGCAGATGTGGCATGAGGAGCTGGAAGAACAGATCTGTGGTGCTTGGCACGGTACCCGGAGCTGGGCCTGCAGGTGGAAGCTGATAAAGGCTGTGCTTGCACCAGATTAACCAGGCTCTCCATCTGTTTGGAAGCAGATTATTTAGGTTCACGGTACGTGGGTTATTCTTATGTATCTGAGCAGGACTAAATGCAAAGAGTCGGCCACCTGAGCTGGAAATACTTATGAAAAAATTCTTTTTTTTTTTTTTTTGTACGGTAGGTCCAAATTCACGTGCAGGATCAGGCAGTTTCACAAGCAGGAATGTGATATGTTAATTCTCCTGTAACAGGTCCCCGTTTTACAGCGGAGGAATTAAAGTCCCAAGAGGATAGTTCAGCAATTCATCTGAAAAAAATACAATATCCACGAATGTCACATTTCTTTCTTGAGATGCCTGGGGCTTGTGTTTTCAGAGAATTTTTGCATCTTCCCAGCATTTCATTTATTCAAATACACAACAAGCTCTGTCGGTCACAGATGTGATTGTCAGATCTCAGCATCTAAATTGCAGAGTTGGCCTTGAGTGTCCAGAAAATGAAGATTACGCAATTAGTGAATCAACTAGAAAGAGTTTTTGGTTGAGCGGCACAGAGTATCTCTGTGGCAGGAGCTGGGGAAGACCTCGAGGTTCCTCGAGGAGGTGTTCATCTTAATGCTTGATGCCAAGACCATACCTGCTGTTCTCGCAGGTTTTTTGGTGTCTGTACTAAATGCCATCCAGCTTCTTCAGCCAAGAGGGCAAGAGTCCTGCAGGCAACGGCTTTATTGACTCTAAAGGCTAATTTTGTTGGTCAGTGGATTAAAATAGGTCTCCTATTCATAAATAAATAATTAATTGAATGCGTGAAATAGCAGACTTGGGTCTTTTTAGTCTGGAGAAGAGAAGGCTGAGGGGGGATCTGATCAACACCTATAAATACTTAAAGGCTTGGTGTCAGGAGGATGGGGGTGGTCTTTTTTCAGTGGTGCCCAGGGACAGGACAAGAGGAAATGGACACAAACAGGAATATAAGAAGTTCCACCTAAACACGAGGAGGAACTTCTCTCCTGTGAGGATGGCAGGGCCCTGGAAGAGGCTGCCCAGAGATGTGGTGGAGTCTCTTTCTCTGGAGACATTCAAAACCCACCTGGACACGTTCCTGTGGGACCTGCTCTGGGTGGACCTGATCTGGCAGGGGGTTGGACTGGATGATCTCCAGAGGTCCCTTCCAACCCCATACCATTCCGTGATTTTGTGAGCAAGCCATCAATATTAATGAAAACCAGTTTTTGCAAAGCAGGATTCTGTCTGTTTGGTGCAACTGGTACTAGGTGAGGCTGTGAAGTGATCCCTACATCCCTCTTTCCCAAGGAAAGCTGGTTGAACCATCGCATTAACGTCTTGGATAGGACCTTCTGGTTCCTATCAAGAAACACCATTTTGTTTTTGTAAATTGAAAAAGGGAAGAGGGCAGAGCTCACACAGCACTGAATTCCCTGAAAGAGCCCCAAGTAAGAGCCACATCTCTACAAAAAAAAAAAGTGACAGGATGTAGGTTTTGCAATGTTTTGGTATTTCTTAAAGATATTTCTAAGAACTCATGGTGGTGTCCTCATCCAAAAGCCTTCTGCATGAGACTTTGCAGAAGCTGCCTGCACCTAGATTCAAGTTTTTGTTGCTGTCAAGGTTGTTATGAGGGGGAGTCTGCTTCTAAATGGAGGAGAAACAAGACCTATTATACTCTCCATAAAAGAATGATCAGAAAAAAACCACTTTGATAGATTATCTGGAAAAGAGAAGGCTCTGGGGAGACCTTAGAGCCCCTTCCAGATCCTAAAGGAGGCCTACAGAAGAGATGGAGAGGGACTCTTGATCAGGGAAGGCAGCTATAGAACGAGGGGGAAGGGTTTTAAACTAAAAGAGATTTATATTAGATATTAGGAAGAAATTCTTTGCTGTGAGGGTGGTGAGACACTGACCCAGGTTGCCCAGAGAAGCTGTGGCTGCCCCACTTTTTAAAAAGTATCTGTTTCTTCTTATCCAGGAAAATTTTTTATAAATGCACAGGAGAAGTAATCCTACATCCCCATCCCATCCCCAACCACATTTACCCACCACCTTAAATGAACAGAAATTATCAGGAAAAACCAAAACTGAAATCCAAGCCCAGACAGAAAATGTCTTTAAAGACACTACTATAAACAGAAGAAAAAAAATTAATAATTTGATAGGAAAAATGCAAATTTCTGCCTGGCCTATTTGGACAGACAATCAAAAAGCAAACACAGATGTACTTGGCATCCTGAGCAAAAATAAATCCAGGAATCCCAGCAGCTCACAAATTTCACATCTCAGAAAAATGTAGTCAGCCCATATTATTTTATTTTTTTTTAAATTACCTCTTTATGGTTTGTGGAGGTAAAAAAAGCTTTGAGCCACATTTTTACACAATCAGCGCTATGAAAACCAGTGCTGAGCTGAGATTTTTTTTTTTTTTAATAAATCTGCAGGCTTCCTCCTACTCAATTAGTTTCTGTTTGCTACCAGCATGAAATATGCTTTTATTCTCCTTGAAAATATGACAAACTACCCTTTAAACAGCACAAGAAGATGTATCAAGGATATTGCTAGTGAAATGAACAGCAGTAAGATTATCTACTGAAAAGCAGAAAATACTGTGTCCAGTTGGAGCACTGGGTCCAGTTCTGGGCTCCCCAGTTCCAGAAGGACAGGGAACTGCTGGAGAGGGGACAGCAGAAGCTACAAAGATGGTGAGGGGCCTGGAGCATCTCTCTTAGGAGGAAAGGCTGAGGGACTTGGGTTTGTTTAGTCTGGAAAAGAGAAGGCTGAGGGGGATCTAATCAACACCTATAAATACTTCAAGGGTGGGTGTCAGGAGGATGGGACCAGTCTCTTTTCAGTGACGCCCAGGGACAGGACAAGAGGTGATGGGCACAAACTGGAATATAAGAAGTTCCATCTAATCATGGGGAGGAACTTCTTCACTGTGAGGGTGGCAGAGCCCTGGCAGAGGCTGCCCAGGGAGGTGGTGGAGTCTCTGTCTCTGGAGACATTCCAACCCCACCTGGACACGTTCCTGTGGGACCTGCTCTGGGTGGACCTGCTTTGTCAGGGGGTTGGACTAGATGATCTCCAGAGGTCCCTTCCAGGCCCGTATCATTCTGTGATTCTGTGAAAGCTCCCTCTTGTTCAGAGACCGTATCCCCAGAAAGACGTGGGATTTGCTGGTCTGGAGTCCTTCCATCAGCTCTGCCACATCACTCCAGAGGGGTTAAACCTCAAGTCACTTTTGTTCTGATGCAAAATGACTCTTCATCAGCTGCAATTTTTGTTTGAGGGCGGAACTACAAATGAGGCCAAGCAAAGCTATGATTTAAATACTGAGTTATTTAGCCCACTTTGCTTGACTCCTCTGACAGCTGCACGACAGGAAGAACTACCCTGCAGATCCTGAAGTCCATTGCCTGCTTTTGTTTCATATGGACAAGCTTCCAGGCAAAATGGTTTGTCAAATAAAATCTTCAGGGCCAGCGCAAGGGACAGTTTGGGTGGCCCCTATGCTTTCATGAAAGAGGAATAAAAAAAAAACCACAGATACACCCTTGGGAAAAAAAAAAAAGCAAATAAACTGGTGCTAGCCAACAGCAGGTGCTTCAAGGAACATCTGAGGACATCCCTCAGGGAGGCTAAATGGGATGGTCTGCTCCCTCATTTCCACCCCGACAGCCAGGTACAGGCAGTGAAGATGATCTGGAAGGAGTTTTAAGTGCTTGTAACGTGTCTCATGTTCCATATACCCAAAGGTCCTGCCTCTGCTGTCTCTTCCCAGGCTTGCGTGACAAGCGGAAGATAGAGCTAAACACTGTCATTCTTCATACTGTAGCTTCTTAAAAATAGCCTTGGACACGTTAAAGTTGATGCGGTGGATGGGAGCAGCTTCTCTGCTCTGGGAAAATCAGTAGTGCAAATACATAATTTATTGCTGCTTTTCTGCATTTTTTAGTTATGAGCTCACAGAAAACAGTTGTTCGACATAGCGGTAGTGAAGAGATGGGCGTAGGCTTAGAGTTGTGGCCCGAGATTTGTAGTTCCTGTGATTTTTTTGGTATGAGACACAAACAAGTCAGGATTTATCATGGAACATGTAAATGTCCATTAATGTTACCAGCAGACAGCTGGAAATTGTGACTGTTAGCATTAGAGCCTTCAGTTAGATCAAGTAATTTATGGACACGGAGCCAAGAGCTCTTTTAAGATCTCCTTGACAGTCCTTGGTGAAGTCCTGCCTTGGTCAGGCTTCAGATACCCAAAAATGGCTCAATATTTTCTTGTGTTGAGCTGTTGGGAACTGGTGCTTTGCTCCCCCGTGTGCTGCTTTTCTTTGTCTTTGGTAAATCTAACATGAAAACTTCCTTTGAGAGTGTGGTGGTGGTGAGTAACAGCAGCAGAAGGGTACTGAGGGGCAAGTTGAGTCTTTGCCAGGAGAAGAGGACATCTCCATGAGCGCTTCTCCCATGTGTCGGCTCTGAAGTTCCAGTAGAGTCCTTTGAAACACCAGTATGGCCCACAGGCACGTACCAGCCACAGGGTGCAACCACATCTTGTTCTCATTGCTCCAGGGTTTCCAAACAGAGGAATCAACGTGGTGTTTTCCTGGTAGGAATGGATGCATCAAGGTTTTATCTTCCTGATGTGGAAAACAGTTTGTCAGAGTTATTTAGATGCTGAAGATCCAAATTCAGAACAACATTCAGCACAGAATCTCCCTGGAATTTTGACTTTGCCTTTTAAGGGAAAGATTAAATCTCTAAATAAAATTTAATCTTCCTCCAAGGAAGATTAAACCCTCAGAAAAACCCAGCCCAGGGGGCTTGATAGGTTTTCTGGGTAGAAGATGGCATTTTAAGTTTGAGGTCCTTCAAATTGTATTTTAGCTTGGGCTCAAGCAGGCCTTTTGCAGCAGTAAGAAACAGTTGCTTTTGTGTCCAAATCTCCAGTAGCCCAGAGAGGACTTGAAGTAGTCAGTGAAGAAGAGCTGCTGGCCTCCTGTCCTGCCATGGTCACAGACTTGTGTCTACTATGTTTGGGGACTCCTGAGGCAGCTGCAGTTTAGGTGGGTTTGGGGTAAGTGTAGAAGTAATGTATTTCTAAGGTGAACAGTAAGGGGTTGCTTTAGTCATCCAAGGACATCCAAAGTCTTACAGCAAAGGAGCTTGGGTTCCCTTTGCTGGATTGTGTGAGGAACAACAACTTATCTGGACAAACATCTCTTTTCCGGAGTGAGATTAATTGTTGGAAAGTTATGGGAAGGAGTAGCTGCTACAAGGATATGTTATGTTGGTGTCCCATCTCCTTAGCTCTGCATGTCATCTACTGCCTACCCACCTTCCCGTATAAATTCTCTGAAGACATGCTGCTTTTTTGGGTCCCTCTCATATTTAATTCTTCTCATTTTGTGGTGTCCATCTCTTTTGGCAGATGGTCCCTGCAAGTTCTGTGCTCCAGGCAGGAGACATGATCAGGGAGGGCCATGGTGACACAGGAAAGGACCTTCCAAGAGGAGGAGGTTCTCAGTGGCCAGAACCTGGGGATGGAGCCCAAGGCTGCTTTTCCATTGAGGCTCCATGGGCTCTAGCAGCCCTGAGGGCAACCTGAGACCTTGAGTGTTCCGTGCTTCCTGGTGTTTGCATAGTTCAATACTTTATCAGTTCTTAACAGGTTCTTGTACATCAAATTTGAACAGCTGCTCCTGTAGCCCCAGGGAGCAGTCTAATGTATATTAGACTGAAGCTGTGTGTCATGAGCTGGAGAAGCTGAAGCTCACTGGGCTCAGAAGCACCTTCCACCCAACCCTCCCAGCTTTTCCAGGGTCTGCCAAGTCCACCAGCTTCTCCATCCTGGAAACTCCTCCATGAAGCATCAACTTTGGGTTGCTCTGTCCGTGCTCTACTCCTGAACCCGGAGTGACATATTTGGGCTCAGTGTCCCTATGTTAGACCCAGAAATGTGGGGAAAAAACCCACAAAAAATGCAGACTTCTTGCAGAGGATCTTCCTTTCCAGAGGACTGAAGGATGGAGGTGCAGAGGGACAGAGGGCTTTAAAAACACCTGGCCTCTGGTGTAGAGCTTGGTTTTCTGGCATTAGATGCATCCTCCAGTGGCTTTCTCAGTGCATCCACCTGCCTATATGGTACAGAATGCAAAGCAGGACAAGGGGGAATGGTTTTACACTGAAAGAGGGGAAATTTAGGTGAGATTTCAGGAAGAACTTATTTGCTCTGAGAGTGGTGAGAGCCTGGCCCAGGTTGCCCCAAGAAGCTGTGGCTGCCCCATCCCCCTGTTTAAGACCAGGTTGGATGGGGCTTGGAGCACCCTGGTCTGGTGGGAGGTGTCCCTGCCCATGGCAAGGGGGTTGGAACTGGATGACCTTTAAGGTCCCTTCCCACCCAAACCATTCTGTGATTCTACCTCCATGAGTGGAAGGAACAGGCTTTCTTTGCTCAAGGCAGCTGCCTCCTGGGGACACCAACCCCTCCTCAAAAAGCTTTTGCTTTTTATTTGAAAAAAAAAAAAAGCAACAAACAAACAGAAAAGCAAACCAGCCGCTTTTCCTGCTGTAGTCTCCTGCTCTGTTCATCTCTTTTTATGCTCTGCTCATGCAGAATTTTAGTCTGGAAGCTTGGTCTGGCTCTCAGCTTGGCTTCAGTGATGGTGGTTGTATGGTTTAAACTCTCAGATCTCCATTGCTTAAAGTCAGGCTCTATGATGGTGACATCTGGGTGGCTTTTGGGTTTGTTTGTCACCAGGGGCGCTCCTGTTTTGGTGGTGAATCAAATCCAGTCCTATTAAGTGAGATACTGGGGAGGACTTAGGTCATTTCCAGCCACGAGTGATGATGATCTTAAAAGGTTCCTTCCAGCCTAGGTGATTCTGTGATGCTGGCGTGGAAGCCTTAGGATCATAATTGTTTTCCAGGATCTCATGTGTCTCCAGGGTCCCCATCAGCAGGTGGTTGGACAACGCTGCTGCCTTTGGTTTGAGAAATAAGGTGATCTACGGGACTTAACAAACACGATGGGACCCAACCAGCCATTAGTCAGAGCTCACTCCTCCTCTGCCTCTCGAATACGTGCTGCTGATGTGTCTTTTTGTCTTTTCTCTCCCATGCAGAATACATTCAGAAATATGCAACAGAAGAAGCACTAAAAGAACAGGAAGAAGGCACCGGGGACAGCTCGTCTGAGAGCTCCATGTCCGACTTCTCTGAAGATGAGGCTCAGGATATGGAGTTGTAGTAGAAGAGGCAACCTGCTTTTCAGAGAGACTCTAATTTCCTAACCATGAGAAGCAGACTATAATATTCATATTTAAACAAAGCAATTTTTTTTATTACTAAACAAGGTTTTTATGAATAATAGCATTGATATATATATATCACCCTTTAGATCTTTTGATTTTTTTTTTTTGGGGTTTTTCTTTTTGGGTTTTGTTTTTTTTTTTTGGTTTTTGTTTTTCTTGGTCATTTCTCGAGCCCGAGGTGCATAGCATATTCCCACATTCCATTTTGGTAGCAATATGCAGCCCCAATGCATGCATTCAGATTCCATTTGGCCAAGTCAACCTGGGAGCTACTGAAAACAGCTGCCCTGGTAGAAGGGAGGGGAGTTTAACAAAGAGGTTTGCTTTCTTATCCATGATTTTTTTTCCAAAGACACCACCTTGGATGCTCTAACGTGGAACAGCGTTGGTTTGTGTGGGGTTTTTTTTTGGGGGGTTTCTTGGTTTTTTTTTTTTGTGAAGTCTATCAAAATCTGGGAGATGATGTACTAAACCGTGTAGATCAGAACAGTGGAATAAAAGGTGCTCCTTCAGGTCAACCTTGCTGATCGTATTTTACCTGGAGTCACATTTAAAAAAAACAAATAAAAACAAACATTACAAATGCATGGAGCTCTTCAGAGCATTGAAGCTTAAAAGTTTTGACTTGGATTTTAAGTCCTTTTTTATATGTGGACTCCTGCCTGCCCTTCTGAACTGTAGGGACTGACAACCACTGGTCTGTTGGGGACTTTGGAAAAAGCCTTCATCTGGATGTTACTCACTTTCTTGGTCTCTGGATTACGAGCTGTTCCCTTTTTTGGGGGAGGAAAAAAGAAACAAAACCACAAACAAAACAAAAAAACACCAAACCACAAAGGATGCTCTCGGAACAGCGCTTTGATTTAGCTGGAGCACACGTGAAGTTCAAACTCTTACTTTTCTCATAGTTTTGAGACTGCTGCCCTTTAAAAGGCTTCAAGTTTGCTCTTTTTTAATTATTTTTTTTTTCTTTCTCTTGCCTGAAGTATGGTTAAACACCTCGCAAACACTCGCCTGTCTCCTGAGAGGGTCCTCTCTCCAGATGGATTAGCCTCGCTGAGAGCTTCAGATCCACGAAGATCGGCCCGTTGGCTGTTTCCACGAATCCACCGGTGCTGATTTTTATTTTCCTTTTTTTTTTTGTTCTTGGTTGGGTTTTTTTGCCTTTCCCCCCCACCCCACCCCACCCCTTCTGCACCAGCTTGGTAGCCATCTGCTTGTGTGTGTGTACAACGGGATTACATTTTCTTGAAAGTT
>JAOWAS010000001.1:1101888-1112148 GCA_028565315.1 Scolopax rusticola | reverse complement strand
CTCATCCAACCCCCTGCCAAAGCAGGTCCTCCTAGAGCAGGTTGCACAGGAACACATCCAGGCAGGTTTTGAATATCTCCAGAGAAGACGTTCAAAGCTTCAAGCTTCTCCTCATCCTCCTTGTACCTAAATACCAGGGGAGCCAATTCTTCACCTACAGAGGTGCATGCAGAGATCTCAGCTGATGTCCAGAGAGGCCCAGCTCCCCACAGCACAGATGGGTTGTTTGGTAGCCAGCGATGGACTCACCAAAATACCAAGAAGCCTCGTGACTTACAAACACTCTCTTGTAGAGGAGGGTTTTCCCAAAATCCATGTCTTGTATTCAGCATATTGTAAAATAAAGGAAGGAGAAAGTGACAGACCAACCAACATTGTGATCGCTTGGTTGGTTCAGGGGCCATCAGATGTTCCTGAGTTGTCTGCTTGTTTTGGGGGGGTTTTATTTGCTTTGTTTTTTTAAGTTAAATAATTTAGAGGACTCACTTCATAGAATCATAGAATTGTCTAGGTTGGAAGGGACCTTTATATAGTCCAACCATCAACCTAACTAATAAAAAAAACATCACTAACCCATGTCACTAATCACCGTGTCAACAATTTGAGAAGGCCAATTCTACATACCCACACTCAAAAATAATCCCTCTGCCTCATTTTCTAATTTCTAATTTTTCTAATTTCTTTCAAAGGACTGGAAACGCTCCTGGTTTTGGGGGTTTGGTGTGGTTTGTTTTTTTTAACTTTGGCAGCCCATTTTCTGTTTGATCCCCCACAACGGAGTCAGGACCTATTCCTTATCGGCAGCCCTGCTCCACACAGGAACCCAGCACGTAGAACTTTGTCTGATGCTATACAGTGTAAAAAGAAAATAAAAATTTAAAAAAAAAAAAGAGGTGAAAAAAAAAATATATATATTCTGTCTCATCATTCAAGCTGGTCAAACCTTCCTTTAACTTCAATGAAATATTGTTCCATACTTGGCAAGCTGAGGGGTTGGGTAGCGTTGTGGTTGTGGTTTTTTTCCAAGAAAATGTGCAACACCTCCCTCCCTTTCTTCCACTCTTTTTGTAAAGTTGACAAGCATCTGGAGTTTAATATGCCCTTAATGGATTCAAGCCTCCACTGTAAATAAGTCGTTTGCTTTGCATTAAACAACCAGCACCACACGCTGGCACTTTTGTTTGGGGAGGCGATTGTGGGGAGTTAAATCAACGGGGCTCCTGTGATCCCCTGTGTGGATTCTCCTGCGGCAGCACCGTGGGCCACGGGGTGGCTGATCAGTGGCCCAGTGGCCCCCTGCTAAGCCCCTCCTTGCAGCTCTCCGGTGGCGTTCAGCCAGCACAGACCCTGCTACAAAACGGGCCTTGAAATCAAATTTTAGCCATTTCCTGCTCAGGTCGCTTTTCTCCTTCTCCTGAGCATGGAGAACCACGGTGCTTACTCACTAAATGCTGCTTCTTCGACGATGATGGGAGGAGGCAGTGATGATGCTCAGTGTTATCCTCCTGCTTGTCCCCATCCTTCGGCCACCGTAGCAAGGCAGGAGCGGAGTTTCGCAGGGTGGGTGGCAAAGATGCTGGTGGTGGCTCAGGATGGGCTTCACAAACCTGCCCAGGGTTTATGCTGTAGTGGGTAAGGTGGACCATCCCACCCCGATTTATTTTTGCAGAAACACAGAGTGATACGGGGTTGGAAGGGACCTCTGGAGATCATCTAGTCCAACCCCCTGACAGAGCAGGGGCACCCAGAGCAGGTCCCACAGGAACGTGTCCAGGCAGGGTTTGAACGTCTCCAGAGAAGGAGACTCCACCACCTCTCTGGGAAGCCTCTTCCAAGGCTCTGCCACCCTCACACCAAACAAGTTCCTCTTCATCTTTAGGTGGAACTTCTTAGTTTGTGCCTGTTCCCTCTTGTCCTGTCACTGGGCACCACTGAAAGAAGACTGTCCCCATCCTCCTGATACCCACCCTTTAGGTATTTAGAGGTGTTGATGGAATCCCCCCTCAGTCTTCTCTTCTCCAGACTAAAGAGACCCAAGTCCCTCAGCCTCTGCCAGGGCTCTGCCACCCTCACACCAAACAAGTTCCTCCTCACGTTCAGATGGAACTTATGTCCCAGTTTGTGCCCGTTCCCTCTTGTCCTATTACTGGGCACCACTGGAAAAAGACTGGCCCCATCCTCTTGACACCCACCCTTTAACTTTTTATAACCATTGATGAGATCCCCCCTCAACCTTCTCCAGGCTAAAGAGACCCAAGCCCCTCAGCCTTTCCTCATCAGAGAAATATTCTAGACCCCTTACCGTCTTCATAGGTCTTAAGAACTTCATGGTTTTAAGAACTACCAACTGTTTGCAGCTCATCCATCTCCCTGCCACAGCGACCTTCGGCACCAGCATCATCTCACAAGAGGGAGGAATCTGAAATACCTTTGATGATCCAGGCCAACATGACGTGAAGGATGTTTTTTTCACTCAACAAGGTTTCATGCTTCATGTATTCAATCAGATTAAAAAGCACTTCCTATGCACTTAGTACCTAAGAATGTTTTATTTAAAAAGCTGTTTCAGACTTCCGCCTGTACGTCCAGCTAAAAGTCTAAATTCCCCACGAAGGCAGCCTGGAATAATTCATAAGTGAAAACTGATCCAGCAAGAAATAAATCATTTGCCATTTACTAATAAAATCAAATCCTGTTTGGATGTAATTATACCTTTGATATTGTCTGGTATTGCTTTTTGCTCTTCTGGCACAAAGTTCTCTACTCATTTTTTTTTAAAGTGAGTACATACCTCCCGATACAGCTGGTTTCTAACCAGCAGATTTCAATGGTTCCACTAAACATGAAGGACCAACCTCATTCAGAAACAACAGCAACACAAACTAAGAGATCATCCACCATGATTTCCATGAGGAGCCATGACTGAAATCACTGGTGTTCATCAAACCTCATTAGTCTAAAATAGCCAGAAATGGTCAGGTTTTGATAGCCCCCGAGATGATTGTCTGAATTAGAGGAGCTACCAACCTCCAGTTGAGGGTAGGAGAGAGGACAACCTCAGAGAGATGGCCAGTCTTGGCCTGGGACTATTTCTCCTCTATCTGAGACTGGCTGGTACCTGGAAGTCACATCTCATGCAGAGAGGTCTACCTCCCAGCCAGGCTTAACGAACATGGACATAGAGCTCTTTTGCAGCATTTCTTGATGACGTTGGTTAAGAAACCACTTCTAGGTGAGATCTGAGATGGCAGAAGGTCTCTACCAGCCAATTACAACTACACTGGCTTTCACGTGTACAACTTGCAACCCAAAACACACCGGGAACCCTCCACCTCCCACCATTTGGCCAAGCAAGTCCCAGACCTTCCCCTGGTCTTTCCTCCATGGGGAGGAAAGAAAGAGGATGTTCACATCCTCCCTAGCAGGAGGTTTCAGACTCCCAATAGCAGAGACTTAACTCTTTCCATGATGCCCACCCATCACGTTCCACTGGTGTTTCTCACTTAAATACCGTTAATTCACCTTCAGGATAAATTTGATACCATTCTTGTACGAAATTATGCCCAGAGGGAATTACCACGGCGGGTTTGATAAGGAAACAACACAATTCCTCAGGGACAGGATTCATTCATATCTTAATTATTACCCAATTTATTTAAAAATCCCCATTGAAATCCCAAATATCCTGCATTTCCACGGCCGTGGAAAAAGCCTTCCCTTGCTCCTCCCGCTGGCCTACACCTCAATCCAATAAAAAATGGATTTATTTTTTTTTTTTTTATTCTGGTGAAGCTCACGTGGCTCCAGAAGCCGTGGAATGTTTTAGACGGGACTGACTTTCTGGGACTTGAGATGTTGCCTCATCTCAGCAGCAACAACCGATACCCCACACAAAGGCAAGATAAGACACGTCGGTTGAGACCTCTCCTGGACATCTTATTTCACCCCAGCTCATGGTGACACGTGGCTGGTCACCACGTGTCAGCAGAGACACAGTAACTCAAGCCGTAAGAGGAACTACAGAAACCAGCTCCCATTCCACAGCATCCTCCTGTGGCATAATATTAGGATAACGATCCGATTCATTAGGATGGGGGGGAAAAAAAATATAAAATATTCAAAATTCCCTACGCTACCAGTCTCTGTACGAAAAGCCCCAAAATAAAACTGATTCTAGCAAACAAACCCCAAAGCCCTTCTATTAACGTGCACTTTTTTATCAGCATCTCACAGAAAAGAGCAAACACATCCCCCTGCAGGAAAAACTTCACAGGCAGAAAGTCTGGAAAAGAAACAAATAGGATTTTACACAAATTTATTCGGCACACAAACTCCTATTTGCTGCTGAAGTTTCTGCTGAAAGCCACCATTTAGGTGATGTGACAGGACATTCATTTCATGATGTATGATGCAATCTGCAATTGGTCTTTTTTTGCAGCTTAACTTCATGTATTTAGCACCAAAAGCTGGGGGGAATGTCAGGATGAGGTGGTTTCTACCTGGAGACTCTTCTTGGCCTTCGGCATGAAGGCGATGGAGAGCATTTGGAGGACCTCACCACAACGCTCCACCAAGGTGAGAAGGAGCAGACGCCTGGTCTTCCTCCTGCCTGGGCCAGCAGGGAGCAGAAGCACCACATCGGAGAGAACATGAACCCAAAACACACTTATCAATTACCCCAGCAGCTGAACTGGGCTGGACTGGGTGCCCAAGCAGTTTCTCTTCAGTTGCTTGCCTCAACCACAGCCATGATAATTGATGAACAGCACGTTCAAAGCACAGCATGTACATGCAGAAGGAGTCCACTTTTTTTTTTTCCCCAAATTTTAAGCAATTCACTTAAATTAAAAATAAATATATATATACAAAGTAGTACAATGGGATCAGTCCTCCAAATGAAGACACCAAGGACAAGGGTAGTGCAGGCCCAACACGTGGAAGCCCAGGAGAAGGGCAACCACCACATCCCAGCCCGTTGGCCAGCGAGTGTAATCCAAAACTGGAAGACAAACTACACCATAAAATCACAATCCACGGGGGTAGAATTCTCATTTAACATTCCCGTGGGCCCCCCACCCCAACATTTGGGGTGCAATACGCGGGGGTGACTCTCCCTTACCCGTAACATCCAGAGCAGAACCTTCTTCCCTAAAATTATTTTGTAGGATACGTAGTTCTGACCCGAGTCTGGGAAGCGTAACACGAGATAAACCTTGGCATTCTCCAAGGTAATACTTTTGTCAGCTTACATGTTCTTTCATTTTATTTAAAGAACCCCACAGAAATCCCAATTTCAAATTATTTTACTTTCCGGGCATGGCCCAGAAGTCATCGTAGCAGCGTGTAGGCAGCTTAATCATCTCTAGCCAATACGGCTTTTTTAATTAACAGGCAAAAAGCCGCCTTTTAAGAATTACTGACCCAATAAGAGCAACCTCTGAGAGAGCTGCTATTTTACTGATGGCTGACAGCATTCCTGGCACCACACAGCCCTCACCCCAACAGGATTACTGCCCAAAAGACAGGCTGGCTGCACGAAAGGTGCAAATGTTCCCAGTTTTTAATCCTCTTTTATCGAGGATTAGCGGTTATACTGGGCTACCACAGAAAAAAACCCAACCAAAAACCCAAACATAATGGAAGTTGTGTTTTAACCGAGGGATTTGGTGAGGGGGTGATGATGTGACACACCGTGGCCTCGTCTAGACCGAGGCTCGGAGATGGGAAGCATCACACTAAAGGCAATGTCCTGCATGGATGAGGTCCACGTTGGCCAGGTGGAGCACCTTAAGGACTTGGTCCTCAACATCATATTAATTCATAGAATGGTTAGAGTTGGAAGGGACCTTAAAGACCACCCAGTTCCAACCCCCTGGGCAGGGAGAGATGGGCAGGGACATCTCCCACTAGACCAGGTTGCTCAAAGCTCCACCTAGCCTGGTCGTGAACACCTCTAGGGATGGCGTATCCATTGCTTGGACGCAGTCCCAACCACATTTAACGATTGAACTTCCACCCTAAAATGGGCCCACCCCTCGTTGATGGTTCTGTTAACCAGGGAGATGTTTAATACCCTCTG
Organism: Scolopax rusticola; assembly: GCA_028565315.1. NCBI lineage: Eukaryota > Metazoa > Chordata > Aves > Charadriiformes > Scolopacidae > Scolopax > Scolopax rusticola. The sequence continues at coordinate 1,106,069 of JAOWAS010000001.1, read as the reverse complement.
CTTGATCCTAACCCCAGAATCAGTTACCTCAGTGTGACTATAATTGGTTTTAGGAAGGGGGGATGGTGCCACCTTCATGGGATGAGGAAGGGAACAGGTATTCAACTTGTGAGCGCAGAAGACCCCAGGCAATGGACTAAGCAGTTCTCCCAGACCATGAAAAAACCAAACAAACAAAACAAGGGGAAAAAAAAAATCACCCAAAAAAACCCCAACCACCAGAACTCTCTCTTCTCCCGAGTTTAATACTTTTACCCTTTCAATTAATTTACCCTCTGATCCCAAAATACATCCTGAGCAAACAAAAAGATTAGGAACCTGGGCCATTCTGCCTTAAAAATAAATTAAAAAAATTAAATCCTGTAGGGAAAATCCATACCACAATAGGATATGTTTCCAACATCTTATTCTGCCTAAATTTGGGGTGGTTTTTTACCTACATCTGTTTCAGAGGAAGGGGCTGTACATTCACAGGCAGTCTCTGATGTCAGCTCCTGGTATCTGCCTTCACAAAGGGAAGAATTTGGGGATTCTCCTGCAGGCTCAGGGAAACTGGCATCTCGAGTTACCCTGCGGTGTCCTTCAGGGTGTCTGAGGTGACAGAGCACAGTGAGGCTCGAGGCTCAGTTCAGTGCCAAAAAATGGGATACCTCCTCCCCTTAGCACCTGGAACTGGGAAAAAGTAAAGGATGGCTTTCCTTCCCAGTTTCCTGTGGTTCAAGAACACATCTGCTTGTTTGCCCCGCAAAAGAGCACGGATGAGGGGGGGGAAAACTCCCCAGCAAAACTACTGGAAACTGAGGAGAAAAGCCCCTGAAAAGGAAAAGTGTCACCTCTGTAAAGGAAGCTCAAAGTATGTGAGAAAATCCACTGTGTGTTCCATTTGCAGCTGCACATTGTGCAGGATTAAGATATGCATTTTCTGGGGTGGGGGGAAAGTGCATCTACAGCTCAACTAGATCAAAGAGATTTGTCCACGAGTTATTTAAGCCTTAAGTACCTGCACGCTGAATTTTAATGCTGTTTCAAACGTTTTTCTCTCTAGTGTTGACAAAGAGCCTCTTAAAGCGGCCACCGCGCTCTCCAAGCGTCCTGCTGTCTTCTGCAGAGGCAACACTCAAGACCCAAAATGCTTGTTAAAAGATGAAGCAGGGTTATAACAATCACACGCACGAGTACATCTGTGAATATTTCTTTTGACTGAGCAGAGCTATTTCCTTCTGTCTCAGTTTGAGAAGGGGCACGGGTCAGTACAGCTCCCAGGAACGCTACTCCACCATCCTCTCAAGCTTCCCACGCACCCGGAGAACATCCGAGATGGAGCCACCAGGTTTTCCAGCCCTGACCCACCTGAAATCAGCACTCGAGGGGAGGCTTTTCCTGCTCTGAATGCACAGCCGGATACACAAATCCCACAGGAATTCTAAGTTTTCAGAGTTCTTGCAAAGCACAACCGTGGTTTTGAAAATACACGATCGCACACTGAAAATGGACCGGGAATTTTTATTCGTGGCTACATTTTGTACTTTAGATGTCTTTCACGTTTCTCCACCACCACCTCCTCCTCCTCCATCTACATATGTTTCTTGTTATCAAGGTTTGAGTATTGCAGCTATCACAGCGTTTCCTTCTTGAGCAAGACACCCAATCTACTGATTTACCTGGCAATTGCCATCGATACTCACGATGCAGAAATAATGAATCTGAAAAAAAAACCCCAACTTGCAACACAAAGCAATTATGAGAAGAGTTTTGAACCAGCTGGCTCTTTCTGGGGAGGAAGGGGAGCAGCTCTAGTTGAAGTCCCTTCATGGAATGATACAGGGTTGGCAGGGATGTCTGGAGATCATCCAGTCCAAGCCCCTGCCAGATCAGGTCCACCCAGAGCAGGTCCCACAGGAATGTGTCCAGGCGGGTTTGAATGTTTCCAGAGAAGGAGACTCCACCACCTCTCTGGGCAGCCTCTTCCAGGGCTCTGCCACTCTCACAGAAAAGAAGTGCCTCCTCATGTTGAGATGGAACTTCTTATGTTCCAGTTTGTGCCCATTTTCTCTTGTCCTGTCCCTGGGCACCACTGGGAAAAGACCAGCCCCATCCTCTTGACACCCAACCTTGAAGGATTTTGAGGGGTTAGTCAGATCCCCCCTCCCTCTGCTCTTCTCCAGACTCAGCAGTCACAAGTCCCTCAGCCTTTCCTCAACAGAGAGATGCTCCAGACCCCTCAGCATCTTTGTACCCTCTGCTGTCCCCTCTCCAGCAGATCCCTGTCCTCCTTGAACTGGGGAGCCCAGCACTGGTCCCAGTGCTCCAGCTGGGGCCTCCCCAGGGCAGAGCAGAGGGGCAGGATGACCTCCCTCCACCTGCTGACCACACTCTTCTTGATGCCCCCAAGGATGCCATTGGCCTTTTTGGCCACCAGGGCCCCTTGCTGGCTCCTGGTCATCCTGGTGTCCACCAGGACTCCCTGGTCTTTCTCCCCAGAGCTGTCCCCAGAGCCCCAGCCTGTCCTGGTGCAGGTGGTTATTCCTCCCCTGCACTTGCCCTTGTTGAATTCCATCAGGTTTCTCTCCACCCAACTCTCCAGCCTGTCCAGGTCTCGCTGGGTGGCAGCACACCCCTCCATCTCAGCCCCCCGGGGGGGTGTCCGTGTCTCTGCGTGTGCCGTGGGGCTCTGGGAAGGGGCCGCGTTCCTGCACCGCAGCAACCCCGCTCTCCCGGGGGTTGTGAAAGGTCGGGGCCTGCTCTGAGGAGCGGCTCAGGGGAGCTGGTTCCTCTCTGCCAGGGGGGAGGCGCTGGGGGCCGTGGCGGTGGCGTGAGCTCTCTGGCCGCCGAGCGAGGCGGTGGGTTCATGGCGAAATGGGCTGTTGCAGAGGAGCGTTTCCCTCAGGAGCTGGAGAAAGAGGAGAGGAGGGACAGGCGGCTGGGCCTTCGGGGAGGCTGGGGACGAGTGTTGCCTTCCCCCTGCCCCTGGGAAGGAGCTTAGGTCTGGGAAAGAAATTGTATTGGAGAAGCAGCGATGAGATGGTGCCCAGTCTGTCCGTCCCCAGGCCTTCTAACCGGGAGCCATCCAGGCCCGCTCCCAGCAGGAGCCATGTCCCACAGGAGAGCCTGTGGAGCTGCTGCAGCTCCTCTGCTGGGCACGGCAGGGGTGAGCTCTTCCCATTCCCCGGGGGGTGCCGGGTCCTGGAGAGCCCTCCTGTGCCACGGCGCGGCTCTTGGGGCTTGCTGCCACCTTCTGCCAGCAGCCCAGGAGGTGCCAGCTCGTTTGGCAGCTCTCGTTCCTCCCATTGCCCCGTGGCCCCACGTGTCGTTACTGGGCGCTCGTCCCTCTTCCCGCAGCAGCCGGGCTCCAGCCTGTGGTTGGACACGCTGCCCCGTGGGGTCCCACTGGTCGTCCTGGCCACATGTCCTGGGGAAACTGGGGCTGCTCGTACGGCTGGTCCTCGATGCTTGTGCTCGGCCCTTGCTGGGGTGGCCGCCCGGTGACCGGCCCTGTGTTCTCTTGCAGAGGACGATCTCCCTGGGAGCCGGGGACCGGCAGGTGATCCAGACCCCCATCAACGACTCGCTTCCCGTCAGCAGCTGCAGCGTGGCCCTGCTCTTCCGCCAGCTCGGTGAGACTCGTCCCCACACCTCCTTCTCACCGGGGCCGCTGCCAAAGCCAGCTGGCCGCCTCCTGGCCTTGGAGTTCCCCATGTCCCTTCCCACCGCGTTCCTCAGTCCACTGCTTGGCAGCTCAGGGCTCCCCTCCAGCTGCAGCCACCTCCGACTGAGCCCTCCCCGGCCCCGACCCTCTCCCAGGAGGGCAGGAACAAGGCAGCTCAGGCACAGACCTGGCCAGATCTCACGGGAAACTGCCTGGGGGGCAGAAAGGAGTGCCCGGAGCTCTGTTGCAATTAGCCTTGTGCCTCTAATTAAGGGACAGACACTGGCAGCTCAGGAGAGCCGCTGAGCACCTCTCAGAAGAAGGGATTCCCCGGGGGAGCGTGTACGTAGAGACATAGAGTAGTCCAGGTTGGAAGGGACCTTTCAGACCATGGAGCCCACCCATGGCCCCAGCCCTGCCAAACCCCCCCTGACCCATAGCCCTCAGCACCACGTCTGCCCGGCTTGGAAATCCCTCCAGGGATGGCGACTCCACCACTGCCCTGGGCAGCCTCTGCCAAGGCTCCACAGCCCTT
>JAOWAS010000001.1:1083849-1095518 GCA_028565315.1 Scolopax rusticola | reverse complement strand
GGGGGAGAGGGAGAGAGGGGGGGAGGAGGAGGACGTATGGCGTCATAGCCCGGCGCCGCCGCCATGATGAGGAGGGCGAGAGCCGCGACGAGGCAGGCGGGCGGGCGGGCGGCGGCGGGGCCGCCATGTGCGGGAGGTCGGGGCGGCGGAGGGGCTGAGGGCGGAGGAGATGGCGGTGGGGAGCCGAGCGGGAGAGTGGGGCGGGTTGCCCCAGCGGCGCCATGTTGGGGAGGTCGCGGTGCTTGGCCCCCGCGGGGAGTAGAGGCGCGGAGGGGGGGCGAGGGGGCGTCGGCGCCATCTTGGGGAGGTCGCGGCCGTTCCTTTCTCCCCTCAGCGAGGAGGTGCGAAGGGGCTTCGGACGACAGAACCCTGAGGGGATGGCGGGCCGGGCAGAAGGACCCTGCTTGGGCCGCGCGGGACCTGGCTTCTCAACTGAAGGAACTGCAGTGACACTCACGTTATTCTGTGGAAAAAAGCCCCTTTAAAACTATCCCAGCCTGGCCTGTGCTGGACCCAGCACCTCAGCTGAGGGGGTTGCGTTCACAATCGCGTTATTCTGGGGAAAAAGCCCCTTTACCTCTTTAAAACCATCCCAGCCTGGGCTACGCTGGAGCTGGCACCTCAGCCAGGTGGGCTGCAGTCACAACCATAGGTTTTGGGGTGGGTTTTTTTGGTGGAAAAACATCGTTTTAAACCATCCCAGCCTGCTTCTAGGCTACGGCTTTTCTGCCTGCGCGCTGTGGCGTTTTGGTGGTGGGAGAAACAACCGCCCTGGTGGTTTTGAGGGTAGGAGAAACCCTGTTACTGAGCTAATCTGGGGTTAAAAATAAAATAAAATAAAAAAAGATCAAAATAACACGCTGGGAGGCCAGCGGGGTGTGCAAGGGACCATCTGTTTGAAGCCGTAAATCTTTGCCCGCTCCCGGCGAGGGCTGTCGGCGCGAAGCAGCTGTGGCTCCTGCAAAACACGGCTTGGTCTCCTGCCATGGGGACGGGTGTCCCTTCTACACACAAGAAACCGGTGAGAAGACCAGCTCAGCAGACTTCACCACCTGCTTTTTTCACCCTGAACACAGTCCCCAAAGACTCCCGTTTCTGCTGTGGGTATCGATGGACTGAACTCAGTTTTAGCCCCACTAATTACCCTTCCTGGTCTATGGAAGCTGATGATTCCTTCTATTATTGTATTAGGCCTCAGAGACATCTCTTAGACTCGTGGCTTTGTTTTGGGGGAAGGTGTTAGTGTTTGAAGGCTGTTGCTGTCCCCAAGCAGCCTGGGGTTTTCAACAGGAACCTAAAATAAAAGGAGGAGGATTTAAAACACAAAGATGAGAGAAATAATAAAAATGGGTATAAATTCGTGTTTTGCACGACTGTGTCTTAAAATGGGACTTGACGTCTGATACACTGAAGCTGTCAAATTTAAGAATGACATAAAGAATGACATAAAAACCACAATGACAACAGATACTAGGGGAAGAATTAACAGAGGATGGTTATGACCAGCCTGTAAAACAAAGTCATTTTCAGTAATATTCCTTCATTAAGGATCTTAGGTATTTATTTTGCACTCTGTGCTAAAGATCCAATGGATCAAAAAATTCAATAAACTTTTATATTAGAGTAATCATAGTTTTATTTTGCTTGCCGTAAAAAGTATGTAATTTGTTTCATTTCAGGACATTAGCCTACCATCTGTGCCTTGCAGAAACCTTTTCTGTGGGTATGTCATTGTACTCAAAATGAAAAAATTTGTTGTTGTTATACCCACTGCTGGGATTTTACAAGTTCCCTGTAAAAGAGGACGCGTCCTGCGTGCCTGCCAGCTCACAGCTCCTTGCAAATTTACCGATAGTCAGGCAAATATAGAAAATACCAAAATAACTTCATCTGATGGTGGAATGAAACGCCGCCATCATTTTTTTTTCCCTATTTTCAAATAAAAGAAAGCAACAGGCATGTCTCATCTGCGGAGCCGTCCCAGGCATGTGTGTTGGGTCACCTTGGGATCGACTGTCCACGCTTTGATGCGGTGTCACACTCCGGTTGTCACTTCCACAGCACCCCTCTGGTTTTTGGAGGACCCTGGCTACCGCGTCCCCACTCTCAGAGCGTGTTGTGGGGAAAACCACACCTCTGCTTTTGGCGTCGATGTCACCTCAGCCCGGAGGCTCAACCAATTTGGAGTTTGGGATGCCCTGGGTGTCTGTCGTTGGCCTCCCGTGGGTATGAAATGTGGATACGGACCAGACAATGACTCAGGACGGTTGCTGAGATGAACGTAGCTTTTGCTGCAGAGCCATGAAGGTGTTTTGGCTGGGGCCTGCTGCTCCGTGGAGATGAAGGAGGGCCTTGCCAACGCAGGCAGACGTGTGGAGGCAGCTGATGTGGAATTCCCTTGTGCTAATCAGCCATTTTGGAGCAGAGCCACAAGCCTGGAGACCTGGGACTGTGCCACCCAGCAGGCCTGGTATAACCCACAGTGGCCCAGCATCTCCACAGGAAGAAGGTCACTTCCTTTTACATTAGAAGGTAGATTTAGATGATCCACCAAGAAAATTTCATGATGGTAGGTTGTGATAATACTAGAAAAGCTTTGGGATGCTCTGGAGTCTCCCCTGTTGGAGGCTTTAAGAACAGGTTAGACTGAATACTGCTCAGGAATGCTGTAGGTAGAGTTACTCCTGCCTTGGGGAGCAGGATGGATGACATGACATCTCAGGGTCCTGTCCAGGTGCATATTTTCAGGGCCACATATTGCTAATGGGTTTGGAATGGGCAGAGCAATCCATGGGCTTGTGGAAGCGCACATTTATGAGTCAGTGGCTGTTGTGTATGCTGGGTCTGTGGCTGGCACACGTGTTCATTCTTTCTCCACCCCTCTCAAAGTGCTTTTAGTTACATGGAGAGTGCCCACAGGACCAAAGCCTCTCAACAGGGAAAACCACAGATGTTCATTTGGGATGTACCAGAAAGGTCCTCCAGAGAGGCAATGTTTCCCAGTATGAACAAACTAACTCTTTTTTGAGAATCAGCATGTGTCTCCCCATGTTCTCATGGAAATCCAGACTGTGCTGTCTCATAGACCCATAATCCTACGTGAAAAGGGTTGGAAGAAGACTTAATTGTGAGTATAAACGTGCATTTGGCCTGCAGAAGTGTAGGCAGCCTGGCTTGTGCTCCCATGGGAATGCCAGGAGCTGGTTAGGACATGCCATATCCAGCATTCAGGAAAAGACGGGGGAGGAACAATGATGCATGGTGGGGAAAGGGAGCTCTGAAAGGTTTACCTGTCCATATCCTGGATTTGGGAAGAGAAAACATGGAAGGGATAATGGGAGGACAGCATTATCAAGTTCCCAGTTGGATGTGTGGGCTTAGATGCTGTGAGGCCATGGGAAAGAGGTCAGGAGACTCTACAGGCTTTTTTAGCAGATCACTTTGTCTTGGGTTGGTGACTTCTGGGGCAGAACAAGGAAAAGGGAAAGGATTACCTGGAAAAGATGCACAGGGAAGCATAAGAGAACTGGGAGTGCCCAGGCAATTACCTGGTGCTGCTTTGCAACACGGGTGGGTTATTACCAGCAGTAATGTAGCTTTTGGGCTTTGGCCAACAGCCTCAGACAGGTCCGGCCTGAAAGTGCCACCAGCCTTGGGTCACAAATTTTGTGAGTTTTTAAGTGCCATGGTAGGGTCTGTGCACAAATAAAGGGCCCTAGGTCAGGTTGCAGTGAAAACTTCTGTGGAATCATAGAATCATCCATGTTGGAAGGGAATTTTAAGATCATCCAGTCCAACCATCAGCCTCACTCTGATTAGAAAGTCTGGAAGTGTGAAAAAATTACTATTGACTGTTGGGGACCACAGAGAGAGATGAAGTTTTCATAAGGGGATGAGAGACGTGCCCTTGGTGGTGTGTTTAACACATCTAGTAGACCAGGTCAACCCAACTCATTGGTCCTATCAGCTAAGCCAATGTGGGCAGGAGAGATGTCTCCAAAAAGTGTTTCAAAGACACAGGTGTAGCTTTAGGACTTCCTGAACATGCCAACCCTCGCTTATTTTCTGACAACAGACGTTAGAACAAAGAAGGATCTCTTACCTTGCTGGGTTTATGTGGGAAGGCTGATCACTGGCACGCTGGAGATGATGGAGCTGCACGTGGTCATGCAGCAGAAGACACGTTCCTGGCAGCAATTCTCTCCAGGCTCTGCTTGCCACAAAATGTCCTGGCTGCCTCAGAGTTAAAACATCTGCTGCCTCTTGGCTGCCTGCTCTTGCAGGCGATGGAAGAGGTGGAATCTGCTTGGCATCTCCTATCATCAGGGGAGAAAAAGCGGATGGGTCTTTTTTCTTTCAAATAGAGTTTTTATTCTCATCTTAAGGCCATAGAAGAGAAAAGTAACTGATCCGCCCGCTGTGCTGTAAACAAAACACCCTCATGATTTAGCAGAACTGAGCAGTTTTTGAACGTTCACTGAAGGGGGAAGACTACAGACACCCTTGCTTGGCCTTTCCCCTCTCTCTCTTGTTTTCAGATTAAAAAAGAATTGCATCCATTGCTTTCCTTTAATGTGAATCTTTGTAACAGCGGTTGTTCACTAACGTGCAATAAACCAGATTTGCTCATAAAGAGCCGGGTTGGTTTTCATTACTCCAGGGAGAAGGTTGATAGTGCAATGAGTTTGTTACAAGTAGCCTTGATTGGGCCCTGCCTGTCCACAGGTTACACCAAAGCTGAGTTTTGTGAAGATTCCTGTGATGAAAAGCTCCCTTCTAGTTTGTGCAGTCACCAAAATCTACACAGGTAGATTTGGGTGGTTTGGGAAAGCTGCTGCTGGTAGGATAGCAGATTGCTGCAGCATCCCCCTCCACAAATAGACATTTTTAGTCTTTCATCTGAATATGCTCTCTTCAGCTTCGATCCTTACACCTAGTTCTCCACCTTTGTGGACGTTCCTCGGATATTTTCAGCTTATTTTCGCTATTTTTTTTTCTCAAATACAGGTTGGCCAAGTTCTGCATACACTGAGCTTGCTGGTTTTTCTGCGTAGAGAATGACAAGCATCTAAAGATGTCTGGTGTTGCTGAAGATAACAGCTTTAGAATCATAGAAGTCCAGGTTGGAAGGGACCTTTAAAATCATCCTGTCCAACCATCACCCTAACTCTGGTAAAAAACCATCACTAAACCATGTCACTGAGCACTATGTCAACCCATGTTTTAAATATTTCCAGGGATGGTGACTCCAGCACTTCCTGGGCAGCACATTCCAAGGCTTAATAACCCTTTCAGTATAAAAATTTTTCCTAATATCCAATCTGAACCTCCCGTGGTGCAACTTGAGGCCATTTCCTCTTGTCCCATCACCTGTGACTTGGGAGGAGAGACCAACCCTGGCTTTGCCAGGTACTAGAGAGAGGAGGAGGCATTTTCCCATAAAATTCCAGTTTCCTGTGCTTATTATTATTTAACACATTCCCTCTCTTTCCCAGTACTTCCATGAAAGAGGCACCTCCAGAGCATTTTTTCTTTATTTCAGGTTCATTGTCACAAGAGCCATCTTAAGCCCAGAGTTTCCAGTATGATGCTATGATGCCATAACTGCAGAGTTTACCCTTTTTTCTAGCCTTTTGGCATCGCCTCCCAGAGCCAGCTCACGCTCCGAATTGTACCAGTGCCAAACCCCAGTACTGAAAACGATCAGAGAATCAACAGTTAATTTCAAGATTTGTTTTCTTGGATGGCAACAAGTTATTTTAGGGCTTTGGTGCCTATTTTTGAAGTTCTGGTTTGGATATTCACCTGCTCCAGGGCAGCCTTGAGCCTCCAAGCATTTCCCTTAGTAGCAGGGAGGGTTATGGCAGAAAGGGGGTCTGTGCTGTGGACTCTGAAGACCTCAATTCTCTCATCAGCAGGGAGAAACTTCGCATGGTGTGAAGATCTAGAAGGTCTCCAAGACTGGGGCTGAGCCCCTTGTTTTGGTGTATGATTATACAATAAAATGGGGTCTGGATGTGCAACAGCACAAGCCATACGTGACGTGTCTTGGGGACTTGTGGTTCCTCTTCTGCAGCAACCAGTAACCAAAAGCAGTCTGGATTTTGGGCTTACCCCACAGCAGCCGGCTGCTTCGCTGCTTCTAATAACTAGTGATTAATTGTTTCTATTCTGCCAGTGCCCAGAGTATTTAGAAATAAAAGACGGCAGCGCTGGACGAGTGCCATTCTCTCATCTCTGCAAAACAGCAGGAACAACTACTGAGAGAGAATGGCACGTAAGAGCCCACTTAGGCTATTAGGGATCTCTTTCCGTTGCCCATTGCGATCTTCCTTGCAGCTAAGCACCAAACTGCAGCAGATTTTATGGCAAAACCAGTTAAATGGGGAGACAAAGATGAGACTGCGAGAAAGGAAGAAACAAACTGGGAACCTGTTGGCAGAAAGGCTTTCCTCTCCCGTCCCCACAGTTTGCCTGAAGCTTGTTTTCAAAGACAGTAGTGCAGATTTAATTATTATTTTTTTTTAATCACTTCTTAGGACAGAGGTAACCTGCTTGTGACTCAAGTATCTCATTTCCATGCTGAGGCTTGTCCTGTGGTGTGTTGCTGCTGGAGCGCCCAGTAATCCCAGTCTTTGCTTGTGGGACAGAGCTGGCAGGGGTGGCTGTGGCCAGCACCAGGCTTGGTAGCCCAACCCCAGGGTGACAATGACACCTCAATGGCTGCCATCTCCTTAGCACAGTTCTCTGAACAGGGATGCCCAAGAGGCACAGGCCGGTTGGTTTCCTTTCAATGAAAGATTAGACAGAATATCCCACACAATTTTACCCTCATTGTCCAAGACACTGGAGCGACAAGAGTTTTCAAGTTGTCCGATGCCCCTTTTTTATGGCCTTTAGCCCAAATTCCTTAGGACCCCCAAGCCCTATTGGTTTCATCACTCATCACTTTGTGAAGAACTTCCCTTTCTGAATCCATGCTAAATTTGAATTTGCTTTTTGATTAAAAAAAAAAAAACAAAAGTCACAGAGAATTGGATAAATCTCTCTAGATGTTCCCCCACCTAAACAAGACACCTGGTGCTGCTTTAAGCCTCTGCATACATTTGATCAGAGGAGCCACATCCTGAACCACTCTTACGATATGAATCGAGACGACTAAGCCAGGCATTGATGCAGATGTTTAGATTTAAGGGATATTAATCCCACGAGTCTCAGTTTTATGACCCTGGTGTAGCAACATGTGAGAAGAAAAACTGCGGGTCAGAGGTGTTAATTGTCACCTTGTGCCCATGAAGCAGTAGCGTTGTGAAGCGGGGAGGAAAGCAATGAGAATAACAGATTTAAGAAACATAACGTAGGAATGAAAGGCTGAAAGTAGTCTCTTTCTTATCCTAAAGAGCTGAAAAAAAAGGAATTTTAAGAGAAAGGAGACATAATGATGTTCTCTTCATAGAAGATTGTTGTCAAGACAGGGATGAACTGAGGGTTATGACTAATGCCAAGCTCAGGACTAGCACAGCTTTGCCCCTGGGGCTGAACCACCGTGGGACATTTTAAGGGGCACTGAGACTCTCACCCGAGACACCCCCAGGAGGTCTGAAAGCTCTGAAATCTCACAAACTATTAAAACTACTTTGATCTTCTCTTCCAAGTAATCTCGCAATGCCAGGTCGTGGAGAACTTTTAAGATCTGCCAAGGCATTGCGACAGCCCCTGAGTGTGGTTCTAGGCAAAAAAACCAAAGCATCAGCTGCCAGTGTGAGGGCTCGAAGTGTTTCTTACTCTGTTATCTGCTTTCTGGTGATGGCAGCAGAAACGATGCAAGACAATGGAAAAGGATGAGGAATCAATAAAAGCATTCACTCTTGTAAGAAAACAGAGCTACTCCTTGGACAGTCCCCCAGAGGGCAAGCTATAATTATCAGGTACTCCCGAAATATTATGTCTATTTTCAGAAGGTGCCAGGCTTTATCCTGAGAGAAAGTATCTCCGGAGCCAAAACAACAGGTGACAGAAAGACTCTTGCTTTCAAGGACACCGTTTCAGGCCATCTCATTGGACATGTCCTGTGTTTAAAGTCCCTTTCAAGTGTGTTGACCACGTCACCACTAAGAAAACCCACGAAAAACCCAGCTGCAATAATTATTGTAACTAATTGCTTAACCAATACAACCTTAATCCAAAGATCAGTTTTGTAGCTTCTGGTTTAACATCTCAGTATGGATGGAGGCGTCTTCTCCAAGGCTGGGTATCTTCATACTTTGCAGAACAGGCATTTAATATTAAATAATGGGAGAAAAAGGCCCCCAAGAGACATGTGACCTGTTGGAACCAACCTGAGAGAGAAAAAGATTTTCTGAAGTTAGATGTAATTTTCAATTTGCACCCAACAGCATTAAGTATTTTTGCCTTTTTATAGCCTGTGTGCTCGGATCTACCTGCTCAGATTAAAAAAGGGCTTCTTTTTTGACAGTAGGAGCACTTGACCTATTGCTTGCAATTGCAATAAGTAAAAATATTCTAACATTCAGCAGTAATTGCAGGTGAAATTTTAAAGCATTTAGTTCAAAGAGCAAACTGCTCCCTTCATGACCTATAATCAGGGCCGTTCCAAGGAAGCTGTGGTAACCATGTGTTGCAGTCAATATTTTCCTCATTTTTCATGATATTTCTCTCTTTTAATGCCAGTTACAGCTAGAAGGCAATCGGGAGAAACGCTGATACTGAGCCAGTCTTTTGCATAAAAAAGATTTCACACTCAGTTTACTTTAGCTTAGTTGTGAATAGATCACAGCATAACAGTAAATTTTAAAAAGTCCCTTTTGGTTACAGCAATAACCCAGAAGGAACACTGCAGACTTAAAAGGACTATATTTTATTTTAAAAGAATGAAATGTTTCTTACCTTTACAAAATTACGTGCAGCCTAAATAAAAATTTAAAAAAAAAAAGTCAAGGAAAAAGGTATTTTCTCCTCAGGATTCTGTTATGACTCACCTGTGGTCTGAGGCTGTCGGGGTGGGAGGCTCTGTAAGCTTCCTCTAAGGGGAGGGACATCAAAAGCATCTGCAAGAAGCAGGATTCCTGAATTCGCTGAATACCGCCAAAAAACTACCAGTAACTGGATAATTATAACATAGAATGGTTTGGGTTGGGAGGGACTTTAAAGATTATCTAGTTCTACCCCCCCTGCAGTGGGCAGGGACACCTCCCACCAGACCAGGTTGCTCAAAGCCCCACTTATCCTGACCTTGAACTTTTCCTAGGATATAAATATTTAATATTTAACGTAAGAAAACCCATCCCAGTATCTGAAATGGAAGAGTTCAGTGTTTGCAGGTGTCTTGCATATCTCAGAGAGCAACCACTTCTGTAAGTTCTAATCTTTTGTTCCTTCTGGTCTTTTGTACAACAATTACTAGCAAGAGAGAGAAAAAAAAATAACTTGTACCTTTTCTTTAACATAAAGCTTGAAAGAGGTTTATCAAAAAAGACAATGAAGTTGGAGTCTCTCTTCCTGGAGAACATCTGTAATGGCAGTGGGGACCCAAGACCCTGAAAAATGAGCCAATGTGACAGGAGTGAACCTACTGAAAGTTTAAATTTATTTACTTCTGCTGACACTGTTTAGTGCCAACACTTAATATGCCTTTTGGATGAAAACTTTTCTTTAAGAATTCACCTTAGTAACCTCTTCACTATGGAGATACCATTTATGAGCAAAAGAGGCCTCTGAGGTTGGGAAATAACAGCCAGGGTATTTCTAAAAATAAGAAATGAGACAAAAAGGACAAATCCCACTTCTCAAGCCTTTCTTAAAGGCCCACAAGGCTTTCCTTAATTTGAAATGACCGGGTTGGAGGGGCTTTGAACAACCTGGTGTGGTGGGAGGTGTCCCTGCCCAGGGCAGGGGGTTGGAACTTGGATGATCTTTAAGGTCCCTTCCAACCCAAACCATTCTATGATTCTATAAAAAATAACATTATAGGAGATGGACAGCAATACAGAAACACTGTCTGAAGGAAAGAAAGGAAGCTGCTCACATACAGCTTGAAATATCCTCTTACCAAATGCGGTGAATAGTATCTTTTTTTAAACTTTTTCGATATATTTACAGCCATCACTCACATCACGCAGGCGTCCCGTGACTCCCCCCTCCCCACCCCGCCACAAACACGTACATCATCACCATCATCATCCAGTGTATTTTTATCCACTGGATTTTTGGTCTACAACTTCCTGTGGGAAACCTTAACCTCGCGTTTCGGAGCATCACGCTGCGCCCGATCTGCTCGGTAACGGAGAAATGAAGGAAGCCCCAATAGTTAAAAAAAAATTAATAATTAACTCCCGGTGAGAGATGACGCAAAAAGCACCATGAAGTTCCCCTTGTGCTGTGCTGGATTGCAGTTTCCCCTCAAAAGATTCTTGGTGGATTTGAGTTTTATTCATCATAAACTCAGCTTCTAACTTCTGCGCTCCAGGAAGCAGGAAAAAAAGCCCGTCGGAATATCAAAATCTTACAGATTGTGATAAAATGGAAATACCTGCAAGTGTCATCCCGCAGCAGGGGAGACTCCCTGTCAAGTCACGTCCTCTGGAGCCAGAGGCTTTCCCTTACAAATCAGCAGCGCAGCCTGTGGCACAATTCAAACACATTCAGATAGAGAATCGAGCCATTTAAAATCCAGACTTCTCTTTAGAGCTGTCTCTTGGTCTGTATTAACCACCAGGGAGCCCAAATTACACGCAGAATTGAGACGGATCAAGGCATGAGAGACATAAAAGGGAAAAAGGGGGGGGGGGGGAAGTGTTTAATTTTTCAGTTTGGGATGGTTGGAAGGGTTTTCTCATCTGTTGTTGAAGAAATGAATGGCAATTTTTCAGATATGCTAAAAAGCAGAGCCTTTGTCCTTTCCACTTTGCTGGTCACCATCTGCCGTGCTCAATTGCATCATGGAGAAATCAGATTTATTTTTATTTTTTTAAGGAGAAGACGCATAACGATATTCCACTATTTGTTCTGGTAATTGTTTTGCATGCTAAAAACTTTGGAGTCTTTAACTCATTGTATCTCTGGTCTATCAAGGGCATAAAAATGGCTTTGCTTACTTGTCATCGTGGTGGGAGATGAGACCAGTCGCCCGTCCCACGTGGCAACCTGCCTCCCACGCTGGTCCCATAACCGGGGCGATGCTGCGATAGGTACCTGGAAAAGAAGTGGCCCAAAAGGAAGTTCCTTCCCCAAACACCTGCTCTGAGGACAATGGCTGTTACACTGGGATCTGCAACTGGGATTCATTGCACTGCTCTTCAGCTTCTCCTGCAAACTGGCCCCGGGACCCAAACGGACAGGGATGGTGGGGGCTCCCCCATCACGTTAAGGGGTTCCTGCCTCGGTGCTTGGAAACATCTGTCCCTTACAGCACTGTGTAGCAAATCCGTCACCCAAAAAGGGTGACATTAATTTATTTTTTTAAGTTTTTTTTGTTTTGTTCATGGAATCAGAGAATGGCTTGGTTTGGAAGGGATCTTAAAGACCATCCAGTGCCACCCCCTGCCCTGGGCAGGGACATTTCCCAACAGACCCGGCTGCTCCAAGCCCCCTCCAACCTGCCCTTGAACCCCTCCAGGGATGGGGCAGCCACAGCTTCTCTGCCCAACCTG
>JAOWAS010000001.1:1042772-1056178 GCA_028565315.1 Scolopax rusticola | reverse complement strand
CCTCCAGGGATGGGGCAGCCACAGCTTCTCTGTCCAACCTGGGCCAGGCTCTCACCACCCTCACACCAAACAAGTTCCTTCCCAAATCTCATCTCCATCTCCCCTTTTTCTGAGTCAAACCCTTCCTCTTCATCCTAAGGCTCCCCTCCCTGATCAAGAGTCCCTCCCCAGCTTTCCTGGAGCCCCTTTAGGGGCTGGAAAATCCATGGCAAAACAGTTTAAGGGGAAGAAGGAAAGAGGAGATGTAGCTGTGACATGAGAAAACACAATAATTCCTATTGCAGTCACGTGCTAACCCTATTCCTTTTCCAAATTTTGACTGAAAAACATATCCTTCCCTTCATAGATGCTTTTAATTTCTCTCCCCCCTCTAAACATTAAACGGTCTGGGTATGCACAGCTGCTTAATACAACAAATCTATACTGTCCTCTAATGTGCCGGATGCAAAGAGCAGCAATACCCTACCCCATCCTGCCTGTGCCTCTCAGTAACCTGCAACCAACATCCCAGATTTCCAAGAGAAGAAACAGTTTGTTCCTAAGCATCTCCACTCAGCCTGGTACAAGCTGTCGATGCTCGGTGTTCTTTGCTGGTGAGGAAGACCAGCTGATGATTTTAATTGAAATCTCCCAGTTTTGAGGGGCAGGAAGGGCAAGAAACCGCCCGTCTTCCGTAGTGTTGGCTTCTGGCTCATGGTAATAAAACATCTTGGCAGAGAAGAGTCAGACACCATCACCGTTTGGCTTGACAAGAAGCCCAAAATTTAGTCTTTTAGAAAAATTTGTGATAGAAACGTGGGGAAGAAACTTCACGTGGAGCAGATCACCCAGGGAAGCACATTCAGTGGTTCCCTCACTCACATGGCCCTTGTCTGCATTTTAAAGACCATCTCCAAGCCCTTGTTTTTGGACATATGGCTGGTTGTCCACAGAAGCTGTGGCTGCCCCATCCCTGGAGGGGTTCAAGGCCAGGTTGGAGGGGGCTTGGAGCAACCTGGTCTGGTGGGAGGTGTCCCTGCCCAGGTAATGCTGGAAATACAATAAGTAACACCAGATCTCCTCAGAACTGAGACAAAATCCCATGATTTGGGTTGGTGGGCAGGGCTGTGTGGTTGCAGCCAGTGGGCACAGGGTGACCTCCAGCAGAGCCTGGACCAGCCACGCTCTCCACTACCTTCCACTGCTTTCTGGAAGCATCATCTCAACCCCTGCAGTGGTTTTTCAGGGGGTCCTTGAGACGAGCTTTGTCACCAAAAGAAATTATGATGGCTCACCCCAAATCAGACACAAAAATAGAATCAGGGGAGAAAACCCCACAGCTTTCTCCAGACTTAGCACCATCCTGCCAGGGTCCTCCTGCCACCGAGGAATAAATGAGAGGAGCCATTTTGGGGCTGAAGTGAAAAAAAAATAGTGAAGGGATGGGGGAAGGGAGGAGGGCAGAACAAATGTAGGATTGTAAAAACGTGGGGAATTTTTTAAATTTTATGCAATCCAATATATGGATTTGTATTTACATAACACAGAGGGATTTGTACCATGCTGAAACCCTTAAAAAAAAAATAAAATAAGTAGAAAACACTAATTGTTTGACTTGCAGAATGGGTGGAGAACTGGGCCCAGGACACAGCTCGAATCAGTCCTTGGTCCTTTTTGAATTAAGGACAGCCCTCACGTGGGTGCAGATGGAACAAAAATCAGGTTGCATCTAGGACCCAGACCTCCAGGCTGTGTTGAAACTGGAGCCCCAAGAACTTGATCCTGCTGAGGATCTGGACAGAGGACCAGATTAGTTGACCTCGTGAGGTCCTACCCAGCACTATTTCTAGTCATTGGAGATGAGAACAGAGCAGAAGAGGGTCTTGTCTAACCCCAATCCCCTTCCCCCTTCTGCTGGGGAGGCTCGTGCTTGTGATATCTCCTAAATTTCAATCTTATCAGCCACAGTGTGAATTTTTCCAGAAATTTGGAAGCTTCTTCCACGCGAGTGGAAACGATCCTGTCAAAACACAGTCGGAGATATATTGCAGGCAGGTTATTCCTCCCTGGGTAACTCTATACAAACCCTGGCCCGGGGTGAGTGTTCACCCCTACAGAAAAGTGATCCTCATGGAAAACCCTTCCTGGAGAGGGTCTATCAGGACACACCAGCTTCAAGACCAGCTTGGCAATGGCTGACCCCTTCTCTGCGCTCACCTGGTAGATGTGATTGAGCTTGAAGTGCTTGAGGAGCAGCAGCAGCAAAGCCGAGATGCTCTTCACGATGATCTCTTTGTGTCTGTTGACATCAATCCCCAGTTTCATGCTCTGAAGAACGGTGATGCTGGGATGGAGGGGAAAGGAGGCAACAGCACAGTGGGGTGTGGGAGCAAGGAGGACAAAGAGACTGTTGAGATCTTATTCATCTGGACAGGCTCTACAGAAACAAAGACCTTTGCTTCCTCCCGGGACTCCCATTTCCATCCCCTCCTGTCTGGTGAAGCTGAAGTGCGTTTTAAAAAAAAAAAAAAAGGGGAGAAAAAAAGCTGATTGCCCTCCACTGGCAATCCTGGGGGAATGGTATGAAGGACACCTGCCATATGCTCATGTGTCTTTACAATTTGTGTCAGTTAGCATGATTTGTGTCACTTAGCTAGCAGAGCACAGCGGCTGCCAACTGCACTCGAATTATTACACTCCTCAAAAACTGGCGTTGACATCCTTGGCTTTCACCCCTCTGCTCTGGCAGCAACAGCAGCTTGCACCTATCCAAGGAGGCATCCCCAAATCTGGAACACCTCTCTCTCCCCCCCAAACCTATCGTCAAACTTCAACTCTCCTCATCAGTCCAAGACTTCATGGCAAAGCTGGGATGGCTGGTGGCCACCTCCTCAAGAACTTACGGCATCTCTTCAGGCAACACGTCTGCCAAGATGTTGATGGAGTCGGTCTTGGCTTTAGAGGTGGGTGCTGCAGCGAGGAGGATCTTCAGCAAGGCGATCTGTGGGGGAGGACAGATGTGGGGGGGTTGCTCCCAGGAAGGGGGCATTCCTTTTTTTTTTTTTTCTCCCTTCCTTTGGTGAAACTGGACAACTTCAAACCAACTCTGTAGGGTTTCACCAGCCCAACCTCTCCTTTTATATCCTGAACAAACAAGCTAAGGGTGAGGAGCACTGGAGCTCTATTTTAGCTTTAATTTAATGCATCATGAGCACCTGAGCTCATGGATAAAATAATGCAAGGGACACCTTAATGCCATGGGCAGGAATGCTTTCCAGGTTGCTCAAAGCCCCATCCAACCTGGCAATGTCTTTGTAAGGAAAGTCCTAACCAACAGACACTCCACATTTTGCATAGCTGTTGAGAGCACAGTCAGGTTGGCAGAGATCTGAAGGTTTTGCCACCTTGTTTGCTGAGCCATGTAAAGCATGAGGATGGTTTGGTTTGGTTCCTGGCTCCAGGAACCAAAGCTTTGGCTCCAGCAAAGCGTCATGCTTGGAGATCAGCTTGATATCATTAACAGAAAACTAATCTCAGCAAGAAGGACAAAGGCTCAAAGGACCAGTGAAGTCAGGTTGCTTCTTGAGGCCAGAAGTGAAGATGCCTGCCCTGGTGTGCAACTCAAGAGATGACACCAGGCCATCCCTGACCGATTTCCCTTTGCTGTCCAGAGGGCAGGAACCAGTTTTGAGCTCCCACCAACATGGAGGACTTTGTTCCTTCATCCCAATCCTCCACACGCATCCTATTTTCTAACCACTGACCTGTCTCTAAACATATGACCGTGTCTCCGGGTATCTGTACTCCTTGATCCTCTGATTCCCTCCCCTTTCCACCCAACTCTGCTCTGGACTCCCACCAAAATTTCACCAATCAAGTCCTGAAGATGCCCCACCAGCCCCTTGCTGAGCTCTGAAGCTCACAGATTGGCACCATTCCCCACTCAAAAGCTCCTCTTTGCTTTTCAGAAACACAGGCTTACCATGTACTGGGGGAGATTGTACAACATTGCTCGATACAAGATCTCACAGGGGGTTTCTTGGACTTCCTCTTCCCCCTATCAGAAACATTAGAAACAAGGGAAAGTTAATTATTTCCAGTCCACACTCTTGAGATCTGTCAGTTACCTCCATAAAACCCAGCTTGAGGACATAATGATGGACATAGCTGCATGCTGACTGCAGGAAGCTCCAGGCTTATCTCTATTGATATGTTTGACCAAGATATGGACTTCTAGAAAAAAGAGCATCCAATGTGTGCCCTAAGAATCACGCAGAACGTATGAATTTCTATGACAACTTGGAAATCTTCCACACCTCTATCTAGCGATGGGGTGTAGCACCTTCTTACCAGAGACATGGGGCACTTCTCCAGCTCCTCCTCATTCTTGATCTGGACGTCTGAGATGGAAATGTACTTGTGCTGGCAAAATACACAGAGAGGGGCAGAGCGATATCACAACTGAAGGATGAAACACAGTCAGCCATGACAGCAGCTGCTGATTTCAGTAGTGTCTCGTTAGGTGTGTAAGTCACCACAGATACACCAAGAATTCATTTTTGAGTGGGACATCCCTCTGTCCCTGAAGCCCCTACACATCATGCCTTTGATTACTTCCACCTACTCCTTCTAGGATCTCTCCGTAAGTAAATGGAGTAAATAAAATCATCTCCATCAGAGCTTAGGGTCAGTTGGCCTCTGGAGGTGGCTCACTCCGTGTGGAGCACTGCAGGAGCCAAGCCTGGCTGTGCTTCTCCCCTGGGAACAGCACAGGTCTGGGCAGGTATGTCCAAATCCAGCTGTGGAATTCTGTCACTTTCAAAGCACAACATGGCAAATGCTCACCAGAACACAGCAGTGTTACACCTCAGACAAAGGGAAAGTCCAAGTGCCAGACAATCTATTTGGAATTGCAGTGAGGATTCAGTTTTCCCTTTTTTTGCATGAAAAAGTCCTGCAAGAAACTCCAAAAGCTTTTCCCATGACAGCTAACAAGAAGGAACCCTCTTACTCCCTCCAGTAACTGTGTTTCAGCTGGAGGTTAGATGTGAGGATCCCACACTGCATGTGGTGGATATAGAGCCCCTCTCAAAGCTGTTCAGACCTTAATTAATCCAATTAACTGCCCAAGGCTGAGAGTGAGAGCTTGGGCTGAAGCCATTGCTCTACATCAGCTGAAGAGGAGCAGAAGACTAAATTCACATGAAATATTTACTGTGGGCTAAGAACGTACAACTGAGGAACTTGGAACTCATTAGTGCTGTATCACAAAGTTAGACTTGATGCCCTTCGATCCCTCTATGGTCCTGGTGATCTTGGCCAATGATTTCCCCACCCCTACGAGATGCCCACAGGTCTGATACCACCTCACAGCATAGACAAGCTGACTGCCATTCAGCGAGGCTTTTTGGGCTTCTTCACCTGAGTGCCATGCATGGAGTCACCATCTCACCTGCTTCAGTGTCTTCACACTTTCATGGATGGGCCGTGGTAGCCCTATCAGGGTTTCAGTGTCTCTGTTGAGGATGAAAGAAGGTCATCATGAGGCTGGGAAGAAGATCTAGGTTTAATGCTACCATGTCATACAAGGTAAAGAGAGAGCTTGTGGTCTACTGAGTCTTCTGAATGCATCCCAAGTGAGTCAGGAATTGGGAGAGGTGCTGGCATGACCCCTCCCACCTTCTCCCCAGCAAAGCCTGTACAAGAGAGGAATGATGGGGTGAAGAATTGGGGTGAAATCAGGTCTCTGCATGGAGCCATCTTGAGCCCAGCCCCGCACCTAAAAACAAATATACCCTGCACCTGCAGCTTGATTTATTCACAAACTGGGTAATCTCTTGTGGATACCAGATTGTCCCCACTCCCTCTCTCGTGAAACCAGTCTCTGGTTTGGGCCAGGGGTCACTTATTCTGAGCTAGTTCTGATTTTTTTAATAGAAAGAGGTCCTTGGAGACCAGCATCTTCGAGAAGATGTTTTTATAACACCGAGTGCACTGCTGCAACCCCGGTGAAATCCAGCATCGTCTTGCTCATGCCTTAGGTTGAGTTGAGAAAACCTGAGCTCTGTGGACACCTCCCACCAGTTAAATTGCACCAATGGGAGCCAGGGGACAGACTTTGTCGGATGTGCACACGTAATACTCACTGTCCCAGCGTGAATCCGATGAATTTGTTCCTGCTTGCTTCCAGGAAATGCTCGATGTCTTTCTGTCTGATGGAGCAGCAGAGAAACAAAAACCAGGAGAAGGTTGGAAAATAGACATACACCAGATCAGAGGCTACATTGGTGAGGAAGGATGGCAGCGTGGGACCAGCAAGAACCTCTGAGCTCTCAAGGTGTGATTTCTAGAGGTCCTGACAGCAGGAGGATAGAGCCACCATTGCTCTCGTTGGGTTGGGAGCAACACGAACCAAAACCATATCTATTTGGGAATATGCAAATAAACAGAGGGGATTTCTCTATGACCAGCACCTTTTTATCCACCTTCTGTGCTCTGAGCACACGCATCTTCAAGGAGCATCTGCTCACTTTGAGTGAACAAATGTTGTCTCCACAGTCTGGCAGAGCACGTGCCGCTCCAAGAGAGAAAGCTGACATCTTGTCCACCTTGGGCATCTTTCATGAGAACTGGTCAGGGTCCTACTTGCAAGTAGGACGTGAACCACGAGCCAAGGCTCTCACAGAAAAGAACCCAGATGGATTTCCAGGCACCAGCCAAAAAAAGCGATCACCATTTGATTTTGAAGCTGAGAACATGACGTTAGGTGGGGTACCACGGCACGGCGTGTGAAGAAACCCACCTGGGAAACCAATTCTTGCCATGTCCCTGCAAGGAGTGCTCTGGACTTAACCCTGTCACTGCTCCCACATCCAAAAGATGTATTTGCTCCTGTGTTTTCAAGATGCTGGATTAAATCCAGGTTTCGTATCAACAGCAAAAAAACTCTCACATAGACTAGAGGGAAAGGGGCAGAGGTTTTCACCCTCTTCTCCTGATGCTCCCCCGTATCACATGTAGCAGAACTGGTCTTAGAAAGGAAAGGCACCAACTTATTTATCCTCAGATGGTTTTTTTCAATTTCTCGCCAGTTTTTCAGGGCTACTCAAGGAGGCCTCATCTGCCACACAAGAGTCCCACTCAACAGGCAAGAGGCAATGTCATTAATGAGTTCCCAAGATGATTAGTCTAGGACCTTGACTTACTGAGATCCATTGATGCCTCTTGGGATAGCTGACCTTGCTCCCACAGCACAAGCATCCTTCCCAGTATAAACTGGGATGTCCAAAATGAGGTTACCATTAGGTGGCCAAGCTTGATTTGTAAAGACTGTGGAAGGGCTCAGCTAAACCTAGTGCAGAAAGGACCAACTCAGACCATGAAAGAAGTGGAGTCGCTTCAGTTCAACTTGCCAGAGGCCAACAAATTTGCCACAGACTGACCTTCAGCCTCCAATGAACTCCAGGAGAGGTAGGACTGGGAAGGATGGCAATGGAACCAGATGGATTTACCTGACTTTGGGGGCCCAGGGGAGCCCTTTGGGGAATGACACCCTTTCGATGGGCGGGCGCTGAGCGGGCATCACAGGGATAATTGCATCCCGCTCCATCAGGTCCAGTTCCCCCTCGATCCCACCGTCCACATCATCGTTCTCCTCTTCATCAACTCCTGCTTCATCATTCTTGAAGGGGTCTCTCTCGTTGTAGATATCCAAACTGTCTTGCTTCACCAGGGGCTGCAGCAATAGAAGGAGAAATTCAAGTCACTCTGTAGATTTCATTTCCCTCCCACCCACCAGGACCAGACCCCTCCATCCTGGAAGGATCAAGCTCCCAGATGTCCCTCAGATGCAGATTTGCTTCCTAGCTGTTCTCACCACAGCCTGTACAAGGAACAGCCCTCCCTGTACCTCTAACTTTGCAGCTCTAGGAGGTGTGACCCCATTTCCCATCTTAAATTTTGGAGCCACCATCCAACATCTCTCTCCTAGCAAAAGAGGCATTTTCATCCTCGGACCATAACACAGCAACTCCAAGAATGGACCTAAACAAAAGAGGAGCTTGCTGTGAGCAGTGTGCTCCTGACAGCTTATCAGCCCTTTGCCATAGGGTCAGGATGTCCTCTCACTTCCTCCGGGATCAAGTGCATTGTGGGGCTGATCTGTTGCAAGTGAAATTGGTGGGTGAAAAGCTGGTGGTTAGCTGGCAACGTGCGCTGGTAGCCCAGAAAGCCCTCTGCATCCTGGACTACATCCTGGAGCCTCTCTGCTGGGAGGGGGGGCTGAGAGAGTTGGAGGGGTTCAGCCTGGAGAAGTCCCCTTCCAGTCCTTGATGAGGGAGGGGAGCCATAGGGAGGAGGAGGAAGGGTTTGACCCTGCAAGAGGTGAGATGGAGCTGAGCTGTGGGGAAGAACTTGTTTGCTGTGAGGGTGGTGAGAGCCTGGCCCAGATTGGGCAGAGGAGCTGTGGCTGCCCCATCCCTGGAGGGGTTCAAGGGCAGGTTGGAGGGGGCTTGGAGCAACCTGGTGAAGGGGGTTGCACTAGGTGTCATTTAGAGATCCCTTCCAACCCAAAACTATTGGGAAACTGGGAAACTATATATGAAACTGGGAAA
Organism: Scolopax rusticola; assembly: GCA_028565315.1. Lineage (NCBI taxonomy): Eukaryota > Metazoa > Chordata > Aves > Charadriiformes > Scolopacidae > Scolopax > Scolopax rusticola. Next base: position 1,047,587 of record JAOWAS010000001.1, on the reverse strand, counting down.
TCCATGAGCACTTGGGGGAGGAAAGGAAACGCTCCCAAGCATGGATGATGATTCCCCCCTGGAGAAACATCCTGGGCCCTGTGCTGGGAGGATGGGCCCTTTCTTACCCTCCGGCTGCGGTGACCACGCTTCTGCTGCTGCTGCTGCTGCTGCTCCATGAGCTCGATGGAGTAGGTGGGAGGCGAAGCGGCCCTCATGCTCCGCATCACCTGGATGCTGTCCTCTGGCAAAGGTGGCAGCCCCAGCTCCTCACGCTTCCTCACCTTCATGGCCTGCAGGGCTTCAAATCCTCCCAGTGTGAACTAGGGACCAAAAAAGAAGGGTGAGAAAACAGGGATTAGACATCCCACCTGGACCGCGTGGGTCTTCTGGGCTTCCAGGGCCATCCAAATGGAGAGTTGAGGATGAAGGAGTCATGTCATGGTTTGTTCTCCAGACTTCTCCCTCACCCAGCATCCTCTACGTGGCTCAGCCCACCCTCATCCCAAAGATACTGTTTGCCTTGTGTCAGCTCCTGTGCCTTCCTCAATAACCTCGTTATGGTTGGATTGAATACTGGGGGACATCCAGGTTGCATCAGAACTATCCCCAAAAGGACTGATTTCTGAAAAAAAGGAGGGTTTGCACCCACCAGAAGCACCTTCCAGAGCAGGAGCAAGACCTTCTTCATGGGGAAATGTGGAGCGTGGCCACTGCAGAACTTGGTCACCATTGTGAAGAGCAGAAGAGCAAATGGTTCTTCAGAGTGCACTGGGAAACCTGGTGGAGAGAAGGACCAGAAGCACATTCAGAGCAGATTCTCTGGCGCTGAGGTCTCTCTAAAAAGGGACCTTTTTAGGGTACAATGAACTCTGTGGCTCACTCAGTTCCATCCTGAAGGTCTCCCGGCAGCTTTTCCACTCGGGAGGATCCTCCTCCTGCTCCACACGGATGTTCTCCACCATCAGGTACATGACACTGAGCAGCACCCTGTCGGGACAGCAGAGCAGAGAGGTTACACTGCTGGGCAGAGGTCACTTTGTCCCCAGAGACTGTCCCACAGCCTCCACCCAAGGTGTTAGTGGGGAACAAAAGGGGGTACCTGAGCTCCGTGCTGTCGGCCAGCGAGATGGCCGGCTTCCTCAGGGCACTGCTGCAGGCCTGGCTGTTGCTGCAGGGAAGGGGACAAGCTCAGTGCCAGCCATGGGCTACTCCTTGCCCCGACCTCCAGCCTCCGTCTGCAGTGGTGGAAACACCACGCTGGGGGACGTGCTGGGGCTGCAGCAGCTCCCTGGTCCTTGGCGAGGAGGAGGAAGGAGAGGAAGAGGAGGAGGAAGAGGAAGGAGAGAGAAAAAGAGAGCAAAGAGGATGGGCAAAAAGATGGTGAGGAGGATGGAGAGAAAGGAGATGAAGAGGGTGAGGAGGATGGAAGAAGAGTTCAGGAAGGATGGGGAAGAAGATGATGAAGAGGAGGGTGAGGAGGACGGGGAGAAAGAAGATGAGGAGAGTGAGGAGGGCAAGGAGAACAAATAAGATGAAGAAGAGGACAAGGAGGGTGAGGCAGGTGAGGGCAGCACGGGTCTCACTCGATCTCCATGTTGAGGAGCTCCAAGAAGGCAGTGAAGGTTCCCAGCTGGTACAGGAGGAAGCTGTTGTGCCGAGACCAGTGGAGAACATCACCTTCATTATCACAGTCTCCAAAGACACCTGGAGAGGAGGCACTGGTTAGGAGGGAGCTGCTTTTGAAGGCCTGGAGCACACAGGACCATCCTGGGAAGGAACTAAGGCTTCTCTCAAACCCCCGTGATGAAGCCAGGCAGCGGGTAGGTGGCCACAACCAGACATGGGACATGTGGTCCTTACCCTGTGCCAGATAGAGGATGGCCCGTGCTACTTTGAGCCGCTTGTCCCTGTTGACCACCTCCAGCCCATCCAACAGGCGCATGACATAGGCCTTCTGCTGAGCCCCATCCAGCTCCAGCCACCTTCTGCCCTGCACTGGAAAGGGGACACAACAACCAGCTGGGTGCCTCCCCAGGGGTCCTGGTTTTGCCCGGGATGTGGGGTGGGGGTGCTCCCCTGGGGAACCACCAGAGCTGGTACCTTGAGGGTGAAAATCCTCCTCGAAGCATCTCCTGTTGGTGCTGAGCTCGGGTTCCTCAGTGTAGCTGTACAGCTCTGATGGAGAAAGGAGTCACCAGGGACCCGGATGAGCTTCACCCTCCTCTTCCTCCTTGCCAAATTCCTTGTGGGGCCCTGAAGCACCCCTACGCACCCAAGGAGATGTGGGGCAGAGACCTACACTGATCCCCAACCTCTTTTGCAGCTCCAAGGAGCATCTCGGAGACACCCAGCGCTACCAAATTCATCATTTTCATCCCCGTGTCCAAACTGGGCTCTTCCCAGCTTTTAGGAAGCTTTCCTTTTTTTGCCCTTTCATGGGGTGGGTTTCTTTATTTTTTTTTTTTTGGGGGGGGGTAATCTTCTGTCCCAGTAAAACCAGTTTACCACAGGAGGGATTACACCGATTCCACACCCAGCGACTGGGATATTTTGGGCCCCCTGCAAACAGAGGGGTTGGATTTGGGGCACAACGAGAGGTTGTGCCTCTCCCTATAGAATTCCTAATGGCTCCTCTATAATTCCTATAGGTCCTACAGCTCTGACCAGCACCGCGAGGGATCGAAACCATCCTGGGGAGGAAGAGGAAGGATCCCTCGAAGAACAAAAATAACGTGTTTTAGCCACGTAGTTCCTGCAGCTGAGACACTACGATTAAAAATACCCCCCTTTTCTGGGGGGGATTCGGGGGGTTATGGGGCAGAAGATACAGGAGGAGAACTGGACCCCAGCGTGACACCTTCTGATAAAAGCTGATGCTTCCCAGCCACCTCCCAGAAAATTTGGAGCAGGAAGGTAACCCCCCCCTTCTCCACACCCCTTTTCCTCCTCCCCGGGGGGGGGGGGTGGGGGGGTAACGAGCAGCTCTCTATTAATAATTCCCTCTTTATTACCACAGGGAGGATCCCACCCGGTATCCGTCACCCCCTTATCCCGCTCGCCAGGATTTCCTGAGGGATTTATTTCTTCTCCCACCCTGATGGGCACCCTGTTAATAGCAAGGCAGCACCCCCCGGAGCCCCTTTCACCTGCCAACTCCACGCCGTGGCCGTCGGTGTCCCCGTACCCGAACTCCAGGTTGGGACAATCCACCGAGCCCTGGGGGAGAGAGGGTTGAGGGGAATTGGGGGGGGTCAGAGATAGGAGAGGGGGGGGGTGGAGGGTGCATGAGGCTACTTAAAATACAGCATTTTCATCCCTCAAGTCCCAGGGAAAGCAGCACCTAAAAGCGCCAGTGAATATTTGATGCCTTCCAGTGCCCCAAATATTCTTCCAAAAAAAAAAAAAAAAAAAACAAACCCCAAACAACAAAATCTGGGGCTGGTTTGAAGCCGAAGCACCCGGGTGGATGTTCTGCCCTCGGCATCCCAGATCCATCCCACAGATTTTGGGACCGAGCTCTGGAAGCCCCCGATGGGTTGTGGATGCCCCCAAAAACACACACACACACACAGACAGACAGACAGACACACACACACACTCCCTCCTCCCCTACGGAGGAGGAACTGGAGCATGAAACTTGGCCGGAGGATTCCGTCAGGGCAGGGAGCAGCCAAACGACAACCCAACGCCATTGCTGAGCCCCCCCGGGGCGAGGGGTGGGGACACACCACATGAATAGATAATCAACCCAATTAACATAATTTCTCATGCTGAATCCCAGCAATCCCCCCCCTGCGCATGGTTCACCATGAATTATGGATGACCCCGGAGGACGCGCGGCTCCGGCTTGGAAAAACTGGGTTTCTCACCCCATTTTTACAGCCGAGGTTTTGGGGGAGCTAATCCCCCCCAAATTCACACCAGGGCTTGGAGAGGGGGGAGGACAACACACACATGGTCTTCCCAACAAAGAGCCTTTTTGGGGTCAGCTCCTCGGGGAGCCCCTCGACCTGCAGCTCCTTTGAGTCCCCCTGATCACAGGGTGGGGGGGGTCTCTTGGTGGCTTTAGGGTGGCCGGGGACCCTGGTGACCTGGCTCGGTCCTGCCTCCCCAGCCTGGCACCCCTGAAGGTGGATGGGGGCACCCCAGGGGGGGGAGTTGAGGGGTTATGTTATTTTGGGGTGAAGGGTGATGGAGGGGATGGCAGCCCTGAGGACCCCCACACTCTGGAGTGGGCACCCCCACAGGAACACCAAGTGCCCAGGCTGGGGGGACACCCCTAGGATTGGGGGGACATCCCCCTGACCCTCACCCCCATGGCAGGGACCCCCAGTCCGTGATCTGAAGCAGAGACACCCCCCCCCCACTCCAGGGACCCCCAACCTCTGGGGTCAGGGACCCCCGAGGACCCCCAACCTCTGAGACAAGTACACACACACACACACCCCTCGACTCCAGGGCCAGGGACTCCCAAATCACGGGACAGGGACCCCCAACCTTCGGGGCAGGGACCCCCAGTCTCCGGGGTCAGGGAGCCCCAACCTCTAAGGGCAGGAGACTCCCAACCTCCGAGGGCAGGATCCCCCGACTCCAGGGACCCCCAACCCCGGGGGCAGGGACCCCCAGTCCTCAAGGACCCCCAATCTCCGAGGCGAGGACCCCCCCGCTTTAGGGACGACCAACCTCCGGGACTAGGGACCCCCTTACTCCAGGGACCCCCAACCTCCGGGGCAGGGACCCCCAGTCTCCAGGGTCAGGGAGCCCCAACCTCCGAGGGCAGGATCCCCCGACTCCAGGGACCCCCAACCCCGGGGGCCGGGACCCCCAGTCCGC
>JAOWAS010000001.1:1021381-1033631 GCA_028565315.1 Scolopax rusticola | reverse complement strand
CCCCCTGGCTGAGCATCTTCCCACCCCAGCAGCAGGGCTGGGGACACCAGGATGGTTGAGCATCGCTGCAGCCTGAGGACCATCAGGATCCCTGTGCTCTGGGTGTGCAGAGCCCTTTGCTTAATGATGGAAACAGTGCAAAGATGTCACCACAATGGTTTTATGACTTCTCCAGTCTAATCTGGTGGCAAAGTGGCACTCCAGCCCCCCAGGCAGGCCAGCACCGCCGCTCCTCCAGGTGGCACCAGGTTGTCCCCATCCTGGTTGCTCACCATCCAGCGAGGTGGTAAGTGGGAACAAGGTCGGACCTGGCAAAATAAATCCATAAATAAATAAAATCCTCTGAAAGGGCAACGCTCAGCCTGCCACAGGTTGTGTTTGCCCCAGTTCACCCAGTCCAGCCACCCCAAGAGGGAAGGGAAGAGGAGTGACCCAGAGGGATGCGGGGCCGTGGACAGGGGAGAGGCTTTTGTGGTAGGAAAACGTGGGAATTCCTCTTTCCTGCAGGAATACGAGGCCCCAGCGAGGTCACTGGCAAAGCTCCTGAGGGGCTCCCAGCTTCGGTGTTTTTATTGAGCGCCACATCTGCCATTATTTTAGCAAAATATGCAGCAAACCACAGGGGAAGGGTGGGGAGACCCCGAGGTTTGCCAGCTCCTGTTCGGCACAAGGGCTCTTTCTTTGCACAGCGGGTGCTCACCCGGGTGGTTTACGCAGAGAAACGGTGCAAATAAATACAGAGCAGCACCCGCTGTAGACACAGAGCATCACCTGCCTGATGGAGGGGGGAAAAGAGCATCCCAGGGGGTCTGCCCAGTGTTGAAAAGCAGCTCGAAAAGCACTTTGAGCTCTTTTTTGGGGTGAAAGCCGTGACCAGCTCAAGCCAGAGGGAATGAGGTGCTTTCAAAACAGAGGCTGAACTTCTCCTGGAGGTGCTGGGAGCCTGGGAGCAGGCAGGGGCTGGGAATAAGGCAGTGACAGCCCAAGCCTGAGCAGAAGAGGTTTCCATGAAGTGCGATGCTTCAGCTGTAAATTCCCCACCACCACCACCCCCCGCAATAACCCACGACGCCTCCCTTTAGGCTTTCCTCTTGCAGATGGGAGCCACCCATGTGAAATGCCTTTAAAACACAAACACGGCCTAACACCTGCTCTAACGTTTCCTACGCCCCTCTTGATGAGAAAGATTAAAAAAAAAAGAAAAAGAAAAAACAATAAAAGAAGGCCGGATGGCATCAACAACCACCAGAAAGCAAAACAGTGGCGAAGCTGCTGGGTTAAAGAGCTCAGATCCCACCTGTGGGTGTTATAGCAGATGATGAAATTAAGAGGATTTTTAGCCTTTTAAGAGTAGCTTGCAGGTCAGGCATGACTACATCAAGTCAGGAAAAACTATATTCATGGAATTTAAGGCTGAAAAATCCAATTCCAGATGAGGAGAAAGAGAGACCTTGACTCACATCCTTTGCAGTCACCATGTGTGGCATCATCCATTGCCAAGGCAGGTGCTCATCCTGGACACGGACCATCCTCTGAACTCTGCTTCCAAGGAAACATGATTTTGGAGGGTCACTAAGAAGCTGGTGGTTTGAATAGTGGCTTTTTGCTGGGTATTGTTGGGTACTGGGACCTGCTGGGTGCTCAGGACCAGTGAGGGTAATGGAGGCTAAGGGTTTCCCCACCTTCCCACCTCTGGCCAGGCAGGACCACAGTGACCCCAGCTCCAAGGACAGCCACCCCCTGCACACTGACACCCCTGTGTCCCACACAAATCTGCATTTTATGCTGATGAAGAACTCCTGCTCTCACAGCCATCTAACATGAAAACTACTCACTGAGAATTTCCTGGAGTGGGGAAGGGGCAAAACCACCCCAAAACGGAGTAGGACATCAGAGAAACCCAGTCTCTGGTGCAGCCTCCACCACCCCAGCAGGACTCCTCTCCCCGACCCCTTTTTACGCCCCCAGGATGCCAGCACCCGCTCGCAGGCCCCACGCTGGTGGCTTCTAACCAAAGGCCACTGCAAACCAGCCCCAGATCAGGAGCTCATTTTATGTTAGACGCTAAACAGACACGAGATGATCGCTTTGACTTAATTATAAAATAATTAAGCCCTCATATTCCTGTCATCTGCAACTGTCAACAGCAGCCTGAGCAGAGCTGCTGCTCCTCTGGAAGAGCCGTCACTCATCGCTGCTGGCTTCTGAGAGGTGTCAAAATAGGGGTAATTTTGCCTGCAATGCCAGCAAAGGGCTGTAAACAAGCAATCGTGCTTCACTTGGAGCTGTTGGAGCAGGGGCCGTGGGGATGGAGAGGTCCCACCTGCCAGCAGTGTGGGATAACGTCCTGGGGAGCACAGCAGCCTGGTATAGGGTCCCCATGTCTCAGTGGTGGCACTGGAATGGCACCCCCATCTAGTGAATTATAGAATCAGAGAATGGTTTGAGTGGGAAAGGACCTTAAAGATCATCTGTTCCAACCCCTCCCACCACACCAGGTTGCTCCAAGCCCCCTCCAACCTGACCTTGAACCCCTCCAGGGATGGGGCAGCCACAGCTTCTCTGCCCAACCTGGGCCAGGTTCTCACTATGTTCATTTTTCCCATCTTTTTTGCCCTCTCCTTTGGAAAACGACCGACCCGAGGAGGGGGTGTGTCCCCTGACCACCTACCTGTGCAGGTGATGACAATGTCAACTTGTCTGATGACTTCATTGAGTTTCACGAGCCGGAATCCATCCATGCTGAGAGGAGAGGAAGGAGGAGAAAACAATCTGAGAAACAGCACAAACAGACCAAAAATAGGGGAAAAAAAATCACACCCATCACTGGAAAACTCAAGGCACCCCACTAAGGAACAGGTACCCCAAGCTGTTAGAAGAATCAACCTGGAGGATTTGGGACTGAAAAAAGAGATTTGGGGGGGGGATGGTGTGTGTTTCACATTTTCTGTCAAGGCCTCCACATCTGCAAATCTCAATTTTCCATCGAGACAGCTTTTTTTGAAGTTGCTAATCCCTGCAAAAATACACCCAGAAGAGGCAGCTACACCCTCCTGCTGCAGAAATCTCTCTGTGATGGATTTACATCATCTTAAAAAAAAAAATAACCAGACCCGAAACGCCCCCAGCCCACAGATGTCTGTCATTAACTCCACCATCCATAATTAAGGCACCTGCACCATCTTTGGGAGCACTGAGCGTGCTCAGCCCATCAGACAACCAGGGCAGGCTTTTTGGGGATTTTTTTTTTGGCTTTGTTGACTGCCGAGAATTTACTTCTGTGACTCTCACAAAGCTGCAAAATCGTAGTTACTATAGGAAAAAAAAAAAGTATTTTTTACTGATTTTTATCCCCACCCCCTGCAATCTCCTCACAAGGAGTTGGGTGTTGCTGCAAACGACCCAATTCACACTTGTGAAGGTTGCAAAGCAAACCCAAAGTGGCTCAGCTCTGCTAATTAAGCTGGGCTCATTAGTTTCCTCCCTGAATCAGCCCTTCCAAAGCTCCTCGTGAGGAAGAGGTGGTGGGTTTAAGGCTCCAGGTTGTTTTTGGGAGGACTCTGCTTTCCCAGCCATGTGCCTTGGGATGCAGAAGGAGCATTTGAAGGCACCAAAACGACCTTCACCTGGAGGGTGGTGGTGGTGTGTGGTGGTTGTGAGCTTTTATCCCTGGGTGGGGGCACTGGGGTGAGTGAGGAGAGGTTTGTGAGGGGGTGGGTGGTCACAAAAACACCAAAATGGCCCTTGTGTGAGGGGTGTGCAGCAGCACAGGAAAGCCTGAGGTTGCTCTCCAGAGGTCATGGTTGACTCCCAACAGCCTTTTGATATCATTTAACTTTCAAGACATATTATTAAAACTCTTTGAAGCCCCATCATAACACTCTTTCAAGCCGTGTGGTAGCCACTGTGGCTACGACTACGTGAGCTGGCACCTGGGAGCCAGATAAACTGGGTGATACTGGGTGCAGGGACCCTCTCCTGGCTGTAGGAGAGAGCTGTGGGTCCCTCCGAGGACACAAAGCCACCAACCCTTCCCCATCATCCCCTCGGGGGGGGAGGATACTGCTGGCTGTGGTTTTCCTTGTGGTTAAAAACCAACCAAAAAAAAGCCTAATGAAGAAGCCAGGTTTGGGGATGGCTTACCAGGCCTGGAGGGCACAGATGGGATCGATCTCCGTCACGTAGACTATGGAGCCCATGGCCTTCAAAGCAGCACAGCAGCCCTTTCCAACCTGGGGAGGGAGGACAGAGGAGGAGTGAGAGGCCACAGGAAGCTCCTGGGGGACGTACAACCCTTCTGCAGCCCCCAGGGCCCTTCCAAATAACTCTTGGCTCCATAGATTCAATTTTTGGGGCTGCAGGAAATACCTGGATTTGGAGGAATCCAGGGCCTGAGGCAGCTTAGCTAAAACGGGCGCTAAAAAAATATAAAAGTGCTGCTGGTTTTGGTCTCGGGGAGTTCTTCTTCCCCACCCAAATGTCCTGGTCTCTAGAAGGCACCATGGTAACACTTATCAAGATTGGGCTGGATAATTGCACTTGTAACCTTTGCTCTATTTAGGAAACTTAATGGTTTACTCTCTGAGGGTTAACGAGCTTTAACCGCGGGTGCAGGTCGCAGGGGGACTCAGGGGAATGGTTAAAGGACCAAAGGTTCCCAAAAAATGCGATTACACGAGAGAAAGTTGTCCCGTTTCAGCTCTTTGGAGCACACACACACACAAAAAAAAGAGTGAGTCCCAGTACAGCCCCCACAGCACCACCCACCATAACTGGTGTTCACTGGTGCCGAAGGGAGAAGCCTGGAGAGAGGGATCCTCTGTTTGGGGCAGAAATCAAGGTAAATTTCTCTTTCCTGACCTGGCTTTGGCACGCAATGATGCCTCTGAATACTTCGATTTAAATGAAATACAATAGATCATATAAATATAAAATATAAGGATTCTATCCTACTCTCTGGATATTTCAATATTCAGATATCAGAGGCAGCCAGAATACTTCATACTCGTGTAATTTTAGGATTCAGGTTTGGTATGTGTTGAATGCTAAAGAAATATCCTGGAAATCAAGAAAATCTTTGGGTTTTTGGCCGACCCGTGGGGTTTTTTGAGGACACCTGGAGATGCAGAGAGAAGCCCCGAGGCCAGGACAACCCCCTGGAGACAAAAGCCACGGGAAGGATGAGCTGATTTTTGACGTGCAGCACAAAAATCTGAAGCCCTTACCTCCCCGTAGCCACAAACCACCACTTGCTTTCCTCCAAACATCATGTCCGTTGTCCTCTTCAGGCTAAAGGAGAAAAAAAAAACACCACCAAACAACAAAAAAAGCCAAGGACTCACAATTAAAGACAAAAATCTCTATTCCCCTGAGGATGCTGTGGTGGAGGACCCTGCTCCAGCAATTCTGGGCACAGAGAGGACCCCAAAACACCTAAAAAAAAGGTCTTTTTCCTTTGGTAAGGACAGGTGCTACCAGGGAAATGCAACAAAGAGGAAGGATTTGGGGTTTGGATCCCTTTTTTTTTTGTTGTTGTTCCTCTTGCTTTTCATTGGATCCCTTTGCTTTGGTATTCCAGAAGTACTTAAAATCTTTTCCGAAAATATTCTCTTTTCCTTAATATCTTTTTCTTTAACGTCGAAAATATCCCACAGAAACAACCACAGGAGGAGCCCAAAAAAAAGTGTGTTTTATTTCCTTGCCTTCCACAAACAAAGCTCTCCCTTCCACTGTTTCCTTCTGGTTTCTCCCTAAGAGTGTCCTACATTGCGGGCTATTTTTAGCGCTGGAGTAAATAGGTTAGCAGTGCCGGGGAGGTGAAATTCCCTGCCATTTCCCAAAGAATTTAGATTTTAAAAAAAAAAAAAAAAGCACATCAGATTTAATTGCAGCCCTGCTCAGATCTCCCTCGGCCCAGTTTTAGAGGCCTTGACTCCAAATCCCAACGTAGCTCCCCGAGAGGTCCATCACCCGGCACAACCGGAGACAACGAGATGAAGGAATTATATTTAATTAGAATGATTTCAGGAAGATGTTTTCATTGAATTCATGGAATGGTTTGGGTGGGAAGGGACCTTTTAGGGCCATCTAGTCCAAATTCCCCCAGGGAGATTTTCAACTAGACCAGGTTGCTCAGAGCTCCCGTCCAAACTGGAATGTTTCCAGGGATGGAGCATCTCCCACCTCACTGGGCAACCTGGGCCAGGGTCTCACCACCCTCGTCAAAATTTAGCATTTTGGAACAACACGGGATGGAAATGTGGGGAAGAAACCTCACGTGGAGCAGATCACCCAGGGAAGCACATTTGGTGGTTTCTTCACTCACAGGGCACTTGTCCACATTTTAAAGGTCATCTCCAAGCCCTTGTATTTGGACATATGGCTGGTTGTCCACAGGAGCTGTGGCTGCCCCATCCCTGGAGGGGTTCAAGGTCAGGTTGGAGGGGGCTTGGAGCAACCTGGTGTGGTGGGAGATGTCCCTGCCCAGGGCAGGGGGGTTGGAACTGGATGGTCTTTAAGGTCCCTTCCAACCCAAACCATTCCATGATTCTATCATTTACAGACACGAGTCATCTTCACTTCTCCTGGTCAAGATGATCAGGAAGACAGCTTCAAAGTTGAGGTGACGAATGGGGCACTCTACTACAAATCCACAAAGATTTGGGAAAAAGATGTTAGAGCCGACTCCAAAACCAACAGGGAAGCCAGCTTTGGGTCTGGGAGAACTTCTGGGTCTCCCAGGCTGCAGGCAGCGGTGGTAGACCTGGCGGAGGTGGTGGGGGGACATGGACACCCAGTTCCATCAGAATAAAGAAAAAAAAAAAAGAGGAGAGAAAAAAAGAAAAGATCACTGAGATTTATGAGATTTAAATGACAACTTCCAAGTATTTTGTGCTGCATCTCAAGACCAACAGTCTCAGCAGACACATGGTGTTCCTGGTGCCCACGTATCCTTGGGTGATGGATTCCCATCCGATCCTAAAAAGTACAGCACCATCAGGATGCTGCAGAGCTGGTCCCAGTCCCACGGCTTGCCTGCTGGGATTTTGGAAAGGGAGGGAGGGGAAGGAGCACAGGGGGAAGTCAACACTCTCCTCCTTGCTCCCACGGCACGTGGCTGTAAATCCTGCAGGAGCAGGGGGTGGAAATTGGATTAAAAAACCCCTTATTTCCACCTTCTGCACCTTATTTATTACGCTCAGCTGAAGGACACTTGAGGGACACCTTCTACACTCTGGTCTACACCTTGGACACAAAACTGTTACGGGATGAAGTCCTGGTCTACCACAACCTCTTCTGTTTTCTTTCTTTCAGTTTATTGTATATTCACAGGAGAGGATAAAAAAAAAGGCCTTAGAAACTAGAAAAAGTGAAAAAACCAGACGTGATGAAGCAGCTGATTGACTCACACACAGGCAGCAGCCAGAGATGGGATTTATCCTGATGCCACGGAGGTAAGAGGGACGGGAAGGAGAATTGTAGCCACATGAGGACTTGTGAGGTCCTCACACCAGAGGAGGAGATGGTCACGCTCACAACGCAAGTCACCTACACGCATGGAAGGGCAACATCACCCTGAGAGCACAAAGGCTCGTTGAATCACAGCATCCCAGAATCCCATGGGGTTGGAAGGGACCTCTGGAGATCATCTCCTCCAACCCTCTGCCAAAGCAGGTCCACCCAGAGCAGGTCCCACAGGAATGTGTCCAGGTGGGGTTTGAATGTCTCCAGAGGAGGAGACTCCACCACCTCCCTGGGCAGCCTCTGCCAGGGCTCTGCCACCCTCACACCAAAGAAGTGCCTCCTCATGTTTAGGTGGAACTTCTTATACTCAAGTTTTTGCCCCTTCCCTCTTGTCCTGTCCCTGGGCACCACTGAAAAAAGACACATGGTGGTCCCTTGAAGGGCACTGAGAAGTGCCTGATATCACTATGGCTAATAAAATATCTGATGTGTCTTCACAGAAGAAGACATGCTTTCCCCAAGAAGAGGAGCAGAGGCAGAATTTGAGGGATATGCCCCATTCGTGCACGTAGCTGGGATAAAAACATTGAATCCTGGCTTCTAGAGGTGTTAAAGTCTTTGCTGCAAGATCATTTTCCTATAAAGACAAAATTAAACATTTGTTTTCAGGTGTGCATAGACTCGTAGAGCTTTGCACACCGTTGTACAAACAAATCTTAGGACCTTCTGGCCCGTAGAGACGTAGCTGCTGCCTCCAAATGCCTTGGAGGTTCCTGCCTGTGATACAAACAGGAGGGACCAGGGGTAATAAAGGGTCTTTGTTCTCCTCTGACACATCTAAAATGGTCTAAATGGATAGGTAGGATGGACACACGGACCCGGTTCCCTGTTTGGTCCAACACAACCCGAGCAAGGGCCAGGGCCCTGTTTGGGTGGGCAGGTACCTACCCGTCCAGGATGGACTCTCTGCAGCAGTACAGGTTGTCAAACTTCTGCTTTGTGACCGAGTCGTTGACGTTCATGGCTGGGACACAGAGTTTCCCCGCCTTGGACAACTGGTACAGCCTGTGAGGAAAGCAGGAAGAAAGAGATGATCAATGGAAAGATACTTCCTTATGTTCTACTGTTGCGTGGTCTGGAGGTCCTTGTTTCTCTGGAGTGAGCAGGAGGTCAAAGATGACCTCAAAGATGACCTCAAAGATGACCTAGGAGCTCCCAGTTCCAGGAGGAGAAACAGCACTCTTCTTTCCACAGATGTTTGTATCCCTTTTTCTCCTCTACTGGAGAACTACCAGGTTGGCAAGAGGCATTTCATAAAAATGTTGATGAGCAGATCAGAAGGTGCTCCAGACTCCGAGTGCCTCATAAATGTTGAAATTGCAACCACCCTCTGGACAAAGCCCCCAAATCCTACTTCAGACAACGTTAAGATGAGAGCTCCTGCAACTCCCTCAAGCTCTTACAGCTCAAGAGATACAGGAATGGCCACAGAAGAGTCACATTGACAGAAATGTGAAGCTGCTGTGATCAACACAGCCAAACACCCACTCCAACAGCAGTAGGAGTGGAATCGCTGAGATGTAGTAGAAGAAATAGAAGAAGCAGAAGAAGCAACCAAGTGGGGAAGACATCAACGTGACCTCCTACTTCTGAGAGCAGACTCAACGCCTGGCAGCAGCAAAAACCACTAAAAATCCATCTAAACTCTACACTACGGAGATGAAGAGAATCTGAAAATCATCTCCCTGCTCCAGACCTTGGGCAGGAGAACGTGCTCCCTCGGTCAAGTCTCTGCAGACCAACTCCAGAGTCCTCCTCACGCTCGCTTTGTCATCTGGGGTGCCTCAGTCCCCAGGCTGCCTGTCCCCTGGAGACACCACCAACCTCCGAAAACCACCTCCCTCCTGGCCCGAGACCACAGGGAACAGTTTTGAACAATCCCTTTGCTCTTGCACGTCTCTTTCGCTCGTATTTGGAGCGATTCCTGACGCTAAAAAAAAATATGATCAGGTCCCTCTCCTTGACCCCACTGGCTGCAAACCTGGATCGGTCTCTTCCTTGTTTCCAACATTTCGTTGCCCTGTTTGGGGGGCTGCCTGCACCTCTGGCCAAACTCTCAGCCAGCTCCCAGAGCTGCAGCCAAGCCTTTCTCCCTGAAAAAATAAAGAAAAAAAAAAAAAAAAAGCAGAGTCTGCTGCTTGTCTCCTCGGTCCCCGATTTTTTTGTCACCTGCGAGATGATTAACTCCACTGGAAAAGCACCTCTGACACCTCTCCCACCCCAATTCTGCTGCTGCAGAGCGATGTCACTCGCTCACACAGCTCCATCTCTGTGGTTGTCCCTTTCTGGGCTCCCACCCCGACTGAAGATTCATTTCCTCTTCCCAAATCTCACTTCTTCCCCTAGATCTAGGTCAGGGTCACGCTTTTTGGCTTCCTCCAAAGCCCAGCCCTTCTTGTGCAACACCCTCATCCTCACCCCTTCCTTTTTTCATCTGCAAAACGAAGTGAGAAAACCATTGCCCCCCGTTTCAGAGGTGGAAAACCAAGACCTCGTGCACTTTTCCCACCGGAGCAACGGTCAGGAGGTGCTTCTACCCCTCATCAGAACTTCAGGATGGTAGTTCCAAGCTGCTGTGACTGCACGAGAGACTCAAAACAGCTCTTCAGCCCAAGCTGAAGGGAAAACACAGACCACGTAGCAGGAGGTTCAACATTTAGAGTCTGTGGCATCTTAGAGCCTGGGGATCTTTTGGTACCTCTGCCCCGAGGGAGAAGATCCAACACCTTCACACAAGGAGATCCAACACCTTCACACAAGAAGATCCAACACCTCCCCAGTGCTCACAGTCCAACCTGCCCCGTTACCTGTGGACACCAGTCACGCTCTCCTCTACGATCCCCTTGATCTTCTTAAACATGTTGGGATATTTCTTGTAAATCCAGTGAGTCAGATCTCCCCCGTCATCCAAGATCTGTAATAAAAATAACCACAAAGTCACCGCTCTGAAGATCCTGAAGGGCCCCAAAAGGTCCAAGGGATAAATCCAATCATTCCTAATCAACCCCGTGCTTTGGCATCTCCAACACCACATCTTGGCAGCTCAGGTGAGACTATTCTGCTCGACTATTCCAGGCAGGAGTGGTGTTTCCTCAAGATTGTGCTGGAAGGGCAATAGGTCACAACAAACACAACAAAAAAAAAGTTCCTAATAAGACCAGGGGAAACATCATCCTCCTCCTCTTTGCATATTCCCTACACCAACGTCAAAGACTTCTGACTGCATCATCACCATCCTCCCCCTCATTCTCATCATCCTCTTAGCATATTCCCTACACCAACGTCAAAGCACCAAAGACTTCTGACTCCATCATCATCCTCCTCCTCCTCTTTGCACATTCCCTACACTAACATAAAACCATCCAAAGACTTCTGACCGCTGCACCATCATCATCATCCTCACCCTCTTAGCATATGCCCTACAGCAACGTCAAAGCACCAAAGACTTCTGACTGCATCCTCCTCCTCTTCTTCCTCTTCGCATGTTCCCTACACCAATGTGTAAGACTTATGACTGCCCTTATTAACCAGCCCTGATTCACCTCCTGGCGTGGTGGGCAGATGTCCTACAACACAAGTGTCAAACTTGGGCAGATGCTTGGAAACGTGACGCACCATCACAACTTTTTTCTCTCTAAATCACAGGATTTTCCACTGAAGGCGAGTGCTGTGGGCAGCAGCTGCTCCTCCACGAACGTCTGGGAAACACGTGGTGTCCTACCAGAGTCTTCCATGGAGACCCAACCCTTGAATCTCCAGGGAAGCCCCAGATCCACCTCCCATTCGCAGGCTGGGAAGGGGAGGCAGGTCATTAAGGGTTAAGTGGGCTGAGAAGCTCTCCTGGGCCAGATGAGGTGGGAATTCAGCAGCCTGGCTCCCAGGACGTCTTCATTTCATTAATCCCCATTTAATAGGGCACATAATCCTCTTTCTGAGAGAGAATTCGGGGGGTTGGCGGTTTCCTCTTTCCTGGGAGGACAAGAGATGAAAAAAAAAAAAACCCCAAACCAAATCCTAGTGGAGGAACTAGTTTTGGATGGAAGGTCACCTTGGTTAGGGCAACCATGAACGGCCAACGGCGAAGCCCCGTATTCCTGCAGTTTTCCCAGCTTTACATAATTTATCTGCTTGGTTCCAATTCTTCTCAGGCAGAGGGTTTTTTTCCAGAAAAAAAACCAAAACAAATGCCTTCATTTGACGTGCAAAGAATTTTGTGTAGAGAAACCCAGCCGTGGTAGATGTTAACCTCGCTCTGCCTCTCGGTGCTGCTGCCTGATGCCCACCAAGGGCACCATCTGCAGAACCATGTTCCCAGCCAGGGTTCATCAACCTCCCTCTTGATTTTGGCAGCTCCACCTCAGAGCAGAGGGTGCTGGAGTCGTCGTGCTCTATAAAAAAATGTCGTCCTATCACCCCGTGCCTGCAAGGAGATGGGATCATCTCGTTGGAGATGGGACCATACTCTGACCCCAGCACTGGAGATACCTATCTAGTCCCGCTCCTCCAGTTCTCAGTCTGAATTTTTGTGGGTTTTGACTTGATTTGGAGTCTCCGTTTCCCATCGGTAGGTGTTTCAGTGCTTTTCACAGAATCCCAGAATGTTATGGGGTCGGAAGGGACCTCTGGAGATCATCTAGTCCAAGTCCCCTGCCAGAGCAGGGTCACCCAGAGCAGGTCCCACAGGAACGTGTCCAGGTGGGTTTGGAATGTCTCCAGAGAAGGAGAC
>JAOWAS010000001.1:748437-759034 GCA_028565315.1 Scolopax rusticola | reverse complement strand
GGTTCAAGGGCAGGTTGGAGGGGGCTTGGAGCCACCTGGTGTGGTGGGAGGTGTCCCTGCCCAGGGCAGGGGGTGGCCCTGGGGGGGCCCCCAGGTCCCAGCAGCAACCACCCTGCTCTAAGAAAATTTTCACTCAAGTGTGTGATCAAGAATCACCAAAACCCAGAAAACCCCACCTGCCCTCCCCAATCTCCTGATGCTTGAACACAGCAGCTCTGGCCACCACGGACCGTCACCTACTGCTGTCCCTCAGGCAGAGGGGGGTGTTTGTACAAACACCAAAACCCAAGGCACCTCCAGAGCTGCTCGTGCTTCCTCATGAATCACAAGCCAAAAAAACCCCACAAATTAGGTTTTTTCCATCTGTTCGAGGTGAGTTTTTACAAGATCGGAGGAGAAGACTCCAGGGGGCAGCCAAGGATGGCAGCTCTGCCAGACCCCAGCCCTCCGGTGACACCAGCACCAGCCCCTGCAGGGCTCAGGTCTCAACAGCCAGCAGAGTTATGCCTCAAAAAATGGGTTTTTTTCACTTTTATTTCAGGGTATTGGGTGACCCAGGAAAGAGGGAGGGACATGGGGGAAGGTCTGAGGAAGGAAGAGGGAGAGGAGCTGGAGGGGATCGGAGAAAGGAATGGTAGAAGGTGACAGCAGCTTCAGCAGCTCCTGGAGATGTTCCCCCACAGCCACCTCCTTTGTAGCTGCTCCCTTTTCTCCTCCAGCAGGTGAGGAAACGCTCCTCAAACCTGCCCATCACTGGGCCACAAGGTCCCAGCTGGACCCCATTTCGGTCCCTCTCACCATCACCATCGCTCTGCAGCCTCCCCACCAGCCAGGACCTCTCCAGCTTGGCCGGCAATTTCTCCTGCCCCAGGAGGAACCCCCACCTTCCCAGGTGGGGAAGAGCCACCTCCCAGTGCTCCTGGGACAGCCGAGTCCGTCCATCCACATGGGACAACCATCACAAAGCCCGTCACCACTTGGGAGCTCTTCCAGGCTGCTTCATTCTCCAGCAAAGCTCTTCCAGGAGAGCAGGAGGCAAAGGCAGGACAGGGATCTCCTGGCAGTGAAGCTGGAGCAGGAGGAACCATCCTCAGACCCGGGGACTGTGGGAACGGCTCCTGCTGCCACAGGGTAAGGTTTTGAGCAATCCCTGTGGTTTCAGAGGCACCACTGGATTCAACCTTCCCAAACTGGGACCAGAGACCGGGCTCTTCTCAGCAGATCCCTTGGCTGAGCCAACACTTGTCTCGTTGAGGAGCATTTTAAAGCTGAGGAGCCCAAGACCAAGCACTCCCTGGAATGAACTCCCCGATTTCCATTTAGTTGCCTCCATCGGGGCAGCACGTGGATCCTTCCAATCTCCCTGCAGAGACCAGACTGGGACCAATGTCCACACCAGCACGAGGAACCGTCGCCTCCTTGGTTTGTCAACCCCTCCCGAGGCCTCCAGCAGGCACAAGCTCTGCCTGGGACATGTTTTCCCTGAGGATACTGGTTTTTTGAGGAGAAACCGGCACCGAGGGTTGCATTAGCTGAAGAACTGCCCTTGCCTTCAGCAAGGTGGGGTTTCTGAAGGCAGATGCTCCAGAGAATGTGGAAGAACAAGGATGGCCAGCACGGCAGGAGAGGGGAAAGGACTCCATCCTGCTCAGGAGCTGGAGCTCTCAGCGGGTGCTGGGTATGGAATCAAGAGGTCAGGGAGCCCTGCTTGGCTCATGTGGCCTCCTGGAGCCAGAAAATCAGCACGAGGAACCTCTGGGAGAAACCCAGCAAAGCTCCAGGCCTGCAAGAGCCCACCAGAGATGGTGCTGAGCAGTGGGGCTCGTCTGGCTGGAACGATGGCTCATTCACCTGGATGAAACGGTGTGAGCTGCCCAGAGGAACATCATCCCACCCCAAGAGCTGCCCAGAGGAGGAGCATCCCACCTCCAAGAGCTGCCAAGGCCTCCACAGCACCCGACATCTCTGGAAGCCAACCATCCCTCCCTGGCTTCAGGAGAGCGGTGACCAGTGAAACACCAGCACAAACACTTCCTGGGGGACCTTTCTCCAGGAGATCCAGCTTCGCCAGCCTCGCCGGGATGCTCCTTCTTCCCACGGTGGATAACTCAATGCCACCAGGTGGCCCCGGGCACACAACGGCTGGCCCACTCCAGGAGTTCTCTCCTGACCTTGTGTACCCCTCCTCATGGAAGTGTTGGCACTTCCAGACACCCCTTTGGATGGAGAAACCCACCCCCTGACCCCACAGAACGGCCCGAAGCCCCCGTGGGAGCTGCCCTGAGACACAGCATCACCCCCCTGGCCACACTGGCCACCCAGGACCCAGCCTTGGCCACTAAGTCCTCTCATGCCACTTTGCTGCTCTGCTCACGTGTTGCTTTTCAGAGCCAGGTCCCATCCCAAGGCTGGGGGGGGGCTGCAGCAGGAGGGACGCTGCACCCCTGGGTCCCTGTCCCCAGGGACCGGGCAACCAGTGGGTGACCTCTAGTGGCCCCAGCACCCAGGGGCTCGGCTGGGGAGATCCCCAGGGACCCAGCCTGTCCCTCCAGATGGGTGGCCACTTCCCTTGTCTCAGGCAGCTGCTTCTCCAGGCACTTAAGTGAAAAACTCCCCAAAAAATCAGGTTCCTGCTGCGACAGAGGGGAGAGGAGATGGCTCACGCCAGCGCTGGCCTCGCTGCCAGCCCAGGGCAGGAGCAGGCACCTTCTGTCCTTGGCTTCCTTCCTGCCACGCTTAACCACCTGCAAGGAAGTTAAGTGAGAACTTCAAAGTCTACACAGGAGCCGGCCAGGCTCATCCTCATCCTCACACAGAGCTTCCTGCCAGCCCAGGGCAGGCCCCCACCCCAGAGCCATCACCTTCTGCCCCTCGCTGCCGCGTCTGTCCCAGCAGGAGCAAGGCCTTGCTTCCCAAAACACCCCTGCAGAACATCCCAAACTTCCCCAGAACTCCCAAAGGGCTCAGCAAACCACTGCTCGAGGGCTCAACGTGCCCGTTTTTGGCTTTTCTGCAACAGCCTGGTTCCCCTCTCAGAGGGGGAGAGGAACCTCAGGTCCCTGCTCCGAGACCTGGCGTGACCCTGGCGGGGAATTCAAACTGGTTTGGGCTTCAAACTGTGAAAAGCTTGGGAAAATGCTTGGGAAAAGGGAGAACCTCTCCTCCTTCCCGGGGAACTGCAGAGAGCACCCCCAGTCAGTAATGGCACCCCCACTGTGCCACCCGGGGGTCCCCAGCACTGCTGCATCCACTGGGATAAATTTCCTTCTGGGTAAAAAAGACTTTAGAGAAATGGCTGGAGGTTTCCTGCTTTGGGTGACGCTGGTGGCCAAGACTCATCACTCTCGTGGGCTTTCAGCTCTTTTCTCTTACGCTATTTTTGCACCTTATTAAGTGCTTTCCCTCCCCTTTCTTTAAATCTCTTGAGTCACGAGCCTGCCTGGTGTTTGAAGATAAAGCGAGTTCCACTCATCGCCTGACAGGTAGGGATTTTTTTTTTTTTCCTAAAATTGTGTTAAAAAAGCATCAGTACCTTCACTTTTTTTTTTTACCCCAGAGAGCTGGAAGGCACCACGAGCCCAGCGGAAGAGTTGGCACAATTCTACTTTAAATGAGTGGTTTAAACCCAGTTCCTTGCTCCCTGCTCCAGTGCACGGCACCCCCCCCAGTCCCCCAAATGAAGTGGTACCAGTTAATAACCAGCAACCTGTTACTGTGCAAAAGCAGTTGGAGATAAAAGCCACCAGCTCATCTCTTCCCAGAGAGCCACCAGCTGCCCTGAGCCGACTGTTTTGCGATGGCTTGCTTTTCTTCTGGGCTGAAGTGCAGAATGGTCACTATGGCAGTGAGGGTCTGCTGGCGACCCAGAGCGTCTGGTAGAGTCAAAAACCTGTAGACGATGTTCTTGAGATACTCCAGGTTGGCTCCCTCCCTGCTCTTGTCTCTGAAGTTCTTCTCGATTTCGCTTTGAAGCGTGGCCACCTCTTCCCGGTGCTTCTCCTCCTCCACCAAGATCTTCTCCTGCAGCTGGTGAACTTGCATTTCCAGCTTGTGCTTCTGCTTCCTCAGGGCCACGATCTCCACTTCTTTGCGAGCCAGCTGCTCCGCGTACAAGAAGAAGGTGGGCTCGCTGGTGGCGGAGAGATGAAGAGCCTGAGGGAGCATCTCCGAGGCATCGGTACCCGGTGAGTCACTGCTGGCAACGTCAGCGCCCGAGGCGAGGTAATTTTTGGAACCTTGCAGCCCATAAGGCAACGTGACAGATCTCAGCTGCTCCAGCTCCTGGTCCTTCTCTGCCAGCACCGCCAGCGCCCGGTCCCGCTGTTTGTGCATCTCCTCCTCCAGCTTCAGCGCCCGCTCCCTGTAGTCCAGCTGGCACCGCTCTAGCTCCTGCCGATGGATTTGCTGGAGCTCGGACACCTCTTGCTTCTTGGCTTCCATGTCTCGCTGGTGCTGCTTCTCCATCTCGTCAGAGGACAGCTGAAGCAGAACGTATTTCTCCTTCAGGTCAGCCAGCTGCTCTTGAGCTTCCTCCAGTTCTTTAGCCAGGTTGCCATCTTTGGCCGACTTGTTCTTGAGAACCACTTGCGCCCTCATCTTGTACCTCTCAAACTCCTCCTTCAGCTGCTTCAGCTCCTGCTGGTAGTACAAAGCGGTGGCCTTCTCGCCGTCCCCGGTCTCGGAGCCCTTTGGCAGCTCCAGCTCACACAGCTTCTCGATGTCCAGAGCGGGCTGGCTCTTCTTGGCCGCTGCCTGCAAGAGCTTCTTCAGCTTCTCCATTTTATCCTTCAGAACGTTAACGTCCAGATTGGATTCTTCCAGCTGGACATCGAGAGGGGATCGGCTGGAGGCAGCGATGGCCAGGGTTTTGTTCTCCAGGTCCAACTGCACGATGCGGTCCTTCAGCTTCTGAATGACGGCCTGGTCTTTCTGCTTGGCTTTTTCGTACGTGCCAAGGAGGTCGGACACTTGGGAGACTTGTCCCTCCAGGTCGGCCACACGCCGCTCCTCCATCTGGGCCTGCTGGCGGAGCTGCTCCTCCGCCTGCGCCGTCTGAGGGCAGAGAGACACGGGGAGGGGGAGGACAGGTTAGCTCGGCGTTTGGGGGACTTCATTCCGAACCCCAAGCAAGCACACGGCCCCCCTCTCCCCTAGAATCCCGCACAAGCCACCGCGCTGACTCGCCTTTTTGGGTGGGGGTTTGATTATTTGGAGACAGAATAAACTGGAAGTGTCGCTGCTTTTGTTCCCTGCTCTGCAGAGTTCCTGTTCCCAGCACGATGCGCATTGCTGGAGGTGAGCGGGGGGGAACCAGCACAGGTTGGGGGTGACCTGCTGGAGAGCACCTCTGAGGAAAGAGATCTGGGAGTCCTGGTGGACACCAGGAGGCCCAGGAGCCAGCAAGGGGCCTTGGTGGCCAAGGAGGCCAATGGCATCCTGGGGGGCATCAAGAAGAGCGTGGCCAGCAGGTGGAGGGAGGTCATCCTGCCCCTCTGCTCTGCCCTGGGGAGGCCACTGGAGCTGGAGCACTGGGACATGGCACATGGAGCTGGAAGATGAAGGCAAGACTGGAGGTGTTGGTGCTGATGGGCTGCAGAGATGCTAAGTACCAGTCCTGGGGTTGGGGGATTGCAGTGGGGTTTGGGGGGACACAGATGGGCTATGGCTGTGCAGAGCAGCAGTGGTCTGAGGGATCAGAGGGCTGGAAGGAGTAGAACAGAGAACTCTGTGCCAGAGGCAGTCTGGGTATTGCAAGCTTTTGTCTTCTGACGGGTCACAGCAGTTAAATCCTCAAGAAACCGACGTGGGGTGTGCAACAGCAGACAGGAATAAAGGGTTGAGTGCTGTCAGTGCTCGGGGCCTCAGCAGCAGGAGAGAACTTGAGGCATTAAAGTACTTTGAGAAGATGCTGACGCCCAATTCATGCTCCGTGCAGTGCAAGGTACAGCATCACCAAGGTTTCCATCAGCCTGACCAGGCTAAAATCCCTTCAAACGCAGCAGCTGGTGGTGGGGTTCAAGACCAGGTTGGATGGGGCTTGGAGGGAGGGAGGTGTCCCTGCCCAGGGCAGAAGGTGCCACTGGATGGTCTTTAATGTCCCTTCCCGCCCAAACCATTCTGAGATTGGTAGGAGCTGGAAGAAGAATTACTTTTAAGAGATTGCTAGTTTATCTGGAATATATTTTTCAGTTGTTTTGAACAAATTCACTAAGAGCTCTTTAAGACATCGTACTCTTGTGGTCACCTCCAGCACAGAGCTGCACTTGGGGAAGTACTTGGATCTTCAAAAGCTTGTTTCTTCTCTTCTCACGTGCTGTGTCCTTACCCGTCCCCTGGCAGATAACAGCGTATCTTCTGAGAGGGTGAAGTGAAGCACATCTGGGACACGTGTGACACAGAACCAGGAGGAGTGCTCTATGGACCTGTGCTGCTGTGCAGAGGGACCTCAACAGACCAGAGAAATGGGCCAGTAGGAACCTCCTGAGATTCTGCCGAGGGAAATGGCAGTCCCTGTCCCTGGGGAGGGCTGACCCCTGGCACCGGGACAGGCTGGGGCTGAGCAACTGGAAAGCATCTCTATGGAGTTGCCTGGGCTTTTGGTGGACACTAGGCTGGCCAGGACCCAGAGATGGTCCCTTGCTGCTTAAGTGACCAGCAGCTGCAGCGTGTGGAATATTGCCAACAGGTCAAGGGAGTTCCAGGTCCTGTGCTGGGCTCCACAGGATGGGAGAGATGTGGATGTAGGGGAGAGAGTCCAGCAAAGAGCCATGAAATTGATGAAGTAACTGATGGAGCGTTTGCTGTCTGAAGAGATGTGGGGCTGTGCATCCTGGAGAAGAGATGGCTGCAGGGGGGTCTCATCCATGTGTATAGATCCCTCATGGGGAAGGTAGGCAGATGGAGCCAGGCTCTCCTTGGCTGTACCTGCTGACAGGACAAGAGGCAGTGGGTGCAAATTGCAATATGGGAAGTGGAATGAAAGAAAACATGTTTTTACTGCAAGGGTGGTTGACCACAGGCAGAGGCTGCTCAAAGACGTGGTGGAAACTCCATCCTGTGGGGAACACCACAGTCCATATGATACAGCACTCTTGTTCTTTATCATAGAATAATCACAGGATGGTTCAGGTTGGAAGGGAGCTCAAAGCCTCCCCAGTGCCACCCCCTGCCCTGGGCAGGGACACCTCCCACCACACCAGGTGGCTCCAAGCCCCCTCCAACCTGCCCTTGAACCCCTCCAGGGATGGGGCAGCCACAGCTTCTCTGCCCACCCTGGGCCAGGCTCTCACCACCCTCCCCCTTTACTGACGTCTGCTGGTTCAGAACAGTCGGGATCATCCTCGTGGTGTGTCCCAGTGGGTCCCTGCCAGCTCTGGAGATCACAGCACGGCAGAACGTGGCTGGTGGTATCTTTGCTTTACATTTCCTGGCTTCTGCAGAGTTAGCCTTAGCTCTCCTGGCCTTTGCCAATTAATTTGTATCACTGTCAGTTTTGGATGGCATCTAACGGGCTGTGAGAGTCCGGGTGGTGGCTGATTTTCTTTCAAGCTGCCTCAGATGGGAAACGCTCTTCCCAGAAAAGGAGGGATTGGCTTTTCTCTCTGGCCGTGCCCTGCCTGGCACAGGGAAGGTGAAGCAGAGAGTGTTGACAGTAGGAAGAAGCAGGATGGACCCTTGGCCTAGAAGTGTCTTCTGAGTCTGGGTTGGTGGTGGATGTGTTTGCACCCACAGCTTCCTGCCGTGGTGCCAGCCTGGGGGTGAGGAACTGGGGGACCTTTCCCAGCTGGGGGCTCACTCTGACCTCAGCACCTTTCTCACCTTCCCCTGGGCCATGCTCAGCGTGGTGGGGGCTCTACCCCGGGCACAGAGGCTTGGAAATTCTTCTCTGAGATGTTAGGAAAATGTCAAAGTAGAGCTTGCTACCCGCGGGAGAGCAGGGTTTAAAATAATGCTGGAAGCAAGTGGAAATTAAAGGAGTCAGTGAATGCTCAGGGAATAAGGCCAGATTTCTGTCCAAACCTGGGGTGTTCGGAAGCTCTGGGGGAACAGAGCGAACCCCCACAAGCATGGGGTGGTGCTGGCTCCATTCTACTTGCAGAGGACATGGGAACCCTGCACTGTCCCTGTCACCTCTGCCCCGTCCTCGTCCCCTCATCCCAAAATACCCCCTTGGGTTGTTTGGAGGCTCGTCAGGAAGGGACACTTTCTGGGCACTGGACAGTTTCCCCCCTTTGGAGGCCTTTGGTGAAGGTGTGGGTGATGTCCTCCCCCTCTTCCCTCCCCCCGTGACACGTGTGAGGCGAACAAATAGATAGAAACCACAGACAACCCTGGGGTTTTTTGGCAAATGATGGTAAAGGCGTGAACAGAGAGGAGACCCTGACCTCTCCTGGCAGCAGCGCCTGGACTGGGAGGAATGGGAGAGGTTATGGGGAAAGAAAATGGGGAAATGCAGCTGTACAGAGGCTCTGGTGTTTCCAGGTTCTGTCAGAATTCCGCCTGGGCGCAGTGTTCTCTTCTAATTCTGTGTTTTCATCAAAATCCATTCTTTTCGTGCCTTGTGTCAGGGGCATGAGAAGTTTTAGATAGCATTTGTAGACATTTAGGTGTCTTCTAGAAATAGATGTTGTCTCTTGGGCTCCGTGTGACGTTCCTCCACCCAGCGAGGAATTTAGTAGAGGCTGCACTGGCAGTTCTCCTTCTGTCCCCACAACCCTTCCCCTGGCCAGGGTGGTTTTGTCACAGTGTCCCTGAAGAGGTTAACTCGCTCCTGGGTTTCCAGGACAAGGGCTTGGATAAACAAGGGGATGCTCAGGAGCATCTTGGGCCTTTTTTGATACAGACTGGGTCCAGGATGATGGTGTTTCCAGCAGTCACTGGAGGAGGACTTTCAGATGTGGCTGCAGATGTCATCACGATGACTGGAGACCTTGTAGCGTGCTCTAAGTTTCAACTCTTTTGGAAAGTTGAGCCCTTTTCAGGCAACTTAAGTTGTGCAGTCAAAAAAATCTTGATAACCCCATTTACCAAATTTCTTGGAAAGATCTTGGGGATAAAAATATTGAAAATGTAAATTCCTGTGAGGTAACAGCGTGGTGTTATGTATTAAACTGGCAACTTTCCTCAGCTCGTTTAGTTACCGAGTGGCTTGACAGGTTCTTAAAATGGATTGGAGCTGACTTCAAGCATCAGCTGGGGCGTGTGAAGGAGCAGAGCGTTGGCAGGAGAGGGAAAATGGGTTGAGATGACCCTGTCCCCTGCCTTGTGAGTCACTGGACTTCACTGTGGCAATTCTGGCATTGTCAACGCTGGGTAAGAACCAGCAGGAGGGTGTTTGGGTTCTTCCAGGCTTCTGCAGGTGATTTAGTAGAGACTCCAGCGTCTTCCCGGCCAGCACATTTATTTGGCCACAAGACACTGTCCTTGATTTCCTTCTCTGCCCCAGCTCTGCTGCCTCTTGGCAGTCCATGGCCATAAATAACCGCGCTCGATAATCCTCAGCTTGCTCTGCGATACCTGGCTCTGCCTGACCTTGGGCATGGACTTTCTTCCAACTTGATTGTCTTACCTCAAAACCCCACCGTGACTTCACATTCCTCCTGCCTTTCCTTAGCGCTTTGGAAAGGTTTCGTGGAGGCGCCGTCACCCCAAACCCACGCTGGGTTGGGGATGGAGCAGCTTCTGTGAACACCACCCGCAGCCCTTGGCCCTAAGTTTAAAATAGTAACTGCTCTGGGTTACTTCTAGAATTACCGCTCTCATTTCGTGTATCCCATGGTTTGCATATCGTTTTGCAAATGTCCAAATGGAGAGGAAAATAAATTTGCAATCTCTCTGAACCTGGATTCGTAAAAGATGTGTTTTAAACTGGAGTTTGCTGTTAAACGTGTGTGTGTGTGTGTGTGAAATCTGGGAAACGAGTGGCAGAGGCTGGGAAGAGAAATTGGAATTTGGGTAGAGAGGAGTAAAGTGGCTGCTCTTACACTCCGGGTAGAGAGGGAGTTCCAGAGAGAGGAGAAAAAGGCAAATATTTTATAGTCTTTTGAAATGGGAGGGTCTATACTTAAACCAGTTACTGAAAAGAATTCTTCTCTTACCGGAAAAGTAAAGTAATAATTAAAAGTTAATCTAATATTAAACTATTTGTGGATTCTAAATGGTGTTTCATGCCCTTGATGTGAGTGGGGGGCTATGGTGGAAGAGCTGGGACCAGACACCAGGCGGAACTGGTGCTGCAGGAATATTGTTGGCACTGAGAATTCGCCTAAAGGGCTGAAAAAAGCCAGGATTACTGTTTTACTCTCTTTGGGAGGTATTAAGACCACAGGAGATGTTTACTTGGGACACCAGGTAGTCTTCAGTGCTGTTGGAGAGGAAGGAAAAAGGCCTGGGGGGCATCAGGAAGAGCATGTCCAGCAGGTGGAGGGAGGTCATCCTGCCCCTCTGCTCTGCCCTGGGGAGGCCACAGCTGGAGCACTGGGACCAGTGCTGGGCTCCCCAGTGCCAGAAGGAGAGGGAAGTGGTGGAGAGGGCCCAGCAAAGGGCTACCAAGATGGGGAGGGGACTAGAAGATCTCTGTGCTGAGGAAAGGCTGAGG
>JAOWAS010000001.1:657768-673435 GCA_028565315.1 Scolopax rusticola | reverse complement strand
TCCCTCTGCTCTTCTCCACACTCAACACACCCAAGTCCCTCAGCCTTTCCTCAGCACAGAGATCTTCTAGTCCCCTCCCCATCTTGGTAGCCCTTTGCTGGGCCCTCTCCACCAGTTCCTTGTCCTTCTGGCACTGGGGAGCCCAGCACTGGTCCCAGTGCTCCAGCTCCAGTGTCCTCCCCAGGACAGAGCAGAGGGGCAGGATGACCTCCCTCCACCTGCTGGCCACGCTCTTCTTGATGCCCCCCAGGATGCCATTTGCCTTCTTTCCCAAAATTCCTAGAGCTCTTTGAGCATTTGGGTGTAAGCCCGGTGGCAGTGAGCTGTAGATCATGCTGCACATAGCCTCAGGAGGAGCTGTGTTAGGTTGTGTTAGCTCTATTAGCTGTGATGGGTTTCCATCTGGGGGTAGTTTGGGTCGTTGACCCCCTGGCAAAGCTGTCAGAGCTGCGTTTGCCCCCAGGGTGCAAGAGGCTCCCAGTGATGGGGCCAGTGGGATGGCAGAGGGAGAGCAAGATGTGTCCTGCAGGAGCCAAGAGACGTTTGCTGTGAAACTGGGCAGGAGAGGTGGTCCAAAAATTGCAAAATTGCAATGTAAAGCGTTTTCTCTGACCTGGTGGAAATGAACTGGAGGGGCTGGGTTGGTAGCTTAAGTTCAGCAAGCTCCCAACGCGTTCATCTTTATAAATAAACCAGCACATCACTTGTGTTAACTGGGGATCAGGTGCTGGTACAGGATGGGTTTATGACAACTTCAGGGATTGCAAAGTGTGAACTTGGTTGAATCCTGTTTTTCTGAGAAGAAGTTGCCTTTCAAGGAAAGCAGTGGTGGTGTCAGCGGGAGGAAGCTTTGCCTTTGCAGGATTTGGGCATTAGAGCAAAAAAGAGTGAGCGGGCATTTTCTGGCACCTCGGGTCTGGCAGGAGGATATGTGATGTTTCTCATTTCCACGTATTCTACCACACGCAGTAAAAGCTGAGAACACGGGGCTGTCCTTATGGCAGATCCTTCTCTGAGGAGCTGCTGTAGCTGACGTCCATCTGGGACAACCAGAGCTCCTGCTCCCGGGTCCCGTGTCTAAGGCCACGTGTGTGGGGTTGGGAGCCTTCTAGAACTTCTGTCACGAGTGGCCTCCACAGCAGTGTTTACAAACTTGGTGGTTAAGCTGCAGAAGTTGGCTACGTTGGTGAACATAAAGGAACATTGTCCTGGCTCTCGTGGTGGAAAGCCCAGGGGCACAGCTGTAGGTGGCATTCACAACTTGTTTGTGTGGAGGGATTGTCCACGGTGACAAGAGACACAGTTCTGGACAGACATATGGCTACTGTTGGAACGTTTGTACAAGTGGCTTTGAATTTGAGCTTTAAAATGCCTAATTCTGGAGTGGGAAGTCGTAGAGATCTGTTTGCAGAGCTTAACTGAGGAGAGTCAGGAGATGTTGGTGCTGATGGCTCTCCTTGCCCAGCCCCAGGAGGGGACAGCCCTACCCTTTGCAGGTGACACGCTCTCCTGCCCTCAGCCCGCCCGGGGCTTGGAGGGGACGTGGAGATGGACCACTGGTGGCCAGCGCTGGCAGCAGGGACACAGCTGGCTGCTAAAAATAACCCCACCAGAGGAATAATAATGCAAAATATTTATTCTAGGCCTGAATCAGATGCTGTTTTTCGCCCCCTCGCGTGGGCCCTCGGGTTGTTTTGCCCAGGCCGTGTCCTTCTGCAGAGGTTGGCGTGTCCAGCTCTGCTCCTCCCTCAGCCTCTCCACCAGGGAGACGTTTCCGTGCCCCTCAGGACTTCATAACATCCTCGTGTGATGGAAATTGCAGTGATTGAGTTGAAGAGGTTTATCTTTGAGCAATTTCAGTCTCACGAGCTCCGGTCTCTTGTGCGGGAAGTCATTTTCTAGGGCCGTTCTCTGCCGGCTCAGCCATCCCCTGCAGCCTCTCTGAGGGATATTTTTGTGCTCGCAGTATTTCTTTTGAAGAGCATGTTGGCCCTTTAGCAAGATAAATGTTTGGATCTCATTATGCCTCATCTTTTTCTGTACTTTTTTTTTTCAAGAGCACACGGAAAAGTAGCTGCAGAAATAGAAACTCCATCTCAAAACCTCTGTCAGGTGTCTTAATTACCAGACTGATTAGACGTGTGCATTATTAGAAACTCCCCCAGCAGCTGGTGATGGGGCTCCAGCTCAGTCGTCTCCCGAGTTTCCCTTCCATTTTTGTGGCCGTGCTCTCTGAAAGGGGCAGAAACCATTCCTGAAACTGGGGCTGGGTTAAAACCGTGGGGAAGATCTTTCACATCCTCTGCCTTAGAAGGCAAAAACTGAGAGATATTCACAGAAGTCACGTCTCCCGTTAGAAATACGAGTCTTCTCGGTGCGAATGTAGAAGATCTGGAGGTTTTGTGTTAGAAGTTGCTTTTTCCTTTTTGAGGGTTTGAGCTTCTGTGTTGATGTGGGGAGACGTCCCTCCCTCAGGCGTGGGAGGGTGTGCTCTGAAGTGTTAATGAAAGCGAGTTAGTGTCACCCCATTTGGCTTCTGAAGATACCACTCAGGAACATCCAATCGGTTTTTCTTATTTTTCCTCAGGATTTTAGGTTCTGTACTTAAATGGAAGCCTTTCCTAGGTGCACGCAGGAAAAACGAGCAGAGAAGCTCTTTTTGTCAATGCCTGCATGAGATCAGAAATGCTTTGCCAAGACTTGGAATTTTCTTGACAGTGTTGGGTGAGGGAGGGCAGTCCCGGGAGGGATGAGCTCCTCCAGGCCACCTTTCCCACCAGAGGCTGGACCAGAGGATCTCCTGAGGTCCCTTCCATCCCGGGCTGCTCCATGGCCCTGCCCAGACACTCGGTGCCTTTTGGGCTGTTGCTGCCAGTGGTGAACTTGGCTTTCTGGAGGCTCTCAACTTGGCTGGTTGTACTTCACCCTCTCTTCCTTCTGCTCTTGCTCCTCTGTGTTCACCCGTAGGCTGGGGAGATGTCTGGGTCACAGGCAGTGGGGATACACGGGGAGCTCTTAGGCTGGATTTTCGGCAGGAAATGGGAATGCCTTCCTTGAAAAGCTATCATTGTTGGTGTCTTGTTGAATTTTAGGAACCGTAGCCTCCAGGATGCCCGCGCTGCTTTTTAATTCCAGTTTATTTTCAGTTCTCATTCCCTTATGGCATTTTTGTGGCCTGTGCTAGCAGAGGAGGAGGAATGTTTTTTGCTCTGTTGGAACATAAGCCCCTTAAATGACGTTTTAACGTGAACTTGAATTCTCCCCTCGCAGCGACGCGGACTGCATGGTTATCGATAAGCTGACCATCACTGACATGGGAACCACAAAAGCATCCAAACCCCTCAACAACGTGGCCCAGCACTCGGAGGAGCACCAGAACCCCGCTGCTGTTGTCACAGCTGTCACAGAAACGGCCACAAAAGACAGGTGAGACAATCAAAAATCTCCTTTACCAGCCTGTGACAGAGAGTGGGTTTTCCCCGAGTCGCTGGATGTGGTGGTTCTGGTTCTGCTGGGTCAGAGTTAGACGAGTGGAACGTCTGGACCATCGTTATCCTGCGGGTGGAGAAGAGCTCTGGCTGCAATATAGTTCCCCAGAAGTGCTGTCAAACCATCTGTTTTATTAAAATAACGGACTTCTCATTTTCCTCCAGCGTAGCGAGCACTCGGGCGCTGTGGGGTTGTGTGGTCAGGTGAGCAGACAGACAGGGACACTTAAAATCCTGTGAGGAATGCGGGAGTGTGTTTTGATGACTGAAACTGGAGGTGACCTCAAGGAGAATGACATTGGGGTTTTTGTAGGGAATGTGACAGTTTAGGTCTTTTATTTAAATACAAATCCTTCTGCACGTCTGGTGCTGTCACCTCCACGGGAGCCCCGCGCGAGGCTGGTCAGGTCAGAGCCTCCTGGTGGACTTGGGACCTTGAGGGTCACATTCCAAACTTCTGGGTCAATACATTTAATCAATGTTGTGTAATCAGTGGTCAAAGCTGACTTTGCAATTTCTGTTTTGATTTCTAAACGTAGCATTTTGTAAAGGACTTGGTTGGGGGGGGAATCTCATTAGGAAGCTAATAACGTTTCATCAGGCAGAAGAAACAAACATGGAGGAAGGATGGAAGGATGGAAGGAGGAAGGATGGAAGGAGGAAGGATGGAAGGAGGAAGGATGGAAGGAGGAAGGATGGCTCAGATGCTACCAAAGAGGAAGTTTTCCAGCCAGGATGAAAGTCAGCGTGAGGAGCGAAGAGGTTCCAGTGGTTTTATTTCTCTAATTACTCCTCTTTGGGTTTCTCTCTAGGAAAGAAGAAGTCTTGCCCTGTGCTGAAGCCACGTTAAATGGCCCCGCTTGATGAAAGAGCTGCAATGGGACGTGTGTGACCCAGGCCAGGCTGCTACCTGGTGATGCAATTTGTCAATTTATTATTTTTTTTTTTTTTTCATTTTAATTTTATTTTTTAATAAATGCTGCATTGATGAGAGAGCTGGCATTCAGGACCAGACACGCAGTTTCAGCACCAACAATCTGTTCTGAAAGACACTTGCATTGTCTAAATGTAGCATTGATCAGTTAGTCATCACAGGAACGATGGGGTTCTTCCCAAGCAAGCCTTCTGCCTAATTTCAGTTCCTCGTCCCCCTTCCCCTCTTCTCCCTTGTTTTTGTTTTGTATCTGGGGTTCAAGTCCTATTTTCTTAGTGTTATTGCACACAGTATTCAGCTTCTCTTCGGAAAGGTAGCAGGTCTAACGCTGGGGCTCGGACAGTGCACAGGAGTCCCGCAGTCGTGCGACCAAAGTTCCTGATGGAGCTGTCTTTGGGCAGCATTTGCACCGCTTTTGTATAGCAATAAAGCCTTATCAGAAACATTTCATAGGAGGAAAAGATGCAAACACTTTAAATGGGAGGAAGCAGGGAGGGATTTTATTCCACCTTTTTTGCGGGGCGGGAGGGAAGGGGTCTCCCTGGTCCCCGGCCGACCCGCTGGCGTCCCTCCTGCCGGGCTGTGGGGAGGAGCGGGGCGTCCCCGAGAGGTGCCGGGTGCTCTCCCCCGGAGCCGTGGCCCTTCGGGCAATTAGCCATCGGCCTCCTCTGCCCGAGCCCTCCCGACTCCCCTCCCCGGACGGACGTGGTCCTGCCTTGGCTGCGGAGCGTGCGGAGGAGGCGGCGGGGTCTCCGCATCCCTCTGGAGGATCTGCAGGATCGGCATCCCCCGGGGACCGCTGCGGGCGGGCGCCAGAGCAGACGTGGCACAAACAGGTTATATCGGGTGTTTGCTGGCTTTTTTGGTTTGGTTTGGGGTTTTTTGGGGGGGTTTTTTTGGAGACTAATTGTATTTTCAAATTATTATGGAAATCCTTTTTTTCTGTTTTGTTTTGTTCTGTTTTTTAAAGTTTTTAATGGATGCAGGAACAGCAACACTTTTGCACTTTGTACCTAGTGACAACAGGGGAGAGCGAGGCGGCCCCCGCGCAGGACTCCTGCTGCTTCTCCCCAGGTAGTGGGCTGGCTGGGGTGGGGGGGGGACACACGTACTCTTGGGGCAGCAGGATAAAGCAGTTTGGGGGAGATGGACTGCTCTTCACCCTCCCTGGGAGCGAGGTCCCTTGGAGGTGTGTGTGCGACTCGGGGACACGGGTGACGGCCGAAGGACCCGCTCCCCAAAAAGCCTTGGTTTGAGACAGCTCTGCCCCCGCCTCTGCTTCCAGCTTCTCCCCACGGAGCACCCCGCCATGGAGCTGATGGGGGTGTAGGTGTTGGGCCACTGGCAGAAGCAGGCTGGGGCTGGGGACCCCGGGTGGACCCCGGCGCTCGCTCTCTGCCCCCGTAGTGTCAATCCGGAGCTGGGCCTGCTTTTGTGTGTAACTGCCCCAAAACCCTCCCCTCCAATGGGAAACGCCGCTTCTTTTAGTAGTCCAAGACCTAAGCTGGAAAATCATTCACCTTGGAGAAAAAGCATGAAGCTTGACACGTAGGTAGCCAAATAGCTATATTCTCACTTGTGCGTAACAAGGGGCTTTTTACCCTGTGAGTATCAAAAGGTACCTCACGCAGATCTGGTGTTATAGGCAGAGGCATCCCACAGACAAAAAGAAAATTACTTTATTTTTAACTGTGATTAAGTCTGTAGTGCGTATGAGCTTCTCGTGGCTGTGTGGGGAGGGGGCCGAGGGGGGGTTGTTCTGGCTGCTGGAGCCGGTCTGTTCCACCGGATCCGTGTCCCTCGGAGGGGGATCCTGCCCGAGGAGAAGGGGGGCTCCTTCCAGCGGGCAGGGAGAGCTGAGGGGTTGCTTTGCCGGAGCAGCAGGAGGGGGGGTGTCGGTGCAGAAAGCGGGGAGGGGGTGAGATCCCCGTTCCCTCGGGGGCGGTGGGCGCTGCTGACAGAGCTGTGCTTCCAGCTGCCATCACCCTCACGGCGCAGGACTGTTGCTCTGGGACTCCTCTCACTCACTCTTGGAATTTAGTATTAATAATTTAAAGTTAGGTTGTGCTGGGAGGAAAAAAAAATATCTCCCTTTCTGCTTTCTTTGCCCTGCTTGCCATTTGGAGATCAGTCCCACTCTCAGCCAGGATTATCAGAAGTGATTAGTGGGTTGAGTTCCTAATTGGAGACACGTTAAAGTCTTAATTTTCAGAGGATTGGTGCTAGAGTTTTCCTGCAAATCAGGTTCTCTTGGGGCATTCCTTAGATACCCAAAAACGGTAACTATGAAAACTGAAAACCCATCCATCTAACACAAGTCAGCGCAGCCTCTTGCCGCAGCTGGTTGGAGACCGGGGTTGGGCTTCAGTCCCGTTAAATCCCGGGCGGTGGGAATGGTTCTCCTCCAGTCTGTCCCCATTCCCAGTTCCCCCCCCGCTGCAATCCGGGCCGAGCCCATTCGGGATCAGGAGATGAAGGGGAGATGTTCAGAGCAGACAGTTCCATCATCCCTCTGGCTCCTTACGCTTGGGCCACCTCCTTAGACGTGATGTTTGCCTTGGCCAACGTCATGGACGGGGGTCACCTCCTGTCACCTGGCGCCCTGTGCGGGTGCAAGGGCTGAGGGGGAGACCTCTGCCTGGAAAGTGGCAGCAGTAACACCCCGAAATGTTGGGGAGAGGTGTCCAAGGACGTGTCTGTCTGTGCCTTTTGTTGCAGCTCCTGAACTTGTCGCTCGTTAGCTCTTGGCTTGGAGTCTGTAAATGGAGCTTTAGTGGTAGATGTGACCGTGTCCCACAGGCAGATGGAAGCCACGGGTTAGTGACGGGCAGGCCCTTATCTTGGTTATCCTCATTTGATGACTGGCGGCCGGTTATTTTTGTGATGAGACAATTCACTGGTAGTTAAATAGGTGTGTGGAAATGCACGAGCTCTCCTGTGACCACCAGTGGTTCCTCCCTGTCCTACTCCAGGGATCTAACCCCTGGGTTTTACCTCCCAGGGCACCGACGAGCACCCCCTTGGTGTGCTGGGGTTCCCTGCCTGGCTCAAGTGGGTTTAGAGGGAAAGGGTGCAGAAATGTGTCTCCAGTCCTAAGCTGGGGCTTCCCATTTGTCTGGAGAGAGGGACGGGGAGGTCGGAGGGTCCCTCTCGCCGTGTGTCCCAGGGCAGCACCGGTGGATTATCTACTGAGAAGGGCTTTTCCAGAGCAGAGCTTACACCCAGCACTGGCCTTCCCCATTTCCCTGCAATATTTTTGGGTCTGTCCATATGGACAGGGTACATATATATCTATATATCTCTCTATATCAGTTTAGGTCTGACTGTGCCTGCTGAGGAGCACATGTATAGATAGATACTTACAATATGCATTATCCCATGTAGATTTATACATTCCCTGCTGGATGCTGCCAGCAGCCTAGTGAAGCAGGGACGGGGAGCACAGCAGCTCCATCCACAAACACCCCTCCTACCTGACCAAAACCAGCATGGCATACCTTACTGGGGACAGTGGTTCTGCTGGAAGGCTCTGGTTGAGCGGTTTGACCCAGCTGGGTGTTGATGTGGTGGATGATGAGAACAGTGGTCGCAGTGGTGGTGCCTCTTCTGCACAATTAGCACTTCAGCTGATGCAAATAATTCCCTAATCATGGCACAGGTGTGGTCAGATTTTGGGGAAAACACACTCCTTTGGTGATGTGGCCACTCCCACCATCATCGCATCAGGTGCTGGTTTTTGGGCATCTGAGCACCAATGTTGGGTTCCTGAGTGTTGGAGTTGGGGGGCGCAGAGCTGGGGGCTCCCATCAGAACAACCCCGTGTTGCAGAAACATCAAGCATGACTGATTTGGAGCCAAGGAGATGTGACCCAGCAGCAGAGAAAAACTCCAGTGGTTTGGGTGAAGCGTTTCTGCTCCTCGCTGCAGGCTCTGAAGACCAGGTGTGGGGAGGTGAGTGCTGGGTGTGAGCTCCCTGGTGGTCCCAGAAGGTGAGGTCTCCTCTGGAATTGTACCTCTGGCTTCAGAACAAGGTGCAGGTGAGGTCGTCTTTGGAAGGAGAGGGGTCAAGGAACTTGGTTGTAGCTTATTCAACAGTTTCACCTTCTTCTGACAAACTTCCCCTCTCCCCAAATATGATTTATTGCAGTTTCTCTTGAGTCGTAACAGTTCAACAGACAAAATCCCAGTTATCCCTCTGGATAACGTGTCCCTCAAAGCCTGATGGAGGTTCTCTGAGCGTTTCCACTGCCCTTGGGTATTTTAGGGGGCTGCGGCTGGCGAGCAGAATAGAAAACTGGTGGGTGCACAAGTTTAAAATAAATGAAAAAGGGGAAAAAAGGAAACCTCCAAAAGCCTCCCCGTCGTTCCCCACAGCGTCTGTTCAGGAAGGCTGGGGCAGCCCAGTTTGGCAGTGGGGAGGGTTGGGGTTGGATGCAGTGCCCAGGGTGGATGAAAGGCCAGGACCGTTCCTTAACGAACAGATTTGAAGGGAAATACCAAAAATGGCTTTATCGCTGCGCGGCGGATCTGCGGGTGCCAGAGAGCGCCCTGGTTGCCAGCAGAGGGGGAGGAGGTGCAGCTCATGGCCCCCCCCAGTGCTGTGACACCCACCACCCAGTTTGATGTCCCCTGAGAGAGTTCCCCAGAGTTCTGCAGCCTTAATCCCACTGAATTAATTAGACTTGATAACTAAGATCACTCGGTATTTTTGCGACGTAACTCAGCTTTTCGGCTGCCATCTGGCAGCTCCTGTGGTTTTCGGTCATTTAAAGAACAGATTTTCTTCTCCTCCAGCTCTTCCCAAAGCACCCATCTCACCCCCGTCACGCTCAGAAGCCATAACCTGGGGATTTGGTTGTTATTAAGAGGGTTTGTTGTCATGAGAAAAGAAAGAGACAAAAGGAAACCCACTGTTTTACCAGGATGTGCTCATTTTCTTTGGTTGGTTTGTTGTTGGGTTTTTTCCATCAGTTCTCTCTGAAATCCCGTCCCTCTCTGGCTGCCAGCGCTTCCCTGCTCTTCTTGCCATCCCCGGCTTCAAAATAAAACGTTTTTAGATGCTTTTCCCCCCAAATTGAAGTTCAGTTTCTTGCCCTCAGCCCAGTCCTGACGCTGGGGGAGCGAGCGGTGCTGGTCGGTGGGCTCAGAGAGGTTTGCTCTGGTTGGGGCACCACCAGCCACGAGAAACCACCCCACCAGGGAGGTGATACCACCCCACCAGGGAGGTGATACCACCCCACCAGGGAGGTGACACCACCCCACCAGGGAGGTGACAGCTGCCCCCGTGGTCTGAAAGGGCTTCTTCAAGCCCTGTTACCCCCGGAATGCAGAGTGTGGCAGCCTCCTGGTATGGCCTCCCCAAGGCCGGCTTTGTGCTGGAAAAAAAGTGGTGGTTTTTTTTCCCCTTTTCTTAATTAATGTGTGGTCTCAGCAGTTTTTGTGTTGTGGAGAGAAGGTACCAACGTTGTTTGTTTCTCCATCGCTGGGAAAAAAAGAGTCCCAAGCTGGAGATCAACCCAAACCCACCTGCAGCTCCTCCCATCTTAGAAAGTGGCATTTAACATTAAATATAATTCCTCAGTGGGGCTGCCCCAGTGTCTCACTGGGTGAGAAGGGACTGGGACTGGAGCACGCCATTCCCATCATGGCTACGTTTTGAAATAACTCGGGATAAAGTTTGAAGGGATAATTTAGGGATAATTTTTACCTTCGCGTGACGACTCGCCAATTAAAAAGAGCTCCTTCTGGGGAGGGGGTTTCGTTACGGCCAGAGCCTTAGCTCCTGCCCAGGTTGCTGGGGGGCTGGGGAGGCAGAAATGGGCACCTCAGGGGCACCAGAAGGTATCGGGCCATCCCTAAAATAATTCCTGGAGACTCCGGTCTCTGGCTTGGGCAATGCTCTTTGGTTTGGGGGGAAGGAAGCGGGTTTTGGTGCCGGTTTCCCTCCGAGGTGGCTGCTGGCACCGGGCTGGGAGGGGGGGCGTTTGCAGGGGAACCTTCTGAGGAGTCTCAGGGCAGGAAGAAACGATTTGGCCCCTGTGGGGTGACTTCTCTCACCTGGAACTCGCTGACCCCAGCACTAGAAGGGCACGTGGTGACCAGTCCCACCTCCCTCGTCAGTGCTGGACAAAAATGGGGCTCTAGTGACCGTTCCCCATCACCTTTCCCCACCAAAGTATGAAAAATGTTAGTGAAATATGCCTATATGTAAAATGTATTTTTATATTTGATGCTGAGCAGGAGAGAAGAATCCTTCCTTCTCTCCCTGAAGCTTGGGGGGCTTTTATAAAGGACAGATCCTTCCCCATCTATTTTTTATTTTCTCAAACTGCTTGGTGATGTAAACTATGAAAAAATCAGATGTAAAAAACAGATGTAAACTATGAAAAAAAAATCGTCTATCGTGTAATTTTGATGCTTGTAACTAGTTTTTCAGAACTTTTCTAGGAATTCTAGAAATGCTGTAGAGACTCTCCCACTGTTGGTGGATTTGAGTAAGCTCGTCCCCTGCAGGAAGCCCTGCCGTGGCCGGTCACTGTCCGGGTGTCTCCTGGACTGGATCGTTAATGGAGCTAAACTTGAAGCGTAATTAATTACAGGCACAGCAAATGTTAATTGGAAAATTCCTGTGTAGAGTGTGGAACTCTCTCTCACTCATTGGTAACCCCATGGAAATCCTTTTCCAAACTGACAAACGGTGAGTGAGGGCCAGCCAGAGGTGGGTGGCCAGCAGAGATGTCCTGCTCTTGTTCCATCCTCTCTTAAGCGCCTGCTGGAGTGGCTGTAGCTGGGTCCCATGGGTGCTGCACCCACCTGGGCTTTGGTGTTCAAAATTGGTGTTGAGGAGGTTCTCATCTGCTCTGGAGGCTGTGTGAGAGGAGGGTCATCCCTCTGTGTGGTCGGTGGCACCATGATGGCATGTTGGGTGCTCCTTACATTGGGCATTCCTCGCCCTTGTGTGCTCCTCGCCATTGGGTGCTCCTTACATTGGGCATTCCTCGCTGTTGGGTGTTCCTCATGTTGGGTGCTCCTCACTGTTGGGCGCTCCTCATGTTGGGTGCTTCTTACATTGGTCATTCCTTGCCGTTGGGTGCTCCTCACTGTTGGATGCTCCTAATGTTCAGTGTTCCTCACATTGGGTGTTCTTCCCTGTTGGATGCTCCTCACACTGGGTGTTCCTCACCATGCCAGTGACTTTACCCTGAAACTTCACCTCTTTTCCTGCTCATCCTGTCTCCAGACTAAGGCTTAAACATGATCCCATGTCCCCCATGTGCCCCCCATGCCTGACTTGACGGACAATCTGGACAAAAGGCTTTGTGCAGTAAATCACCTCTTCTTCTCTCTTCTCACCCGAGGTCAGACAGGGCCATCCCTTGCCCGGTGGCACGTCCTCTCTCTCCAGGCTCTCCTCACATCACCACCTCCCCAGCTCTCTCTGCTCAGACCTTTCAAAAAGGCCACCGGGCGAATGGCCCTCGTTCTCCGTGTCACCTCGTGGGGCGGGGGGGACCTGGCAGGGGTTTGTTGGGTGACACCGGGCACTCGACCGGTCAGTTGAGTGTGGGTCACACGGGGGGGACAGTTCTGCTTTCTTCCTCTGAAAGAGTCAAATAGCGGCAAGAAAACCATTAATTATCTCGCACTATAAATTGATGTAAATTTTGGCGGTAACGTATGGATCAGATGAATATATACGTGTTACGTGAGAACATTAGAAGATTTTAAAAAAAAAAAGGAGTATGCAGTGAATTGCAGAGGAAATTGTAACTCTGGGTAATTAGTGTTTGTTTCCCACCCACCATCTGAGGTGGAAACACTGAGGATCTCTCTGCGCCGGTTGCAAAGCCCTGGTTCCTCTTTGCCCAAAGTTGTGAACTTTCTTGCTTTCCTTCTTAAAAGAGATTGGCCAGAGCAGGGGCTGGGGGGGTTCTGCCTCCTGGGGGCTCCTTCCTGCCCTTCCAGAAACTTCTCTGCCTGTGACACGTGTCCCCTCACCTTGTAATTGACTTCCACGTGTTGTGTCGTCCCCCCCCCCCGTCACAGCCCTTCCATCTGCTGGAGCTTTTCGGGCTCCCTCAGACCCTCCCCAGCGCCTGGTGGGACAGAGCCTTGGGATTTTTTTTGGGGCGGGTAACTTCAGTTTGCCCCATTTCTCATGCTTTTGTGGTGCAGACCCCCAGGTCCAGCTGTGGAGCAGGGGGGCAGAATCCCCTCCTCTCACCAATCCCCGTCTCCTTCTCCCGCCGAGGAGCGTTCCCGGGGGCTGCAGTGGCGGCTCCTGGGACGGGACCCTGTGGGAGGTGGGGGGGGGGGGGTGGGGCCCCGTGGGTTGGGGGGGGGGGGGGGTCCGGGTCGGGGTGTCCCCCCCATTGGCAGCACCATCCCCGCCATGATGAGCAATAAAAACTCTGGGTGCAGAAGCAGCAGTGCCTTTGTGTAGTCGAGGGAGGGACCTCATTCCTTCCCGCTGGGTGCGGGACCGGCCTGTTGGGCAGAGGGAGGGGACGGGGACGGGGACGGGGATGGGGACGGGGACGGGGTTCACCGGGGGCAATTGGCAGATCCCCCGGTGTGGTTCGAGTGCCTTATGTCCTTACATCCCCCGATCCCCACGGAAGGTGTTTCTGTTCCTCGTGCTCTCCTGCCTCTTCCTCCCCCCAAACCTCAGCGCTGCTTGTGCCACCGGGTTCCTCTGTCCCCTGGGCTGTCCCCCCCCCCCTCTGCCTGTGCCCTTTCCCTTCTTCCCCCCCAGGCCCTTTCCCTTCTTCCCCCCCAGGCCCTTTCCCTTCTTCCCCCCCAAGTCCTTTCCCTTCTTTTCTGCACTCTTCCCCTTCTTTCCCAGACCCTTTCTCTTCTTTCCTGGACCCTTTCCGTCTTTTCCCAGACTGTTTCCCTGGACTCTCACAGATCCTTACCCTTTTTTCCCCAGACCCTTTCCCTTTGTTCCTTTCTTTCCCAGACCCTTTTCCTTCTTTCCTGAACCCTTTCCCTTATTTTTTGGACTCTTCTTTCCTGGACCCTTTCCATTTTTTCCCAGACTCTTTCCCAGATCCTTACCCTTTTTCCCCCAGAACCTTTCCCTTCATTCCCTTCTTTCCCAGACCCTTTCCCTTTTTCCCAGACCCATTCTGGGACCCTTCCCCTTCTTTCCCAGACCCTTTCCCAGAGCTATTCCCTTCTTTCCCAGGGTCTTTCCCAGACTCTTTCCCTCCTTTCCCAGACCCTTTCCCTGGTTTTCCCGTGGCTCAGGGTGCAAGGATGATCCGAGGGCAGTTACTGAAGCCGCTGGGCAGTGGCATCGCCCGGGGGCCGGGGGCTGTTGGTGCTGCTGATGTGTGCCCCCCCCATTTCCACACCTCCCCCGTGCCCGTGTCACAGGAGATGGGGAAAGATGGGATTTGGGAATCCCAGTCTCTGTTTGGGAGCTCCGGGGGCACCTTTAGGGCCGAGCTTTGCAGGGAGAAGGGGCTCCTGGCGATGGCTCGGGGCGGGGGGTGGCAGAGAGAAGGTAAATTTGGGCTCCATCCTGTATCCCGGGATGTTTTCTTGGTCCCCAGCTAAAAAACGTGCATTGGATTCATCCTCCCAGTGTTAAACTGCGCTTCCAGGCGCCTGAGAAACGGATCATGCATAATCTTGTGTTAAAATAGAACTAATATTTAATAATAAATATATTATTATTTAATGTGTAATTTAAATTAAAAGCTCGTTTGTCGATACGGCGTGTAAATATTTTCCCCTGACGAAATATAAATAATTCCTCGTCTGAATTTGGGAGGGGGAGGGGGGTTTGAATGAAGATTAGTTTTTCTGCAGAGAAATGCTTGAAAAGCTGCTGACGAGCTTTTCCCTTTGGTAATTAACGGTGTCATTTTGGTGGCAGCGGGGGCTCTCGGTGGCGCTGGAGGCGACAGGAAGGTTGGTGCAGGCCCTGGGCACCGCCACGAGCTGCGCGGGTTCGGGGCTGGGTTTGGGGGTCCCAGGGGAGGGGGAGGATCCGCAGCCTCTGGCGGGAGGGGACAGAATTCCCGTGGGATAACGGGGGTGCTGGTGGGATAACGGGGGTGCTGGTGCTGGGAGAGGGTGTGTGGGTGTCCCCGCGCTGTCCGTGGCTGTTGGGTTGGCACCCATGACAGGGCTGGCACCGCTGGCACCCGGCTCGTCCTTGGCATCAGCCAGACCCGCCGTGGGGGCTGTAATTAGGGGATGGTCAGTGGCCAGCTCAGGTTAGGAGTCACCAGGCAGTAAAAGCCCTGTGTTTTCCCAGGGGACGGGGATGGAGGAGCCCTGGGGGTGGGGGTTTGGTGGCAGAGACATGGGGAACAGCGGCGGCATCACCCACCCCCAGAGCTGGGCCAGGAGCTCTGGGGCTGGGGCCAGGAGGGTCCCCGGGGAAATGGGGGTGATGCTGGGTGGGGACTCACAGCCAATGTGTACAGAGCACCCCACGCCCCCAGCCCGCTCTGGGGGTGTCGTACAGCGTCCCGGGGAGGGGGGGAAACTCTTCTCCTCTGGGTTTCCCATTTGTCTGGGGACGCTCGGGGCTCGGACCCTGGGAACAGGAGAGAATTCCTGATGAAAAGGAGTTACTGGGATTTCAAGCAAGAAAACGATTTCTTCTCCCAGGCTGGTTGGACATTTAAGGAGCAGATCTAGAGGCCAGGAACGCTCTTGGGTTTTGCTGTGCCTGAAAGCTTTGTTTGTTTGTTTGTTTGTTTTCCTGTATTTTTGTAACTTCTCCTCGAAGCCTCGTGTCTCCTCTTGGCCTGAGGGAGCTGGTGCCCCATAGAAGAAGAGGTGGGGTTTGCTGGGGGGCAGGGGCTGGGCCGGGGGCTATGGCCATGGGCCGGGCAGGGCCAGGGCTCGGTGGAAGGAGCTGCTGAGTCCCCTGGCTCTTTGTCCCCTCCCTCCCCTCTTAATCTTCAGTTGTTAATGTATATAGGGACTATTTATATATATATATACATATATATATATTTCTAAATTCACCTTAAACCTATTTTTCTCAGAGCTTTTGGGTTTGCATATAACTCGTCGGTCGTTAAGTGTGCACCTTCTAAAATGACTTAATTATTGGTACAAATTAAAAATTAAAAAAAATTGAAAATCCAAGGTACTGGGCACACGGGGCGGGTTCTGGAGGGGCAGGATTCGCCGGGGGGGTCGTTCCCTGGGCTGGGGGTGGGAACGGAACGACTCGGTCTTGGGGGTGGGGTTCAGTTCAAGACAAAAAAAAATACTA
>JAOWAS010000001.1:464614-474709 GCA_028565315.1 Scolopax rusticola | reverse complement strand
ACAGCAAGAACATTAAAGAGCAGCAAATACAGTTCAACAGCTTTTCCGACTGTTCCAGCAGCGGTGACGGGTGGTGCTTTCATGAGTGTGAGAACAGCAGCTACAGCTACGGGTCGGGGGGTGTGTGAGGGGGGGTGTGTGTGTGTGTGTGTTTCACGAGGGCCTTCCCAGTGAGTTAGCGTTTCCCAGAGGGGATAATCACTGTTCCTCCAACACAAAGTCTGCTGGAACCCCTTGCCGAGGTCCGTGCTGCACCAAAGGACCTGCCCTGGGCTGGGGTGGGGGGCTGGGGGAAGCCCCAACACCTGGTGGGCAGGAGCAGGAGCACACCTTGAAGCTCCTCTGGGGGCCGGAGAGACCTTGCAGCCCCTGCCCGGGCACTGGGGTCTCTACTGAGCTTCCTAAATTTCCTCCCACATGGCAAAACCCCCTGGCTGTGGCCACTGGGAGGGAGGAGGAGGCCAGGTCTCTCCTGGATGGGATGGCCTCCTCCTCCTCCTCCCAGCAGGGACTCCTCCTTTCCATGGTGCCATAGCGGGGGCTGTTGGCTTTGGTACGGTGGCTACCAACTCCAAACGGTCACTGCTCTCACTCAGAGCATCAGCCCTTTGCCACAGGTGACGTGGCCACACGCAGAAGGGGAAGGAATGGCCAGGAGCGGTGCGGAGAGCACGATACTCCATGGGGAGCAGGGCTTGTTGGCCAAACAGGGTGTACAGGTGGAAAGCCCCAGCAGGTACCTGCTGCTGAGGGTCACTAAGAGCAGGTCTAGTGAAGACCACCCTCTTTCAGCTGGAGGATGCAGCCCAGCACCCCAGGGTGGCTGAGGGACGCGTGGTTATCCCCTGGGGAACGCCGGGCACCTCCAGGGACAGTGTCCTGGCTGGGTCGTGGTGACCGACGGAGTGACGTAGAAGAGCAAGAGGACTCCTGAACGCAGCCTGGACACTCTCCCTCTCATGCTGCTCCGTACAGCAGGGTCTCAGCTCCCCACTACGGTTTTTCTTGGGCAATTTTGCAGGTGGTGCTGCAAGTGGGCTGGGAGTCCTTCGGCCAGGAGCTGTCTCCTGCCTGCGCTCCATCGGGGAACAGGGGCAATCGGGAGCGAACCCCAATGGCAGCCAACGTTTGGAACCAGGTTCTGGCAGGGTCAGAGCATCACGGATGTAAGAGCTGCTTCTGTCTCAACTAACCCTTCCATCCCTCGGTGCA
Source organism: Scolopax rusticola (assembly GCA_028565315.1). Taxonomy (NCBI): domain Eukaryota; kingdom Metazoa; phylum Chordata; class Aves; order Charadriiformes; family Scolopacidae; genus Scolopax; species Scolopax rusticola. The sequence continues at coordinate 473,497 of JAOWAS010000001.1, read as the reverse complement.
GCGAGCCTGCTTTGTCCTCCTCTCGTCTCCTCTTTGTAGGAAAAGGAAATTTAGGGCGAGTGCCCGTAGGAGACTTCGTGTCCCCCCGGGCTGCCCCTGGGACTCTCTGAGACAAGCCCTCCCCCAGCTCTCACTGGAGAGTCTGCGCACACTGGGAGCAGAACCACCCACAGGAGCACACAGGCCTCTTCCCATGTGGACCTTCGCCTCCCGTTTGCGGACAAAAAGACCGAAATTTGAATGTGTCCCTCCATATTTCTCGATACAACAGGAAAAAACCCACCCTCTTCTGTGCAGGCCACCTCCAGTGCACTAAAGCCCTGAAAGGAATTGTCCTCACAGCCCTTCTCCTGCGCCTGGGGGATCAAACAGCTCCATGGTGGGACCTTCCCGGAGCTACACTCAGCCACGAGTGAACCCCACAGGCTTTAACCCTTCCCTTTCTGGGGTCACCTGGGCACTGACAACAGTCTTGGTGGTACCCAGAGCTCTCCTCACCAAGGTCTAGACCCAGGGCTCTCCTTGCCAAGGTCTAGACCAAGGGCTCTGCTCACCAAGGTCTAGACCACCCCTCCCTGCTCTTCCCAAGTCCAGACAAGCATGAGGCAGGGTCACGGTTTGCTCTTCTACTCACTGGGGGGTGTGAGGGGATGAGCTGTGATTAGTAGATGTTAGTGACCGGATGAGGTGAAGCCCGCTGTGCTTGCTGTGACACGGACACATGCGGAGACCTGCTACCCACAATGCCCCTGTCTCCTTGTAGGCAAAGCACGTCCACGTCAAAAACAGACACCCCCCCACTACCCCCCCCCAGCCGCCCGTGACAGGACGTGTTGGGCTGGTGTCACCTGGCGTGTCCCTGCCCTCCGGAGCTGCTCTCTCCATTACTTCGCTTCGGCAGCTCCTGGGGTTCCAGTCCCTGGGACCCCTTTGCCTTCCCTGGCACCCGGGTCCCTCAGCCCCTCTCTAACCAGCCCGGGCTTCCCCGCGGAGGCGCCTCTGCCTGGGAAAGGCTCAGAGGGGGCCGGGGCCGGGGAGGGCCCCATCCTCAGCCCGACATCCTGCGGGGAAGGCTGGGGAAGCACCATGGCAACTGGGAGGGAAGAGCATCCTCCGCTGCTGCGCTGCACTGACTGCGCTGCACTGACTGCATTGTACTCACTGCACTGCATTGTGCTCACTGCACTGCATTGTACTCATTGCATTGCACTATATTCACTGCACTGCACTATACTCACTGCACTGCATTGTACTCACTGCATTGCACTGCATTGCACTCGCTGCACTGCACTGCATTCACTGCATTGCACTGCACTGCCTGCACGCTGCTCCGGGCTGCCCGCAGAAGGCCTGGCGAGCCCCAACGCCTCCCGGGAGCCCCCCCGGCAGTGCCGGTGGCCCCGCTGCAGATCATCTCCAGGAGCAGAAGCCCCCTCCCACGGGCCGGGGGGTCCGCGGGGCTCGGGGTGGGTTTTGAGTTACTGACAGAGATCTGTGGGGCACCCTCAGGCCCGGCTGCCGCAGGGGAGCAGGGGGGAGGGCTGCCAAGCCTCTCCCACGGGGCTGCAGGTCCAACGTCCTCCTTGGTGGCACATGAGGGAAGGTGGGGGAACTTGGGGTGGGCAGGGTTTGGGGGCTCGCAGGACAGCACGGCTGCTGTGACCACCAGCTGGGACTCGCCTCCCTGCAGGCTCTGTGGCCACCAGCTGCCACAGAGGGGCAGGGGGGCACCCGGCTTGGTGCCACTGAAGGATGCTGCTTTGGTGGGCTGCCAAGGGGCTTCAGCCTCCTGGCACACGTTGCCCAGGACCCCCTGCTCAGCTGGACGGCCACCTACTCTCCAGAGCTCAGGGCAGCACCAATCCCCTCCCCCCAGATGCCTCAAACCCCCTCTGGGAAGGCGCTGGGCAGCGCAGATCTCAGCTGGCCTCACCCGTGCCCATCTCCTGCTCTTCCTCAGCTCCCGACGGACAATTCCTGGGACTGTGGCAAGTTCATCCCTGTTTGTGCAGGGGCTTAGAGACCACGGAGGGACAAAAAGCCTACAAGGAAACAGGGGGTTGTATCTGCAGCGGCTGAAAGCTTGCACCAGAAATGTTACACCATTTAACTGAAACAGAATTAATTGATGAGTTTATATAGAAAGAGGTAGCTTTACCCTAGGAGCTAAATGCCTAAAGGGCTTATTTTTCTTCTCTTTCTCTTTCAGATCTGTAGAAATACAAAGCAGTTGTGGGTTTCCAGAACAGCACCTGAAAAACTCAGTTTTGCATCTAAAATTCTGCTTCACACGATACATTTGGCACACCCGGCTGATGCTTAAAGATAAACAAACAAGCAAACAGACAGACAGACAGACAGATAGAGAAACCCCCCCTTTGCAAAGCACCCTCCACCCCAGGGTCTTGGCTGCAGGAGCCAGAGCCCCAACGGGAACCCTGTTGATGCTTCAGACGCTCCCGGCTGAGCCCCGTCCAGTCCCGGGGGTGGTGGGAGCCCCCTCAGAGGTGGTGGTGGGGGGAGATCAGTGTGTGACCATGCGCCACGAGGAAGGACAGAAGCTGGATGAGGCTGATGGCCAGGGCCACTCGCAGGACGAGGGGACGCTGCACAGGGAGATGCCATCTCAACAGGGGTTAACGGAGCACACTGAAGGCGTGAGTCACCCTGAAGCGCGTGAGTTGGGCTGGCATCTGCACGGCTAGTTCTGACTCACTGAGGGCTCACCAGAACACACACCTCTCTTGGTCAGCAGCAGCTTTATTGTGGTCGTGGATGTCACACAATGAGCCCATCTCAGCGCCCAGCTCCTGGCACCGCTCCTGCCCCGGGGAAGGGCTGAGGGGCATCTGCTGCTCGGGCCGGGGGGGCTGGGATGGCCAAGTCAGGGAGACCCCAGGACGTCTGGTCGCTCTCCTGCTGCTCAACAAAGGCTACTGTGGGCTGGGACACCGGATCTTCAAGGATCCTGTCCAGGTTAACCTTGAAGGTAGGTCCTGCCGGCCCCATATCGGCCTCCAGAGCCACGCTCTGGTATCGTCACTGCCAGGGCGGCTCCCTGTGGACACAGCTCCCGTGTCCCCAGCTCATCGCTCGTCCCCGTGGGACGGGGCGGATGGAAGGTGTCACTCTGCTCTGCTGTCACTGTCACCGTTGGCCAACTACAGCGTCTCGGTGAGCGCAGAGCTTCCCTCGCCACGCTCGGCCCCGGGAGGGTGGAACAAACGTCATCTCTATCGATCGCCTTAACTCTGACCTCATGGTCTCACTCCCGGCATTTCTTGGCCTCTTTCTCTCTCGTCAAACGTCCTCCCGTGGAAGACCCGTCTTGGAAGGAGACACCGCCAGAGCTAGAGTTATGGAGAGCGGTTTGTGTCTTCTGCTCCCGGGGTCCCCAGCCGGGACCCTCACAGACCTCTGCAAGAGAAAGGCACCAGGGCCCGCGCTGTGGCCACCACCTGCAGAGAGGACTTTCCTGCCCTCTGATGGAACTACTGTAAATTCAGAAGTTCACGTGCTTAGAGACGACCTCCAGCGACAGAACCAGCTTTAGCAGCCCCTGGAGGGACACTGGCACCTCAAGGGTGGCTCCTGCAGGGTCACCTCATCCTCCCCGTGTCCCATGGAACTCCAAGACACCTCTGGCTCTAGGGAAGAGCTTCAGTTTGGGGCACAACCCTTTCTGGAGCAGAGCTAAAGGCAAAGTGAGGGAGAAAGCTGTGGCACCAGGGGGGCACAGCCCTTCACTGCTCCATACACCCTCGTGGGGGGGCTCAAATGGGCTCTGGCTGTCACCCAGCCTGGCCAAAGGGACACGGCCCCGGAGGGGACGCTCCAGGGCTGGCATCCCACCAGCATGGTCCCACCTTGCTCCTGCGTGTGGCAGGTTTGGGTGATACTGTCACTCTCAGGAGAGACTGGAAAATGTGTTCTGGAATTGCCCATCTAAGCTTATCTAACTGCTCCTGGCATTATTTTCTGAATTTGCAGCCATTTCCCAAAAGAGAGGAGCTTTCACAATGAAGGAGAGTGGCTGACATCATTAGATGGTCTATTTACAGCTGACTTCCTGGGAAATATTTCAAGTCTTTGACATCAACTGGGAGCATAAGAATTTCAGAGATGAAAGGCCATGGCTTTCAGAAAAAGGAATGAGAAGGTTTAACTCTGCGGGGCCGCGGGAAGCGCCCGACACTCGGCGGGGGGGGAAGGGGAGGGTGGACCAGGAGGACGGGGTCTCCATGGGAGATGACGTGCAGGAGCTCAGGCAGGGTCTGCTGCTCCTGATGGGACAAGGGGAGCACACTGCCTTCTGCAGGGACAGGAATGTGGGGACGCAGCAGTGGAGGACAGGAGGGGGTTAAAGAGAGGCAGAGGATGGAGAAGGGGGGTCCCCTAGACCTCAGGGAGGGGGGGCTGCATGGGGAAGAGCAGGTCGGTGGTGATCGGGATGGACAGGGGAGACCAGAGAAGGAGGGAGGAGTGGGGTCAGGGGCTGCTTCTCACCGCTGGCTCTGGGAGACCAGAGGGGGCAGGAGACCCAGCAGCCCCTCCATCAGCCCCTCCATCAGCCCCTCCATCAGCCCCGGGTGAGGGAGGGCTGGTGGGGCCGGGACAGGAATGGCAGGGCTGATGCCTGGCAGATGCCGTGCCTGGCATCTCCATGATGCCGTGTCACCTTGAAAAGCTGAGAACATCCCCATCCCCTAGTGTCCCCAGAGCCAGGCAGAGTCAGCAGTGCTTAGGAGGAGGAGGAGGCATGGAGTGCCTCATTTCAGAAGGGTCCCCAAATGCAATCAACCTAGGAGCCTTCAGCACCGGGACCCCGTGGCTCCCGACTGAGCCGGGCAGGGGGAAGGGACCGGGTGGGAGACACCGGCCCCCGGGGAACGGCCACCACAGGCATCGGGGGCCAAATGCAGGGAGACAGGGGGGTGCAGCAGGGCAGGATGCAGAGATTTGTACCACGCTGTGGTCCTGCCCCTGCGTTCAGCCTCCCCCAGAGGTGGTGAGAGCTGCAGCTGGGCTGGCACTGCCAAGGCGGCACCGGGAGGGAGACCTGCATCTGATGAAGGATGGAGCTCCATGAACACCGGGGGGTATGTCAGGACCGGACGCTTTGTCCCCCTGTGCCCCAGCCTGAAATGTCACCAGCAGTGCTTGCACCACCTGGACCTGTGACCCATCGCTGGGGTGATCTGCTTGGATAAACCTTTCCAAAAGAAGGGCTCCCCTTAGCTCTGAGCTGACCCCCAGCAACCGCCCACCGGTGGGACCTGCTCACTGCGGCTGCATCCTGCACGGGCGGAGGTTTTGGGTCACTTCCTGCTGTAACTTTGAGTTTCAAAGCCTTGGAAGGGTTCACTCTCAAATCTTGGGCTCTAATGTAGAGGTTTTTGGGTTAGTTTGGTTTTACAGTGGAGGGGGTGGTGGTGGTGGGGCAAAGGGTCGACATGCTCGGGGAGTGTGACAGTCACAGCTCCAGCGTGGCAGAGAGAATCGGTATCTCCGGAGTTCCATGAGGGAACACGAGTAGGACTTTAAGTGAAAGAGGGTCCTGCGTGTCCTGGGGTCCCTCTGCTGTCACCTTACATATCTCCTGGGCTGAGTGGAGGAGGAGAACATGAGGTGAGAGGATCTACCACGCTTTGGCTTTGGCTGTGTAGATCCCTCAGAGCCAGCAGCCAACCCACCGGCCCCACGACTGGAGATGTGAGGGACCCAGCGCCACCGTGAGTGCCCAGGGGAGGGACAGCCGGGTGCACCCCCTGCTCGGAGCCACCCCTAACACCCCTCTGTGTCCTGCCAAAGCACTGTCCTGTGGGGCACCAGGGCCGGCTCGTCCCAGAAACAAACAACAGTTGGGGTGGTGCTGCCCCGTCCCTTCCAAGGGCTGTCACAGCCCACCCTGGTGACCCATGTCCTTTCTAAGGGCTGTCACAAACCACCCTGGTGACCCGTGGGGACCGACCGGGGCTCTGATACAGAGTCTGACAGCATTTGGAGATCCTTTGAAATGACAAGCACTAGAGAAGCACACACAGTTATTCGTTGTTCGGGAGCAAACATTTAGGAGTGGAACCCGGGACTCAAAACAGCAGCTCAACACCAGCACCGAGACAGAGGAGGAGGAACACGGAACGACAGGGAGGCAGTTTTGAGGGAAGAAGCAGCAGTGGGAGCCGCCGCGCAGAGAAGAGCCATGAACAGATCACACCAGCTCCTGGAAAGCGCCTCTCAGCACCGTCTGTCCCCGTGCAGCTGAGAAGTCCTGACATCTCTGAAACGCCCCTCCAAACGCACCCGGCCCAGCTCCGCTCCTCACGCACCTCCCCGTGTCCCCCTCTCCGGGGGCCTAAGCCCTGCGCCCACCCCCCCGGCCCCGGCTGGCGCCCAGCATCTTACCGTGCCGCGACCACCGGTGACTTCTTCCCAGGATCTAAGGTGGACCCGGCCGGTTCCTCCCCCAGTGATCGTGTATCCTTATTCAGTTGCTGTAGTCGGGAACTTAGCTCACTGATCACAGTTGGCTTGTCATCATCAGCCCCATGGATCGGCCTGCTCTCCATGGGGTCCCCCCATAGCTTGGACCTTCTCTGAAAGAGGTAGCGTGGCCGGCCAATGCTGGCTGATGCCAGAGTGGCCGCATGTTGCTGGGAGATGAGCTCGCTGTCCGAAGACTGCTTCAAAAGTGGGTCCCTGAAAGTAACTGGCCCCTTGCTGAGCTGGGACTTGAGTTTTGGCTTTGGAGGCACTGGTGGCTTCTCGAGTATAAAAGTTTGTCCATCCGCAAAGGAAGTGTATGTGTCAGTAGGCTCCCCGCTTTCTGAGGACAACGTAGACATGCTGGAGACCGTCGAGATGGTGCTTGTGGTCTCCAGGTGATGGTCACTTGAACTTCTGGTGTCCACCTCTTCCACTCCCGAGTCTGCAGCAGACTCTGGGGCTACGGGGGCATCAGAGGGCTTCCCTGAGGGTGTTCCGCCAGTGGTAGAAGGTGCTACTGCTGCCGCTGGTATGGATGGCGTGCTAGGCGTAGCCAGGTGGCTGACTGGTGTGCCAGGGGTGGTGACCAGTACCCCGTTTGCAAACTCATCTGGTGGAGGCACCAGCCCGATCTTGGCCAGCTCCTCCCTGGTCTCTTCGTCGCTTGAAGACAACTGAGCTGGCGGGAGGGTCACCGTGTAGGGCTCCACCTCCTCCTCCGAGCTCCCTTGTCCCAGTGTCTTGTCAGAGGCTGGACTGACCGGGGGCTTTCCCACAGGACTGGGCTGGGTCTCTGCTTTGGGGGACTCTGCTGGCTCCGTGCATGCTTCAGGGACAGCTGGTTTCTCCTCTTTTATCTCAAGTCCTATCTCGTCTTGGCCATTGCTTGTGGCGTGAACCATGATGAGGCCAGCGGTCTTCTGCTGCGATGTGTCCACTATGCTGATAATCATAGACTTCTTGTCTTCCTGCTTCTTCTCCTCCTTCCCCGGTGTTTCTGCTCGTGCCTCGGTTTCTTTTCTCAGGGTGGAGGGAGTCCCCCACTGGCTCTTCGTAGGGGCCAAAGTCCCAGCGTCTGTTCCCATCGCCCCTTTGCCTCCGGGTGAGTAGGCAGGGGACACCAAGCTCTCCAGCTCCCCCCTCTCTGGTTCTTTGGTTTGGATGTCCACAAACAGGGGTGCTGCTCTCTCTGAGTCCGGGCTGTGGATCGGGGTGGGCGACCGGGATGGGACTTGAGTCGAGAGGGCCCGTTCCCTTGCGGCCAGCGCAAGCGCCAGTGGCGAGTTGGGATCCAAGGGCTTTCCTGTTAGGGGGTGGATGAACGTTGAGGATGAGCTGCTAATTAATGGCTTTAAAGCTGAGACAGGGGAAGGCAGTAGTACATCTCGGCTTCCTAACAACCGCTCATCGATAGACCTGGACTGCTGCAAGGATGGCATGTCGCTGCTGGGGGGGCTGCCTTCGATGGCCCCGACCGAGAGGAAGACAGTGGATTTCCGCCTCTCATCCAGACGACGGTCTCTGTCCTTCATGACTCCGGCGATGGCAGTGGCAAAGGGGATGCTCGTGGCTTCAACCTGAGCGATGCCGGCGTGGTGCTGATACTCCACCCCGCTCAGGCGATGGCTCCTGCGGGTGGGAGAGGGCTCCCTTGTAAAGCCTCCGGTGATGGACAGTGTGGCTCTCTCCTGGGCATCCTCCACTTGTAACTGCTTAACAAGAGGACTCTTCTTCCTCTGTGGCTTGGTGGGAGCGAACAGGCTGACGTTGAACTGACCCATGTTGGCGTAAGGGTTGTCAATCACTCTCCCCTTCCTCTTCAGCTTCTCTGGGGGGGTTGCAGACGGGCCAGGCCGGGGGATCTCTGTTGGCTCCACGGGAAGATGAGAGGAATCCTGTAGGATTATCATGGACCGGGCCCTCTTCTGCCTTTCAGGGTAAGGAATGGAAGTCCTCGCCTGATCGTACATCTCAGCTGCGCTAATGACCTGTGGGAGTCCATGGAGTTTAGCCTCCAGGCTTGGCTTAAAGCTTGATCTTATGGTATCGTAAGCTCTTCCCGGGGGTGGAGGTGGCGAGAAGGATGGAGGGGGACCTGTGTCGAAGTAATATGGAGAAGGAGGTGGAGGTGGGGCTGTTTGAGGTGGTGGTGGAATCCCATGTCCTTCCCTAACAGTGTCTTGCATCGATGTGCTCCGGGGAAACTTCCCATCTAGCAAAGAAGCAGCAAGTTTCTCGTCTTCACCTGGAAAACAAGAAGGACAGTGAAATCAGAGAGGAAGTCCCTAGAGAATCACAGAATTTCAGAGTGGCAAGTACTTCTGGAGAGCCCCCAGTCCAAGCCCCTGCCAACCCCAGGGGCACCCACAGCAGGTCCCACACCAACGTCTCCAGGGG
>JAOWAS010000001.1:444743-454759 GCA_028565315.1 Scolopax rusticola | reverse complement strand
GGTTCAAGGGCAGGTTGGAGGGGGCTTGGAGCAACCTGGTGTGGTGGGAGGTGTCCCTGCCCAGGGCAGGGGGTGGCCCTGGGGGGGCTTTGAGCTCCCTTCAACCCAAACCAGTCTGGGATTCTGTGATTAAACCTTGATCAACTTCTGCTTAGCAGCATTTCCACAAATATTCTCCTACATAAACCAAACATCCAGGACATAGTTTACAAAATAAAGATGCACCTCAGACCGTGCTGGCCATGGACACCTGTCTGCCCAGCAGCCCAAGGCTCAGCGGTCCCTGGATGCCTCTCACAGCCCACGGGCACTTCTGCAGGACAGGACACACCACTACGATAGAGACATCAGATAAAGCATTTCAAAAGTGCCTCTTTCCCCCTGGTGACTATCAGGGCTCCCGGGCACCTTGCTCGGATGGAGATTTCTGCGTTGTTAATATTATGGCTGGATGAGACTGGTCCCACCCTCCATGTGCTCCTGATCACTTTTACCTTCATGAGAAAATCAACGGGTATTTGCACTCAAGCTCATCCGTGGGTCGGAGTGACCCCAGGCACCCAGCTCTGCTCCCCTCTGCCATGACCATTACCAGTAGTGCAAGGTACAGCAGGTAATTAACACCTGTGATGGCTTCCAGCACAGCTCACCCCCCCAAGTCTGGAGGGGCCCCCCCGAGCTGCGGGAGGCTGTGCCTGAGGTTTTGGGGCAGGAGAGCAGCGTTACAGCTCGGTGTGTGAGCACACGCCAGGGCAGCCGCTAACGCCCACGCCTTTGGGGTTTGTTTTTTTTTTAAATATTATCTCTCCCAGTTTGTTTTTCGGATTAATCATCCACACATTTGATTATCTCTCGCTATCTACTACTCTCAGACCAACCTCACGTGGGACTACAGGTACCAGCTGCTCTCACACAAACACCAGTGAGTCACACATGCACAGCAATTCCGTGGCTCTGCGCATTAAAAAAGACATTTTGAAAACGAGCCCTTGCATTTTTCAACTAATTTTTCCATTCTTGCTGGGACTTTGCTGCTCAGCTGGAGCTTGAAGCAGAATTTCCTTTCTACTCGCTTATTTTGTGTGTTAAATGCACAATTTGCTCTGGTATTGTCACTGCTGTCAGATGATGCCCTGGGGTTGCTTAGAACCAGCCCTCACCACACAGCGCATCACCTTCCTCCCACTCCTCACCTTCCTCCCACCAGAGATACTGCCCTCACCCAGCTCTGACCCCCACGGCCTCGGACCTGGCTACATGCACCCACAAAACCAAGAGAAGAACATGAGACCCCCCCATATCACCACTGATCCACCTGCTGCCTTCACCCTGCCTCCTCCTCCTCCCAGCTCCCGCCTCCACCAGTTCTGGGTCGTCACACCGTGAGCCTTTTGGGACAGGCTGTAAGGATGCCAACACATCCCAGAGACGGTGCCTGTTCCAGACCCCCTTCCTCCTTAGGAGAAACCCCCAGTTGTACCAGCTCCATCATCTGAATCTGTTACAGCTCATGGTTTCACCCTCAAGCACCCAGCACTCATCACTCCCAGCCCAGCTGCTGCGGGGTCCAGCAGAACCCCCCCCAATCCCTGGTTTGCCAGCTCAGGGGGTGGGAGAACTCCCCCGGCAGCACCAGAAAGAGACAGAGAGACCCCAGAGGTCTCCAGTCCCACCTTCTGCTCGGAGCAGGGCCAGTGTCAGCGTTTGTCCTGCTTTGAGTGACACAGGACTGATTTCTCTTCTATCGCTTGGGAAAACCACACGTTGAGAAGACTCCAGTGTCTGAATTTGTGAAAATATTTACTTCACAGCCAGCCAGGCTCTGTGGGATTCAAGGTCTCGGTGTTTTCAAGCCTCTCCAGGTGCAGGGAGGAGGAGGAGAGACCTGAGCACTTGGCCCAAGCTGCCAACAGGGTTGTCTCATACCATGAACGGCACATTCCATATAAATTAGGAAGTTTGCTGAGGAGGTCTCCCTCCCTCCCTAGATGGCTGGGATCCTGAGAACTCCCTGCCCCAGGAGTCCTGGGGGGGTGCCCTGAGTCCTCCCCTTCCTCCCGAAGCCGCGGCGCTTGCAAGGTCCCACACTGACTGTCTCGGCTGGGGATAGTCCTTGTGGATTTTATATTGGTATCGGGATCAATACTGGTTCTTTAGTGTTATTAATGGTGATTATTTAGTCTTACCCTATTAAATCTATTCACATTTCAACCTTCGTGTTCCCTTGTTTTTCCCCGATTCCCCTTCCCAGGTGGGGAGGAGTCATCGGGTGAGAGAATAATCATTTTAATGCCAACAAATTGTTGTGGGTTTCTCAACCCCCGGCGGCGACAGAAGAGGCTTCTGAGGAGCTGCCCAGCCTCTGAGGAAGGAACCAAGGAGCCCCTCTGCAGACCTCGAGCCACCAGCCCGCAGAGAGGGCCCTCTCTTTCCCACAGGTTTCTGTGCAGGCAGGAGCCCCCCACGGGGACCCCCTGCCTCTTTAGGAGGGGACTCCCCCCGGCTTGCCTTACCTACAGATTTTGTCCGTGGAATTCCTTTGCGCAGTGAAACGTGGGGCTTCTCAGCTCCTGCAAGGACCCCCGAGTGTGCTGCCATTCCCTGGCGTTCGAAGAGGGACTGGAAGAGAAAAAAGGGAAATTTCCGTTCTGGACATCAGTGAGACTCGGCTGAAAGGACTCGACGTTTCATCTCAGTCCCCCCGACCCTTCTGGCCACCGGTGGAGCAGGACTTTACCCGTCACCCCGACCCCAGACCCTGCCCCCAGACCCTGCCCCTGCCGCCCTGCACTCGATGCTGGCACTGCCACCACCCCGGGAGGGGAGGCTTCTCTACTTTGAGGGTGTCAGAGCCCTGGCAGAGGCTGCCCCGAGAGGTGGTGGAGTCTCCTTCTCTGGAGACATTGCAACCCCCCTGGAGACGTTGGTGTGGGACCTGCTGTGGGTGCCCCTGGGGTTGGCAGGGGCTTGGACTGGGGGCTCTCCAGAGGTCCCTGCCAACCCCACATCACTCTGGGATTCTGTGACAAGGATGGACCTTGTCCTCACCTCTACCTTCAAGTCTCCATCTCCATCCTGCCCCATCCATGGTGTCTCCAAAGTATATGCTATTGCCCTTCGAAGGGTTAACACCTCCTCCCTCTCCTCAGCCTGCCTGCCCTCCCCTGCCTTCTCTCCCTGCCTGCTCTCCCCTGCCTTCTCTCCCTGCCTGCTCCCCCCTGCCTGCTCTCCCTGCCTGCTCCCCCCTAGTTCTTTGTCTCCCCATGCCCCGGGTGGGGTGGCAGAGCGATGGCCCCAGGCGGGGTGGCAGAGCGATGGCCCCAGGCAGGGTGGCAGAGCGATGCTGACTCCTGCAGCAGCCTTCCTCCCGTGGGAAGGCTCCTCTCAGGCCAGTCTCTGCTCAGAAGCCTCCTGTCCCATTTTCCCTCCTGCTCCAGAAGCTGCCTCCCACCGCCTGCAGCACCGTCTCAATCCAGACAGCCTGGAGCCGGCAGCCCCACTCCTACTCCATCCAGGCTTCCCCTCAGAGACGGCGGCTTTTCTCTTCTTCGAGTCCTCCCCGTTTCCAGCCTCACACCCCGAGCACTGCAGCCGGACTAAGCTCTCCAGCTCAGCCTTCCACACTCCTTCAGACCCGCTCTTCCATCCTTCCCGTGGCAATCCCATGCCCGTGAGCCCCGGGTGGCTCCCCCGTCGCCTGCCTGGGCTCCTGCCGTGTCTCCCTCTCCTCTGTCCCTCTCCTTGCCCTCCCCGGGGACCCCCGCTCCCCAGGGCCAGTCGGTGGTGCTGGCCCTCAGCCCCCGCCCCGCCAGCCCTCCTCGCTCACACTGATTTCTGCTGGCGTGATGCGCCGGCTTGTTGGTCGCTGCTTCACAGTGGCTGCCCTGGAATCCGCTTCCACGATGTCTGCTCTCAGCGCCGGCTCGGCTGCTGCCAAAATCTCGTCCAGTTTCTCTAAAAACCCAAAAGAAAAAGCAAAGGGGTTAGCGAAGGTCGCTCCCCCTGATAGCCCCGTCCCCTGCTCAGCACGGAGCCCCCGTCCCCATGGGGAGAGCGGTGCCGGGGCCTGTTGAGGGCAGAGCTGAGGAAACCACCGCTTGGCCGTCTGATTTTGGAGGTGTTTCTGGAGCTGCCCACCAGGCACGGCCCGGCTGGGGCTGAGCTCAGCTGGGGCACCTGCAGCTAACAGCCTGGCACAGCAGCACTGTGCCGTGCCGTGCCGTGCTGTGCCGCACTCCCACCCCAGCTGCACCCGGAGCCCCCTCACCGCTGGGGTCTGACCTGCCAGCGCTGGGGACACTGCTCCCAGCTGTGCCACACCTGGAGCACCCCCCATCCTTAGGTTGGAAGAGCAAATTCTTGCCCAGATGTATTTTTGATGTTCAGGGTAAGAGCAAGACCCCCGAACTGTGGGCTGGTTCGAGGGGGGCTGTGGGCAGCAGGTAAGAGGAGCCCCGGGGACCATGAGTGATGCAGAAGTCCATGGGACTCCACGGGACCATGGCTCCAGCACAACCTGTGTCACCACAGGCTCCTTTTGGGTCAAATGGGACACTTGCTCCCCGAGTGGACACACCACTTGTGCCAGGAGGATGTACCCACTTGGACACAGCAGTGGCCACTGGGCTTTTTTCTGGGGCTGTAAAACATCCTGAGACCCAGGACACCGGAGGGGGCAGCAGGAAGATGGTGGCCACCATCACCACAGAGCCCCCTGGAGCAACCTCCGTCAGAGCCGAGCTAACGAAGGGGCTGGTGCTCAGCCCGGGCAGGGCTGGTTCAGGTGCAGTTGCTTCTGCTCTGACACCTCCCCGGGCCAGGCAGGACCCAGACACCAAATGGTGTCGGTGTCAGCTGGCCCTGGAGTATGGCCATCATGCTGGCATGGTGCTGGGCTGGAGCTGAGGGCTCTGCCCTGGCATTCATCAGGCTGGGAAGGCTCTACCTCCATGGCACAAAGAAGCCACTGGCCCAGGAACTTGCCCACGGAGAGGGGAGAACACGTGCAGTGTTTGTCCCCTACGGGTGATGAGCTCTGCCTGCTCTCAGGTAAGGCTTGTCAGCTTCTGGGCTCCTTCCAGCCTGGCTGTTGGACCTGGGACTGCAAAATGTCACCGCTGTGGTGTGGGAGCTGCTGGTCCTTGTGACCTGAGACACCCGCAGAGTGTCCTACAGAACCCTGCCGAGGCTGGTGTGACCCCCGGGAAGGTGTCAGTCCCCCAGCACCATGTGGCCGTGGCAGGTTGTGAGCCAGCACCCCTGAGCTACAGGATCGGAGCCCCACGTTTCAGAAGCCCAGCTGTGCAGGAACGAGCCCTGTGCAAACACCCGTCTTTGCCAAGTGGATTCAGGTGCCCTCTGGGGCCAGCACCTTTGGTGACAGGTGTCCACCAAGGCTCTGGGACCAAGGACCTACAGCTCCAAGGAAACAGCCCCTGAACATCCTCAGCAGAAGACCTCCAGGCCTTCCTAGCTGGCCACCCTTAGCTCCGGGGGACCTCATGGCTCCTCTTCCTCACTGCCGTGTGACTCACACTGCACTCACCATGGGGCACCGGGGGGTTTGCCCTGCTCAGAGGGGACCTGGCTCATCCCTTGTGGGGTCTTCTACAGAAGATCATGTGCTGGAAACCTGCCTCACGGGTGTCTCTGGAAGCTGCTCTGGGCAGCTCCATAGTGACATTAGTCTGGAGACCCTGGTGCTGTGAGAGGAGCAGGAGCGACGCTCAGCCCCCTCCGCTCCCGGCTTCATTCTACTCCCCATCTCTTAATGCCATCGGAGCACAGGGAGACAATGGCCACCGACTGCTCTCTGCATCTGCCCTGCCTTTGCAGGGGCTGGAAGAGCCTCCCGGATCCCGTCTGTGCCCAGGCTGCTGGGGGGGGACAGTGCCGGAGCCGCCTTGAGGAGAGGGACCCCCAGGTGTGGCGGGACCCTCGTGGCTCCGGCTGCCCAAAGCATCAAGAGCTCTCCACCATGCACTTGGAGATGGCCATCTTCAATGTCAGGACCTCCCTGGAGATCTCCAGGTGATCACGGGACCTCTGCATTGCTCCACCTCTGGGTAGCAGATCTACAGATCTGCTCGGTACAGAGATCTGGGGGACCCCTGAGAGGCCTCTGGCCTGTGAGCCCTGCTCAGCTTCTTCCCTACGTTACCACCATTACGGTGGAAGAGTTGGTCCCTCACATTTCCTGTTCCTCGGGGAACAGCTCTCCAGTGCCGCATCACCAGGACAGAGAGTTTTGATTCTACAAGGCTGAGAACTGGGGTCAGGTCCCCAGACTCCCTCCCTCTGCCCTGGGCCTGTGCTGGGGAACGGCAGAGCCAGGAGCTGGCACGGGACGGGCATCCCTGCTCCATTCAGGAGCGTCCACTGCTGGCTCTCAGCCCTGACAAGAACCTCCTGGCTCTGTCCCTCGTGCAATGTCCCCATGGACACTGTGTAGTGCAACTGCCACCTATGGGGCCCTGCCACAGCCAGCTTCAGCCCCGGCAGCCTGGGCACCGCTAACGTGGCCTTCGTGGTGGGTAAGGTCACCACCGTGGTGGCTTCCTCCACCCGGAGCTGGCGCAGTCGATAGCCAAGCTGGCTCTCCCCAGCTCACTCGGGTCTGTCCCCGGAGCCGGCCATTTCCACCCAGGAGCAAAGACAGAGGAAGCGCGACCCCCGGGGGGTCAGACCCACGTTCCCGGGCCCCGGCTGGCAGAGGGATGTCCTTGCCCGTGCCCCACGGGAGCCCATCAACACCGCCCCGAGTCTGGCCTCCCCGCCGCCCGGCCGGGGCCACACGTGGGGCTGCTCCCTGGTGGGAGACCAACCCCCGGAGCTGCCTTTGAGCTGAGCCTCCCCATGACAGCTGGGGACAGGGACACCCTGGGAGATGCCCAGCGCGGCTGCTGGGGGGGCCAATGGGGAAGGGAGGAGCCCCAGGACGTGCGGTTTCACTCACCCCCTTTCCTTCTCCGCATGGAGGCTTGGAATCAAGAAACAAAAGACAACATGAATGGCATGCACAGTTCCTGCTTCCATCCCCAGTCCAGCCTGGCCGCCTGCCCTCTCCGTGGGCTGCCCTGCCTCCCGAAATGCTGGCGGGATCAGGCCCCGGCCGTGGAGCGTCCCCAGCCTCACCGGGGCTCTGGGGAGGGGGCTCGGGCAGGGCAGAGGGTGCAGCTCCTTGGGCATCTCCCTCGCCCACGGGGACCACAGCAGCCCCACCGCCAGGACCAGCCCCCCTCTGAGCCCCCTCCTCTCGCTCGGGAGCCGGATGGCAGTAAGGCCAGGAGAAGGCCTGGATGGCACCTAACGAGGCTCTGAGTGCCCCCCGCCGAGTGAGGAGACACAGCCTGCCCGTCCCCGCACCCAGCAAAGGCCCAGGCTGCGGGACAGGAGCTCTGTCAGCGGCTTGCTGGGGAGCTGGGGACAGGCACCACGTCCAGCAAGCAGAGGTGAGGGCAGGGGCACACGGGGTGCTCTGCAGGACAGGGACAGGGACAGGGACCCTCCAGCAAAGCTGCAGGTAGCAACATCCCTTCCGCTAATGCCACCGTCCCCTCACACCAGGGGACCGGGGTCTAAGCCTGTGCCCCCCCGAGGTGCAGGGAAACCCCCTCCTTGCCAGAGCCGGGGGATCAACCACCGAAACACAAACGTGGGAGGAGGAAGGACCCCCCGTTTTCCCTGTGGGATGTGCGGTGGCACCAGCGACAGCAGGGTCCCTGACCCACAGGGACGGGAAGCAGGGACTAACCTCTACAACGTCCTAACATGGGCTAACACAGGCCACTGGCTACAAACCGCCCTCCCAGGAGACATGGGCGACTGCTGCTCCTGGTCCCTCTCCAGGTGGAAAAGCAGAGGCACAACCCCATGGACTCATCTTTAATGAGTCATCTCTTTAACAGCATCTCTGCTCTTCCTGACCTCCCTGTCCACGAGCTCGCTCTCCTGCCCCTCCAGCCCGCAGCTCTGCTTGCCCCAACACGTGCTTTGGGTCCCTTCCGCAGCCCCGGTGGCCCCGTGGGGGTGTCCCACACCCCACCCAGCACTTGCAAGGCCGAGATGCCCCCGTTTCCCTGCGAAGGCACCCGCAGGACCCGTGCCAGGCTCTGGCTCGGGCATGATGTTCACCGAGGCCAGGGACATGCGGCTGGAGACGTTCTCCCAGAGGCACCGTGCTGCCCGGTGTGCAAGCAGGAACCCAGCACAGCACCCGGAGCGGCTCCGGGGCCAGCACCCCGGGGGGAAAACAGGAGCCCTGGGCTCTGTGCACTGCCTGTGCCAAGGGAAGAGCAAAAAGGGGAAAAACCGACCTATTCCCCATCCTCTCCTCGTGGCTGCTCGTAAAGCAGCACCTTGGGGTTCAGTAAGAAAGGTCTTGGAGAAGAGGGAAGAGGCCAGGGTGGAAATGGAAGCAGTGGGCTCAGGGAGAAATAAATCACAGTGGCCACCGACCAGTGGGGGCAAACACTGAAATGCCCAGATCTGCCCCTTCAGACCCACATTTGAGTGTGAGCCCGACACCTCAAGGTGTGTTCCTTTCAGGAGACCCCTGCAGAGCCCCAACACGGGTGCAGGACAGGGAATGGAGCGAGAAAGGTGATGGACCTTCCCTTGCACCCTGAAAAAAAGAGGGGGCGGTGGGGTCTCTGCCTCTCGGGTGGGTCTCCTCGCGGGCAGGACAGGGCTCTGCCAGGGACAACCCCCGTGCCGTGCCCCACAAGCACATCTGCACACACCACCCTGGCTCTGCTCAGAAAAACCAGAAATACACCCAAAAAAGCTCCCCCTTGCTCTGCCCATGGGGACTCGCAGCGCGTCCGACTCCCACCCTGAGGAGCCCATCGAGGCAGAGCCAACCTGGTGGGCATGAGCATCACACCGGAGACCCCAGGAGGGGGGACACCTCCTGTGCCCAGCTGGCCATGAGGGCCACGCGGTGGCCGTTCCACTAGCCAGCCTCCCTGGCACTGCCACCGCCGGCTCAGCCGCCCTGCGGCCTCTGCGGCGCATCAGGGACAATACGGGGAAAAATGGGCAAAGGGCTCCATGCAGAGGGAAGGGATGGCCCTTCGGAGGGTGCGTGGACACTGGCACCCCCACGGCCCTCCTGCCGGGAGGGTGACACCCAGGAAGGTGTGGGCTCAACACCAGAACAGACTGGGAGGTTGAGGGGCTGCAGCACAGGGCAGGGGGAGGAGAGGCTCCAGGAGAGGATGGGAAGATGGAGGTGCAAGCTGAACACCAAAGCATCTGGAAACGTGGGTCGGCTCCGTAGTGACAGCAGAGCGTGTGAGCGTGAGTGTGTGTGTGGAAGGGGGAGTTGGGGGGGGCAGCCTGTGGGGATGCCAGCGAATCTGGTGGCGTGTGGCATCTGCCCGGAGGCAGAGGAAAATAAAAACGAGGGGCTGTTTGGAGCGTGGGAAGAGCAGGGTGCCCGACGGAGGGGGCACGGGGGCGGCCAGCCTCTCCGCAAGCACACGGGGGCACCCCGCATCCTCCCCCCTGGCACGGAAGGGCTGGATGGGATCTATGGGGGGGGGCTCCTGCGCCCCCGCCATGTTGGGGTCTCAGCCCCTTGCACCCCTGCACCATGGAACCCCTGGCTGGGGGTGTGCGTGACACCTCGAGCTCATGCACCCCTCTGGAAAATGCACCTGGGGGGAGTTGCCACGGGCCCCCCCAGGCCCCCCCTCCCCCCCCCGGGCCTAGATGTGTGGGGCAGCCAGGAGGAGGAGGAGGAGGAGGAAGAGCGGGAGGGGCGCCATGGGGTGGCCGTGGGGCAGGCGTGGGGCGGCGCTGTGGGGCGCGTTGCAGAGGTCCCCCTGGCAGCAGTGGGGCAGAGCCTCCCCCCGCAGCCCCCCCAGCCCCACGGGGGTCTCGCACCAGGAGGGGCTGGCGCAGCCCCACACCTGCCAGGGCTCCCCCGAGGGGCCTGGGGGGAGACGGGGGTCACGGACCCACAGAGACACCCCCTGCCCCATAGAGAGAACCCCCCTGCCCCATAGAACCCC
>JAOWAS010000001.1:399795-411697 GCA_028565315.1 Scolopax rusticola | reverse complement strand
TCCCTCTGCTCTTCTCCACACTCAACACACCCAAGTCCCTCAGCCTTTCCTCAGCACAGAGATCTTCTAGTCCCCTCAGCATCTTGGTAGCCCTTTGCTGGGCCCTCTCCACCAGTTCCCTCTCCTTCTGTCACTGGGGAGCCCAGCACTGGTCCCAGAGCTCCAGCAGTGGCCTCCCCAGGGCAGAGCAGAGGGGCAGGATGACCTCCCTCCACCTGCTGATCACACAAGAACAAGAAATATTAAGCAGGACCATCCTCAGGGATCAGAGCTTGTTGTAAGCCCCAGTGATGGAGGAGGAGGACACCAACACTCCCATCACAGCCTGGGAATCCTGACCTCTGCCTCCCACGGAGGCCCGGGTAAAGGCTGAGCAGAGAAGACCAGTCTCCATAAAAACCAGTTTGGGACAAGACCCTTCAAAAATACTGTTTCCAGACCAGAGTCCACAGGGAAAGCTTTAGGTCAGAAGTACGTAATTCGATGACAATTCATCTGCAAGTCCCTGCCCAGGAAGGAAATGAAATTGAAGGAGGTCCTTATCCAAGTGGCAAAGGCAAAACTAAATCAAAAGGTTGGGAATTAAATTACAGAAATTCTTGCTGGTAATGAGGTAAAATCTCCTAACAAAGAGGTCTCTGTTCATTGCAAAAGCTCATGACTTTAAATCCAAGGAAGCAGAGTTCGTGCCTCTCGAGGAGCGATTATCACATTGACACTACAGTTTCACTCATGCAACATGACCTTGGTGGCCATTTCCTGGTCTCAACAGTCCCCTCTCTGGGCTGATCACACCAGGGACACCAGCTTGGAACACCAGGTCACTATGAAGCCCCAGCGTGGCTTTGAGAGGACCCTCAACACAGGGGTCTGAGGGCAAAGGCCCAGCAGTGCCCTGACCCAGGCACCAACAGCCACCTGAGGTATGGAGGGTGTCCCCAAGAGGGGGTGGCAATGCCTTCACCATGCCACCGCTGCCAGGAAGACATCAGTATCTTCTGTCACAGTGACATCCTGAAGGAACACCCATGCCACAACACTGGGACATCTGGCACTAAGAGGACAATTTTCATCCCAGGGGGCATCAAACACGGCATGACCGGCCGTCAGGGATGGTCCCACTGTGCTCAGTGCTGGGGTGGCCTCACCTCTGTGTGCAGCTCTGGGACCTACCATTGGAGAAGGACGTGAAGGTCCTGGAATGGTCCAGAGGGCAACCAGGCTGATGAAGGGCTGGAAGGGATGTCCTCTGGGGAGCATCTGGGGGCTCTGGGTTGGTCTGCTTTGGAGAGAAGGAGGCTGAGGAGCCACCTCATGGCTCTGCAGCTTCCTGAGGAGGGACATGGAGAAGGAGGTGCTGAGCTCTTCTGGATCCAGGGACAGGACACCTGGGAATGGCTCAAAGCTGTGCCAGAGGAGGGCAGACTGGACAGGAGGAAGCATTTCTTTATGGAGAGGGTGGTCAAACCCTGGAAGAGGCTTCCTGGAGAGATGCCCCAAGTCTGACAGTGTTTATGAGGCAGCTGGACAATGCCTTTAACTTCTGGCCCTGGATTGGTCAGGCAGCTGGACTAGATGATCATTGTAGGTCCTTTCCAACTGGTAATATTCTATTCTATTCTTTGCAAATACTGCTTTTTTTGGATGAGTACTTTTATTACCAGCCAAGCTCAGCAGTGAAAGATATTACCAGTTAATTCAAGCAGAGTAAATTGTTAAAATCCCAGTTATTTCACCAGGAACGCATTTACAGAGTGAAAAATAAAATAATACCGCAGCTGCCTTGGTACTTCCCACCTAAAATCCCAAAGGAGAAGGAATGTCCCAGTTAAAGGCTGGGGCAGGAGGGCACACACGGCTGTTCTGGCACCCAGCACAGGAGCAGCAGGGACCTGCTCCCAGGGTGGTCAACAGACAACGAGTACCAACAAAGGACTGTATTTGGGGCAGGGAGAAAAGGGTTCTACAGCAGTTATTTAAAATCAGCTCCTGATGTTTTTAATTTCTAAGGCTTCTATAAAAGGTGCCTTGCCTAGACTGGGCCTTGTTCCTGGCTTTCCATTAGATCTGCACAAGGAAGGCACCACCCCTAACACAGAGGACAGGCTTGGTGTTTGACATGCTCTGTCTGAACAGCTCCAGTCCCAATTTCTGTCCATTCTGAGGGTCACAAAGAGCCACAGCACTCCTCTGCACCAGAGCCAAGTTCTGAAACCCATCGGTCAGCTCTTCCATTTCTACGGATTCATGACACTGAGTCCCAAAACTTGATGCAGGGCTTAGGGACAACCTCCCCTCTGCCCAAGACCAACAGCAAGATCATAGAATAATAGAACAGTTTGGGGTGGAAGGGACTATTAAAGGCCATCCAGTCCAACATCCTGCCACGCGCAGGGACATATTCAACTAGATCAGGTTGCTCAGAGCCCAGTCCAACCTGACCTTGAATGATTCCATGGATCCTCAAGCTTTGACCATACTTCCCTCACTGCAGCCCCAGGGCTGTGCAGGGCAGGAGCTGTGGCTCTCAGAGACCCGTCAGGTCAACAGGACCCAGCACCAGGCACTTCACAGCACCAAAACTCAGTGTGCAGAGGCTTCTGAGCCTGAGGTCCTTATACCAAGTGCTGACAGGAAACAAAACCCTCCTCAAATGATCCACTGATTGCTGCATATCATAGAATCACAGAAGGTTTGGGTTGGAAGGGACCTTAAAAATCATCTGGTTCCAGACCCTTGTCCTGGCAGGGCTACCTCCCACCACATCAGGTTGCTCAAGCAAGTTCTCTGCTTGGGTGGTGGGATCACTGAATTCACCCAAGGTGTCTCAGTCACTGCAACACCACTTGCTGGTCTTTATGCCAAGGGATGCAAACACTAACATCTGGTGCTGAACATCAAACTTTAACCTTCCTGTGGAGAAAACACGTGAAAGGACCGGTGGGAGCTGGTGAAGGGAGCAAGTGTCTTGGCTGCAGGACCAAGTCACCCCTGAATGGCACTGCTGGAGGAGGGACGCGGCGTGCTGTGCGGCCAGGCGTGGGCACGGGGGCACTGGTGATGGCTGAGGGGGCTTCCAGGCACCTCAGGGCTGAGGCTGAGGACACAACACCCAGTTCTCTGGCCATGCTGGACACAAGAAGATGCTGCCGGGAGTGCTCTGGAGTGACTGTGGGGCAGGGACAGAATGGCTGCCATGGGCCCTGCTGCAGCCCAGCTGGGAGGGACAGGGCCATCGCCGAGTCCCACAGATGGACACTGTGGTGACAAGCTGTGACCTGTTGGCTTGACAAATGCTCCTCAATGGTCCAGCTGAAATGCATGGACCCACAGTGGACACAGGAGGGGCACTGAGAGGCAGAGAGACCATGGTGGGCAGAGAGGAGCAGGAGGGCTCAGGGAGGCCATGGTGGGCAGAAGACAGCAGGAGGGCCTTTTCATAAAACTATCTACTCCTTTCTTAGAGAGTAAATTCCCAAGTCAGGGACTGCATGTCCCTCCACCACTTCCCCAGAACCCACCATGACCAGACCCCAATGAGCATGAACTGGCCCTGGAACACCATTCCTCTGCCCAGGGAACCAGTAGCGTGGATCTGCACGTGTGAGGTGCAGTCACTGTATCAGCTGTAACAACCACTGCTCACAGGGATGGCCCCAGGGAAGTAGGTGTGAATATTTTATGAATCCTGTTAGTAAATAGTGCCTGATCTGTGGTCAGGTCAGCCAGGGAGAGGGAGGTTGCTCCAGTCCAGGCACAGAAGACACTACAAGTCACGAAATACCATCTTCCCACATTTCGAGCCCAGGTCTCTCATTTGCACACGTGAAAGGCAGGGAGGGTCTCTCTGGGCCAAGAAATGAAGAGGTGACCTGCTCCTCACTTTCCACCACAGCGCTGCCTGAAGGGGCTGCGACCCCCCTCCTTCCCAACTGCTCCACGTGATTCCCTGAGGCGATGGCTGCAGGCAAGTCCCATGTCCAAAAGCTGCAGCTCATCCCCAGCATAAAACAACCCTTGTCCAAACACTCAGCTGGTTTGACTGGGACATCACCTCCTCCTGGTACTGGGCAGAGGTGGGGATGGGCCGGGCTGGAAGGACAGGCTGGTGGAGCATGGTGTCTGACGAGGTGCAGCTGATGGAGCAGCTCACACAGACAGGAAAATTTGGGATTGTGAAGGAACCGACCCTGAAGCAGAGCGGTAGAAGCCATGCAAGATATTCACCATCCTCTGCAGCACGAAGTGCCGATTCCTCCAAGGATCACCCCGCTGAGTCTCACCTAATAACCAGCTCCCTCCCTCTGCAGGGACTTTGCTGATGCTCTGGTCCCTCTGTTTTCAGACCCCTTCTCCATTTCACCCCACGAGGTGTTTTGCACAGTGTCTAAACCAAGGGTGAGCGGTGGTGACACCCACGGGGCCAAGACAGTCCCAAGGCTCCCTCCAGCCCAAGCCCCGCGGCAGCACGAAGCAGCAGGCTGAGCGGCTGGGAAACGTGGGGGTGACTCAGAGCCACCACGCTTGGCTCCCCAAGGGGCTTCAGCAGACTCAGGCGGGCACGACAGACCGTGCCCACCCTGCCAGGGCTCCCGAGCCACGGCCTCCGCAGCCCCGCACCGCTGGGTGCC
The DNA here is from genome assembly GCA_028565315.1 of Scolopax rusticola. Classification (NCBI taxonomy): domain Eukaryota; kingdom Metazoa; phylum Chordata; class Aves; order Charadriiformes; family Scolopacidae; genus Scolopax; species Scolopax rusticola. Next base: position 407,066 of record JAOWAS010000001.1, on the reverse strand, counting down.
CCCTGCAGCAATGCCGGGCTGCCAATCCCTGAGCCAGAGCCCGGTCCCACCAGCATCACGCCCACTGCCTCATCTGCTCCGAGTCCTCTCCTTCAGCCTCAGCAGACAAAGGGAAATACAGACCCCACAAACGTAAGGAGGGAGGGAACGCGAGGAAGAAAAGAAAGGGAAAAGGAAACAGGGCAAGATTGATCCTCTTTTCCCAGACACAATAGCTGCAAGTCTGATCCGGCAAAAAAAATGGATGCCATTTTGAGCCCTGAAGTTTCACTTCACGTTACACAGACCGATGTGAGCAGCACACGGACAGACACGTATGTCACACACCGAGGGAAGGGGAGAGAGAGGGGAGGAAGAGACAGCAACCATATTCCAGCAGGGACACACACACACCCGCCGGCGCTCAGCCCCGTCACGACACGGACAGAACAAAGACACTTCAGGAACCCCCCCAGAAAATCACACCCAAGACTAAAGCCCAGATCCCAACCATCCTCAGCCCCGCTGAGGTCCAGGAGAAGAACAGCACCACCAAAGGAGCTGGCAGCTGCTGGTTTAGGCTTTCCCTCCTGCATCTCGCACCCTGGATGCAGGGAGGGGAGGGAGGGAGGCTCCCACCGTGGCCAGCAGTGCCTTCCCGAGACCCCCCGCCTCTGCCCAGCCTGAAGGAGAGAGGTCCCCGCAGCCGCAGGTGGACCTGCTCAAGCCTGTCCCTACGTGAACACGAGCATCTTCATTACCAGTCCCCAAGGGACTCTTGTTTTACGTTTTTGGTAGCAAACCGAAGGGTTTCTGGCAAGAGGAGCCCTGGTGGCAAGTGGGTCCAAAGCACCAGCTGCAGGAGCTCGGGGAGGACGTGTGCCCCAGTGGGAGCAGAGGCTGCCGGGCACCACAGGGTGGAGGGAATGGTGGGGGCTGCAGGACAGACACCTACTGACGTGCCCTTACACGGGGGCTGAGCCCCAACACAGCCCACCCTCCCAGCAGAAGGGTCCCCAACTCCACCCGGCCACAGGACAGTGAAATACTTCAAGCGTAATTTAAAAAAAAAATAAAAAACCAACCAAAAAGCCACGGAGGAGACTTCTCCCCATCCCCACGTAAGACACAGCACACGCGTTTCACACACCCGCCAAAATGTAGCCTGTGAGGTGGCCATTTGCTTTCTTAGGAAGCCCCCATGACAGAGTGACGGAGTCCTTGTCAAAGTTCAGGATCCTCAGAAATCGTGGTTGATCAGGGACTGAAAGATAGAGGGATTAGCTTTCAGAGAAGAACACTGAAGACGTCTGTCTCTACAAATATCTGTTAAATGAGTATATAGTTTAGTCCAACACCTACAGTTCTCCTTTCTAGTGAAGGGTTTTATGAAGGGTTAAACCCTTCTAGTGAAGGGGTTTTTTTTCTGATCAATGCTGATAAATACTTAAAGGGTGGGTGTCAGGAGGACGGGGCTGGTCTTTTCTCAGTGGTGCCCAGTGACAGGACAAGAGGAAATAGTCACAAACTTGAGTATAAGAAGTTCCATCTAAACATGAGGAGGAACTTCTTTACTGTGAGAGTGGTAGATCACTGGAAGAGGCTGCCCAGAGAGGTGGCGGAGCCTCCTTCTCTGGAGACATTCAAAACCCGCCTGGACAAGTTCCCATGCAACATGTTCTAGGTAGACCCACTCCAGCAGGGGGGTTGGAGTAGATGATCTCCCAAGGTTCTTTCCAACCCCATATGGTTCTATGATCCCCCATAGATAGGACTGTGCGACTGGCTGCCTTGGGGACCGCTGCCACTGATGTGACATACCAGATCCCTTCAGACCTCAGGAACACAGTCTGATCCAACATGAGGCTGAGGGGTTTTTATGCCCAGCAAGTTTATTCTTAGGTGGCCTTATTATATTTATGTCTCCAGACATACAAAGACTACCAGTAGGCATCTAACCCTTGACACAGCCTCCAGCACTGGGTAGCTCATTGAAGCAATGGTTGCTTGCACTGTGCAGCACCTGAGGGCCCAAGCAAGCTGAGCTTGGTACTATCAGACATGGAAAGACCTTCTGCCCAGCAGCTTTACTGCAGGGTAGGGAAGGATACAGACACATAAACGGACTTGTCTGGGGTTAACAAGAGGGCCTGGTTTTCCTGAGTGCATTGTCCATTGTGGCTCTCACAAAGAGGGGCTCCGGTCCTGCCCACTCTCCGGCTTGGGTGGGAAAAGGAAGAAATGCTGAAGCAGCCAGAAATGCGTGTCTGGGCTCTGGTAACTCCAAGGAGGTGGGTAAAGAACAATGAACCCCCATGTCCAAGCCCCTTCGACAGCACAGCCCATCAGTAGTGCCTTCCTTACACAGAATTCCTTACACACACACACATTGTGTGTAGATGGACATTTCTAAGGTAACCAAATCCAAAGCCATTAGGGTTTGGGGGGTAAAACCAGTGTCCTGGTTTCCATCTATGTGCTTATAAAGAGCCTGGGCCAGCAGGAGGTATGTGGATGTGCCCATATTATTGTTAGAGGGCCCATAACATTCACTCTGCAATGCCAAGGCCGCGTGCTGGACAATGTGTGGACCTGGCTGTGGCCAAAGCGTTGAGCTCCTGATGCCTGCTGGTGACACATGTTGGGTATGTTCGTACAGTGCCAGGGAACATATGTGGGCACCGCACCCACACCGCTTACGATGGACGGCCCAAAGCATGTTTTAGACATGGACATGCAATAGTCATCTCCCAACCAATTTACAGGCGTAGTTCAGAAGCAGGTAAGGGTCAAGGCACATTCCAAAGAGATGACCTGTGACTGCTTATGTTCTGGGGATTAAGGAGCTTTTAATCACAAGGAGGTGGGCCAGTCCATGCCTGAGAAGGTGCTAGGAATGTTCAGTTTAATAGCACAGCTATAATCTCAGTGGCAGAAGTGCTCTGCGGTAAAAAAGCTCTCTCACAAGGGTGTTTGCTCTGTGTCCTTGACATCTGCCTTGTCATGATCATATTCATGGCCAGCATGATCAATTCAAAAATCAAGGCCTCTCCTCTGCACCTGCTGCTCATAGTAGCACCTCCTACTGCTGATGGTCACTGAGGTATCGGTTTAGTTAGCATGATCCCTATCTTATGGGATGGCACACAACAATCACTGGTAGGTGAGGAGGTGCTTTGGATAACAAACCTGTACCTTGTCCTGAACAATAAGGAAGGTCAAATCTGTCCCTTCCAGGATGCTGCCAAATACCTACCAAGTCTGTGGCTGGAGTGAGAAGTACTACCTTCCAGCAACCACCTTCCCAGAGGAGTAGCACTTCTTGTAGAGGATCTCATGTCATATATCCCAGAGGGTAGAAGTCATCCTATGGATTATGGCAGGTCTATCCTCATTTGATGGTAGCTGTGAGGTACAAGACCAGGGTGGAGGATACAATCATTCAATTCTGTTTACTCTGAAGAAAAGAAGTTATTAAAAATGAGTGAGATCAACAAACAGCAGTATTAAATCATTACCACCCTTTGCAAGCAAACAAAGCAGGAGACCACCCCTGTGAATAGACAGCAGTTCTCCTTCTGTGTGTGACGGCAAGTTCAGGACAAGGTGAAGTACTTTTGGAAGGTATTCCTGGGGCACTAGATGCAGCTGATTCATAGAATCATAGAATGGTTTGGGTTGGAAGGGTGCTTAAAGATCATTGAGTTCCAAACCCCCCTGCCATGAGCAGGGACACCTCCCACTAGACCAGATTGCTCAAAGCCCCATCCAGCCTGGCCTTGAAGATTCTCATCCTCTGGCTGCCGGGAGCTGCCTCATTAAGCACAACTCACATGTCCTCTTCTCACTCCCTTTTTATCCTACAGTTACATGGAGAGTTCATCCTCATGAAGAGCATGCTAAAGGTAGAGGTCTGCCCTGTAAGTTGGACATGTTCTCTTAGCTATATTTCTCCAAGGCTGCTTCCAAGGATGGTGGGGAGGAGGGAGATAGGGCCTGCCTGGTCCTCTCTCTTCTTCTCTCTGTCTTTCTCTTTTCAGCTGCTATAGTGAGTGAAGGGTCTGAAATGGAGGATGTCTGTCATTTGTCAAGCTCTGGCACAAGCCTTAACTGCAAAACGTTGCTGACCACATGAGGTACCAACACAGTCTCCCAAGTACTACATGCAGTTTGGTTCAAAAACTGGCCATTCCTGGCTGCAGCCAAGGACTGGTTTCTGGCCTTTCCATGTCCATATACAGCTTCCAGCATTTTTAATGCAAAACAGCACTGCTCAGTAAAAAGCTGCCTGCACTTTATATGTTGGCTGTTTCTTCATATTGCTGTTGGCAAATCTTCTTACCAAAGAAGCTGTGGGTGCAAGCATGGTCCTTGCAGATGTTGACCACAGGCACAGCTGCTTCCCAACCATCTTTTTGCGGTGTAACTCTGAATGTGAAGCATGTAGATAACGGCACAGTGTATATGAGCTTAGGTAGAGGCATGGGACGCTATGAGGCTTGCTTAAGATGGCATAGCGTAGATACAAAAGGTCAATAGGAGTAATTTTGAGATGAACATACACTGCAAGGATGGGATTTTTGTGCTTTCTAATCTATCTGAGTTTCCCTGGTCAGGAGACAACTTCTCTTCAGAGTAAGACTGGATGTGAAGTAGCAGTATATGTGCAGGTCAGACAATCTGACAAGCTGACACCTTACATGAGATGGAAATGCCCCAGCAAGACATTGCAGTGATCTGCTCTGGTGTCCTGCATAGCATGGGCTGCACTGTTTCATCAAGCTCAGGCTTCCTCAGGCTTGCAGCTCCTTCCAGATCTAAACTATATGTAATGAAAAGTTACTCAATACTCAATTGGACAGAATTCCCCAGCCAGAAATCTCTAGTTACATACCCTCATTGAACTCGACTTTTAGTCTGTATTTGACACTTTCAGCTTCTAGCCTTTTCCCTGTTAGCTTAGATTTTTCTACTGACAGGTGTCTCTTTGTACAGGTATTTATAGGATCTTCTCTTTGAGCTCATTTGATTTCTCATTGAAAGAAATTGTCCATATCTCAAATAATTATTATAGACATTTTCTGAATCCTTTTACACTTGCCAACATACTTTTAAGAAATGGAAATGAGAAGTGAGGAGCCAATACTCTGATCAGTACTGTTACTTTCAGTGGAAATTATATTGCTTATACCTGACATTCTGCTTTTTGGCTGCTGCAACACACTGTGAACTCATGTGCTCTTCCTGACTCATCAGGCCTTCACAATTATTTTCTAAATCATTCTATTTCCATAACTATGACCTACGTGTTTGTTTCATACAGAGATGACCTTGCCTTTAACTTCCTTACAGTGCCTGCTATTGAGGTGAGCCTTAGTTTCCGTGATCAGCACATCACTCATGGGAGCTGACCTTATAATTATGATCTCACTAGCTTTTGGGTCATCTGCAAACTGTTATGGTTAATGGAGACACCAACTGAATTTTACTTGTCTGGCACATCTTGTTGCTCACACTTGAGGTGTGAACACCATCATTACAGCCCGGCTGACTCCTTGAGAGCTCTGAAAAAGCACTGTACTTTGGAGGAGCATCCCACACCTGGGTTTTCTGGGGAAGAAGCTGATGAAGCCTGCTCCATGTGTTCCCCTTTGAGGTTCTGACTTTCTATTTGTGGTACCAGAAGCCATGTGTCTGAGGTACCAGAGCTCACCCTGAGATTGCCTGGTAGGCTTGGCAAGGTAGCCTGGCAGAAGCAGCCTGAATCGCCATCAGGCTGTGCTTCTAGGTGCTGTCAGAGCCCTCCCGGAAGTAACTGCAGGCCTTTCTGCACACCCTAAAGCACACTGTTTATCTTTTGTGTATATCTGTCTGATTTTGCCCTTATCGTAGCCCCAGTTCCTGAGAGTGAATATTCAGAGAACAAGAGCTTCACACAAGGGCTTGAGATTGCTCTCAAAGTACAGTGCAGACGAGGCCCCAAGTTCCTTCTTGGCACCTCAAGTGTCTGAAGATGCTATTGCTCTGACTGCGATAGTGTCCATCTGCTGCACCTTCCCTGGTGTGGTAGGTCATAGGTGGCTTGAGCGTCCAGTGTCAGCAGCTACTAGGATTGTTCTTCTACAGCTGAGGAGAACAAAGTAGACAGACAGATGCAATGAAGCTGAATCCCTAAAAAGCCTGGTTTCATAAAGATAGTAGGTCTTTGTAACCCCACTGCTGCCTGTCTGGCTCTCACAGACCCTCGAATGAAAGACGTCTGTTGGCCAGCTTAAAGTCAATTTGCCAGAGGGCTCTACTCCTGCAGAAGCTAATTTCCTAAAAACAGCAAAAAGGGGGTGGCTGAACAGAGGAGGGAGGGTCTGCTCAACAGACCACAGGCTTAACCTACATGTAGAGCCTGTGGAAAACAGCATGTGGAAAACCACTGGAAATGGTGTAAGGAATGAGAGCTTGCAGGAAATTAACTGGGAGCAGACGGCAACCCAGGCTCTGTAACCCAGGAGGTCTGGGATCAGCAGTATGGCATTTGCCTACTGGCCAAGAAGACAAGTTCTTCTGTATCCATAACTTGCACGTCAGTTGTTTAATCTTCAACAAAATGCCAGTGACTGAACGTTTCAGGATCATTTCTCTGTGTCACATGCACAGGATAGAAGTACTTCCAGATCATTAGTGTTAATACATCAAGACTAGGAGTAATTGAACACTCATTACCCCTCTGTTTGCACTTCACATGCTCTGGCTCAGACCACAGGCACACAGCAGCGCTGTTCTGTGGCCACTACAGCCCCATCTCCTTTTGGGCTGTTTGGGTATCTGCTAATTAAGGTATTATTTGAGAATAGCACTTACTATGCAGGAATGTTGCAAAGATTAATTAATTAGTTGGTTTTTTTAAGTTGAGAAAATGAAAAGTACTATCTAAGTGTGCCTAAGTATTATTAGGTGTTATAGAGTCATGGTGTCGTGGTTTGGGCAAATGGTTCTCAACCTTGGGGTTTTTTCTGATATTTGCAGCTTTAACTTCCTAACCTGTACCACACAAATTTCAATTAAGAGTAATAGTTCAATACACAACGTGTAAAGTGAATTCTAAAAACAAGGACTGTTTTGGCATTATATAATTATATACATAATATACAATAATATATATTTCATAGAATCATACAATCGTTTGGGTTGGAAGGGACCTTAAAGATCACCTAGTTCCACCCCCCCTGCCCTGGGCAGGGACACCTCCCACTAGAGCAGGTTGCTCAAAGCCCCATCCAGCCTGGCCTTGAACCCCT
>JAOWAS010000001.1:343649-360574 GCA_028565315.1 Scolopax rusticola | reverse complement strand
GCTCAAAAACATATTTTTTCGGAGGGTCCCGTGATCAAAGCGGTGAGTGCCCGAGGTGTGGGCTCTGCAGCATCACAGGGATTAAGGTGGGTGCTCTGGCAAATCCCCCCCAAGCTGCGGGTGCTCAGCAGCCCCCGACCACCCCATGCCAGCAGGAGGGGCCAGGACACCCCAATGCTGGGCCAGGAACAGCCCGGCCCTCGCCATGCCCTGCTTTGGGGTGTTTGGGGATGTCACTGTGCAGGGAGCATCCTCGGGTGACCCAACATGCGTTTACCTAATCCAGAGGGAGATTTCCTGGAGACCAATGGCACAAAGGGGGCTGAGGACACCCCAGGGATCTTCCGGTGAGGTGGTCGTCCACCAAGCCCCGTCCTTGCAGTCCTGGGAAAAGCTGTCTCAAAGAACCAAGGGATTAATCTTACTGGCAAAAAGAGAGGCCACGCCAAGAAACGGAGATGTCAGGGACTGATGGGCACAGCCACATGCCGCAGAGAGCTCAAGGAGAAATCCCTCTCGCCTGGATCCCACCTCGCTCAGGCTCCTCCGTGGAGGCAGAGGGATCCCAGCTCCGGGTCGGGGGTGATACTGGACTCTGCCCCCACCACACACACAGAGCACGACGTGGTCAGGAGGAAAAGGAGACCCCGACATGCTGCCAGGGAACCCCCCGCATCCCCCAGCGGCTCCTTCAGGAGCGGCCAGGGAAGGGCCAGGGGAGCAGCCACCATGGGGATGCCCTGACCACCACGGGGACACACAGTGCTCCCACCGAGGGATGAGGAAACGCACCCCAGGCCAAAAAACACACCTAAAGGACAAGGCTTGTGCCCGTGAACGACTTGGCACCCACAACTCTTACATCTAATTTTGTACATCCATGTCAAGTTGGTATCTGAGCTGCTTCTCTCCCAGAAGCTTTTCTCTGGCAGGTCCTGGCTGCTCTTGGCCAGCCATGGGATGTGAATATTCCAGACTCACCCAGAAAGAAATGCCTTTAGAAAATTGACAAAAGTTCTTTCCAGGCAGCGTCTGGAGCAGCTTGAGGAAAGCCTGCACCCATCCACGAGCTCCTCCTGGTTCCCCGGCCAAAAAAATTTGCTTAGTGATATGGTTTAGTGACAGGTTTTGTCAGTGTTGGGTTGATGGTTGGACTCGATGATCTGACTCTCCGATTCTGTGATCCTATGAAAAAAGGGAGGGTGGTGGTGGGAGAGGGGAGGAAGGAGGTTCCATGGAGGAGCAGGTCCCAACAGTGCTGGTGAGCACATCTACCTGCACAGGGCAGGAGAAGATGCTCCTCAGAGACGTTTGCTGACCCCCAGCCCCCAGTGAGGGAGGGAGGTGCTGCCGTGGCACAGCCAGCCCCATTCAGACAGAAGTCCCCTCCTCACCGCTCCCTTGCTTCAGCCCCTTCCTCCACCCTGCTCTGCCTCCTCCTCCTCACCCCCGCCTCCCTCCACGGCACGTGTGCCTCATCTGCAAACACCTCCGGCCATCCCCTCCAGACGATTTGGTGATGGGAGCTGGATTTATGGGCTGTCCACGGCCCAAAGGCTCATTCCCTCCCTGACTCCTAAATTTAGCTGCTGCTGACCCTGCGCCTAATGGAGCTGTCAGGGAGGCAGCGGGGAGGGAGGCTGATGGATGGAGAGGAACCAGTCACCAGGAGATGGGTGTGGAGGAGCAGGCTTTATATTTAGAGAGGAGGGAGGCAGAGGATGGTGGCAGCCGGGGGGGTGGGCTGTGCCCAGGGGCTCAGCAGCAGCACTGGCACCCCAGGGGATGGGCAGGAGCTGGGAGGCAGGAACAGAGAAGGCTGGAGATCTGTGGCCGGGGAAGCAGAAGGATGTGGACGGGTGTGGGCTCTCCTCACGCTGCCTGGAAAGAGCTCTTGTCAAGTTTTTAAAGGCAATTCTTTCTAGATAAGTCTGCCTAACACGCTAGATAAAAATACAGGAATATTCACATCCCATGGCTGGCCAAGAGCATGAGGTCCTCCCCAGCTTTCCTGGAGCCCCCCCCCCCCACCTTCTTGAGGGACTGGAAGGGGCTCCAAGGTCTTCCCAGAGCTTTCTTCTCTCCAGGCTGAACCCCCCCAACTCTCTCAGCTCCCCCTCCCAGCAGAGGGGCTCCAGCCCTCCCAGCATCTCCATGGCTTCCTCTGGCTCTGCTCCAACAGGTCCATGTGTCCTGTGCTGAGGAGTACAGGTACATGTCTCAGTAGAGATGTACCGATTCATTGCTCTTTGAACTGTCTCATCACCCAAGAAGAAACACCACCTTCAGCTGATGCTCCAGTGAAGACAAGTGGTGAATAGTCATATCCTCTTGCAGCAGCTGGACCATGAGCCTGGCCAGGGCTGTCCTGTGCCCACACAGAACCATGTTGCTCCAGCACCAAGACCAAGGGAGCAGAACCCTCCAAAGCTGGGAAGGGGTTTGTTTGGAGACCTGTGGCACCACAGCACGTCCAAGAAGCGGGGCCTCAGCCCTGGAACAAGGAAGGCTCTGCCCAGCACGGGCAGAGGGAACACTGCCGCCCATTGTGGATCCCACCCACGCATCCCACGCCAGGCCCTGGAGCACCTGACGCCAAGTAGGCTGACAAGCAGATGCCACCACAATTAAAGCCTCCTCCAGGCTCCATGCCAGGCAGTCAATCTGTCCGGGCTGGGCTCAGAGTGCCAGCAACAAAGAGTAAAGGAATGATTTCAGAGGAAGAAACACTGAACTGTGCCAAGAGAGGGAAGGACGTGCGGTGCCCGAGACCAGAGAGGAGCCTGATGCTTCTCCACCCGAGGAGCTGGAGCAGGTCAGACACTGGAGTCCATCACCTCCATCCCCACCAGCCAGTGCTCCGGGACAGCCTGGGCAGGGACTCTGCCCAATGCTACCACCATGTGCAAGGAAGCATGGAAAGCCCCCTAAAAAGGCTTTAAAATGAGGAAGAGTCAATAAAACATTTGCCTTATTCCAGTTTTCAGTAATTTGCAAGATGCAATAAAAAAAAAAAAAAACAAGTCAGACCGACTGGTTTTTATATCCTGGCAGTGGCGCTTGTCTATGACAATAATGAAAAATTAATGCAATTATGGTTAAACTCTTTAAGCAAGACTTCTCTTTTTCCCCCCTCATACGTAGAGAAGATGACACAAACTGACTGTGTAGCTTTTATTCCAGCTGAAACTAGAGGAGATGCTGAACAACAACCATGAGAGAGGAGTCCCTCAAAACGAGCAGTTCTAGGTCAAGTTCTCAGCGAGTTCTCCGCCGGGCTCTGGGAGGGCTCTCCCTGACCCTCTCTGGAAGAACGTTTGCATTCTGGAACACAGGGCAAGTCATGAGGAGCAGAAGAAAGCTGAGCAGGTAGCAAGGGCTTCAAGGATGAGCGAGGACAAGTCTTGTAGTTGGGGCAGAAAAGATGGACACCAATCTTGAGGCAGACGTTAAACCCAGTAAGAACTTGGCTATTTAATAATTTGATTTGGTGGCTAACTTTGACGTTACTCAAACGGGTGACCTGGAGCTTAGCAGCAGTGCTGTATCGTGGTCTGCCTTCAAAGCACGTATCGCAACCACGTCACAAAGTCACAGAGCAGACCTGGGGTGCCTGAAGGAAACCCAACCTTAACCAACACTCCAGAGTGGGACACGCGGCCCCAGCAGGACACCCGGGGTCCCTGGGCAAGACCAGCACCCCTGAAGGCTGCAGACTCGGGCCCCTCTCGTTGGTACTTGAGCTGCCCAAACCAAGGAGCTTCCTGAGCAAACTCCACGGGCACTTTAACACACACACTTGGGGCTCGGGCTGCTCAGCCAGCTCTGGGGATGGGCACCTCGTGAACAGGCCTCCACCATTCACCAGCTGTCCAGCTTGAAGCTGGACAAACTCTTCCTGCAAGCTCCAGGAGATAAGAAATGAAAATGTTACCTGACAAAATCAGGGAAGTACACATAAAAGAAACAGATGCAAATCTTTTCTAAGACCGTTGAGCTACCAAACCAGTGGGAAGCGCATAGTACAAACGTGTGCCAGAGGATATGACCAACTAATCATGACACAGTTACTTAAAAGACAGAAACTGTCACTCACCAGCTCAGCTAATATCAAACACGGTGCCAGAAATGAATGAAGCATAAATCAGCCTGAAACACAAACGGTCAGAAGGCACCCACTGCAGCAGCTTCCACAGCACCAACAGACCTGCAGAAAACCCGGAAACAACCAGCCTGTGGCCGAGGGTTCAAACGGCAACAGAAGGACTGACTTTGGTCAGGAATTCTGGAATGAGGTACAGATAAGCTCAAGTCCACCCTGTGCAGACTAGTGCTTTGTGGGAACAGGAGAGATGCAGCATCCAGGATCATTCCGTGGGGAGCCTGCCAGGTGACCACCAGCAGCTCCATGCCAGGGAGCCTCGTGTTCTTTATGCTGTGTAATGTCAATAAAACTCTTCTATTGAGTCCAAATTCTTTCTGCAGGAGGCCAAACAGCCATGACGTGGGTTGTTTTGTTGTTTGTTTGTTGGGTTTTTTTTAAATTATGCAATGCTACCGACATATTTTTTTTCCTTTTACAGACCTACACAAAGCAGCCACTTTAAAATCAAATCACTTCAAGCAACTGCTTTTTTTTTTTTGGTGCATTTCAAATTCCATTGCATTCAGAACAGTTCAAATGTCAGCCTGAGAGTGCTTTAAGAGAACCACATCCTCACTCCTTGGAGACAGATGCTGGTGAGATAAAGGGGCCAAGAGAACCAAGGCGCTGGTAAGAGGTCCATGGGTACCTGGCACAGGACTGGTACCCCCTGCCCAACCTCAGCACCCACCACTAAGGAACCGGGGTGCTCAGTGCACCCTCAGAACATCTGCAGCACCTCAACCTGACACTAGACTACTCACCACACAGCTACGGTTTTCTTGCCAAGTGGTCAAAACAATATGAATCATGACCAGAAATATTATGGAAAAGTGAATCTGGAAAGAATCTAGTGTCAAAGCTGTTAAGTACCCACTTTGAGAAGGGAAAAAAAAAAATAAATCAGCAAATCTAACAGATATTAGCTTTAAAACGTAAGCAGCACCTTGGGATATTCATAGCACTGACCTTTACTCTCATGTAAGGTCTCATAAGACCTTTACTCTCATTACTAACTTCATGAGGAAGATGCCAGCAGAGCAGCAGATTAATTAGGAGAGGAAGTAAGTTCAGGGAAGGGAAGGGGATGAAGGCTGAAGGCAGCCCAGCCAGAGAGGAAGGCTCAGAGCAGCAGAAATATAATGGTCAGGCCTGGGAGGAAGTCAAGCGGGTTTTTAAGACGCCGGTAGAGAAGGAGCTGGAGGACTCCTTCGTGTTCCCAACTGGCCCGTGACAAGCGATGCTCCGTGGGGAGCAACAGCTCGGCCTGAAGGAGAGGAGGGTGCAGCAGCCCCAGGGGAGAGGAGGGGTGTCTGGGCTCTCCGGAGATGGAGTCAATCTGCACACTCTTCCAGTGGGTTGGCCGTGTCAGATTTCTGTCATCTACAGCTCTGTCCTCACCGGCTCCCGTGCCACGTGCCCAACTCCAGCGGCACAACACGCCACACGCTTCCCGGCTGCAGATGAGGAAGTTCTCATTTCCCGTCCTGTCGGGAACTGTCACCTTGCGAGTGACCACAGGGAAGAGTCATGTCTCTAGCCCAGAGACCGTGGTGAGAGCAGGACCCATTTCTTTGCCTGTGAACGAGGAAGCCATTTCAGGCGGCAGATCAACTCTTTCCACCGTGCTTCACGGGGAAGTAACGGGACAGAAGAGGAGATTGTGTGAAGGCTTTGGCAAGAGCCAAGGTGGCAACCACCACCAGTGCACAGAGCCAGCCATTCCTGGCCATCAGGAAGGCCAGGCACCATTTGTCCATGGAATATCTATGCTTTTGCCCCCTGGCTTCCCTTGCTCCTTCTGTGCCAAGCTCAGAGCTTCCTTCAGGTTGGCACTCTACCTTTGCAAAGTCTGAGCACTGGGTGACCCACGATGACTTGGTGGCCAGCAGGCCAAGGAGGGGGTCCAGCTCCATCACGTGGCATCACGGGGCATATCAGCTCCCCAGCATGGCCACAGTGGAGCGTTGGGACATCCACCTTCTTGTGTGTGGTTCTGCAAGGCCACATCCAAGAGCTGGAAAAGTAGAAGAGGGACCTTCCTTCCCAGAGGAGCTCTCAGGACAGTGCTCCAGCTCCCAAAGTTGAGCTTTTGCCACTCTCACTCCCAACCTGCAGATGCCTCCTCAGGAGCTCCTTCCCTTCACGCAGGGACTCTCAAAGCCCCCTCTCAGAAAAGCCACTCTGTTTGGACTTGGTGCTCACTGCTGTGCTGAGGCTTCTCCCTTCAGCCCTTGGAAGTTTCGCTGATTCAAGTTTTCCATTTCCTGCTGTCTGTACATCCTCTCCTAGTGCAGGCTTTTTTCAAAAAGCCAGGTATTTATCAAAAGCAGTGATTGTCACGTTAGAGCATGGTACATGGGTGCTCCATGCAAACCCCTTCAACCAACGAGACCCAGCACATACACATGGCCACAGGGAACACCACCAGCCTCTCAGCTGCAGGACTACCACTCCATGCCACAGCTCTACACACCACCCAGCCCCCTCCTTGGATGAGGCTCTATCCCCCATTAGCTCACCAACCCCCCAGGCTCATCACCATCACACGAGGCAGACCCCGCAGCATACTGATAAAACAAAAGAGAAGATGGAACAGAGAACTCATCCCTTCACATGCAGGACACATGGAGATGGAGTTATGAAATGGGTACCATAACAAACCAAGCTGACCTCCCCAAAGGCTGGTGCAGACCTCCAGGAGGGAGACGATCAATTCAGTGTAGGAAATGGCAGAGCTGTATTTCATGAAGGTACCAAAATCCTCCACAACCCTCCTCCTTCTCCTCTGCAACCTACACATTTCCATCACCTGAGGTTGGCACTAGAGCTGAGTGAAGAACAACAGTGCCCTCTACCAAAAGAAACAGCCAACGACTTCTGCAACCTCCCACCCTGAGCCCAGGCAGCAGGGACAGAACCAAGGAAGCTCTCCCAAGGACAGCAGAGCTCAGGCTGGGCTCTGGAGGACATGGTCTGGGGTTAGACCACTGGAGCCAAGCATGCCCACCAGCCCTTCATCTTCCTCAGCAGTGATGGGCCTGGCTGCTCCCGAGGCACCAGGCTGGGAAACACTTCTGACCCTCCTACAGACGGCGGGAACGGGCGATTCAGAAACACACACACGATGTTCACAAACCATAGCAGTCATTGCTTCAATCCACGCCGTCATGCCATCTGCTCTTCCGATGTCTGCACCAGCCACCGGGAGAGACAGCGAGGGGAGAGGCCCAGCAAAACCCTCTCACTATGACACTGAATAACGTGAAGTGCCCAACCACCACTATTCCATTTCCAAAACACTTCTTACACAAGAAACTCATTTCTTGATCAAAAGGATGTTCAAACTCCTAATTCTTTCTTCAGAATGTCCTTTCACCACGGGAAGAAGTGGTAACACTTCCACCAGCTCCCCTGCAACCCGCAGGGACCAAGGGAGCAACTCAATACATCCCCAACATGTTACACACTTAAAGTTATTTTTCTTTCCTCAGAAAAAGAAGAGATGTCAAAGACTAAGTCCGCCAGGAACTTGGTTAATGAGATTTCATGTATTAGTAATTTAGATGCCATGATGATAGAAAACAACTGGAAATCGTGCCACAAATAAACAGGCAGAGAAGGAACAGTAAGGAGAGGTCTCTGCCACACAAACCAGATGGTTCCCTGGACACCACTAATTCCCACCCCCTTCCACAGGAACCCAAGCAAGAGCATCCCGTCCCAGCTGCTCCGAAGGGAGGATGCAGCCTGTCCCTGGGCGGTGGGGAAGCAGCTGCAGGAGCACCCAGGCCCCCTGTGTCTGCTGGTGCTCCTCAGCCCACCAGCACAGATGGAGTTTGCAAAGAGCTTCCCTGCGTCTCTCTCCAGAGAGGCCAATTTGCACGTGGAAGCAGACACTCAGTGCAGAAGGTCTCCTGGAGGAGGCGACTCAGCATCTCCCCAAACACCCACGACTCACGAGGAGTGAACAGTAGCAAGGTGAGACCCAACTGCCTTGGATTCCCACCACAGGCAGGTTCCAGGGCTCATGCTCCGTTCCCACCCCTTCTCTTAGTCCACGGGCCAGTCTCTGTGACAACAGGCTGCTGGCACACGTGTCCCCAACTCCTTGGCACACTCTGCTTCACGCAGCCAAACTCCACCTTTAATTTCTGGGCGTTCATTCCCAAGAGCCCAGTGCAGCAGAGAGGTCTGTTCTGCCCCTGAAATCAGCTGGGAAAGACCCTCAGGATCTGCCCCAAAAGGGAATTTTGAAAAACCCAAGGGAGTGTGGGTCAGGGGAGAGAGAGACAACAGCTCAGGGTGAAATGAGACCAACCTGGACACTCACACCACCACAGGACCGCCACATTTCAAGGTACAGTAAATAAATGCACATTTTACAGAGCCTGCAACCCATTCCCAGCAGTAACTTTGCCTTAATTGTAGTTAGCAAATGTTCTTTCTGCAACTTTAATCAAAGCTGCAGATCCTTCTCCCAACAGTTCCTTGGACACAGGCTCAGGACCACTCTGTAATTAACCCAAAGCAAAAATGAATCATAGAATTATCTGGGTTGTAAGGGACCTTCAAGATCACCGAGTCCAACCACCAACCCCACTCTGATGAAACCCATCCCTAAGCCATGGCTCTAAACACTATGTCAACCCCTCTTTTGAATCCTCCTGGGATGGTGCCTCAACCCCTTCCCCAGGCAGCCCATTCCAAGGCTTCATAATCCTTTCTGTGTAAAAAACTTTTACTAATCTCCAATCTGAACCTTCCCCAGTGCAACTTAAGGCAACTTTCTCTTGTGACATCTCCTGTTCCTTGGGAGAAGAGACCGAACCCCACAGCTACCCCCTCCTTTCAGGGAGTTGGAGAGAGCGAGAAGGTCTCCCTTCAGCATCCTTTTCTCCAGGCTGAACCCCCCCAGTTCCCTCAGCCTCTCCTCACAAGACTCATGCTCCATTGACCTTCTCTCCTCCCTTCTCATTGCCCCGACACGCTCCAGCGCCTCAAGGTCTTTCCCGTTGTGGGGGGACAAAAACTGGACCCAGCCCTTGAGGTGAGGCCTCACCAGTGCTCAGTCCAGACGGATGATCACTGCCCCAGTCCTGCTGGCCATGCTGTTCCTGATATAGGCCATGATGCTGGTGGCCTTCTTGGCCACCTGGGAACACTCCTGCCTCATGTACAGTCAACCAACACCCCCAGGTCCTTTCCTGCTGGGCAGCTCCAGCCACTCTTCCCCAATGAGGCAGTTCTCCAGACAAGCCAGGAAACCAACCTGCAGGTCAGAGTTAAGGCCAGGTCTGATGATCACTGGGCAGGTCCACAGTCACAAGACAGGTCTGAGGTCAAGCTGGGACATCAGTCCATGGGTCAGGATCAGGAGGGTCCATGGCCACGCATGGGCACAGGCATGACTGAGCTAAAAATCAGAACTCCTCCAACATAGCTCAGGCAGGGACCAAAAGCCCCAGTGTGAGCTTAAATAAAGCTCCTGGGACCAGTGGCGTGGGAGGAGAGCCCAGGTGAAACTGGTCAGGAACATTAAGGCATATTAGTGCCCTCAGGGCCCTGACATTCTCCTCCCCAGCTGCTGTATCAGTCCACCATAGCCCATACATCCAACATCGTGCCTGATTTGATAGGGAACTGTTTGGTAGATTTGGATCTTCAACTAATTAGCTCTGGTCTTATCTCATTCTTGTTGCTTAATTGCTCTGTATCCTTCTTCCTTACTCGTTTATTTGTACAACTGGAGAATCTCCCATCACTCCTCTTCACATGCTCAAGGTCTGGCTCTGCTGAATTTTTACAAGTTGCATCTTACATTTATGACTGAAGATCCCCTGATACAGCTTTTTTTGCAGATGAATCTTAGTCTTTGTTCTTGGAGAGCTCTGCTTATTCCTAGGGGCCTCAGGACAATCGCGTTTGGATTCTCTACCTGCAAGATTTCTCTTTGCCAGGAATACATATCAGGGCAGGCTTTTGACTTACAATATTCACTGAAGATCCCTCCTCTATTTTAACTCACTGAAGACAGTAAATTTCATTTACTCCACTACTTCTTTTTTTCTTTACCAAATATAGAAATCTAGACTCTATCCTTATTTTTAGGATATCTTACACCATCATTTTCCAAAGCAAGGTAACGGTACATGTTTTCATCCTGTCTGTTTCTGCACAGCCCGTGCATCACAGGCACTTCCTGCCCTCAGCCTCCCCGTCCCCTCTACCTCCCCCTAAAGCCCAGACATCCTGCTCTGTCCTCGCCCACCGCAGCTCTTGGACTGACCAAGTCACTTGCCTCAGCTTCTTCCCCTCCACGCTCAGGTGTGCATATTCCAAACACCTCTCCCTTATCCCGCAGGGCACCAACCAGTTCCACCGGCAGAGGACAACCTCTTCCCAGAGCAGCCTTTGCTGGTGCTTGCCCCTGGCCACTCGCCTCCTCTCCCACGTTCCTTCAGGCAAAGATCTGCCGACTTCCATCTGATTTCCCTCCTCTTGCACTAAAACCAGCGGTGCAGACAACAGCCTACCCAAATCACCCCCCTCACTTCTTGGTTTGCAGCCACTTTGACACCTGAGGGGCCAGATGTTTGGGTAGAACTCCTTCCCTGAGCACGCCTTCTCTCAACACTTCCAGTGGTTGAATGGCAAGTGACTGGCAACCACTGGGAACCACCCCTTGCCCATGCCTGGGTCATCACCACTCCAGGCAAAGGGCTTTAGCTCCAGCACAAACTCCAGGAGCATGTGCCTCCTCCCTCCTTAGTGATGCCCACCAGCCAGCTCATGCTCAATGGTGCTCTCTAAGCCCTGAACTACATGGTCCTTGGGGACACAAGGAGGAGAGGAAGGAGAACAGGAGGTAGACACAGGGGCTGGACACGCTGGAAAGGTCACTGACAAACACCCTCTTTTTCTGTTTCATTTTAGTCAGAGTCCCACACACATTCACACTGCGACTACACCCCTTGGAGGTAGATCTGCATCTCTCGGGTACCTGCACAAGTGCTGCCCACCCATGGTACCTGTCACTTTCCCTGGTGACACTCCAGGGGATGAAGTAACATCCATTCATGCTCTGCAAGAGTGAATGAAGCTCCAAGCAGCTGCTCAACAAGAGGGAGTGGGAGCGAAGTCCCTCTGGTCCAAAGCTCCACCAGTGTCTCTGTTCAGGGAGACAAAGACACTCCTGTGCAGAATCACACGATGCAGCTTGAGACGTGAGGAGAGGCTCTCCCACTGCCCAGATGCAGGTCTACGTGCCCCAATCTCATAATGGACCCAGAGACAGGGAGATTTGACCCACCAGTGTTTGCATGCAGGGTCTCACACCCACAGATCTCAGGATTCCAGCTGCTGGAGGGCCACCTGAGGAGCTTGGTCCTACATTGGCAGAAAGACTAGGTCAGTTTCAACCACATGGAAGGCACAAAAAGATTAATTCCCTGAATCCAGCAGAACCATCACACCACTTTTAGCAGAATCTAGGGTATGGTGTTAGAGGAGGTGCAGAGGGGAATAAAAGTGTGTCACGAAGTGATGGAATTGAGAACTAGAACTCGGATCTCCTCTCGGGATGTCAGGATGATGCAAGAAGGACCATCTCTATGGGAAGATGGGCAAAAGCAGAGATCTCAGACTCAGCAGGGCCAGAAGAAATAAATTTAGAACACACAGAAAGTTCAAGTTATTTACCAAAGAAACTCTGTTTAGGCCCCAGAGGATTTCAGTTCCACAGACAGAAGATATATAAGGAGACTGGAAAGTGAGAAACTGAAGTTTCTGCCTTGGGGCCTGTCACA
Source organism: Scolopax rusticola (assembly GCA_028565315.1). NCBI lineage: Eukaryota > Metazoa > Chordata > Aves > Charadriiformes > Scolopacidae > Scolopax > Scolopax rusticola. The sequence continues at coordinate 348,622 of JAOWAS010000001.1, read as the reverse complement.
GAGGTGGGCAACAGAACATCTTCCTTCAGAGTGGACAAGCGTTGCAGGGTCTACGAACTGGGACTTGGAAGGGACGTGCTGACCCAGAGACACCCTTGGAGAAGAACCTGGCACATTTAGGTAGGTCAATATGCAGCTCATGGCCTTTTCCCTCAAAGCAAGAAAATACACGCAAGTTAAAGGAACATCCTAATACCATCTCCAAAATGTCAACCATGAAAGTTGCTCTTTGAATTTCAATGAAGATCACAGTGGATTTCCAGAGCTGCTCCCATCCTTGTCACAGTCATCTTCAATGTGTTCCAGCAAGAGTTTAGTCAGGTACCTGCCGTGCAACTCTGCTGCCTTCCTCAGTCAATAAACACAGGTGGAGATGTCCCCTAGTCTGACATGGCTTTGCTCCCCAGCAAAGTGTTGTCAGGCCAAAAACCCTTCCCCTGTGCACAGCCCAACCAGCTGCTGGGCTGTACTGGAACTGGGAAGATGGAACTGATCTCACTGATCTCAGTGAGAAGTAGCAGGGCAATCTCATATCCACACAGCTGAACTTCCACGCACAAACATGACATCCTTATGACCTCAAAACTCTGCCTGAGCTTTGGAAAAGCTCTGTAAAAGCAAAAGTCGACAAAACCCAAAACCATGGGCACAGCAACAGCTAAATGGTACGGACGACCAGAGGAACATGCTCACACCTCTGCTCCAGCTTCAGTGTCTAAGCACCATCTCTTCTTCACACTTCGCTGCACACCTTCAACCTAATCCAAAGAGATTGGGGCATTCTCCAAGAAAACACCCAGCAAACATCAACTCCCAGGTACGGGAAGGGCTTATGAACCACATGGATTAGTCCATTCTCATCTACCATCATGAGGGGGTGGGCAAACAGCCCCTGCGTGCTGACACAGCCCCAGAGCTCCAACGCAGCACGCGAGGGAGGAAGGTGGGACCTTCTCACTGGAAGTCCCAACTCACCAGCCCTAATCATCCCTGGAAAAAGAGAAAAGCTGGAGCTGCAGACTGGAGAGCCAACAGCTAAACCAGTTCAGGGTGGGGGGAAGAAAGCTCTGCTGCCCATGGAGTTCTGCTCCCACCGCACCCTCTGTGGCCACGAGAGCAGGGACGGAGGGGCCACTGTCCCAGGGCACCCCTGACCTGCCACAACCTCATCTCAGCACACACCGAGCCAGCAGCTCACTGATGGAATCCAAGCATCCTGAGGGTGCAAACACACACGTGTAACACTCCCAGGAAGGACCGTGACTGGAGCAAAGAAAAGACTTTGTAAGTGGGTTCAGGCTTCCAGAAACTAATTAAAACTAGTTGCTGTGCTAAACAGAGAACTGTATTTTTTTAATTCTCTTTTCTACAACTTTGTTTCCAGCTCCACAATCTCACTTCCCAGAATTAGCTGTGTGAATTTTAAAACTCATTTAATATGCAAAGTGAACTCCACTGTATCTGTCACACCAGAACCACTTCTCTCCTCTCCTGAGTAATACACTGAAAAAAAATAAATAATCCAGATGTTCTCTTTAGTTGCTTGACACCGGGACAAGCTCAGGCTCGTCGGAAGCATTTCCCATCCGTTCCTCGGGCTGGGATAGAGCTTCCTGGGTGATGCCTGTGCCAAGGGGAAGCCGTGGTGATACACCCCCCCGGCAGGAGACCCATTAAGTCATGGTGACCTCCAAGAACACCGTGCTGTTTGGCACAGGCTACGTCAGCCCCTCCTGACACCGCTGTCCTCCAGGAACAGCGCAGTCCCCCTGGGTGCTGGCACTGGAGACAGAGGGTCAGGAGCCCCAGGCCTGAGCCATGGCCATTTTTACTATTTTCTGTTGGACCAGAGCAAACACATGCAAATTACTGTTTTCTTCTGAATCCTCCTAAAAAGCAAAGTGAGGCTGGAGGTCCAGATCAAGAGTCACATGCTCTCCTGCTCCATCACCCACCATTGCGTGCAGAAGACCCCAGCACCAGCGATTGCTCCTGGTGACAGTCCCACACCCTTACCATGGACGAGCCTGGATCCACCACTGGATGGGAACACACCCAGGAACACGCACTAACACCCCAAGACACAGTTCTGCAGGTGCATCCATCACCCACCCCAAGAACGGGCAAACCCAGAGACTGCTGGAAATGTCTAATGAGTAAATCTGGATTTCCAGGGCTGCCCAGTGTCTCCCTGAGATGCTCAGGTCTGAGGCAACAGCTTACCTTGCCGCGGATCGTACTGTCGCATCTGCACCTCCTCCACACATTCTGCCGGGAACCAGCCAGTCCTTCCTTTCACGGTTCCTTCCCAAAAGCCACCTTCGCCGATACTCAGCACTGCGGGGAGAAAGAAACAGGGTGTGAGGAGGAGCAGGGCTCCAGGGAAAGGGAAGGCCAGAATGACCATCACACGGTGCTAACGCAGGGAAACACGGAAGGGCAGAGCACAGAAATTGTGTCTGGGGGCAGGCGTGGTCTGGAGGAGGAAAGCACCTCGAGAAACCTTCAAAAGCTGCTTCCCCGAATATCCAGAAGAGAGCCAGTGCAGCATGGCCTTTGTGCTGCCAAAACCAACCAGCGAATTAACAGCCTCCACCTTTGTAAGGGTTGTTAATGGGGACCCAAGCCATGACACGGGCTTTGGTAACACCATCTCCTGCAAAGATCCCACCTACGGCAACTTCTGACATCCTCAGAGCCACAGAGAAACCACAGCCCCACAAGGAAAGTGAGACACAGAGAGGGAAATAAATTGGCCAAGGCGAGAACACAAGTCCCTCTGAGGAGAGGGGGGTCCTGACCGTCCCATCAAAAACCCAAGAGTTGCTTTGCTGGAAATGACACAGCCAACAGGAAGGTACTTGATTGTCACAGCAAAATCCTCCCAGCCCATTAAGCCTTGTCTTTACCTGCTCAAAGCTTAGAGGAACGGAAAGCAAGTCTTGAAATGTGCTCTGAAGATTAAAATGAATTCAGACCCAAGGAGATTTTAAAGGAGAATCACATCAGGAGCGTCCTCATTAAACCAGGGAAGGACCAGCTTGAGCTCCTCACCAACTGCCGGCAGAGAGGAGGCTTTCGGGCAGCCAGGATACCAACCACCCAGGAGCTGCAGACAAAACCAGTTCCTGCTGTGACAACCATGGCTACTCAATGTGTGTTTGATGCCAGCTCTCATCTCCCAGGTCCCTGACACAGGACACCCCACACCTAATGCTACCAGGCTACGTGAGAAGCATCTGCATTGTTTGGGGACATTTAGAAAAGCATCAGCTGAGACCCTGCATTTCCTGCGTCCCCAGAGGACACCACGGTCCCTCCACAGCACCCAAGGGAGCAGAAACGCACACAACACAAGAGAGGAAAAAAGGGAGGCGAGAATCATTACCAATCCTTCCAGATCCTCCCCATTTAGGTATTACATCCAGATACCGTCCCTATTTTATCCAGAAAATGGCTGATGTGCACTTCTCACTTGAATTCAAGCACTTAAAAGGCCAATTAATTGCAGCATCCTGGCCCCAGGAAGCGGGGAAGGGGAGCAGCTCCCTCAGTTCTCAGGTTCCTGTGGCTGATGCTGTTCCCTGACCCTTGTAACAGGGGCCTCTGGAACTGATTGTGAATTCATGTGTTGGATGTAAAATAGTCTGTAAAATGCTACAGAGCAAGAGAAAGTGCTGCTTCTCACCCGAAAGCGATAAGCTTTTGACACATCCTCTGGAAAACATGCAGGTGAGCGTTCCTAACAGCACCTCCTTTGACATCCAGACAAAACCAAAGACAGGAGTCAACATCCCTGGTCCCTGCTGTTGACAGTTTCAAAAGCATCCCCTCAGCATTAGCTGGGTAACGGGTTCTTAAACACGAGCCCACCACATCAGGGGAGCCCCTTGGTTAGCACAGCGATGTGGGGGTTCCTGGAAACCTCAGGAGCCGATACAGACCCCCTCAGAACAGAGGGGGACACTGAACCAGCCCCCCGAGCCCCTGGACCACAGGAGAAGGAAAAGGCTGACACTATTTTAAACTTGCAGCATCTTATCTTGTGCTTTTTTTCCTGTGGCTGTTTCTCCAGCTTTGGAACCATAACTTAACCTCGTGGCTCTGACAGCAGAAACCCCACCTCCATTTCGCGCTCGCCCACGGCCCAGAAGGTGCCCCCGGGAAACCGGCAGCCCAAGAGAGAGGGGCTGCTCCCAGCGGAGGGACAGGTCTGCAGGGCAGCGGGGGCCTTGGACCCTCCAGCCACCAGGCAGGACTCCATAAAAGATGAGGACTCTCCTGTGGCTGATCACGGAAAAGGAGAACCCTCTGGCAAGGAGATGACAGTGACGAGGCATCCAGCCAGCCTGGGGACCCCAAGGCATCCAGCCAGCGCGGGGACCCCGGGGCATCCAGCCAGCCTGGGGACCCTGTACTGTCCCTTCTGCCTCTCCTGCGCTCGTCCAGCAGCAGCTACTCAGCTCCAGACACAAGAAAGCACCGAGCAGACGAGACCACTGGTAGGAGCCGATCCCCAGGAACCAGATCTTCAGTCCTTGGTAGAAACAGCCCTCGAGATAACCCCGGTAATAATAAAATTTGTACCCCAAGGCCATGCGGGAGTCCTGGGGCTGTGCGTGGTGCCAGAGCCACACCAGCGGCAGCTGCTGCTCGTCTCACCATTCTCACCACAGCACACACCTTCTGCACCGTCCCAGGATCCCCTCGCTCCTCCCTTTTTTACCCATCACCTCGGAAGGGACACTCTTGTGGAACGCTCAAAAGTGCCCAGTCTGGAAGGGTGAGCCCCCACTGTCTTCTGTCAGGTCTTCTCAGGTCACCTCCCCACAGGAGACACCAACATCCCCAGGTGAAGCCTGAGGAGGCACCTATCCTTGGTGCTGGGAGGCTGGAGCCCCTCTGCTGGGAGGGGGGGCTGAGAGAGTTGGGGGGGTGTCAGCCTGGAGAAGAGAAGGCTCTGGGGAGACCTT
>JAOWAS010000001.1:324640-334876 GCA_028565315.1 Scolopax rusticola | reverse complement strand
CCCTCTCCCACTTGGTGCCCGGTCCCTCTTGTCCTGGCCCTGGGCACCCCTGGGAAAAGCCTGGCCCCATCCTCCTGGTTCTTCAGCCTGGTCCTTCTCCAGGACCCTCAGCATCTTTGTAGCCCTTTGCTGCACCCTTGCTTGGGAGCGAGCCCTTGGCTGCAAAGTGACCCTGCTCTCTTTGCTGGTGGGCTCTTCTGCTGTGGTCATAGTCCTGCTCAGAGACGGGTCTGGGATGGTCTTTTGGAGCAGAATGTGTTGTTTCCAGAGACTTTTCCATGGGTGGAAGGACACTTGGGGCTCCAGACAACCAGCGCATGTTCGTGTTGGTACAAAATTAGAAGGAATAAACATGTTTCTGGAAGAGGTTCCTGAACGAGAGGTTTGGGGTTTGGCTGTAGCCCCTTTTACATGTGTGATGGTGAGTAAGGAGAGGGGGGAAGAAAGGGGAGGTGATTGATTATTAATTAAAATCCAGTGATGCGAGGAGAGGTGGCTGGTGCCAGGCTCCTGTTGGTGTCACCCCCTATGTCCGTTTGAGATGTCCCCCCCATGTGGAGCTGGACGTGGAGCAAAGGAGGGCTCCAGTGGGGTGTCAGCAGGGACGGGCTGTGCAAAGAGGGTTCTGTTAATGCCACCGGGAGCCATGTCAGGGGGATCGATGCCTTTGTCACCAGTGTCAGCAGAAGCAGCTGATAATGCTGCTTAGTGAATGAATTGTTTTCCACACGATGTTGTTGGTGGTTGGAAACCCGCTGTCAGTGCTGAACGGGAACCACCAGCATGGCAAGTATCACAAGGGGGGCTTGTTTCCAGGTGTTCATGGTCTAAACAGAGACGGTGAAATATATTGTTAGAGCCAGAGTGTGTTAACTTCATGTTATCTTTAATTATAGTATGAAGCTAATGGTGATTATTGCAGAGGAAATGTGTCAGACCCAAGGGAAGCAGCCCCTCCATCGGAGTGAGAACTGGGGATGGTTGGATACCGTGAGTAGGACGTGGAAATGTGAGAGCAGGAGGAAAGGGCGGGGATGGAGGGTGCTGTGTGGGGCTCCTGGGGGGTTGTCCCCCTCCAGCCCCCTTTGACCTGCAGCACTGCACGCCAAGGTGCCGAGCGGGTCTGGGCAGAGGTGTGGGATAAGTTATTTTCACCTGATGGATCAATTTGTGAAGGGACCTTTGTTTGGTGCTGCCCCTGAAGAGGAGCCGGGCGAGCTCTGGGTGAGCTGTTGGTGATGGTTTGCTGTGGGCTCTGTCCCCAGCCCTGGCTGGACCCATGTGTGGCCACTGCTCCTCACAGTGGCCTCCACCATGGCTCAGAGACCCGGCAGCTTCTCCTGGTTCAGTTCATGAGAAGGGGGTTCCAAAACATCATTCAGGTTTTTTGTCCTTCTGAAGGTGCTAAGTCCTTTAGGAGAAGGACAGGGATCCATCCACGTGTGGGTGCAGCCAGGGGAAGAGCCTTGGAGCCAGAGGACCCCCTGGTGAGGGGTCTGGAGAACAAGTCATAGGAGGAGAGGCTGAGGGAACCAGGCATGTTTAGTTTGGAGAAGAGGAGACTGAGGGGAGACCTCATTGCCCTCTACAGCTCCCTGAGAGGAGGGTGTAGAGAGGTGGGGGTTGGCCTTTCCTCCTAAGGGAATCAGGACAGGAGCAGAGGAAATGGTCTGAAGTTGGGGCAGGGAAGGGTTAGATTAGATCCTGGGAAGAATGACTTTCCTGAGAGGGTGGTCAGGCCCTGGAACAGCCTGTCCAGGGAGGTGGTGGAGTCACCATCCCTGGAGGGATTTAAGAAACATGTAGCTGTGGTACTTCAGGGCAGCTCTAGTGCCCGAGATTGCTGGGTTGTGTCTGTGGGTGGGTGTGGGGTGGTTTTGGGTGTCTTTTGGAGGTTTTGTGGGGTGTTTGTTTGTTTTGGGGTTGGTTTGTGGGTTTTTTGTGGTTGGACTCAATGATCTCAAAGGTCCCTTCCAACCATGACTACTCTGTGATTCCTCAGAGCCAGAGCACTGCCCAGGGACACGCTGATGATCAGAGCTGAGACACGGGCGTTCTCTGTTGCGACACACACAAACCCGCCTCGAGGTGGGCACAGCCGCTCGCGGCATCACCAGGAATTCTAAAGGTCCTCTCTGAGTCATCTCATGAACCAGCCGATGAGAGGAGCCTGCTGGCACTGGGAGCCATCCCCGTGGATTGCCGGAGCAGCAGGGGAGCAGCCGGAGCGTTAGATGTCGCGTATGTGACATCTGGCCTCCTGGAGAAATTAAATAATCGCCACTGAGCTCCTAGGGAATTAGGGCTAAATTGGTGAAATCTCGAGTTGCAGTGGTACACCTGGTAAAACAAAATGGTTTGTAAAACAGCAAGGATAAAGCAATGCCTCTGCTGGTGGAGGCTGTTGAAAGTAATTTCCAGCGTGTGACCCTCCAGCAGGTTGCTGCGTCAGCCCGGGAGGTTTTGGGGGATGTAAGGAAGTGTCGGTGTGACGTGAAGAAGCAGTGCCCCTACCTCGGGCCACATACACCTCAGTAGGTTGGGTGTCTCAGAGAGCGAGCCCAGAGGCACTCTGGGGTGCAGCAGTTCCCAGTAGGAGAGGACTGAAGCACCACCTGGGGATGATCAGCTCTTTTTTCAAGTGTGTGCTCCAGCCTGGCCTTGAACCCCTCCAGGGATGGGGCATCCATGACTTCCCTGGGCAACCTGTTCCAGTGTCTCACCACCCTCACTGTCTGTAAAGAATTTTTTTCTAGTATCTACTCTAAGTCTCCCCTCTTCCAATTTAAAACCGTTACCCCGTGTCCTTTCACTACCCTTCCTGACAAAGTGTCCCTCCCCAGCTCTCCTACAGGTTCCCTATATGTCATAATAACTGTTGACTCCTACAGTGCCTGAAAGACTGCCCGAAGCGTAGTTTGGTTATCATAAAATGGTTTGGGTTAAAGGGACCTCAAAGCCCCCCCAGTGCCACCCCCTGCCCTGGGCAGGGACATCTCCCAGCAGAGCAGGTTGCTCCAAACCCCCTCCAACCTGCCCTTGAACCCCTCCAGGGATGGGGCAGCCACAGCTTCTTTCTGGTTTTGCTGAACAAGAGGAAACCAGGAGAGGTGGTGAGAACTTAACAGCCACCAACCCTTGTACCGTCACCCGAGTGACCTCCCTCCGAGTATTTGGTAGCTCACACTTTGGTGTTTCTGAGTTACATGGTTGTGGGGCTGTGAGGGGACAGAGCCAGCTTAGTAGGAGAAGTTCGATACAGCCCAATCATCTTCTTCAGGGAGGTCTTGTGCTGAGTTTCCTTGATTTAATTCTTACAATGATTCTTACAGTGATGGCCAAAGTGGACGGAAGCCGGTGGCTGAGACGGGCTGTCAGGGGAGGGCTGTGCTCTAACCTTTTCTCAGCTGCTCAGCCTGAGGCTCAGGCCTCCAAAAAGGTTAAATGGTTAAATGCTTGGCTCTTTATGAGCTTTAATCTTTTGGTTTAGGGGTGAGGCTTTGTTTTCCAGTGTCACGGATTCATGCCTGAGCAGAGCTGTCAGTGAGCATCGCTTCCCACATCCCAGGTGCTGCAGCACAAAGCAGGGTGGCCAGTGGGGTCACTGGTGGTCCTCAGGGGCTGAGGATAACTGGCCTTCAGCACGCTTTGTGAGGCTGATTCTGAAACTGGAGGTTCCTGAGAGTGTGATGAGGGATGGTGGCTGCACAAGGAGCTTAGGGGTGTCTGTTCCTCCAGTAGTTCCTACCAGCAAGGCTTTCAGAAGCGATTGAGGTGTGATGGGTTGGATTCCTTAGAGCCACATTGCTTTTCAGACACTGAAGTGGATTTTCTAGAAGAAAAGATTGTGAGCAGCATGATAGGTATGAACTGCAGACATGACTTTCCTTGGGTATGTGATTTGTGAGCTGAGAAGGGCTTTTCTGAGCTTCATAAGAGGGTTCTACTGGCTTAGGCAAAGAGTCCACTTCTCCTTTGACTGAGACCCATTCTGGGTGACCAGGGAAGGATGCAGGAACGGAGGATGTATGTGATGATGCTTCCCCAGCACACTCTGTCCATGTCCAACAGCTTGTGGGCTGGAGATTCTCCATCCAACGTGTGTCCTGAATGCGGTAATGCCTAAGGGATTGCTCTGCCAGGAGTTGCCTGGTTGCTCCTGTATTCCATGTCAATTTTTAGCACAGCAGGAAGAAATGTTATCCCATGCCATGTGAAAAATGCAGTTAATTTCAAATATTATCTTATAGGTTCATTTGATGTGGCCTGGTCCTTGTGGTGAAGAAAGCAATGGACAGGGCACTGTTAGCTGTAGCACTCAGGATCTGGTGGAGCCATTTCCCCAGGTGAAGTGGTACTAAACAGCACCGTTCCTTGGACAGAAGATGTCTCCATGCTTTGGGCAGTCTGTGTCATCTTCCCTTGTTTCCAGTTTCATTCTATTCTTTTCCAACGTTGGGGATCAGAGTTAGTGCAAGTGTTGAAGGTGTGTGGGCACTTTGGCTGTGCTGGTGGTGTAACGTCTCTCTGTCCAGCTCACTTGTCTCTGTTGGACGTTGTAGGGCGTTAGGGTAACGCTCTTCATGACCTGTCTGCCATGTCCCCAAAGTCTTCATCCTGTCATGACGGTCAGCTTGGAGCCTGTGATTTTATGTATGAGGAGAGAATTATTTCTTACCACGTGCACCAGTTTTTCCCACTGTAGATTTCATCTTATCTTTTAAGATCTTTCTGTAGTTCCGCACAGTTTTCGTCTTCTTTATTATCCTGGGTAATTGAGTGTTATCAGCAAACCTTGTTACCTCTCTCTCATTCCTCTCTCCTAAATGATCATGTTGAGCAGCTCAATCCTGGCACCGATCCCCATGAGACTCCACTGCTGACCTTTCTTCTGATGTGAAATACAATCATTTATTTTTATTTTAAACCTTTTAACAAATTTAACCTGTGAAAACCTTTCTTTTTATCCCATGGCTTCTTATCTTCCTCAAGAGATTTTAATGAGAGACCTTGTCAAATACTTTTTGAAATTTAAGTGGGCTTAGTGAGGTTTTTGTTGTCAAATAACTTGGATCTCTGCCTTTTCCCCCATCAGTCATTTCCTCGAGCTGTGTCCCAGGTCACCCCTTGTTCTGTTCCAGTGTTGGCCCATTGCATCTCTGGAGCAAAACCTGGTTATAGTTCTGGGGATATTTACAGAATCCCAGAACGATGTGGGGTTGGTAGGGACCTCCGGAGAGCCCCCAGTCCAAGCCCCTGCCAACCCCAGGGGCACCCACAGCAGGTCCCACACCAACGTCTCCAGGGGGGTTGCAATGTCTCCAGAGAAGGAGACTCCACCACCTCTCGGGGCAGCCTCTGCCAGGGCTCTGACACCCTCACACCAAACAAGGGCCTCCTCATGGTGCTCACATGGAGCTTCCCCTCTCCCACTTGCTGCCCGGTCCCTCTTGTCCTGTCCCTGGGCACCCCTGGGAAAATCCTTGAAGGATTGAGAGCCCTTGATCAGGTCCCCTCTCACTCTGCTCTTTCCCACACTCAACACACCCAAGTTCTCAGGCTCTCTGTTCCAGAGGCACACAGCTCTAGATGAGGAACAAAAATGACTTCTCTTGACATCTGATCCTACCAAGAGCTGTATCAGTGCTCACTGAAATAGCTTGTAACTTTTTTTAAAGCCACCCTTGAACATCGTATGTAGCGTTTAGGCTTCATATAACTCGCAGCCTCAGCTTCTGGCACAGAGCACCCTGACCCAGGCACGGCAGAAGCAACAGTCTGGGGTGAGGAGCACTTTGCACATCGTCTTTCTTGGGTCTTGGAAGTTTGGGGCTCCAGCTCCCGCAGAGGAACAGAAGCACAGCTGGGTCCAAATGAGACCTGAGGTGGCACGGAGCTCAAATGTAGCAGCGGAGGAGATGAGATCACTGTGGATGAACAGGCACACGGAGCGGGACCTGGCAGAGCAGAGAAAGCTCAGACCACCCTGGCCCACACCATCTGCCACCGACTGCATCCCAGCCTCCCGGCACATGCAGGCCAGTAAAAGCAATTAAGCTCACGGCCTGGGGACCTGAAAAGTCTCCAGGAGCAGATGGGAGCCACCCGAGTGCCATGAGAAGGGAAGAGCAGGAGCCCGTACAGAGGGGGTAAGAGCAGAACATGGTGCCCTTGGCCCTGCGTGGCCTGCAGCACAGCACATGGTCCAACAGAAGACGAGCCACTGGCTCGGCAGGGGTTTGTCACACTTTTTCTCCTGGTCCACTTATGCTCCATCTGAGTTTCATGTCACACTCCTCAGTGCTTTAAGGACGTGCCACAAAGGCTGGCCAGTGCGCCCAACTGTCCCATTTCATGCCCAGAGAAGGACCTGGTTTGGTCGTACACCCACCATGTGCTGCCCAGCAGAGGTGCCCAGTGAGGAGTGTCGGTGCTCAGAGCTGGAGGCAGAGGCTGGGACAGGAGCCTGGTGAGCTCACAGCATGCCATCCCTGAACTGGCATGTCCCACCCCAGCTGGGGACAGTGTCCTGTGCCCAAGGAGCAACTCCATCAGCCATGATCTTCGCCCTGTGTGCTGGTTGGGGCCATGGTGGGCCCTGCAGATGAGGACCCAGACCCTGAACTTGACTCGTTGGTCCATGGGACTCGGAGCCTAGCAGAGATGTGGGGCTGCAGCCAGTGCAGAAGAGAATTAGGGCCCGCAGCTGGCACAGAATCACACAGAATGATATGGAGTTGTCAGGGACCTCTGCAGAGCCTCCAGTCCAAGCCCCTGCCAACCCCAGGGGCACCCACAGCAGGTCCCACACCAACGTCTCCAGGGGGGTTGCAATGTCTCCAGAGAAGGAGACTCCACCACCTCTCGGGGCAGCCTCTGCCAGGGCTCTGACACCCTCACACCAAACAAGGGCCTCCTTATGTTTAGGCAGAACTTCTTATACTCAAGGTTGTGCTCATTCCCTCTTGTCCTGTCCCTGAGCACCCCTGAGAAAAGCCTGGCTCCATCCTCCTGACCCCCACCCTTGAAGGATTTGTACGCATTGATGAGATCCCCCCTGTGCCCCCAGAGCCCACAGCTCTGCTCCCCATCCGCAGTTATCCTGGTGCCCGGCAGCATCGGGACATCTGCCTCCCCCCACCCACTCCTGGCTGAGGCTGAAACCCCTCCAGGCAGTAGGTGTTTCTGCAGTGACCCCCCACACACACAGGGGCCGGGGGTCGGTGAGGGCGAGAGAGAGAGGCTGTGGATAGTCACCTTGCCAGCACAGCACCACCGCTCGATTCCTGCTCTGAGCTATTCCAGCCCCGCAGCCTCCAGCTGCTAAGCTGATTTTTATAATCATCTTGCTTTTAATACAATCATTATACAGTCATTATGCCTTTAATTAAGCATTTATTGTAAAAAATAGTGCCAATCAAAGTCAGCAGGTTGGAATAGGAAAGGAAGGGAATTAATGTATTCCCAAAATGTTAATAAGGACTTTTCAGCCTTAGCAGAGCTTTGGGGTCTGGTACCCAGCGGGCAGGTTCAGAACGTGATTAGCAAAGCCCTGACCCCGATGGCCAGAGCTGAAGGCGATGGCTGCTGTTCCCTCCAACTGTCCGTGCCTCCCCCTTCCTCCCCCAGCACCCGCTCATCATCTCCCCTTCCCCTTCCTACCTCCCGGGGACATCAGTCCCACTGAGGCTGCTCTCCCCAGCAGGACTGTCACACTGTCACACTGCGAGGGGAGTCCCCCCACGGACCCCAGAACCATGACCTTTTGGGGCCGGAGCGTCTGTCCGTCCGTCTGTTGTCCATCCATCCATCCACTGCTCGGGATGTGCAGCCCCCCAGGCCCGACCAGCATCTTCAGGGAGATGTCTCAGGACGCTGGGCCTCTTAAACCTTCCCTAAAGCCAAGTCTGCTCTGGAAAACTGGGAAGAATCATGGCACAAGTTACTGTGCCTCGCACCCCCAGCAGCTTCGCCTGCAAGGGTTTCCTCTGTCCCAGGGGTGAGATCTCCCCACCTCTCCTGCCCTGCTGGGGTGCCATGGGACCTGATGCCATGGCGCTCTGACCTATCGCCCCTCAGGAATGAGGGTTTGACTTAGATCTTTGGGCAAGAACAGCAAGAAAACCCCAACCAAGTGCTAGGGGTGCTGAGAGGAGGAAGAGCATCTCAAACACCACGAGCAGCTCAACTCCCTCAGCTCCGAGCGGTCACAGAACAACTGGTAGATTCGGAAAAGGGTGACAAGGACAGTGAAAGGAACGGGTCTGGCCAAGGAACGGGCAGCCTCTCGCCTGCAGGAGAAGACAACATCAAGAGCAGCCCTGCAGGAACAACTATCCCAGTCCCACTGCCTCCTTCAACAAAAATTTCAGGGTCATCAAGCAAAGCCAGCAGATAGAAAGTCAGAAAAGCCTCAAAAGAAATGGCCTTTCACATAACGTACAGTTAAGCTTGCTGTAGCTGCAAGGAATTCGTATGTGCCAGGGGATCCCCACAGCCCCCCTAGTGCTGCCAGGACCCACGGACACAGAGGGAGGGCTCTGACCGCCCCCCACATCCCCGGCACCTGGGGCTGGCTGAGGGGCTGCTCCTACCCCTGTTCCCACCGGCTGCATCAGGCCAAGGACTAACAGGATTCTCCTGATGATGTTCTGCACCTTCTGGTGCCTCAGGAACCCGTGGGCCTGACGACTGCGTGGTGATGCTGCAGCAGGTCCCACAGGGGTTCGAGCAGGCACTGCCTCGGTGCCAGAGACACTCACTGCCCGTGGGCACTGGTGAAGGGCAGAAGAACCCCAGGAGAACCCCAGGAAGCTGCCATTCTTCTGGCAGACCCCAGCACGGGCCAAGCCCACCATTAGCTGGCCAACCCTCAAAAAGCCACAAACAGCAACTCGCTGGAGGGGACATTTTTAGTATCCCAAGTTTCCAGCAAAGGAGGAGAACACAGCGCTGCCGGAGTGGTCTCCTCGTGACACAGCCCTTCTCCCCCGTGCACCTACACAAACCCAAACTGTCCTGGGCACACAGCCCCTCGGGCACAGGCAGGCAGCACGCTCTCCCCACGGCTCCCCGAGACACACACTCACAGGAGAGCGGAGCCTCCAGACCAAAGGGCAAACTTTGGACAAAAGTGGTCAGAGAGAACCGGTCCAAGGAAGCACCACCACCAGCAACCTCCATCACAGTCAACTCATGCCAACTCGTCCCTTCCCTCCCTCCACAGAGCACAGACACAGCCAGCCTTTCCAGCTTGCTCACCTCCATCCATCCCCTTCCTCGGTCTCCAGAGAACTCCTCCATCCCTGAAGAGGTCCCACCAGGACTGACCTGAGACTCCCACAGACACACTTCTCCAGCTCCTAGGTCCACCTGGCACCTTACCACAAGGCTGGTGTTGTGTCCTGGCTCTAAAGCTCTTGTCTGTATGTGTTGAGCCTTGAGCCCCCCTTCCTTTTGAGGTGGAACACCAGACCTGATGGGAAGTCCTCTGGGAGCTCTCCTGGTGCGGCAGACTTCAGTTGGATTTGTCACAGCTGGGTGAAAGGCTGAAGTCTGAGGATGAGCAGAAGCTACAGAAGTGTCTGTCTCAGCAGGATAAAGGGGAAACTGGTCAATAATACCCCGTCAGAAACACTACTAAAAACTGCAAATAGAAAATCCTGAAAGTAGCCCATTTCCACCTCTGCTGGTGATTAGGTACCAAAACAGGCACTCTGCAGCTCCCACATCTAGGGACTCCTGCTGCTGTGATCACATCCCACCCGGACCATGGGGGGACCTCAGCCCCACACTCCACACTCCCACCCACACGGGTCCCAGCTCTCACTTGTCCCCCCATCAGCTCGGTCACAAAAAGCCCAGCCCCACGTTCACCTTCACTGAGCCAATTCCCCGTGGGGAGCACCTGCCAGGTGATGGGTCTCAGCTGGGAGCTGCAGTGCACAGAGGAGATCAAGGGCTGCCAGGTCCCCACACCATCATCTGCTCCAGCACCTCCCCTTTCCCTTCAACCCTCTCCCCACGGCCCGGGGGGCTCTGTCACAGATAGGAGATTCTGCTCGGTGCCTAAAGTGATGGGAGTTTGTTCAGCTGGGAGAAGAGAAGGCTCCAGGGAGACTTTGGAGCCCCTTCCAGTCCCTCAAGAAAGGGGGGAGGGGGCTCCAGGAAAGCTGGGGAGGGACTCGTGATGAGGGAGGGGAGCCCCAGGAGGAGGGGGAAGGGTTTGACCCTGCA
>JAOWAS010000001.1:269894-291156 GCA_028565315.1 Scolopax rusticola | reverse complement strand
CCCGGGGGCCGCAGGGGCGGGTTTCGTGCTCGGCTGCAGCGGGGGAGGGGGCTGGACCCGGGGCCCATTTCCCAGCGGCCGCCCGGGGGGGGGGGGGGATCATGAATAAGTCACACGGCGTGACCGTGTTTATTCCACAGCCGAGGAGCGTCCTCACGTCCCCAGCGGATAATTGTGATTTCGCTGAGCGATGCCCACATCATCCTCCTCATCCTCCTCCTCCCCCTCCCCGAGACATGCGGGGCCCCCGGCGCCAGAGGAGAGGGGTCCCCACGGGGCGCTGGGGGGCAGCCCAAATGAAACGCTGCCACTGCGGAAGAGGAGCAGCCCCTTCCTCTGCTGCACAGAGACCCTGCCCCTGGGGATCACGGGGCTCTTCTCTTCTCTGGCCACCTGTCCGTCCCTCCCAGCTGCACATCGGACTCCATGCCAGGGGCGGGAGGGGGTCGCCGGGTGAATGAGCCCAGCGGTGGGCACCGTTCACCCAAAGGACACGGGGGAGAGGAACCCTCTGGTCCAATGAGCCTCCGCGGAGATGGAGGACGTGTCCTTCGTCTCCCACGCTGCCTCCACAACCAGCGACCTGCTCCGGGAGCCACCAAGCTGACATGGGGTTTCTCTGGAGGCTTTGCCCGTGTGTGGTGTTCCTCCCATCAGGTCCTGCGGGGGAACTGCTCGGGTTTGGGTCTCCCACAGATAAGTAAGTGCTCCAGAAATGCTGCAGTGCAAACCCGATGGCACCCTTTGGATGACATTTCTGAGGCCTCCCACCTGCTCTGCCTGGTGAAAATTAACTATTTGGGATGGACTTGACTCCATGTCTCACGCTTCTTATAGATATTTTAGCCCCCGGGAGCATCCAGACTCAACGGCGCCTGGAGAGAGTGAAGGAGACCTGACCATCTGACAGAGCAACTCCATGGGAAGTTCCACTCAAATATGAGGAAAAACTTCCCGGTGAGGGTGACAGAGCCCTGGAAGAGGCTGCCAAGAGAGGTCATGGAAACCCCTTCTCTGGAGAGCTTCAAGCCCCACCTGGATGCGCCAGTGATGTGCTCTGGATGGATGATCTCCAGAGTCTAGTTGGACTGGATGAGACCTTCCAACTCTGTCAAATCCGTGAATCAGAAGCAGTGTTGGGTCCTGCTATGGAGGACCTTCCTCACAAGAGTGGACTCTGGACTCAAGAAGCCACCATCCTTTCTGAGGGAGGCCAGGGGTCCCTTTCCCAGGCTGGCCATGGGTTCAAACCACCACAAGTAAATGAACAGACTTGACAGCCCCCACAATTACCCTGGACACGTCGAGCTGCCCCAAACACCCAGCACAGCTCCTTGAACTTCCCCGCGCTCTCAAGGGGCTGATCAGAAGAGAATCACTTTTTGTCAGGTCAGTTCTGGCTGCAGGATTCTCTGTGTAGGTTTAAGCAACTCTCCTTCCTCCTCCTCTTCCTCCCCTGTCAGTGTTGCTGGCTGGTTTTGGGGGGGCTGCGGTGTTTGTGGCCACAGCAGGAGCAGGAGCAGGGGCCATGGCTGATGCCAGCCCACGGGGCTGTGCCGGAGCGGTGGGAATCACCCAGGGTCTGCCTGGCCACACTCTGCCTGTCTCTGGTGAACACACTACGTTGTTTCACACATTATCATAAAAATATCTCTTCATATCGGGCATTTTCCCCCTTTGTGTATCAGATTTTAGTTGCTTTAGGCTACAAAACGGTTTTTGCATGGAGGAACTTCCTGCTGCTTTGAAATGTGCTATAAACTGATCCCCTCAGGAATGAAATGTATTTGGCAGCTTTGGAGTTAACCCGTTAGCCTTTCCTCCTACTGTTAAATTGTTCCTGTCCACAAGGCTCTGATCCCAAAAGCAGGCTTTTTTTCCCTTTTTTTTTCCCCAGCTGATTTGTCTCTGGTGCTGGAGCTGCCTTTCACTTCAGCCATGGAAGAAAGGGTTTGTAAAGTGTCCTCCTCGCTCGGAGAAGATTTGTCTGCTCTCACACAACAGCTCCGCACCCACGGGGCACCCGGAGAGGATTTCTCTGAAGGAACCTTCCTGGAGGCACCGTCACCCATCGTGTGGTGGGGAGAGGTGCAGGACACACACCCTGCCACGGGTCCCTCAGCTCTGTCCCCCAGCGAGAGCGGCCACAGTCTCCCTTGAGTCACCTCTTTGGTGGTTTGGCCAGAGAGGGTTTGCCATGGCACAACAGCACTAGAAAGTCCACCCGGTCCTTCTGACACGGCACCGTCAGGTGGAACGTGACTGGCAACCAAACGCTGCTTCTCGATCATGGCACCTACTGCGTGTCCCTTGGAAGAAACGCTGCTGCTGACACGGAGTTTCAGGCTGTTACTCCAAGCCTGGCTGACAGATCCCGAAACAGACTGGGTTTGGTGGAAACGATTCCAGCTCCAGCAAGGAAACAGCAGCTTTGTCGCTTCCAAAACTATCCCAGATTCTCAGACTCGAACAGAAGGGACCTCTGGAGTCACCCCATCCCACCTTCAAGCAGGGACACCTCCAGCCAGTGGATCAGATGACTTGTGAACAGCTCCAAGGATGGAGATTGCACAACCTTTCTGGGCAACCCTTGCCCATGCTCTGTCAATCTCACTGTGGAAAAGTGTTTCATGATGTTCAGAGGGAACCTCCTGCATTTCAGTTTGCCTCTGATTGTGTCACCACTGAGAAGAGCCTGGCTCCATCTTCCTGGCACCAACCTCCTGGCACCATCCTCCTGGTACCATCCTCCGGGTACCCTCCCTGCAAGTGTTTATACACATTGATGAGATCCCCCGAGTCTTCTCCAGTCTCTCTCTCTCTTGTCCTGGGGAGCCCAGCAGTGGACCCAGCACTCCCCGTGCACCCTCACCAGTGCTGAGCAGAGGGCAAAGATCTCCCCCCTCAACTCACTGCAGACGCTTTGCCTAATGCAGCCCAGGAGACCACTCACCTTCTTTGTGGTGAGGGCGCGTTGCTGGCTCATGTTCAACTTGGTGTCACCGGGAAGGACCCCCCAGACCTTCTCTGCAAAGCTGCTTTCCAGCTGGGTGCCCCCCAGCATACATTGGGGGTCAAGGGGAATTCCCCCTGGCTGTCCATCAGCTACTTAGGGAGCAATCCTGAATTCAGGAATGGGAGAGATCTTCAGGGACACTCTGTTGAGGGTATCGCCTGGGTCAGACACATATAACGACCAAAAGACACAGGTTCTACCCAAAATTCAGGAGGCAGTTTCTGACACTGAGAGCTTTTCGCTTCACCACTGGGGCTCCCCCCAGCCACAGAGGCAGAGCAGGAACCCCCTTCTCCCCCACCCCCGGAGCTGGGAAACGAGGCACACCAGGGCTGATATTACAGCCAACTGCTAGTGCTCTCACACAAAACGGTTTTCTTCCTTCCAGTTCCTAGAGCTCGTTTAGGTTGCTGCTCCGTCTGCTGAGAAACTTCTGGTCTCAGATCCTCTCTGCACAGCTACATGAGAATAGCACAGTCACCTGCTAACGAGAGCCAATTAGTGGCAGATTCCCACTGTTCAGGAAAAGGAAGTCAACGGGAGAACGGGAGCCATTTGCCCTCCCTGCTCCTCCTCTGACAGCCGCCAGACCAGCACTCGGCTAATTAGCACAAGGGCCCGAGCAACGAAGTAAAGCAGGGGCCGTGGAGCCCCGGTTCAGATCCCGGCATCGCCGGGAGCAGCGGGAGCTCGTTGGGGATCCTTCCCGAGGGAAACGCCGTGTGGGAGGATGTCAGCCCCACAGCCAGCAGCCCGGGGGGAAAACCCTGGGAAGAGGAGCGTCTGTCCGAGCAGCGCTGGCAGCCCTGACCCACGAGGTGCTTCAGAAGCCTGGCATGAGCGTCTGCAGCCAAGGACACGCTGGCGATGGCCATGACAGCCAGCCAAAGCAGGAGCCAGCAGAGATCCTGCTGGCACCCTCCTCCCTGGGCTTCACCGCAACGGTCCGTCGGGGCGTTGAGCTGCCTCCCCTCAAGCACAAACGCCTCCCCCGGCTGTGGCTGCGGCCTCACAAACGTGTCTGAGAAGATGGAGCGGAACTGGAAACCCGAGAGAGACAATTAATTAAAAGGTTTTGTCTCCCTTTATATAATCACAGATATTGATTCACTCCTTAAAGCACTCTGTTGCATCCCCGCCAGTGGAACATCCCCAGCGGTAGCTGGATTTGTGCCTCTCCACCCTGACAGCTGAGAATGCTTTATATCACTGGGCAGCTCCATCAGATCTTAGAGTCCTACCAAAAAGACAAAATATAGTTTCATCAGTTGACAAAGAGGATAACGGGATTTCTGAAAATTATGCCTCTAATCCTGCCTATCCCCAAGATCACAGTCCTTAGGAATTTGGACAACCTGTCTGATAAGCCCAGCAAGTGCAGGAACAGGCAACCATCGCCAATTAACATGCACCTCAGTCTCTGGCAGGTGCTCTTCTCAACGGGGAGGGAGAGCCTGGATCTGCTGACGGCGCACGATGAGTTCATGGTAGATGGTAATGGAAAGGAGATGCAAGAGGATCTCCAAACCTCACACCCCCCTGGAGGAGGGAGACAAAGGTCTAGGTCGACCCTCACAAGCTGTTGCTGACCATGACAAGCTATTTCAGAAATTCTGCCCTATGAAAAACAAAGGAAAAAGAAGAGTAATTTCAGCAGTATCTTGTGGTCAGTGTTACCCAGGAGTGAAAGGAGATGGTTAATCAGCCTCTCCCTGCTTTAGGCACCATGAACCTTCCAATCTCAGAAGGTCTGTGTCTTTGCAGCTCCCAGAGGTGGAGGAACCCACCCCACGCAGATGGCAGGAGCTACTTGGTAAAGACAGAAACCGTTTGCAAAGCCTATGACTGCAAAAACTTTAACACTTTGGTTGCTAAGTCCTTTTGCGTGTCTCAGTCAAACCCCAATGCCCTACACGGGCCATTCAGCATCTGCTGCGTGCAACTGGTTTGGGGGTGCACACTCCATTCCTCATAAACAAATGTTCACATCTCCACCTCCCTGTACGTGACCAGACACTGAGCAGACCTAGAGGTCTAGAATGACTTCTTCTACGAGGTCCTCCCCAGGTGCCTCAGCAGCTCCACAGGGCACCATGACAAAGGCTAAGGTAGATCTGGTGACTCCAGCACAAGCTTCTGACTCTGCAACCCACAGCTTAACATCTTCTGCCTTCACTAAAATGACCTTGGGAGAACTGTACAGGCATCTGCAGCAAGATCCACAAGGAGAATGAGTTGAGCCTTTGGCACTGTAGTGCGGAACGTTGGTCTTTAAGCTTTATTGGCTTAACTCATTACCATTTTTATTATTTTATTAATCAGAAGCCTGCAGCTAACTCCTTGAATTACATTAGCTCTTCCTCCCTTAGGAAAATACTGGCACCTCTTGGCCAACTCACCCAAGAACGGCCTTCGTGGCCCACTTTTTGGTTCTCCTTTGTGCATCTACCAGATTCTTCAACCCAAGGCACCCTCCTTGCACACCTTCACCCAGAGACACGTAGCCTCCCACACCTCCAAGACCAGCAACGATGATCCTGAAACTGCCTTTTCCAAGCTAAATATCCCACTCTGGTGGGTTTGTTTCAAGAGCTAGCACAAAGACACCAGCATTTCTATTCCAAACACGACAGTCATCACTCTCTTAGGCAGATGCCACGGCTGGCCTGGACTAACGCCCATAGATCATTACCTTCTTTGTCCTTGCTGCTAGAGTTCCAGAGTTTCCTAATGGGCCCCTCTTTCACACATCCCGTGGGCTCCAACACTCATTCTCTGTCTCAGTGATGGCAGCTCCAAGTTACTTTCCAACTCTTATTTAAATAATTTGATCAAATGATATTCGCTTATTCTGCCCACAAAGTCCCTTCATCACCGAGCAGTGGCTGGGAGACAGCCACGGCTGAGACCAGAAGTTACTGGAACTGCTTGGAACTGTTAAAGGATTAAAATAAGGCACAAAAACGTATCCTCCCCTGCCAACACGCAGCTCAAAACGTCCCCAGGGGAGGAAAGACAGCGTGGAAGGTCCCGCAGCAACTGCTCCATCACCTGACCCAAACTCCAGAAGCATCCCTTGGTGCGGGAGGACACGGGACACCCCTCAGAGCCTCAGAAGGCAGCAGCTCTGCAGAGAATTCCCCCTGCCCTGGCAGGGTCCAGAGCCTTGTCCTGTGGCGAGGCTGGAGCCAGGTCTGCTGTGGTGGCAGGAGAGCAGGAGGTGCTGGAGGGAGGCCCAGGGCAGCGAGGGGGGCTGTGGCCCCAGAGAGGACAGCAGAGGTCCCAAGCCGAGCAGAGCCCAGCCAAGCACGTCCCAGAAAGGCCACAGCCCCTCACAGCAACCTCCCTGCTCAGACACCGGCTCTGCTCAGCAAAGAGCAGCTTCAAAACTTGAACATAAAGCACTTTACCAAGAGCACTGGAGCCAAACTGTCCTGGTTGTGAGACATGGAAACCAGCTCCAGCCTGGGACGTGGCCTCCAGGGACCTGCAGGGTGGCTGCAGCCATCTCCTTGTGGTTCACATGTCACTCAGACCCACACCTCCTGTCAGCAACTGCTCTTTCACAGAAATTGTCATCGCCCAAGATTGATCAAAGACAACTGATCTTAAAAGGTCCCATCCACAGGGAACCAGGTCCATCACCCACATCCTGGAGAACACTCATGGACCTCTCCCGGTGCTCAGTCACTGCCTGTGCCCGAGGGACAGGGTGAAGGTAGCACCGAATATCCATCCCAGCCCCTCGAGGCACAGCCCCCCGGTGCTCGGCAGTTAAATCACCCGTCTCCTTCGGTCCCAGACACAGACCCTTGTGGTACGTAACGTTTGGGACTGGTGCGAGGGGACACCACGCTCCTGGGGCTGCTGCTCAGCCCAGCCCTTGACTCCACCGCAAGGGGAAGGGGGTCTGGCCCCACCATGGAGAGAGGAAGCAGCGGCAGCAGCTCCGTCTGTGGGGACCGTCCCCCCGGGCACAGCCCAGCCCCGGGGGGTCTGTGTGGGAAGGGACCCCCTGGCAGCACAGACGCTCGGTGCCGGTGCTGCGGGGTCTCTCACGTGTGTGACGTGGCCGAGGAGAGTCACTGCTGAGGCAGAGCATTCATAATTGAAATTTCCCTGGAACGCAAATTAATTTTCAATTTCGTTCCCTGGGAAGGAAGGATGTGTCTGTGTCAGATGCCAAATCAAGGGGATTCTTTGTGTAGGAACCGTAATTGATTCCCATTCACTCCGTGTCTGTGTCTCTCAGAAAGGGAGGGTGGTGAGTCATGGGCCTGGGCAGAGCAGCATGTTGTGCCACCACGAGCAGACGGGCACCTGGGGAGGGGACTAGTGTCCCCACCGCTGCCACCAGAGATGTTTTGCCACCACAAAGTCTGATTCAGGATCCAGGCAGTGACACAGTTCTTGCAGCTGTGGAGGCATCCAGAGCTCACCACAGCAGCGAAACCACCTGCACACGGGACCTAGCCCCAGTCCCAGCCACCGTGGTCACCCAGTGCTCCAAACGCTCTCAAGATCTGGAGCCATGTCCCAGCTTCTGGCACAGCGACCCAAAGACAGGGCTGCAGACAGAGCCGGCCGCAGCGGGTGGAAACGGGACCCAAAGGCTCTGGAAATGGTCCCACTGGGCTGTCCCTCATCTCCCAACGTTCAGAGTGGCAGCAGCTGTGCAGAAGACAACACTGAGGTTTCCACCACTGCCCCTGACCAGCTGAGACCTACCAAAGGCACTGAAAGAAGCATCTGAGAGGGATGACCGTGAACAGGTCCCGTGCAGGACACGGGGTGATGAGGCCTGTTTCTTACTCAGCTGAGCAAACACGGGACTGAGCAGCCCCCTCTTTGAAGGGTGTCTTCGTTCTGCAGCGCTGCGTGACTGCTCCTACTGTCCCCGAGTCCGGGAAGTCTAACCCTAAGACGAGTGCCACCAGGATGAATGAGGACGAGCTGTGCGTGTGGCTTGTAGCTTTGCACAGAGGCGTGAAAGTGAAAGGAGCACACAAGTTTGCAGAAGCAAAGACAACGTGACAGCTGAAGAATGCAAACCCCTGCAGGGTCTAGGGTGCTGAGTCAGCAGTTACAGCCAACCCAGCCGACAGATGACACCCGGCCACCCAGGCAGCACAGCGATGCTGAGGACAACCTGCCCGAGACCAGAGGGGTCAGGGAGCAGCAGGGAACCCAATTTGCCTGTCAGTTCTGCACAGCCCGAGCAAACACTGTGTCGGGCCATGGTTCCATCTGTAGGCACGGCCAGCGGAGCAGCCAGGCGGGGAACAGACCACAGGAAAATGCATTCCTGACCTCACACTGACCAGAGAGCGTGCTGTAGCGCATAATCTTATTAATTAAGAGCGATTATTTAACAGTGACCTCAGTGCACCTAGTTTGCAATATTGCTGAAGCAATGGAAGCCCATAAATCAACTGCCTTTGTGCTCGGTCTAGAGCACTGGGACTTCAAAAATCATAAAAATTAATTCTGGTAATAAGAAACTAAACCCATTAAAAGCAAAGCCTCTGCTGGTGTCCTGGAGACTACTTCGAGACACCTTTTTGGATGCTCAGACACATACCCCCTGTCAAGAAGGACTTCGGAAAGACCTAAATGAAGCCAGCAAGACTGGAGAACAGCTGAGTAAGTCAGGCTGTAAGGACTAAGGAGCAGCAGTCAAAAAGACAAAGTTGTATTTAAATGAGAAAAAACAGAACAGATCATGCATTATTTTGTTAAATGGGAGGGAAATGAAAAAAAACCCAACAATAAAAAAAGAAGAAAATATTAAGAATAACGTGTACAAAGCCTAAAAACTATTAAGTCATTTTTCAGAAAGATCAAGAACAGAAAACCTGTCAGGGACTTAAAAGACCAATAGATAACCCAGGTATAAAAGAAGCGCTCAAAGAGAATAAAGCCACAGTAGAAAAACAAAATGAAAATTGCCATCTATGTTTTCAGGAGATTGGCCAGAGACTGGGGACGACCCCACACTGGGCTTCCCCCCGGCTGACGGCGTATCAGGGACCGCCTCGGCCCTGACAGGAGGTGAGAGAATCACCATCAGCAAAGAGACAGCGAGAAACCACCAGGAGCTCAGGTCTGAAAGGGCTGAACCACAAACGGTGGTGCATCACCTGCTCCTCAAATCTACTTTCGGTGCCAGAACATGGCAAATGGGTCAGCAACTTCTTAAAATGTATCTGTGGGAGAAATGGCACGCCATCAAACCTGTCACGAGAGGCTGTGTAAAGATGAAGGCGTTGTGTGGACAGACAACCTGTTGTTGTGAATCTCTGTGCAGTTCTGTCTCTTGCCTCCAAAAGGCTGTTGCAGATCTGGAAGAGGTCAAGGAACTGTGACCGGGATGAGCAAAGTTCTATGATGGCTTCTGCACAAGGAGCGACCTGCTCTAGTTGAAGATGTCCCTGCTCATGGCAGGGGGTTGGACTCAATGGCCTTTAAAGGGCCCTTCCAGCCCAAACCATTCTGTGATTCTATGATTCACAACCAAAGCATCCCCAGCCTGGGAGGAGAAATGGGGGGTCATGGCAGAGATCTGTGAAACAAGAGGTGGGACTGAGGGGGTCAATAGGGATCTGCTGTTCACAGGTGGGAACTGTATGGTGTGAAACAAAGCAGGGAGAGGGCCAGTCCATGCTAGAGAGAAGGAGGCATTTACTCACATAAGGGTAAAGAACCTGCAAAATTTCCCCCCTGCCTGATTCTGTGGAAAGATTACATGGGCTTAAAAAGCCACAGAGCGAACTCAAGGCAGAAACATCTCCACTGAGAGCCACCAGGTACAAAAGAAAGCAAGTCTGACCCAAGGAGGACTCAAAAGATAACACCTGACTCAAGGTGCTCCTACTGGAAGAACTCCCCTGGCAGCTCTGATGGTCAGTATTTACTTTCCAGTTCCATACTGATGTATGGAAAAACTATACGAACTGGTACCTGTACCAATACTCTCTCCCATTTCTGTTAATTTTGCCCTTTCCTGGTGCTTAATCCCATCTCTGTCTCCAATTCTGTAGGATAAACAAGCCCATTTTCCAGTGTCTTTGCATTCGT
Organism: Scolopax rusticola; assembly: GCA_028565315.1. Classification (NCBI taxonomy): domain Eukaryota; kingdom Metazoa; phylum Chordata; class Aves; order Charadriiformes; family Scolopacidae; genus Scolopax; species Scolopax rusticola. Next base: position 281,063 of record JAOWAS010000001.1, on the reverse strand, counting down.
TAACCTTGTGGCAGGGACATGGAGTTTCAGACAAGAAGCCGTTTCTCTCAGCAGAGGGTCGGTGCTGCAGGACACGGCGAAAGCCAACAGCTTCCAAAGGGGATTAGACACGTTCGTGGAGGACAATCCACCACTGGCTAATGAAAAGGATAATCCACAGGCAGGCTTTGTGCCGGGGAGCCCTGACTGTTCCTCACCAGCTACGGGCAAGTATGTCATGGGAGTCACCCCCGGGCACTGGCCCTATTTTGTGACTTGTCCCTGCATCCCCTGTCACTGGGGACAGGACCCAAGGTCCAAGGAGGCCTGGTCCCAGGATGGTCACCCCCATGTCTCCTGACCCTGCCGGCAGCCCTCTTCTGCTCTAGTTTCTGTTCATCTTTTTCTGAGCCTCTGTAACGGTGAACTGTAAATAGTATTTTATATAAGGTCTTACAAGATTTTGTACAACTATGGTAGCATTTGCCTTCGTGTCACAACAAATACTGGCCGTCATCTTCTGATAAATATTCCCAAACATTTCCCTCTATTGTTTCTAACAGATAAGGCAACTAGGAACTCATAGTCAAAATTTTTGTTGTTATCTCTGACATACAGCCTGCTTACTGTTTTATCTTATTTCTAGTTTTCCCATCCTTCAAATTCTTCCTAATATTCCAATCCTCCTAAGCACCAACTTTATATCACCAGTGGAGTTCAAGAGTGCTTCTCATGTCAAGGACACTATAGAAAACACTAAGACCATTAATGAGACCAACACTTTACCTCCTTCCACCCCAGCACTGCCCCGTCCAGCAGCCCACTGCTCCGGCACACTCAGATCTCTGCGTATTTCCCTCACGCCTCCACACGACGCCACGTGCTCCAGAACCAACCAATAACACAGGGCGTTATATCAGATGCCCACAGCTGCCCGGATGGATTAGATCTACTCTGCTCAGCTTTGCTGGGGAGCTGCACACGTAGCACGTGTAAATCCAGGAGGGCTCGGTTTAGTGACGGCACAAAAAGATGGACATGGTCCCTAAAACCTGAATCATGGATTATAGAGATAAAGGGAAGACACAATAAATCATTTCTATATGTGACATATGCACGTATGAAGGCGTGTGCATCTTCACAGTGCTGTAACACACAAATTCAGCTTCCATGTACTCTGGCCAGGCAGGAGGAGACTCCGTCTGTGGTCCCTGTGGGGGGATTCCTGCCTGCGATTCCCACGACTCTGCGGTGGGGGGGCAGTGGGGTTTGGCTGCTCCACTCCAAGCCTCCAGCTGCAGAGAACCTCAGGTGATGGAAACAGGGATGCTCTGAGAAGAGGACCCTGTCCTGTCCCATAGACTCTGCCCAGGCTCCTCGCCAGCCAGTCTCTCCCACCGAGAGAATTGCAAAGAGACAAAAGGCAACAGGGAAAACTCGAGCCTGCTCGCCACACGTGCCATCCCTGGGCAGCTGAAGGCACCTGGGACCCCCTCCCACCCCCACCTGGCTAACTGAGGCATCTGGGGCAGTGCCGTGGCCGGTCTGGCTGGCTCGGTGCTCAGCAACGTGGCTCTGCTGCCAGCACCCCCAGCCACGGCAGAGGTCCCTGCTGCAGCGGGAGGGGGGGCCACCCCATGGGAACCTCGGGCACATCAGTCAGGGAGGTGGAAGCCTGTGTGTGGCCACCCCCTGCCACCTCACGAGCCCTCCTGGGCCAGCGATGGCTGCGCTGGCACCTGGCACTAACCTGTGCCCACACTGACTCCAGCTCCCTGCAGCGGTCACCGGGGCCACGTCCCCTCCCGGGCAAAGGCTGAGGGACAATAATTTCCCCGATGGAGGGAATTCCAGCACCTCGGGGTGCACCACGAGAGCCGGTTTGCTGCGCACGGCAACACCACAAATCAGATTAACGTAGGAAGCAAAGCAGAATGCCGTGTTCAATGAAAGCACATAGGGAATTTAGATGGGCAGATTATAAATATACAAACTGGAATTTAACTGAGGGGAAGACATTGCTTATCAGAAGTGGTAATTCTTCACACAGATTGTCACCATAGTATCTATCCTTTGTCTTTGACTAAGCCTTCAGATTTTGACGCTGATAAAACCCTCCTGCAGCAGCGACTGCCACGGCTGTTTCCTCACCCCAACGCCCTGGACTACAAATACACAAACGGCTTCAGCCCCTGCCATCCTCTGGGCCCTTCCCCTCCCCAGGACCCCCCCACAAAGCTGGGGAGCTGTCGGATAGACCAGGTCAGCATGGGAACAGCAAGGGCACAGGTACCAGCAGTCACCTGCCAGCACAGCTGGTATCAGCCGAGGTATCGCCCGCATCCCTGCAGACACATCAGCCAGCAGCAAAATAACTGGATTTAAGGGTGTCAGAAGACATTATTTCACTGAAGTGCCTGAGTTGAAGAGCACGTCAGACCTTCCTCGCCACGGGGACAGTGAGCGGAGAAACACACTGAGCTCTGCTCACTGCAGTCCTCTCTACGTGGTTCTGCAGAATTCGTTTTGGGGGAAAAAAACAGAGAAACTAGAACTGCACCTTTAAGAAATGGGAAACAAACAACATAATTTAATATATCCCAATAATAAAAACTCTGCTGGAGTACTTTAGGCAACTAGAAAGGGGATCTGATTGAATTTAAGAACAGCACTGGTGCAGAGGCTGAGGGTGAGGACACAGCAGTGTTTATAAAGAGGGTTTTCAGCTCATCCATTGGACCTGCCATTCTCAGACTCTCCATACAATCTGGACAAGGTTGTGCAAGAATCCACAAGACAAACTAACTTCTAAACTGCCACAATTCCCACAAGCTGCAAGCTCAGAAAGGAGCAGGATCTGACCAGGAAAGGTAACTGCTCTCCTCTGTGAGCCTCCAAATTTGCATGGAGGGATGTGCCCCCAGTGCTCCTGAGCTTCAGGGCACCTGAGATGGGTTAGGAAAGAGCTGACTGATCCAACCTCTGCCACTGGCAGGCTTCAGCTGCTGGAGAAACAAGACCTGGTGGGACCCAGGAGAGTAGGCAGGCTGGGGAGCACGGCAGTGTAGTGACACTCACCAGGGCCAGCTTCGATCTCCAGCTCGCCCACAGATCCCTGAGACCGGCAGCTTTTCAGGGCCCAGATCTCAGCCAACCTCAGATGGTTCACTCCCAACTCCCACTGAGACGCATCAATCAGAGTCAGTGTGACACAAGTGGTCAAGTGTCTCAGGAACAAGGTCTGTGCCAGGACCTGGACAGCCTGTTCAGAACTATTCCTCCTCTTTAAGGCTCCCTCCGAACTGTCACAACTGAGGCGAAAGAGAGAAAGCTCCAGGGATGTGGTCTGAGAAGTTCCACCCAACCAAAGTCTCAGGCTGAGCCCCGAGAAAGGCAGCAGCAGCTCCACCAGCACGTCTCCAATATGGATGGGTGCACTACCCCAGGCAGGGCTCCCACACGTAGGACCTCCACAGCCACACAGGAGCAGAGCTGTGGCAGCTCCGACAGCCAGGGAGACAAGGCCTGAGGATGGAAATCCCACCTCACGTAACCAGCTCCTCCACATGTCAGTATCAACACTGAGACCTTTCTGGAGCTCTACCACCAGGTCCATGTTCAGCATCACGCAGCGTGTTCAGATGGCTCTTCCCTAGCAGCATTACTGTGTGTGCACCTACATGGTGCCCATCTTCCACCTTTTGCCCTCTCACTCTGTTTGGGATCCTCCTGGAGCTCATCAGCACCGATGCACCATGTGGCTACTCAAAAAACTTTATCTCATCCACAGACTTGGAGGTTGCACCCTCAATCCCTTCTCCAGCTCACGGGTGAAAACATAGAGGGAAACAGGTCCCAACACCCTGGGTACCCCACTGCTGACCATTCGCCATCCTGAAAAATTACATTAAAGTCCCACTCTTTGCTTTCTCCCTGTAACAAGCTTTTAAGTCATGAGGAAGACTTTCAATTTTTAGTTTCATCAACAGCCTTGAAGTGAAAACTTATCTAAGGCTTTTCTGAAAATCCAAATACACATTGTTCATCAGATCCCCCCATCCAGAGGTTTGCTGACACCTTGTACAGCTCCTCCATTAGGTCAGCAAGGCAAGTATCCCTTCACAAAAACCATGCTGATTCCTTCCCAACAGGCCATCCTCTGTCACATGCTCAGTGACCTTAGTCCTTACTGACTGCAGACACCACCATCAACACAAAGGATTTTCCTAGGTTCCCTCTGCAGCCCTTCGTGTGGATGGGGATCATTGAATCATAGAACAGTTTGAGTTGGAAGGGACCTTTAAAGGTTATTTAGTCCCACCCCTTGCTACAGGAAGGGACATCTTCAATGAGACCAGGTTACTCAAAGCCACGTCCAACATGGCCTTGAACCCCTCCAGGGATGGGGCAGCCATAACTTCTCTGGCCAACCTGGGCCAGGCTCTCACCACCCTCAGCTTAAAACATTTCTTCCTTAGATCTAGTCTAAATCTCCCCACCTAATCTAACCTTCCTCTAGCAAAGGCCACAGAAATCGCCTTCAGAATGATGCTCCCTGGCTAGAGCATGGTCCCTCCCTTGACCCTGCACTAGCCCTCCACTGCACAGATGAAGAACAGCAGTAGTTCTGGTATCTCCCTTCCAACGTGTCTCCAAATTCCTCTTGAAAACACAGCCAGCGCATCAGGACACAGAAGTCAGGTGCCCAACCAGTGCTCTGGGCAGAAACTGCTGCTCCTTGCCAGGCCTGGGTCCTGCTGGGGAGGGCTGGCCTTGGGTTGTGCTGTGAATGTTGGCTCCTTTTCCCAAACTGGGCGACCAGAGGAACTGGTTTCTCCCAAGCCCGTTGCTGCCAGCCCTGAGCTCTGCAAGCGCAGGGGATCCTCCCGTGAGCCAGGCATGGAGCCTGATGTCCCACCACAGAGCGTTCTTTCTTGTTAAGGAGAAGTTCAGAACCATCCTCGCTCTCAGCACAAAGCTCAGGAGATCCTTCTGTATGTAAAATAATTTACAGCCCACTCAGCTGTTCAAAGAGCAGCACAGGCTCCCAGTCCCCACCAGCTTAGCAGTCCTTCAAACCCTGGTAGCAACTGGTATCAGCTTCTTCCAGGAAAAAACACAAAACATCAGGTGGATAATCCACCAGGGAAGTTTCCTCCTAACTTCTGGAGGGAAGCTGGTCTGTGCCTAAAGAGGGATTTCAAATCCCTTCCTAAACTGATGGATATGCTCACCTGCAGCTTCCTCCTTGCTGGGTGACTCCAGTCTGAGACCCCAAAGTGACCTAGTGCACCCACATACATGATTCACTGCTGGGAGAGGAGTTTTGGTCTCGTTCAACAGACACAACGGGCTGGGAGTGGGAGGGCTCAGAAAGAAGCAGCTGAAGTTCTGGGAAGCCCCTGTGTGAGAAGGCAATGAAGAGCTGAGGACTGGGAAACTGAGGCAGTGGGGAAACCTCACAACAGAAATTAAAGCAGACGGGGAAAAACTCTTCAGGCTCTCAGAAAAAAAGGACACAGACAAAAGAGGCGAGGTGCTATGTGCTGAGACTGAGAGTGGTATAAAGATAGCTGAAAAAATAAATTAATGCTTTGCCTTGGTTTTTAATAGGGCTGTAAGGCAAAGGATGACTGGCTATTGGGGACGAGACTACAGAAACCAACACTGGTGAAGTGCAGGCAAACTCTGGAGTGTTTCCTGTGCCCAGAGAGGACACTGGATCATCTTCACCCCAGTTTTCCACAGGAGCTGCCATGGGACAGCAGTGGAGCAGCAGCCCATATTTTAATGAAGTCATCGAGTCATGGAAAGGCACGGTATTGCTCTGAGAGCAGCAAGTGCAGCCCTGTCTATTCCAGTGGGGAACACTGATACAGGCAACAACCTGCTCCCGTAACACCCACAGCACCATCGCAGCCAGGAGGGACCACAACTGCCCACAGGCACAAGAAACCTTTTCCCAATGGGTACAAAGGGCAATTTCACAATTATAAGAGCCCCAAAGAGAGTCTGAGAAGCCATGGCTTGTGAGGAGCAGGGCAGACACCACCACCTCTGCTGTGTCCGTCCGGGAAAGGTTTGCACAGAGCTGTCACAGCGCCGGGGACTCCAGGCTGAAGATGAGCCATCTCACTCCAGTGATCCTGGAATTAAGGGAGGTGTGAAAGATCACGCAGAAGAAGGTGTGGAGGAGGACATAAGAGTCCTCCACACATTAGGCATAAACATCTGATCACGCTTCTGGGCAAACCTCAGCTCAAAATGCCACGCTGCTCACAGCCACCTGAGGCCACCCGCTCCTCAGCCAGGGCATTAATGACCTCCTGAGCTCTGCAGCACTGAGCTGGGAGTGAAGAACCATCACAATCACAGGCTTCTGCCACCACTCACAAGCCAAAGGCTGGGCCCCACGCTAGGTTTGGGCACAGCACTCACTGTGGCACAGGGCATCGGCGTATGAACAGCAGCAACAGGCACCTCTCAAAGGAGAGGCCAAGCTAAAGCTGAAAACCTTCACAAAACCTGCCCAAGCACCTGAGAAGGCACCAGGAGATGAGGCTGAACATAGAATTATAGAATTGTCCAGGTTGAAAGGGACCTGTAAGATCATCTAATCCAACTACCAACCTAACTCTGATAGAAACCATCACTAAACCATCTCACTAAGCACTATATCAACCCAGCTTTTAAATCCCTCCAGGGATGGTGCCTCAACCCCTTCCCTGGGCAGCCCATTCCAAGGCTTGATATCCCTTTCAGTGGAAAAATTGTTCCTAATCTCCAATTTGAACCTCCCCTGGAGCAACTTGAGGCTGTTTCCTCTTGTCCCATCACCTGTTCCTTGGGAGAAGAGACCACGGCGTGCCCCAGGGAGAGCAGCAGGCACCTTGACCAAGGAACACTCGGCACAAAAGGTGGACTCTCCAGGGCTCCTCAAACCATCTCTGGATGCTCATCTCTCCTCCCCTTCACCTTGATGGGGACAGCTAGGCTTCAAGAAATGTGCTTCCTGGATCTAAGGCAGGTCTTTATATGGGCTGTGAATTTCAGGACTCTGAGCTAGAAGTGTCACTGCTGGCTCAAGCGCTGAGTGCGGTCAGAGGCAGGGATGTCCATCCCTGTGAGATGGCACACCCGGGAGACCAGGACCTGCACTTGGCCTCCTAATCCACACGCTCCATTAGTTGCCCATGTATCTGCTGGGGCAAGGACCAGTAAGTGACTGCGGGAGAGGGGAGTGAAGCCAAAGTAAATCTCTCTGCAGAGATACAACCTAGGCCACAACAGCGTTTATGGGGCCCTGATTTAGTAGGCTGCCATTGATAAATAAATCTACACCTACAAAACCTGATTTTTCTAATCCCTACTACCATGCAAAATCAGAATTCATTTCCTCTGAAGCACTAACTGTCACCTACTTGCTTCGCTGCTAACACCCATGTAAAATATTAGCTTTCTATCATGCTGGGGTTTTTTAAAAGCATCATGTCTACTCAAAGAATATATTGCAACCATTTTTCCTTCACCTTGCCTCATTTAAAAAATTCCAGTCCATTTTAACTGAAACTGAGCCAGAAGCAATGAAAAACCTGGAAAATTTCAGATTGGAAGATATGTGAACAGAAAGATTAAAGCCAGCTAAAAAAATCCTTCTCTAGGAGCAGTCTCGCTCAGTAAATGCCACCGGCGAGACTTCTACCCACCGTAAAGTAATAGCTCCATAAAAGGGAAACAACAGCACTTTACAACAGCTGAGATTGCTGCCCAGTGTCAGCAATGCTGAATTCCAGGCAATATTAGCAATTTCATGCCAAGCCATAAAGTTTGGTCTTATTTGGGGTGCAGACACCACAGCCAGGGAGCCTTATAAAAATGTGTAATAAATAGGGCACATGCGATGGCAGTGAGGGTCCCTTTCTCTGCTGCAGCGCGGGGTCGCTCCACGTGGCTCAGGCCAGGACACCCCGGGGGTCCCTGGTGCCATTGGCACAGTCTGACAGGGACACTTCTGCCTGCTGCTTACGAGCCACAGAAACATTAAACCAAGACATAAAATTCTTAAAATAGCAGTATTTTGGGCTGAAGCCCAGCTCTATAAGCGGGGGATGCCTCTTCACCACTCTCGGGTGCTGGGTCCCCCCTGTGAACTTCCCTGGCTGGGTTCCCACGGTGGCAGCAGAGATGCCCCTGAGGCAGGGGTGCCTGGAGCCAGACCTGTGCCAGGATGGGAGGTGGGTGCCGTGCATCTCGTGGGTGCTGTGGAGCAGCAGGCAGCCTTCACCTCCCGGGGGTGCAGCCTCACCACCTCCCAAGATAGCGTGTCATGCAAGAGCTTGCACTGCCCAAACTGCTGCCAAACCGGAGCCGCTCTCCGGGCAGGGAGACAGGAATTGTAATGGCAAAATGAGCCTGCAAAGGAGGAGATGCTTAATCATCCTGGCCGTGTGTTAGGGCACTTGTTTGGGAGAAGCAGGTAAAAACCGGGATTACGGACCAACCTTCTGGATTTAGCGTGTGCTTCAAAGCTGGCCATCTTCAGATAAAACTAAAAGCTGTCCTGGAACCAAAGTCCCCACTGCTCCCTCCTCTCCTCCTGGCCTCCTGCCCACCCACACGGGGCACCGTGGGTGCCTCCCGTGCACCGGAAAAACCCCGGCACCGATGGCCGTTCTCTGCTCTGAGACCCGGGCGATGCCGAGGGCCGAGCTGAAGGTGAGCATCGCACCGCGGCAGCAGATGAACCAAAGCACATCAAAGGGCATGCTGGGAATCGTGCAGAAGCTTCGAGAACTCTGGTAGGTTCAGCTTTAGCTCAGTTTAACCACACAGAACCCATTTTGGCCTGCAGGAGTGTGGGGCAGCTCGCCACGCTCTTACTGGACCAGAGCAGCGTTCGCTGGCAAACAGCAGGGCTGGACGGCTCTCACTGCTGCACTGAGCTCTGGGGGGTCTCAGCACTGGGCTGGGAGGTGGTCTGAGGGGATGGGAGCTTTCCTGGTGCCCCAGGGCAGGGCAGCACTACCAGCCCAGCCCCGCGGTGGGACAGCCACAGAGCCAGGAAGGACAGCCTCTGCCAGGCACCATCCCACATAACTGAGAGAGGCTACGGAAAAACAGCAGTATAACCCCAGAAACAGCAATGGATTCTGGACTAAAGTCCAGCCTGCACAATGCCTGGGGGGGGGCAGGTTAGTCCATAAGCCTGAAGGTATAAAACCCCATAGCACCAAGCCAGGAAGAGCCTGCCCCACACAGGCAGTTTTCCACTCTTTAGAAATTTCCACTTTTTTAGAAATTCACAAACCCCCTGAGAGGAGCTGTAACCCCCCTGCCCTAAATCCTGTCAGCAGCAGTCCCTGGTCCTCGGCCAGGGGCATCGCTCCCGGGTGCTGGGACACGCTGTGCCTGCTCTGGGATGTCCCCCCATTCATTACCTGACGGGCAATAATAACCCTCCTTTACAGCTCAGCATTTCATTGCTGGGTCCCCGCTCCCTTGAGCAGTGAGTCAGCCCTGCAGCCAGTGCTTTCAACGCTCTGGGCCGATAACACCGAAATCACCCACCGCTTCCCTGCACCACAGCATCCTCCTGCCGTGCCAAGGCAGCCGGCTCTGCGGCAGCACCCTCAGAACTGACCAGCCGCCCTCCGGCCCATCCATCATCTGCAAATAAACGTGTATCTGCTCACATTTACAGAAGCAGCGACGCTGCGAGAAAGGCCAGTGACTCTCTGTGGGGAGGGCATGGGTACAGCCGAGCACCTCCACCCTGCTCGGAACAGACCGCGGCTTCTATGGCTCCCCCAAACCAACCGCTGCATCAAATCACACCCTCCTTCTTTAATCCCGCTCTTTCCAGCATCTCTGCCTGTAAGAGAGCATCTCCAGGCCCCCACTAACGTGGGGCATTTATCTCTGCCTCCCCCCCGCTGCTGGGACACGCTCTGTTCAGCACTCACAGTCCTCAGACTGGGTGACACCGAAGGGTGACAAGGCGCAGGGATATCTGTCGCTGCCTCTCCCAACTGCCTGTACCTGCGCCACGGGCCAAGCGGTGGCTGCGGTGACACGGTGACACCTTTGGCTCCTGCCCAGCCCTGGCAGAGGGCACCCAGGCAGCGGCCGCGGGACGGGGGGTGGGCAGCACGGCCGGTAAATCCACAGAGACGCCGTGAAACGCTGCCCAGCAGGAGGCTGGAGATGACGGGGAGAAGTCACCCCAGGGCAAAGTGACTTCACCGCACAAGTCCTATTCACCACGGATAATTTCCCGTCTCCGAAATGAAGTTCATGGTGTTGCTCCACATCATACCCCGAAGATTCCCACACCCCCAGGCTGCAGGGTTTGTCCCCACGGCAGCTCTGCATCACCTCAGCCTTTCCAAGTTCAACTCCTCAGACTCCACCAAACCTTCCCCAACGCTGCTCCCAGCGTCCTGGATCTAATCTCCTCTCCCACACCTCGGATCAGATTTAACACCAGCCCGTCACGTTCCTCACCCCATCATCACACCAAGACCGTCCTCCACTTCCAGGACCTCCCGTTCACCCAGAACAAAACACATCTCCAGGAGGGTCCTGCAAACCCTGCTGCCCTTCAGAAATCCTGCAGTATCATTTGCAGACACAAACTCCATGTTTTAACCAGCAGATACACGAAAGGCCGGCCCAATGCTCCGCTATTTATGCAGGTGGTGAGTTCTGGTGATGGTGGGAGCTCTGTGCATCTCTCACTCTCTTTGAACTGCAGGTTTTTGTAAGGATTCGGTCAGAAGCTGGGACGATGGTCACGGGGACAGGGCCAGGATCTGCACCCCAGCAGAGGAGAGGGCTCCGCTGGGCACCACTTCCCTCCCCTTCCTTTTAATTCTTGCCCAAAGGAAATAAATATTCCTGAAGCCTCGCTGGCATCCCGAGCTGACAGCATATATCCTTATGGGAACTTCGAGGCAAGCAGGAAAAGCTATTACAGAGAGAAACAGGCCTGGCAAGGAGGTAATCTCACCCGAATATTGCTCAGACTCCCTTTCGGTTTATCAGAACTTAAAAGGCATTTGTCCCAGTTACGTCAGGAGCCTGTCGGTGTGCACGGGGGGAGCAGCGCGGGGACGGATCCCCCAGGGTTGGGGAAGGGACGGAGAGGGGAGCTGGGGAAGGGACGGAGAGAGGAGCTGGGGAAGGGACAGA
>JAOWAS010000001.1:240884-257846 GCA_028565315.1 Scolopax rusticola | reverse complement strand
ACCTGCTGTGGGTGCCCCTGGGGTTGGCAGGGGCTTGGACTGGGGGCTCTCCAGAGGTCCCTGCCAACCCCACATCATTCTGGTGTCCAGCCCATTTCCAGTGCATACATAGTAGCAAGAGCAAGGTGACGGGCAAAGCCCACAGCGGTCTCCTGCCTTCCTGCTCAAGGGCACACTGAGAAGCGGTGGAATCCTGCTGACAGGGGATCTCCTGCCCCATCCGCATTGGAGACTCCCCCACTTTCATCCTTCCAAGGCCACCCCTCCCATGGACACATGCACAGAGGTGTGTGAGCCCCCAGTGGGCTCCAATGGCCACCACCAAGGGGCTGTGGGGGATGGGAGGAGATGGTCCATGAAGGACCCTGCTCAACACCAAGCAAGGTCTGGGGGCCGTGTCACCCCTGACCAAACACCCTGAAGGCACTTCCCAGCTGTGCTGTGCAGCCACACTCAGAATATTTTTCTGAGGAATATTTTAGGTTCAAAGTACAAGAATTTCAGGCTGCTGTAAATCTTCCCGTTGTCATGGCAACGTGATGCATTTGCTCTCTGATGAGTTCTAACCACGCGGTGGGGGGATTTCTGCCGGCAGTGTCCATGCTCCCCATAGCGGCTCCCCAGCCTGCTGCCCTCACCCTGACATCCAGGACACCCCCACAGGAAAACACCCTCAAAATGGTCACCTGGAGGCCACAGGGGAGGAGGGATGTCGGACAGAGAGAAACAGAGCCTGGGCCATGGCTGTGATGCGGTCCCTGGGATAAAACTTGCTGGATTCAGTACAGGATGATGGCACCCAGGACACTCACGTACAGCCCGTCCTACCACCGCAACACCGTGGAGGGGAAGCCAGTGCCAGGGCCAACTACAGCCCCTTCATGGGCAATGCTGAGCAGGGTGGCTGATGAGGACCGCTGACCGAGTCCCTGTGTTATCTAGACATAGGACAGATCTCCAGGAGACATTTGATTTTGAACTACATCACTTCTCATAGAAAACCACTTTAAAAAAAATCAGAGAAGCAAATATTAAATGGATGCCTGTCATGGTAGCTGGCAGATTTAGAAATTATTAGAAATGGGAAATAGCCACTGGAAACACAGGGAAAATATCCTGCTAAACTCAAACCGAGCCAAGCCAATAACTCTAAGCACAGTTCTTGGGGAAAAAAGTGCAGAATTACTTTTAGTGAAAGTGCTGAACGCTGCCCAGTGATGAGCACAAATCAGTTGGTGGCCTGGACACCTTTCCAAACCAAAGGCCAAGGCATGTGCTGATCAAATGAGTATATCCATGGTGTGCTTCCAGGGACCAACACCACAAGTGACACCAAGTGATGACAGGATTGGCACCTGAGAAAGGCCATGAGCTGACAGCGTCACCTGAAGAGATGCTCAGTGCTGCTCCACCAGAACAGTCAATCTGGGCTTGCTAGGTCTGAGCTGTGGGGCAGTGACACCCCCGAGAGGTGGTCTCAGGGGTGCTCCACCAGTAGGCAATGTCACAGCTACAGAAATGCTAAGTTTGGATCCACACTGTACGAGAATTTTGGTAAACATGAAATTTTCAGCAAGAAAAAAATTCAAAATCTAGAAAAATCTGCCTGCACCATTCCGCCCCCATCCCAAAAGAAGGCAGGAGCAGCAGCCAGCCCCTTGGAGGTGACTGCTGCCACCCATCCATGCTGCACTCCCCCTGCGCACGTCCAGGACTACGAGGAGGTGAAAAAGGGCCACTCAAAGCACCAGAACCACAGCCAGACCCGTGCCAAGGTACTGGCCCGGCTCATCCCCCTGCTGTGTGTGGCTGGGACTGGCATCTTTGGTCTTGACACCAAAACAAGAACAAAAGACACAGAAGAACAAGAATGCAATGATGACAACAATGTGTTCTATAAACTAAATATTAGTTTGTTCATATTAATTGCTTAGAAAAGAAAAATCCCAACTGTATGTTGAGCTGACGATAGGTAAGCTAACTCTGAAATAATCCTACTGGCGAGCTGCTTTCACCAAGTTGGCAAAAGAAATGCAAAAAACAAAAAAAAAATAGCACAAAAAAAAAAAAAGGAGGGATCCATCTTGCAAGGGCAGAAAGCTTGCAAAGGCAGGAAGTCCTAGATGTCTGTCTGTGCTGGCTGCCTGAGCGGAGCGGGAGAGCCCGTCCCAGCCCCCTCTCCCCGCTGCCACCGGCACGGGCTCCTCAACGGGAAGGTGCCAAAGGGTCGGGGTCAGGTTCACAGGGGGAAGAAGAACACGGTCCATGGCAAGACATTCCCAGCAAGCACCAATTACTCGGCAATGAGACACAGACCAGGTTGTTCAAGGACCCACTGGTAAAAGGGAAGGTACTTTATAATCCTTGACACAGGTCAGGGCAACTGCTTCAATTCAGCCTGTCAAATAAATCACCTGGTCACCCGTTTCCACACTCCACACAAGAGCGGTCACCACCTCTTAGATTCAAAGTGCTCCCTCCCAACAGCAGAATTATCGCATACAGGTTAAAAACAAAGAAAAAGACAACCTCTGTCTCAGGTTCACAGCAGAAGGAAGGGCAGAGGGGCTGGAGAAAGCAGCCTGGGAACAGCTCTACTGCTCACTAATACATTTATCATAACATCAAGTACAAAACCCCTTGAAGCACAACACAGTGTTTACAGGAGTAAAGGAGAAGGTATCCGGGTCACACAAAAGGTTGCAAACCCAAAGTTTCCCAAGTATTTAATTCCAGAAGCATATTAAGAGGACAGTACTGCAGCTGCAAAGGCCCTCTCTTGAAATCCAGGATGTCCCTGTGCTATCGGTGGGATTTAATTTGGCCCCAGTGCACCGTAACCCCAGCGAGGGGGCTCAGGCACTATTTCATCTGCCACAGTGGGATTTACAGACAAGGGAGTCACACGAGTCCCAGAAATGAGGGACAAAGCCTGCTTTCCAGCACGGTCCCAGGAGCACAGACTTTCAGCCGTGTTACATTTAGACTGTTCCCGAGGCTCTGGGGTGCCCAAGCTCCGATGGCTCCTGATCCAAGCAGGACCTGGGGTGTCTGCCCTGGCACACAGGAGAGAGCCGGGGGGGACCAGCAGAGCCCTCAGGAGCCTCAGAGCGGACGTGCAGGTGATGGAAACCTCCCTTGCCCCAACTTAGGTGCTTGGCTTCTGGCACCTGGGCTGCCTCGGGCCCCTTCCAGGGCTCCTCCTGGCCAGGAAGGCAGCTGGGCTGAGACGAGGCGTTTCTGCACAGAGATCAGAGACCTAGAAATGAGAGCACATTCCAGGAAAGCCTGGCTTTCACTGAGAACACCAACGAGCTCTCGCCCAGGCAGCTTCACAGGAAGAGGGCAATCGGGAAAACAGCTACTGCTTGTGTGAGCATCACAGGGCTTCTCTCCCCAGATGCTCCAGAGCTTTTCCAGAGCCCTCATCTAAGCACAGACTTGTGTCTGGCCAGCCTGGAGGCTCTGCAGATACAGCACAGGCCTGGGTCTTTCTGGACAGAAATTAGATATACAAGAGAGACACAACCGTGTTCTTGGCCGCGATACACAATGAGGTGGAGACAGGAAGGGAGAGAAATCTGTCGCGTGTGGCAGAAATGTAGCAGAGGAGATTGTGTGTGCCACAGCCAGACGGCAAAAAAGGACAGGAGCTACCCACACTGTGGGGGGGGTGGGCTGGGGCAAGTCCATAGAGCAGATCCTGAAGCAGAGGAACTGGTGGAGGCACTCTGATGTTGAGAGATGCTGTGGGGGCACTTCTTTGCATGAGCAAGTCCATTAGGAGACCAGCAGTTGGCACAAGGACAGCAAAGGCACCAGGGACACATCAGAGGCCACAGCAGACAGAAAATCGAGGCCGTCACGTACACGGGCAGCGATGGACCACTGAGCCTGAGCTGACATCAGAGCCCAGCTCAGCGCCACAACCCTCTAGGCATCCTCTTATTGCTCTTTTTACATCAGCCTTTCTGAGGGGAGGTCAGCGAGGAACCAACAACCCCAACACATGGTTTGCTGTTTGCTCTTCTCCCTGGGGGAGCACCCTGTGCTTAAAGCAAAAGTCTCGGGGAACCCTCTGATGTTCTGAGGGAGAGGAGTGAAAGATGAAAACTTCCTACCAGGGCTGGAAGAGCCAAATTGGTTGGACTTGATGATCTCAAAGGTCCCTTCCAACCATGAAGCTTCTGCAAGCCTCTGAATTAACCCTAACTCTTTGCTTTGAGCATTGTGCTCCAGAGCCCCTGGCTCCCCAACAGGGAACGACACACAGACCAGCCACGTCCTCACAACAGCCCAAGTACATTTGTGCAGCTACACCTAGGTCTCCAGAACGTGCAACAACCCCAGGCCCATATGACGCCTCAAGAACGCAGGAGGAGCCTCCCTCTGCCCATGTTTTCCTGCAGGGTGGCCAGCACTCGGCTCCTGCACCGTGCCAGCGAGGATGCTGCGGTCCCACTGGCTCCAGCAGCTCCTCTGGCCAGCCCCCTCCAGCTCAGCAGCATGGCTTCACTCAGACAAAATTTAGGTCATCTTCAGCTTTACAGAGAGTTTGCGGCTTCTTCACTGAGCACGGTTTCCTGCACGCTGCTCTCCCCTGTGCGAGCCCCAGCCTGTCACTGAGGGGGGACCCTGCCCCATCCCCTGCCAACCACCATCACCGGCCACCGTCACCGCAGCAGGAGGGACTGAAAGGCTCCTGGCCAGAGAGAAGGCAGCCACAAGGGAGGGCTGGAGAGGGCAGGCTGGGGACCTGTTGCAAGACACGAGATGTGTCCTACCCAACAGCTTCCCGAGGCCAGAAGTGTGACGTGATGTGGAGTCTGACGTGCCAGACC
Organism: Scolopax rusticola; assembly: GCA_028565315.1. Taxonomy (NCBI): domain Eukaryota; kingdom Metazoa; phylum Chordata; class Aves; order Charadriiformes; family Scolopacidae; genus Scolopax; species Scolopax rusticola. Next base: position 253,005 of record JAOWAS010000001.1, on the reverse strand, counting down.
TTGGCGTGGGGACGTGGGGACCCAGGAGTCACACGGGCAGTTTACTCATAACGCAGACTGCCACGGGGAAGAGCTGCTCTGCCTCGGTTCACAGGGGATCCCTCGCCGGGAGGCTCAGAGGGGATCCCCTGTGAACGCTCAGAGCATCGTGGCTCAGAGGCACGCTACGATGCTCCAAACCACCCTATGAGTCCCGAGGCACGGCCAGCTTCTGCCTCTGCCTCCGCCTGCCCAAAACGGGTAATAACAATAAATGGCTGAGCCTGTGCCAGAAACAGGACAGTTCCAGGCTGCTGCCACAAAGCCAATGCTGACCAAGGTTTCCTCTCCCCATCCCCCAAATCCACTGTCCCCAGTGGGGAAGGGAGGGAAGCGAGAGCAATAAAGAAAAAAAAAACCCAACTTTGTGCAGTTCATACAATCAGCTTTGAAGATTCTTTTCTATATCTTCTCAAGAGTTTAATCAAAGTATGTTTACTGGGTTTCTCGCAGCAAAATGAATCACTTCAGTTACCATGACAGCGCTGCTCCAAGCAGCACAGCCAGCCAGCCTGGTTCATCCGACGCTCCCGCGGCTGCTCCCCGCTCTCCAGAAGGGAAACGCGGGGCTCCCTCCTGGAGAAGGCCTCTCGCTGCCGCGGTGCAGTGGGAGCAGGACGCTCCCCAAGGAGCTCCCGGCCCCAGGACGCTGCACGGGCACCTGCGCATCCCCTGGACCACGCTCCGACAACCCGCGCCGCAGCCTAACGAGCCAAAGAGTAATCAACGCTGGGAGGTTATTTAGATTTGCTGGCTCAATGTTAAATATTCATGTGAAAGAGCAAAAGCGCAGGGAGTGCAAATGTCTCCACAGTTCCAAGCCGAGAGGCCACATTTACATTTTAATAGTGGAAAATTACACCGCGGAGCGAGGGGGCGCACAGCACCGCGCCGCAGGAGGCAGATTGTGCCCGGGCTCCTCTCCCGCACGGGGAGAGCTTCCCAGAGACCTTCCAGGTGTGTCTTCTCCAGGAATGGAAACCAAGGGAAAAGAGAGGCAGCCCAGAACCTCTCAGCTCCAGTGAGGGAGCTGGTAATTTACCTCAGCACCGATAAGTGGTCCACTTCGGGGAATTACAGCCACATTAGACTTTTTTAATTTAAAAAAAAAAGAAAAAAAAAAAAGAAAAAAAGTCATCCTCCAACCGTTTCTCCAGCCATTTCCATTTGCCTCTCAGCTACTGACCTTCACACCTGATGCTGTACCCTCAGACACCATCCCTCAAAGCCACCCCCAGACACCCACCATCCCCCAGAGCCACCTGCAGACATCATCCCTCGGAGTCACCCCCAAGACACCGTCCCTCAGAGCCCCCCCTCCTCACTCCCCCACCTGGACACAGGTCTCTCTCCTCGTCCCGCTCAGTGCCAGCCCTTCACAGCTGGAAACAGATTTTGCTCTCCATTTGTAAAACTGAAATTGGAACTGCTAAAAACATGTGTTAATTCAACTTGCTCGTTTCCCCTTACAAGGGCTTCTGGAACGTGCTGCCATTCACCTGGGAGGGCTACTCTGAGAGGAGATTTTCAACCTCTTTCTTCAGATAAAACCCACCAGCCTGCTGCAGCTCAGCACTGGAATTTTCTTCTGCAGGACTTTGTGCATTTCTCATTCCCCCATTTCGCTGGTGACACCCAGCACGAGGAGGGTCCTGCTCGGGCTGGCAGCCCCCAGAGCAAATCCCAGCGCCTGCTCAGGCCTGTCACAGGCATCAGGCAATTCAACCAACAAAGACAACAACAGAAAATCAGAACAGTTTAACTAATTGTTAGTTAATTGTCTGTCCTGGAAAATAATTCCCATACATACCCATGTACATACATGTACCACATACATATCCCATACATTTCCCAATGTACTGGGAAAAAATGCTTCCAAGACCAAAATGGAGTATTTTAAAACTTCCCCCACAAGGAAGCAGTATCCGACACTGGCTCAGTCACGTACATCCCAATCAGCAGGTTGAAAGCTCCTGAAGCAAAGTTCAAAAGAATTTTCAATACAGCTCACTGAGTAGCTGGCCTATATTTATAATACTCCTTCAAAAGCTCCAGGGATGGGGAGGCAGCTCTCAAAGGGCCAGGGGGATGGTTCCAATAACCGTACAGAGCTTAACTTCATATCATTTCTACGAAAAGCTGGGAAAAACGGAAACAGGACACTTATCAATTAATAAAAAAGGATTGAGAATTTACTTTATGTCACCCAGGTTGACTTTAAGAGCTCAAATCTCATGGAGAAAAATAACCGCTGACACCACAGCTTGGGTGAAACTGTTGCCCCTGTGACACCCTGATGACAGGCTCCCACTGGAGAAGTTACCGAGCACATTGTAACAGTCACAAACATGACGGTAACAGAGAATAACAGTTGGGAATATTTCCAGTATTGTCCAGGAAGCCAGTTCTTGGTACAGCAGTATTTATATTTTTGTCTTTATCAATGACTTAGTAAAAAGTGATTGATCACTGGCAATAGAAGTACCGGTGACGCAGTGACTGGTGCAGTGACATTGGTCAAACGTCATCGATGAAAGTGGGGAGATGGAGATTAGAGAGAAGTAAGAGATTTTTTACAATGAAGGTAGTGAGACCCTGGCCCAAGTTGCCCAGAGAAGCTGTGGCTGCCTCATCTCTGGAGGGGTTGAAGGGCAGATTGGAGGGGGCTTGAAACAACCTGGTGTGGTGGGAGATGTCTTTAAAGGGGGTGCTTTAAGGTCCCTTCCTACCTAAACCACTCTGTGACATACAAGAAAGGGTTCTCACAGGTATGAACACAATGAAATCTTGGTAATTTCTTAAGACGGGATCATCTCAACATGCTCCATCACAGCCTGATGCAGGAAGAGAGAGAGAGACACCAACAGAGAACACAGGACAGTTCCTCAAGAAGCAGCGAAACTGAAACAAGTCCATGAGTCCTGACTCAAACCACCCGAGGTCAGGAGCAGAGGAGCTAACATAGCCATTGGACTAAATGACCTTTGAAGGTCCCTTCCGGCCCAGATGATTCTATCTCTCTCATATGAGCATCCTATGACTTCTCCAGTGGAGCATCCCTAGACTGGATCACTGAATTTGCTGTGCCCAGAAGAATATGCAACCCTCTCTACCCTTCAATAATTGAAGACCAGTTTCTGTCAGGACCTAAGAGCTGTTCTTGTTGTCCTACCACCTCCTACTGCATTTGTGGCAGAGAATCATACCCTTGCTTAGGAGCTGCTGGGCTGGTCTGACCAAAGCCTCACAAAGCTTAGCATTGTAAGCTTCCACAGTAACGAGCAAAAAAGTCTTTGTAGAAGGCACACAAGGAAGAAGGGCACATACAGTGCTATTGTTCTCCATCTTCTCTCCTCACTACTGCCAGCTCACAGATCTCCATCTATCCTTATAAATAGAACAAGTTCACAGAATTGTCAGAGTTGGAAGGGACCTCTAGAGATCATCTAGTCCAAAGACTAGAGTTCAACAAGAAAATCCACATTTTTACACATTCCAGAATATTTGACAAAAACAGACAAAAACAAATAAAGCTTTCCATTGTACAAGAACTCATTTATTGCTTCTATACAAAATCTTTCAGCATCTATCTCCTTTAGCATTTTCAAAAATTCCTCTGAGAAGGGATCCAGGGGAAACGTTAGAAAGGAAGAAGAAATGTCATAACTTCTGTTTGTCATACACATCTACCTGAGAGGCCCTTCTACAGCACAGCTCCAAGAAAAAGTTCTCTCTGAGCTTGGTAGTGGCTAGAAACACAACTCAAACACAGAATACGATTAGAAAAATGCAGAAAGAAAAGCAGACATCCTTATGCCACTGTAGAAATCCCCCATCTCGAAAAAGCCAGTAAGTCAGAAGAGGTTCAGCCCAGAGCAACATGGATTCAAAGACCTGAAATGGCATCAACTTCCCTCATGAGACAAAAATATTTTACAGACGGTGAATATTATGAACAAGTTATTGGATCTTATCAATAAGTGATATGAAGTCATAGTCTCCTGAGGAAGTAAAACACTGTCTTTTAAATCCTTTGAGGTGGATTTCATAGAATCATAGAATGGTTTGAGTTGCAAGGGTCCTTACAGATCATCTTGTTCCAACTCGCACTTGCTCTCCTCTTGACAGGGGAGAACTTGAGGAGTCGGTAGCATGGGAAGATGGTAGATTTTTCACATTCTGGGTAACCCCAGACTGAGGTCCCACAGAGCGTTTCTTACAGATGCTTGGCAGCACATGGACATACCTGGAACAGGCTTCAGATAAGGAGGGCACCTGAAGGGAGATGCTGATCACTGATCTTGGGTTTGCTCCAGGATACCCTCATTAATGAGAAGTAACTTATTCTTTGATTTAAGGTATAATAAAGCTGAGGCTTCTCAGCAACACCTGACAATTCAATGCCCAAAGTCTCACATAATCTTCCTAATATGCCACGCTCTAAATCAACTCCTTGGTGTCAGCTCACACTGAGAAGGAACTAGGGAACAGGGACGTGCATCTGGATACACACTGCTCACACTGCTTTCCATCTGGGATGGACACCCAATGAGGAGTTTGGTAACCAGATCATTTTTCCAACCTTTTCTACATCTTCATATGTACAAATATCTTGAAAAAACCCACCCCAAAGCAGCAGGAGAGTGGAAGGCTCTGCCAGCAGCACTGCCCACACAGAGCTGATGGTGCACCAGGGTTGCAGGGCCTCCAGCAGACGTCAATCAAGAGACTAACCCATCCCAAAAACAGGGACACGGTTGGATGGCTGTGGGGTGGGTAACTCCCCAGCCCTGCCCGTACACAGGAGGAAAACAAGCGCTGTTACCGTGAGCTTCAGGGTGGGAATCAAGCGCTGGTGAGCTCAGGTGGAGCTGCACATCACTGTCCCCCAACAAAAAGGTGTTCCACATCATACAGGGCAACTGGTTTGGGCCTCATTATGACTGATAATGAATTAATTCCTTTGACTTGAAGCTGGTGGTTGCTTAGTGACCATGAATCACAAGCTGATTATATTCAGCGTAAGAAAAGGGAAGGCAGCCCCTTACGCACAGGATAATCTCTCGGCATTGAACTCATGTTACATCATTCCTCCAGAGCTACTCTCACGCAGGGAGAGAAAATATGAATGGAAATTGGGAGTTTCTAAAAAATTAGCAAACAAAGAAAACTTATAAAACCACAATTATGAAACAAAGCAACTATGCTTAAATGCCTATTTGGATAAGAGCGGCAAAACAAAGACATCAATTGCTCCTGCAGAATATATTTATTCTGTAATTATGGAAAATAATTGAAATCAATATGCAGTTACAATACACTCGAAAATCAATAAGGGGAGCTAAAAACATTAAAGAAAACCAAGTGGAGGAAACATCAAAAAAAGCTTTTGGGCTGCTTCATAAATGCAGAATTGTGTTCTAAAATGAGGAGGAAGAGGCACTTGTGTCATCACGACAGCAAAGCAAAAGAGGCTACTAAGTCACTGAAACAAATACTTAAAAACTTGCAGGCTGAGAAAACTTCCCACAAAGATGGATCAAGGAAATTCTTAAGCACCCAGCACAGGATCCAACTGATAAAAATCCAAAGTGCAATTAACACCATTGCAAAGTTTTGAGTGACACCAGGTACCGTGGTGCACATCTGACCCCGCCAATGGAACTGGACTGATAAATTTCACTGAGGATTTCAGTCCTGAACGCCCAGGGGTCATGCCAGGAGGCTGGCAGTGGCACCCTGGAGAAGCCCTAGGTTCAGACACCATCTGTTTCCTACTGACCAGCTTCTGGTGCTCCTGCTCAACACACAGCCTTTTTCCAGGGCCATCTCTGAGGGCTGTGCTGGGAACGAGACACCCAGCTCAGGACCCCTGCGGAGGGAGCCCTCTCTTTATATACAGCCCCTGCAAACCAACTCAAGGGTACTACAGTAGGTGGCTCAGGCTTCCCCAAGGCATTACAGTAATTGTGCTGAACTGAGAAGGTCTCCAGACCTGCCTGGAGCGGTGGGAGACAAGGCTCTGCAGCCATACCCCAGGAGACTCTCCTGCTGCTCAGGAAGAGGGTTAGGGCTGCCCTTTCCACTCCACAGAAATCGTTCCCATGCAGGCAACAGCAGGGGTGCACTGACCAACAGCCACTGGGATATAGCACAGAGGGTCTGCAGTGGCCTTGACAAGTCCTCACGACCCAACCACTCCCGTCCAACCAAGAAAGTAAAGCACAGTGGTTGCCATTTGTGGTATTGTCTGTCTCTAAAGACATCTCTAGAACATGAGACTAAGTTAAGAATCAGAAATGATGGAACAGTCCACGCACAGTCCAACAGAACTGTCCAATTCCACAGTCTCTGCAAATGTTTTCTACTTGTAAGAACCTGTTCTCCCTCCCCAGATTTGGAGGTTCTACTCTGACCTCCTTGGACCCCAGTGCTGGTGGCTGCAATGAAGAAAACAGCTCTGTCTGCCCCGACTGACGGGACGGAGACCTGAGCACTGGGAACCACAGAGGAGCCTGCACAAGAAGTCATGCAGTCCAGTGGGCCACCTACAGCTCTCACCAACCACCCGGTGCCTACACTGGGCACCTTAGTGCCCACTGTGCTCACCCTGGCTGGGCCCATGGCTGGACGCCTCTCAGCAGATGGAGCACATCAGGCGTTTTTCTGAAACACCGTTTCTGGGTTATTTTCACCTGAAAGGAACTCAGTTCACACTCTGCGGGCTTGCTCTACATCATAGGACAAAGCACAGGGAGTGGGGACAGCCAGCTCCACCTCAGAAGAACTCTTGGGGTCCAGACAGAAGCATAGATGAACGCTTGAAGAGCCTAGAAGCTCAGCTGTGTGCTGAGGGCTGTCCTGCAGAACAGAGCAAAAGCTGCTGCTGACCATCCTTCCTCCCACAGCCCTGACACAGCAGGTCCTCCATGAATACCTCTGGTGGTAGGGCCACCAATTCTTGTCACACAGTCAGACAAGTGCAGCCTAACACTGGGAACCTGAGGGGAAGACCTCTCTGGGAGCCATCACTCACCAGATGTGATGTGCCTCAGCCTGCCCTTCCCACCAGATTCTGGATTTCAGGATTTCTTCAGCTGCTTTAACAGAACTATTGGAGAAAAGACCAAGCACTGCCCCTTCTTCCTCCCCAGTAACACCAGTCTGCTCTCCTCTGGTCAGACACTCACACCTCTCAGCTCTTAATGAACTTCCAAAGACAATTTCTCCTTGCTGGGGAAGTTCACTGCCAGCTCCCGTGACCCCAGGTGGAAGCCATCTGGACCTGCTGGTTTGCCTGTGATTAGTTTGCAACTGTTACCTGACCTATTTTATATACACAGCCTTATCAAAAACATGAAGAATTCATCCTAGCTGACATGTTTTCATGCCCTTTTTTCTTACACTTTTCCAATAAAAATAATTGAGCCAGTCAACCACAGATTCAGCTTCAACCACAGAAGAATTTAGGCTGGAAGGGACCTTTGGAGGTCACGGAGTCCAAAAAACTCCCTCTCTCAGCACAGACAGTCACTACCCTCTTGAATTAATAGGGCGACTTTCTTGCACGCACTGTTCACTGACATAATTATAAGGAATCTTCAGGCTTTTCCCCGCGTCCTTTCTGACTCTTACATCTTCCCACACACCCCAGCAGCCGTTTGTAGCTCTCGGCGAAAGCTGCCTGAGACAAGAAGCGACAAAGGGTGCCTCGGGGCCCAGGTTTCCAGATTCACAGCCTCTTCCAAGAAGCAAGCCCAACACTTGCTGCCTGTTTCAAACTCCACAGGTCTTTTTTCAGCTGCTGACCTGGAGACTCTGCACCTTCTGTGCAGGCACACACACAGAGCAAACTCACTCTTTGCCCTGGTTCCTCCGTTGTTCTAGAGAGCTCCGGACCATCAAACTTCTCAGAATAATTCAAGAAAACTCAGCAAGTGCTGATTTTATATCTGACCTAAAGCTCGGTTTGGCACAGCATATGGTATATCACATGGTCATACCTACCCCACAGCAGAAATGCCACAAGGAAAAAGGATGAAGAGAAAATCCAAAAATACTCCTCCGTCAGAAACAAGTCCAAGCAGAGCGGCTGCTGCTTCCCTTGTACCTACAGGAGCTTCCACGTGGGGCAGCTCCGTGACCATTGTCACTAAGACAGAGGGTGTCTCCCCCTGCAGCACCCAGGGGACAGCTCGGCAGGAGAGGATCTCTGGTGTGAAATGGCCTCAAGGACACAAACAGGGGTACAAAAGGTAAGGAATTTTACAGAAGCTTTTCAGAGCTCTCCGCGCCAATGGCGTGGCTAATTCTTTGGCAACCTCAGCAGTCACCAGCAAAGACTGGACTGAACAAACTGGACCCAGGTGGCCCCAGGAGGAAGCAGAGCTCTCCTGCACCCCCCCCACCACCCAAAAAGAGCAGCGCCAGGAAACCCCTGATAACACCCCCACGCTCTGCAGCAAGACTGAGAAGGGAGAGAAGGGAGAAGAAGAAAGATCCAACTCACCAACATCGGACTCTTTGTGGGTTTTGATGATTTCAGCCAATTCAAAATTTCCTGCAATGATGGCCACCTGAAAAGAGAGGGAGGGGAGAGAGATGAGCAGCTCGGAGCAGCACCGACCCCACGCTCGCTGGCTCGTCCCGCGCCATATGGACTCCTCACAGCTGCTCTGCGAGGGGACGGGCGCCAGCCATTGTTCTGCCTCAGCTCACCCAGTCAGGGACCCCTCGGTGGAAACACGCTCCCGGCACCGCGGGGAGAGCGCATGTCCATGGCCCGTGCAACCAGAGAGCGGCGAATCGCTCGGAGGCAACCATTGACCTCTCCTCACAGCCTGGCCGTGAGGAATGGATCCTAGGTCCCGCGGGAACTGACAAGGTGTTCTCCAGCCTGAAGCTTTCCAGTGGAGCCTCCTTAGTGATGCCGGGCTCCCCCCACATCTCACCCGGGCCATCCCGGACTAACTCCTGCTCGCTGCCGCCTGCGCTGCCCGAGGAACCGCTGCCGCTCCCAAACTTCTAGAGGGGCTCGGTCCTGGGGACCCACGGAACAGCAGCGGTCACACCAGGGCAGGCCAACGCTCATAACAGGAGAGAGACTCAGGTACCACTCCAGAAGAAAGGTTTCAGCCAACAGACTAATGATGTCACTTGACTCCTTGTTTATTTCTTACATATTTGGAAAAAAAAACCCAAACAGCACTAAGTCACAGCTAGTAATGCAAAACAACCCCATATTTCCAGAACAAGGCCCAAAAGTATTCTTGTAATGTGGTAAGGAACTGCAGTGAAGTGGCAGGAGCACACGAAATCCATCACTGGTCCTCGGGAAATTAAACTGGGAGAACTGCTCTGAGGCTGAGCTGGTTGAGTCCCGTGCCCAATGCCCCCACAAACCACCTCTGCCCTTCCCAGTCCTCCCAGTCTCTGCTGAGCCTCTTAAACTGGTGCCCTCACTCAGCACCTGCAGCTGGTTTGGGAACAAGGAGCAGCTGGATCCAGTTGATTCTGGGTGAAAACAAAGTGCTGCTGCTGGGGGGGTGAAGAGGGGTGTGAGGACAGGCTGAGACACAGCTGCTGGCTCTGCGGGTCCCTGCTGAGACCATCACCCCCTGTCCCCCTGCTTCTTTTCATTTAGGGTTGGCATTTGAGATAAACACACGTGGTGGGTTGGTGCTTGAGAGGAAGGTATCTGATCAGAAGCCCAGCCCTCCCAGACACCGGCAGCAGCGCTGGCAGCTCCAGCTGCTGAACGTTCCCACCCTCCCACCAGAACAGCTTTGAGAAATACTGGCTTCATTTGCATTTTACCACTAACTTGTGACGAAGGGATATATTTAACTTGGTGACTCAGTGCAGCACGCACACCTCTCTACTATGATCCTTTATCAGCAGAAATGGTCTTACTATCCTCAGCTCAACAATGTTTATGTGAATATTTTTTTTGCGTTTTCTGAGGCCCAGAATTCGTGTTCCACCTCCTCAGATGGAGCTGGGAGCGATCAGTGGTGGCTGGAAGAAAGGCAGCCTTCCTTCTGCATTTGGGAAATTAGGCCACAGTAGCAGAGAAAATAGAGTACAAATCTCTGTTTCCCCCCAAGCCTGTGTCAAATTGTGATCTTTCTGTCTCTCCTTATATATACATGCACATTTATAAGGTCTGCTCTCCCAAAGGTCACATTCTTTGAGCAGGCTTTTGTACAGAAGGGCAAATGACCTAAATTTGGGGAAATCTGGAAGCAAAAGTAACCAAATTCACCAAAGAGGAGAGTTTAGAAAAAGCCCCTGAACTTCAAAGTTCCTCAAACGAACAATTAACATAGGTTATACTGTCTCTGTGAAAAATCCAGATTCCAAGTAAATTTCGAGTCTCCTCAGATGTGGGTCTCAGGAATAATTCCTAAAACATTGGGAACGTGTGGGGAATGTGCCAGGAGCAGCCTCTGCCGCTGCGGTGCCACCGGGGTCCCTGCCCATCCAGCCACGGGGGGGGATGGTCTCCCACCCCCCAGAGGCCCCAACACCAGGAGCAAAGGCAACAGATGCCCCCTCCATCCCTCCTCCCGGCCCTGAAGTGCTGTGACTTCCTGGGAAGGGCAGAAGAAACACACCAGAGGAGAAGTCTGTTGAGAACATAATCTCACAGAAACCCACGGGAAGGGAGACGAGCTCTGCTGCTCACGTTTTTCAGTCCAACTTGGAAAAAGCAAAGGGGACGGAAGGGTTCACATACAGCCTCGTGGCCTCAGCCGGTGCTTCCTGGCACACGGGCTCCCCGGGCTACAAGCCACAGCATCGTCCCTGTGCCCCCTGCTCACCCCCATCCCAGCATCTCTTCTCTGCACACAGTCACACTCTGAGAGACCACACGACAGACCCTGCCACTGAACTCCTCTAAGTTACCAGCAACAGCTTTCTGGGGAGAGACAAACAAGAAAAGGAAGTCTCAAGGATGGAAACTCCAGAAACTCCAGAAATATTTCTTAGCTAGCAATCTTAGTGCTTCTACATCAAAGTGGGAGGAATTGCTGACTACCCGAAAAAACAGCCTGACTTCCTCACAGAAAATAAATAATGCCATTTCAAGCTAAAAGCCAGGTGGCCCACATAGGAATGTCATCCTAGCGTCACAGCCAAGCTTCTGACCCGGGAGATGCCACCAAGAAAACACACATCATGCAAAGGGCATCTCCCACTCCCATCTTGCCCCGATACCAGAAGAACAAGACTCTGTCCTACCCATGGCACCCACTCAATACCAAAAATCCACATTCAGGCCACACAAGACAGAAAACCACAGGATGGATCCAGCACGGGGATAACTTCTCAAACACTCTGAGTCATTCCATGGCCTGATATCAAAGTGACAACGCTGTCTAATCTAACAACAATTTGCCTATTTTTATCTTTTTAGGCAAAATCAGTAATTTCCAAAAGAAAGAAGGAGGAGGAGTATCTGGACCAGCTCTGCAGCACCTCACATCTCGGTGCTTGTAAGGTCTTCAAAGGGAACAGCAGAGAAAGACTGTTGAAATACGCCTGGATATGCCTGCTAAGAGTCATAGCTCTGAGATCTAACCCGGCTTCTGGGGATAACAGCACTGGGAAAACAAAACAAAAAAAAGACCACTGCACTGCATGAAACCATGAGAAGGTCCCCCAGCCCCTCCTGCCCCCAGTGACACAGGCTGTCCCACAGCTCGGGCAAGGGCTGCTGAGGATTCGCCAGGAGCACAAGAGCAGCAGCGTGCCGAGGAGTGATAGCACTGCGGGGGCCCTCAGAGCAGGTGGGGGTGCCCAGTCTCTATGAAGAGAAGCCAAAGAACCCATCTCCAGATTGTCCAGGCCATGGGCACAGCTGGCCCAGCCAGCTGCCTCCTCGCTCCACCTTGCAGAGGTCACTCACAGAGGTGTGCACTCACTGCTTTGCCACCAAACTAAAAGCAAAGATGCACAGAGACAGAATCCCAGAGTGATGTGGGGTTGGCAGGAACCTCTGAAGAGCCCCCAGTCCAAGCCCCTGCCAACCCCAGGGGCACCCACAGCAGGTCCCACACCAACGTCTCCAGGGGGGTTG
>JAOWAS010000001.1:218541-236099 GCA_028565315.1 Scolopax rusticola | reverse complement strand
AGGACCACCCAGAGCATGTCAGAGCATGCCTCTCAGGACTGCATCCAGACGGGTCTTGAAAATCTCCAGAGAAGGGAAGAGTTGGTCAGTCTGGTCTCTGGTCTAGCCAGCATGGAAGGATGCTCTCAAGGGACTGGAAAGCATGTAGATCTGTGTCCAGAATGGTCCTTACCACCAGCATCAGACATGGGTCTGACAGACCTGAGAGCCAGCCTGAAGGGTGGGGAAATGCAGGGCCTCCTGGGCAGAGCAGAGGCTTCTGTGCAGCATCAGCGACAGGAATGCGAACGCTTCAGGTCAGGGAAGATTTCAAGTCAGCAACATCATCTGGATAATCGAAGCTGAGATGGCATCTGACTCAGAATTAGATCAGTCTCACACTGAAGACTGGAGGAGGAGTGGGAGGGAGCCAGGAGGCCAGAAACCTGATCAATTTTTACAAGACAAACTTTAAATGAAAAGAGAGAGAAAGCAAATCAAATAAAATGAGGATAAGAAGAAAGCCTTGAGAGAGTAGGTAAATAAATAAATTTTAAAAAGAGAATTCATCAGGCAAATGAAAGCTGCTCTTGGCAAGCAGACTGCCCCAAGCCTGGATCAGGAACCTGGGAAAGGGGACACATATCCCCTCTGGGGCAGCTCCCCCAGGACCCGCACCCCTCTGAGAGCCTGCCCACGCTCAGCCTCCCAGAAAAACAACCAGCAGCCTCTTACAGCAACAGAAAATCATTCACGGCCAGATAGTCTTCTCATGGTCTGCAGTCTTCTACACCAGCAATGGGAAGCCCAGAGTTCAAGCATGTTGTGATTGATAAGAGAAGCTGAATAAAGCAGTAATCTACCCAGAGAAAACTTTTGATCTGTCACAAAGAAGAAAAGGCAGAGGTCTGTCCTGGGTCCATCACAGATGACCCAGCTGCAGACAGGGAAGCAGAAGAGGTGAGAAGGCAGGAGCTTTGCAGGGTTGGGGGAACGGCGCAGAGACCCCCCAGCTGAGGCAGAGGAGGACGGCAGGCAGCATCTGCTCAGTCACTAGTGCCCAATTTGGCAAGCGCTCATAAGCTACAGAAAGCCTTCAAAAAACAAGTGGAGGAACTTTTCATACCCTCTAAAATACTGGGTCCTGGGAAATCAGAGAAATTCCAGGGAACAGGAGGACTGACAGCACTTTTAAACACTTACAATTATCAAAAGCACAGGCTGAGCCGCAGCGTCAGCTCACTCACAACGTCTAGTTTGCTTTGCAAAAATCTTCACAGGGGCCCTGTATGGTACAGTAAGAACACTGACATGTATTTAGCATTTAGAATGCTTTTCTGAGTTATTTCCTCCTGCATAATTTGTGCCAGTTTTGACACCAAAGACTCTAATCAGATTTTACTCTTGTTTTAATAAGAATTTCCCTAGTTTTGTGAAAGTAAATCTTGTTAAAAGAAAAAAGCATAATACATAAAGTCTGATTGACAAGTTTATGAGTCTGGCTGACAGAAGCAGTGACATCTGAAATCGGGAAGATGAAACCCAGTAAGGTCTAGCACAAACTGTTACACTTGGAATGGAGAAACCAAGTGCCTAAACTCGAGGTGGAGAACAACTGGCCGGGCATCATGAAGCACAAAGCAACACATGGTAATGGCAGTAACCCAAAACTAAACACAAGACAAGAAAACAGCGATGTTGCATAAAGACAAATTTAATTCTAGGAGGTACTGACAAGACGGCGAGGATCCATCTGGACTGGTCTGTTGGGACACAGGTCTTCAAGAAGGAGGTGAACAAAGTGAAATCAGCGAGCTGGAAAAGACACTTGGAAATCTCGACCACCAAGGACAGACTACAGAAGTAGGTCTGCTCACCTCAAATCTTAAAAGAGTATCACAAAAAGGCTGGTGATGGATTATCCCACCAGTCCATTGCTGGAAGGACAAATATGCTTACGTTGCAAGAAAAATTGATTAAAATCTAAGAACAAACTTATGATTTTCTCAGCGTAGAGGAGGACTGAGAAAAACCTACTTCAACTGAATGGAGTGTTCCTCAGCTGACAGTTTTTAAGTAAATTTGACATATGTTTTCAGGGATGATTGCCTACTCCGAGTAACTAGAAAAAGTGGTATCTTGACCTTCATATAATGCATTTGTGCCCAGAAATGTAGAATGCAACACATCTACCTTTTTCTGTGAAAGTGTATCTAAATATATATATATACACACACAAATATATATATGTGTCTGTGTATAAGTTGCTATATACAATTTATCTTACTCAAACCATATTTGTTGACACAGAAAGATCACCAAGGGGGATGTTACTCAACAGTACCTCTCAGGTTCCTGGCCCAAACCTCCCATGTGCCAGTAACGACCACCAAGCCCCAAGGTATCGACAACGAGGGTAAAGCTGAAGGTGCATGGTTTGGTGGGACAACAGGGCTGTGGGCGAGGGCACCCTATCAGAAAGTAGGGAAAAACTTCAGCATAAACTCTCCGAATGATACTGAACCATAAAGACTAATTGAAAGTATCAATTAAGAATCTGCATGAATTCAGCAATGAGCTCCAACTGCCACAGTGGTGGCAAAAGTTCTGGGTCACTCCTGGAGCTGAGGTCAAGAAGAACTTAGGGACAGAGGGATAGTTGCATGATGGACACAAAGGTGATCCAGTAGCCCTAAAAGCCTTTAAAATCTGAAAGTTAAAGAGATCAAGCTATTGTCCTTCTCAATGGAGATGGTGACCACTATGCATAGGAGCTAAGGTGTGGGGAAGAAGTCCAACTGCAAGGGTTTCCAACAGCTGCAACACACGCAAGAGCTAACAACAGGATGGTTAAACCAGGCAGAGTTAACACCAAGGTAAGAGATGACTTTAGCAGTGGAGGTAACAAAACAGTTCACCAAGGGAGGTGGCAGACTCCACCACACAGCAGTACCTGTCCCACCCCAGGATGTGGGGAACAGGTTTGCCTGCACCTCCCGTTGGTGCCCCCAAACCCCACTTCCAGCCCTGGATCAAGACTGAACTTGCACTTCAGAGAGTTAATGAATTCTTACTTCCAGAAGGAAGAGGAAGCAGCCACTTAACCTGGCCCAATAGGCCTAAGGAGACACAAGTGCTGAAGAATGGGAGAAGCCACCCCTAGCCAAGGCCTGTCACGTATTTGGCACATGAGAAAAGCTTCTCGTCTAGTGGTGGGGACAGTCCCCCACAGCCCAGGAGGTGCTGAGCCCAGCTCGGCCCCATGGCCAAACCCAGAGACACTGATCTCACCCCTGGAAAACATCAACACTCTAAAAGGAGCAAATGGTCATTGCAGTCACTAATAGCTTATTTTCATTGGGAACTGCACTTTTAAAATCTGGATTTTCAGCAAGTTTTAATTAATCTAAGTATAAGAAGGGTTAGAAGAAGCTGGGTTACTGTGTTACTTGATCGTTAAGGACAGCCAAGAGCCTGAGCACAGATAATCAATTTCTCAGAAGTCCCAAACTTTAATTGATTCCATGCTAGAAGTTAACAATCACACTTTTAAATGCTGAGTTTTCCCCCTCAGATAGCAGGGGGAGTAAGTTTGAGGAAGATGTGTTGCATTTTTAAATATAACAGGTTGAATAACCACTCCAAGCGCCAACAGGAACTCCACACCTCCATAAATTATTTTAATTTCTACTATAGCAGAGGGAGAGAGCAGAAGCAGTACTTCTGCACACACCAACAAAACCCACAGTTCTTACTGTCCAAATGTGTGACAAGAGAGAACAGATGGAGGAGGACAAGGTGACTGTTGTAGTGATGACAAGAAAAATATGGAGCTTATTAATAAAAATAATGCTATAGACACCCTCACATCAGCTAAAATTTTTGGCGTGAGTTAGGGCTAAGCCTTTTAAAATACGGCAAAGAGCAGATGTTGTTCCTGCACTTCACACACATTGAGAACCGATGGGAGCTCCCAGCTGAGCTGCTAAACCACAAAACATCTACCACCTCCATCACCTCCTTCCACTGAGCACTAATGACCTACGTAAGTAGAATTAAAGCTGTGAATTTCTATGACATCACAAGATATAATGCCATTAATAACTTTGAAATGCAAACACCATCAGCTAGAATTGCAGTTCAATTAGAAAAATCTGAAGACATTCTTTAACAAAATCCCTCCATTTGAGAATATTCTGTTGCCCAGGCAACGTGACTGCAAATTGGAGAGTTCAGACCATGATGTCTATTTTAAAGCAACAAGATACAAATCTTTGAAGAAAATACATCTAACAACCTGTTTGCATCGTACCAGAAAGCCGATACCGATGGTGTGTTACGGTAACATCAAAGTGTAACTCTTTAGGAGCTTAAGGAGAGCCACTCAGTGCAGAAAGGCCGGATTGTACATGTGGCAGATGCAGAAGAGGTTGAGAAAGGCCGAGGCAGAAGGCAGACCCCAGCCAGGAGGGCACACGGAGCCCAGGGGGACAGTGGAGGAGCCAAGGGACAACAACAGGGGGGCAGGGGAGCATTGGTGCCACCGGTGCCGGGGGTTCGCTGGGGCTTTTTCCTCCAGTCACTGCCATCACCCAGCAGGTATACCCAGATCAGCTGTGCCTCAAACCTGACACACAGAATTTGGGGCATGATCTGCCTTTCTGCCTGGCTCTGCACATGATTTATTAGTTATCTTTACTCTTTACTTTTTGACAAAAAGCCAGAATCACACTACCAAAACCCTGCCAGGAGCCATGGCAGCTGTCATGCTGTACCCTACTGGAGAGGGCACAGCCAAGGGCTACCAAGATGCTGAGGGACCTAGAGCATCTCTCCTACAAGGACAGGCTGAAGGGCTTGGGTGTGTTGAGTGTGGAGAAGAGCAGAGTGAGGGGGGATCTGATCAACACCCCTAAATCCTTCAAGGGTGGGTGCCAAGAGGATGGGGCCAGGCTTTTTCCAGTGGTGCCCGGTGACAGGATAAGAGGGAACAGGCACAAACCTGAATGTAAGAAGTTCCGTCTCACCATAAGGAGGACCTTGTTTGGTGTGAGAGTGTCAGAACCCTGGAATAGGCTGCCCATGGAGGTGGTAGAGTCTCTTTCTCTAGAGACATTCAAAACCTGCCTGGAGACGTTCCTGTGCAACCTGCTCTAGGTGCCCCTGCTTTGGCAGGGGGGGTGCACTAGATGATCTCCAGAGGTCCCTTCCAACCCCATATCATCCTGTGATGCAACCCATCATTCAGTCAGAAGCTGGGATCATCTGCAATGGTTCTCAGATGCCTGAAAACAAAGAGAAGTTCCAACCAGCTTCAATGGCACGGCATGAGGAGAGGAACATCACCCTATGGATCAGGCAATTTAATTCTATCACCCAGAAAAACACCAGGCAAAGCAGAGATAACCAACAATAGCACTTTGTAAAGAGCAAACCAAACTGAAGGCTCCAAGGTACTTCTAGGAGAGGGCAGCAGCCATGATTGGAGACCAGCAGAGAAACTGAAGATATCATATAACCATCTTCTGCAAAAAATTTGACAGCTTTGTATGACATTCTCAGAAACAACAGAAATTAAATCTAGCTCAAACTCCTGCCAAGTGATGAAAAACTGATCAGAAAACTAATTCATGACTAACTGTCAGACTAAAAATGTATACTAAATGGATTTCAGAGGACCCTACCCCAGGTTCAGTAGTATTCAATTTTTTCATTAGCAGCCCAGATGATGGAGTGCAGAATATTAAATTCCTAGATGAGACCAGGCTGGAAGGAGCTGCAAAGTCATTAGAGGATTAGAATCAAAATGGTTGTTGGAAACTCAAGAAATGGGCTGGCAGGGGGCAGGGGGGAAGATTTAGTACATAAAGACAGATGTCATGGCAGTTCACATACAGGGATCACAGACGATGGAGCCAGCCCCTCCTGCGAGGGATGCTCAGAGCAGGAGTCAGTGGGGAAGGTCTGTCTGAGCTCAAGGAAGTAGCTCCTCAGCAGGAGAAGGGCTGAGGGAACAAGCCCAAGGTGGGAGCCCTCCAGGTGTGGGGGCTTGATGAGCCCGGCCGGGAAGGACCTGAGGACCCTCCGCATCCCTGGGACCCTCCCACCGGAGTGGGAGGGATGGAGCAGAGACACCCCGGGTCTCCCCAGCCCGGATGGCTCAGAGCCTGCAGCACCAGGCACAAATGCTGTCTCGGAGCCAGGTGGCAGCAGCACTGCCAGAGATCTGAGGATCCAGGATCACAAGCTGAAAATGAGTCAACAAAGTCACGCTGTGGCAAAAAAGGGAAAACATACCAGGATTTACAATTAGCAGCCTCACCTCTAACACGTGCGATGTAAACCCTCTGCTTGGTGCAGAACAGTTTGGGTTTCAGCTGGAGAAGGCTACTTTTAGGAACAGAGTTAAATGAAAGATACAGAGAGAATCCAGAGTAAATCAATAGTAATGATCGGATTATGCTTTCAAGGTCTCTGCGGGGAGGCCTGTGTGCCCTGGGGTATTCGGCCCAGAGAACAGAAGATCGGGTGAGGAAGGGGGGGGCCTGACTGTAAAAACAGAAGGAAGGCAGCTGCAATGAGGACAAAAATAATCTGTTCTCAATAACCATGGAAAAGTAATGGGCTTAAAATCCAATAAGAAAGATTCAGGTTGAGTGTCAGAAAAGGCTCTTCGAGAGCACAGGTGGCTCAGGGGGGCAGGAGCAGGCACCCCAGGGGGCTGCAGCAGCACAGGGGGGTCACCAGCAGCTCTTGCAAATGCCAGTCATAGAACCGTCAGATGGAGCCGATCCTGGGGCAGGAGAGCCCAAAAACTCCTCTCGGGTCCCTTTGCAGTCCTAGCTTTGGACTGCCTTCTCCCACGGGGCGAGGGGAGCACAGGGAGGGTCGTCAGCTCCAATCACGGGGAGGTGTTCAGCGTGATCTCCCACAGCATCCGAATTGCCAAAGGGGACAGGGATGGTCTGGGCAGGAGGATGGCAAGGCAGGTGCAAAGCCTGGGCCACCGGGCTCAAAGGGTGGGGATGGGCCGTGCAGGGTCCAGCTGGTGGCTGTGAGTGAGCCCATTCCTCAGGGAGGACACGGGGGCCGGTACTGTTTGGTGTTGTCATTGACTGCTGGGCCAATGGAAGGAGATCCCTGTCACCAACACGGGGAGCAGCCAAGAGCAGGGTTGCTCACCCACAGGACCTCCTTGCAATGAAGAAAGGGACCAATGGGGACTGGTGGGGCTCGGATGGGACCAGGGTCAGGTCCTGCCCGTGGGCTGCAGCAGAACGGGGCAAACAGCTTCCCTGAAACAGCATGGGAAGTCCCAGAGCCTCTCAGACCCAGCTCCATCCAGCACACCCCCCTGCCCTGCACCCGACCATCATCAGCCAGCAGCAACCCCGAGCACCCTCTGGGCTCTGCAGGGAGGTGATCACCTTCCAAGTACCCCCAGCTCAGACAATTAATTCCTTACATCAAGCTAAACATCTGGCCGAAGTGTTCATAGTCAACTAAAAGGATGACTAGATTTAGATTAATTTTTGTTTTTTTTTTCCAATGAAGGTGGTGAGAGCTTGGCCCAGGTTGGGCAGAGAAGCTGTGGCTGCCCCATCCCTGGAGGGGTTCAAGGGCAGGTTGGAGGCGTCTTAGAGCAACCTGATCTGGTGGGAGGCGTCCCTACCCAGGGCAGGGCATTGGACTGAATGGCCTTTAAAGGTTCCTTTCAAGCCAAACCATTTCATGATCCTATGGCTAAAACCTCTGGTACATGCTTGAGTTTCATGACCAAGGTCAGTATTGCCAGTTAGAGACACCAGAGTGACTGGGTGCACCACAGCCAGAGCAGCTCTACATCTACAAACCCTCTACGAGTCGTAACAAACTTTGTTCCCATATAGCATGATTACGTACCACAGAAAACCACCAAAACACCCCATCACCACAGATGCATTCAAGAGAATTTAACCTGGGGAGTGGGGAGGATAAAAATACCACCACACAAAAATATGGAAATCAAAAGGACAAATAAAACTTTTTGACAGAAAAGCAGCAGCTCTGATTGTTAAAGTTCAGTGGAATTAGAAGAAATTGGAAACAACTCCTTGCATACTGTTTTTATATTCTGCATATGATAAGCCTGTATAAATGGAAAAGTTCAACCACAAGTATAATGAGGACAAAGAAATTTGTACAAATTTGACATTTACTGATCATTAGGAAACTTGTCTGCACTTCTGAAGCCTACATCAGAGGTGTTTGTGATGAGCCAACACAAGTGATCCCATAGCACACAAGTTTGACGGGAAAGAAATCACCTTCTATGTTTAGTTTCAGCTCGATACCAGTCACCTGCTCACATACACAAGCAAACCTTTAGAAAATTATGATTAATTTTTTTTTTTCAAATAAGTAACACTGGATTATTATCTCTTGACAATTAAAACTTCCAGTGCTGAGTTCATGTTTTGATAGGTCCTTATAGCTATCCTTACTGGCTCTAAAAGCTCACACATTTATAATAATTTTTCAGTGTATACTTTGGTTAAGTAAATGAGCAAAGAGTGGAAATTAAATAGAGTCAAATGGTTTCCAATACAACCAAGCTGCAGTAGTCTTTCTTACATGGCAGCATTTGGTACTATGAGCAGCACTTGGGCACCTTCAGCCCTGATGGCCTCAGTCAGAAATATCACTGAGGAGACAAGGGAAAAGTCATCTTTGACTTTGGCCAAGCAATGAGATTTGTGGAAGACACAGATGAGAAGCCTCCATCCAGAAAAAGCACATCAAAGGTGCTATCTTCTATTTGGATGGTTCCAAAGGAACCACCTTCCATTACCGCTGGGAAAGGAGGACTGCAAGAACACGCGCACAATGAAGATGACTTAAGCCCATGTAAACACAACTGTGAACTAGAAACACCCTGATACCCATTTGTTTCCCTTTGAACTACTGATTACAGCAAGGGCTGTCATACGGCTGCTATGGTTGACCCACAGACCTTCCAAGAACATACAGGGGCAGTGTAATGAACCTCCAAAACCTTCCAGACGAGATAGAGCCATCTTGACGTTGAGAACACAAAGCTCAGGCTCCATGTTAGAGATGTGAGCTTTGGGAATGAACACAGGGAAATTCACATGGTGAATAATATAATCACAGAATTGTCTGGGTTGGAAGGGGCCTTTAAGATAACCCCAGCTCCCTCAGCCTCTCCTCATAAGACTTACTCTCCAGACCCCTCACCAGCTTTGTTGCCCTTCTCTGGACCCGCTCCAGCCCCTCAATGCTTGTTAGAAGGAAACTGCCTGCACTTCTAGCAGGCCACTGGAAACATAGTACAAGACAAGCCATGACATGGCCATAAGGACCTGGACCTTTCCTACTTTTTCTGCAGAGGTAAAGGCAACTGGAAAAGTTACTTTTATTTTTAAAAAGGTGAAAAAATGACCCAGGGATGCCAGTATGTGACACCTGGTTTAATCTCAGAGTACTGGGCTCTTGAGAAAGAAAGTACTTGAGTGAGTCCTTAAGACATCTGAAAATCAGGGAGGAAAAGGAAAGCAAGACCTGATGCACTGGCAGAGACCAGGGGATCAGAAACCAAAGGACCTAACCCAGGTGAGGCACAGTCTTACCCCCACAAGGAGCATCTGGGACCGATGAGGAAGCAGATGCAGAGGCATGAGGAGCAGAACCTGTCTGGTGCAGCTACAGAATAGCAGCCACTGAGGATTCTCCTGCTGTTTATGGGGAAATCTCTACATGGAGGAGAGGAGGGCTCCTGCGGAGGCAGCAGATCTCCAGCCCCACACAAGGCAGACTGCAGAGAGACAGGAGTGCCACAGATCCCCAGACCTCTTTGATATGGAGGTGGGAAAACCAGTAGATGTCTCAGAGGACACAGGGAAGCAAGACAGATGGAGCCTATCTCATCTTTATTTGTGCAGAAATTAGGCCACTGCACTACGGACACATAGACAACTCAATGGGGAAAACGGTTGGATGGTTGGGCTCAGAGTGGTTGTTAATAGATCACTCTCTGCCCAGTGGCCAGTGACAGGTGGACACCATAGGGATCAAGTTTGCAGGCAACACCAAACTGGGCAAAATGGTCAATATCCACAAGGGCAGGGCTGCCACCCAGAGGGACCTGGACAGGCTGGAGGAACAGGCCAGCAGGACCCCCAGGAAACTGAAGAAGGACAAATGCGAAGTCCTGTGTCTGGGAGAGAAGCAGCTTTGGCAATGACACAAACCGGGGAGCAGTGCAGCAGAAAAGGCCCTGGAGGTCTTGGCAGATAGCAAGCTGGATTAGAGCCATGGGGACAGTGACTTTGGCAAGAGTAGAGGGTATCTCCTTCCCTCTCACACCCTTGTTAAGGAAGGCCCAATCAAACCACTTCTCATCAGCTGGATGTCAAACCCCAGTCTGACACAGGAAGGCTGTTTCACATAGTCTGTCTGCACCACCAGGTGTGGATCATCATTCTGATGATCTGATGAAGTTCAGCTTACTAAGGTAAATGATTTCATTTCCAATTCAAATCATGTGATTTGCGTGCTCAGGGAGGGACATGGTGAAAGGTCTTCTCTTCTGCCATCACTCCGTCAACCCGACATTGAGGAAAGGGAAAAGAGAAACCCAAAGCACTGCAGCTGAACAGCAGTGAGCACTTCATACTTCTGTGAACGCCACAAGAAAGACTAGACAAGCTGACCTGGGGGACTCCAAGCTGTTGATAGTCTCATGCAAGAACAAGACTGAAGTAGTGAGGGTGGGTAACCTTATCACAGCATAAAAAAGCACCTCTTAAAGAACAAGACTTATAGACAAGTCTTCACACTCCTAAGGGACAGAACATTGCCAAATGTTCCCATCCTGAACTTAAACTTATGGATACAAGATTTCAGCTCCCTGGGATCCATGGTGGGAGGGAGGACACCACTGACTGACTCAGTGCCATTCAGTCTTTGCACAACTGCCTTCTCATGGGCCTCTCCACATGTTCCAGCCCTCTGCTGTTGTTTAAAGGGGATGGTGGGTTCACCACATCCACAGCAGCAACTGCTGGTGTTCACAGTCCCAGATTGAGTCCCTGTCCTTCCCATCACAGGCTCACAACCCACCTCCTGCACTAGTGGCCAACACCCCAAGTCCTGTCAGTGACCACCTCAAGGCACATGGAGGTTTGAGAGAGTGCTCAGTGCTTTGGCAGCACCTTGTTTCTGCTCAAGGATACTGCTAAAGCAGCTGGAAGGGTGAAAAAAAGAAAAAAAAAACACACTTTATTTTCATCCAGTAAATTTTGAGTATGCAATATATAACCGGAAAAATGATGTCTCCATCCTTCTATGAGAATGTATTTGGATGAGGCAGGGGAGCTTTGGGAAGGACTGCACCTGCACAGGAGACTCTCTTAGACAATTTATGGATGAAAAGCCAGCTAAGAGCAATTGAACACAGATGTAGGTACAAACTTGGCTTGGGAAAACAGAGATCAGATTGCCAGAAGCTGGGAAGATACTCTGAGAAAACTCTCCTTCTAAACCCACCCTGCTCTTCCTCTCCCCCCTGAACCCTTTGACAGCCACAAAGAGGTGATGCTGCTCCAGGCACTCCTGCCCCACCACCTGGGGAAACAGGCCCCTTTGCAGCAGGAGGAGCTCCACACAGCAGGAGGTAGAACATTACCCCAGGCCATGAGCACACTGATCTGCCTCAGGGAAGATAACCTAGCAGGTTACAGCTTCTCAACCCGCTAAATTACTCCCTGCTATCTCGAGTCATCTCAGGCCACTGGCACCAAGCTATCTGATTAACTGCAGCAATCAAATTAACAGGAGGGATGTGCAGTAACCTGACTAAACAGCCCTGCAGCAGCAGAGGTATTTACAGGAGCTGTCAGCAGCCACAGAAGGGCTGGAGTGTCACCCCTCGTCCCGGCTCCGCTCCCTCTGCCGGGTGGGATCTGCTGCAGGAAGGCAGTGCCCCATCACCACGGCCGGGAGAAGGAGACAGGGGAGAAAGCACCAGGCTTTTCAGGGGACAACTCAATGACTCACTGAAGTCTTGAGCAGGAGAGCCAAGCTGGGAGTTGGAGAGTTCCTCTTTGAAAGCTGGGAACTGAAGGCAGGACATCACCAACTTCAAATTCTGGTTTCGATTTGCCAGTACACAAACCAGAACATGGGTCACCAACCACGTCCCAGTCTCTAGAACAGAAATTTCCAATTGCTTGCACTACATCAAGACGGGAGAGACAAACACCCCTCGTTGAGACCAACTCTGCAGGACGTGAGCAGGAGCCGTTTGCCTCCCTCCACCACCCACCACACCACCCCACTGTTTGCAGTTTGTCCTGCAAACACCCAAAGCACAAAGACTGCCCTTTCTCCATCTCTTGATTCCAAAAGTTCTGCTCATCTCAAAAAGGAGTCAGCAGTTTCCTGCAAAAAGGCCTTTCATGGAAATAAACATTCTATTAATGTCCAAGAGCAGCCAGATGGGACCACCCTCAATACCCAGAGCAAAGCTCCACAGAGGGCAGCAGTCTCTGAGCAGGACAGACCTTGCCACATGAAGCCCTTTCACGACCCACCTCACGAGACATGAGATATCATGGGGCAGACAGAGGAGGGTCTGAGCCACAGTGGATTCGCAGGGAACAGGGCCACCCACCAAGGGCTGAGATCAGGCATCCTCCAGCATCCACTGTGGTTGGGACGGTCACACCATCACTCAGAGCAAAGCTGTGGTGGCACCCATGCTCCTGAGCACCCTGACAGAGCCAGTCCCACTGCGGTCCCCAAGCCACCATGGACCGGAGGACAAGTCTCCTCTTCTCCATAGGGAGACACGCACACAAATGATGCTCCCAGATACAACCAGACAACCATCACTTAACAGGAGAATTAACTGAGAGGTGTAAATGTCAAGTTCCTGCACATGACAAAACAACCAGACCACCTTTAAGGATGCTCAGTTTGACCTTCAAGGCCCCTCAGCCTCCAAGCCAAAACAAAGCACAGCTGGAAAGCAACATCATCTCAGCCTTAACAAAGTACGTACTTTTAAGCAAGACTAAGCTACAAATTCATTTCCCAAAACTACCCGAGTGTTTTCAGTTCCTCACGCGGTGCACACAGGTGATTCACAGGTGAATATCTCCACACAGCTGCCTGATCCCTCTGTACAACCATGGTGAGCACACACACGAGTTCCGTGCACTCTTTTTAGGACAATATGCTTAATCTGAATTAAAACCTACTTAACACTTGAATGAAACATCCTCATGCAGAACAGAGCAGCACTGCAGCAGGAGGCTTGGGGGGAACCATGGCCGGCAAGCAGCCAGGTCAGGTCAGAGGTTCTCCAGCTTTCCTGCATGCTGCTGTCATGGGCCACACAGGGATTTGGTGCCTTTTCAGGGGAGTTGGTCCCTCGGGACACACAAGGGTCCCTGGCCAAGCTCACCACTCCTGCACAGAAGAAGGCTGGTGCTGCACAGCCCAGGGTGGCCAATTTCCTGCCCGCATCCCCCTGGATGTGCTGCCGCCCCAACAGCATCTGTAAGAGAGCTTCTCTCCTCACAGGGGCCATGCGTGATGGCCACGGGGCTGCCGACCTAAAGCCACTATGAACAACACCGAGAAGAGGCATATCTAAAGGGCTAATAATTAGTGAGCTCACCTGCAGCCACCCGAGCTGGCGTAAGACACTGACAGACACTCTGTGCTCTCAAGGGACACCTGAGGATCAGTGTCAGCCGGACACCGAGTCACAACATTTCTGAAAGCTCCTCGGGCAAATGACTGCACTTCGGCAAGAGCACAGACAACAGAATGGCTATTTCCAGCTCAACAGCTTTAAAGAGGGCTTGGGTGGGAAGAACCCTCCTGCATCCCCCACCACAGCCCGCAGGCTGCACCCCCAGTCACTGCCCACCAACTTACAGAAGGAGCTGCAAAATGACCGAGTTTCTCTTCTCCACCTGCCTTACCCCACGTATTTGCTGGAAAGCTGTTCCAAAGTCTCATTCCTCTTTTAGCTGGAGGTCTTCTAACTTCCAGTTTAAGTTGATTAATGAGTTTAGGTGCATTGATTTCTGTGGCATCACTGTCCTTTATTTCTGAGGACTCCGTTCCTTCTCTAGCATTTACTGCAACATATCTACAGACAGCAATAACCTCTCCTTCCACCTCCGCTACGTGTGACCCAACAAGCCAAGCTCTTGCAGTCTCCCACCATAAGACCTCACCTTCACAGCCCTTTCCATGTGCACCAGGCATTCTCTTCCCTCCCTCCGGCTCCTGCAATCAAGCCAGTGCCAGCTCAGACCCCCTGAGCCGAAGGGTTTGTTGCCGTGAGCTCTACCCACTCGCCCACAACTCGTCGCTGGGGCTGCCCTCGCCAGGGGCCACGAGGGGCTCGGCGGGGGGACGGGGCCCGGCGCTCGCTGCCTCACCTGGAATGCCGTCTGGCTGTTGTAGTTGCGAATGTCTTTGCTCGCCCCGCGGAAGAGGAGAACCCGAGCGCAGCTCTCCTGTGAAGGCAGTGAGGGGGAAAGGGAAGAGGCCAGTTAGCACTGCAGACGTGACAAGGAAGAAACAAATCATGTGGTTTGATTGCTCTCAGAAAGGCTCCTTTGGCAAGGCCGAGGGAGGAAGGATGCTCAGCCCCTACCGACTGCCCACCCCGACACTGAGCAAGTCCACCCACCTGCAGGTGGCCCTGGGGCGCCGTGGCCATGCCCCAACACCAGCCCAGAAGCACAGCTGTGGTCACAGAGGCCACCACGTGTTCCCCAGTATTGCTGTTTCCTAAAGCCTTTCATTGGTTTTGTTTTGAATGCTCCATGCTTCTGAATTCAACGTGTTTATGAGCCCCCATGCTCTTTACTGCTGCTCTACCCATCCATCCCAAGGGACAGACCCTGGGTACAGGAGTCCCCGATGTGCAGAACACACCCGTGAGAACCCAAGAGGCCACATCACCCTCTGTGTACCCCTGTCCATGGAGAAAGATCACAGGGTTCAACTTTTAAAGCATGGACACCTCAAACCAAAAATTCCCTTTATAATCAAAAGCCACATAATACAATGCATAAAAAAACTCCAGGAAGGAGCAAAACCTACATGAGAAATCCTTAGATACTGACCTGCACTTCTCAGAAAGAGAACAGGGGGTGTGCAAGCTCAGAGAGGGCTCTTCCAGCACCCTCCATTCCTCCTGAACTGAGGTTAGTGGCCACACAGCAGATAAAGCAGAAAGAGTGCCCTGTGTTACCTGGACAGTCTTCTCCAAAATTCAGAGATCAGCAGGAAGAATTCAGGGCCATTTGCAAGGACAGCACCCCAGTGCCCACACCTTCCCCAGAGCAGAGTGAAAGCCCCAGGATGTCCCCACATAGGCACACACCCCAGGTGCTGCCTCAAATTAATTGTGATCACTTGGGCCCAATTAGCAACTCCCCACCCAGGCAAACCGCTCCCTCCCAGCCAGGAGCAGGGCTGGCTGTGAAGGAGGAACAGGAGCCAGAGGAGAAGTTACAGAACTTCAGGCAGTAAATCAGCAAAAACCTCTTGGGAAGGGGAACAGGTTAAACCGTGGACTCTTCTCTGGTCCTGCCTCTTGGGAAATCCAAAACCAGGCTGGTGTTACAAACAGGATCAGTCTCATCCATCTGAAGTGGATACACTTCAGAAGATCCTTTCTGGGTCTGGGAATAGTCGTAGCCATGAGGTGCCCCAGCCCAATGTCGTGCTCTGTCTCAGGCAGGCTGGTGGCCCATCTACACCTTGTTCTCATGCCCCAAACCACACAGATGTACCTGGTTATAGAGAGCACAGATGTGAAGAGCGGTGTTTCCTGAGGCGTTCTGTGCAGTCATATCAGCTCCATAGAAGAGAAGGTGCTCCAGGTGCTGAACGTGGCCATAGCGACATGCCTGCTCGAAACCAGATCGGAAAAATGAAACAGAAAATCAAGGAGCAGCAGGAAGATGGTAAATCCCTTAACATCCTCGTGCTAGACAAGTTGAATCAGGTGGGACCTGTAACTGAAAAGCCCCATTAACATCACACACACACACTGCTGCTCCTCAGAGCAATACACAACCCAATACTTATTGGAGAAAATACCTCTACATCAATTGCAAATTTGGGATCAGCATATTAGTGGTACCAGGGCCTCCTCCAGAGTGTTTGCTCTCTCAGTGTAATAATTCGCTGAAAAGAAGCCCTGAAGCACAAGCAGGAGTGAGGGCAATGGACCCTCATTCCTAGTTAACTGCTGTGGTATTTTCCTCTACGTTTGGTCCATCCTGGGATCCGCAGCCATCAAAGTCCTGCCAAGGGAAGGTAGGAAGGGGAAAGGGGAACAGTCGTATCCACTGAATCGAGATGACAGACACACATCTCTTGTTTTTTCATTCTCATCCACTCATCTGTGGCTGTGCCACTACTCGTCCACCTTGCAGGGCACTGAGAGCTGGGTTGTTTCAGGTCACAGGCCCAAAGACAACCTGTCCTCCCGATGGCCCAAGACAAGGGGACTCCAGGCAGAGCCAGAGCATCCTCCCTTCTCCTAGAGTTTCTCAGTCTTGAAGCAGCTCACATCCCCTAACCCCGGGCCCGTGTCTTCCCCATGCCAAATCCACTTAGTGGGTAAAACAGGGACATGTACAACTGTGGTTTGGGCATTGGACTGAGATCCCAAAGCACTATCCTACAAGCTAACTGCAATCTAGGGAGGATCCCAGGCACCAGTGATGGAGCAGAACAGCCTGAGTGTTGGCCCGGGATGGAGCCAGAGCTGCTCCTGGACCATGTGTGAGTCCTACACACCAGAGCCTGGCCCCTCTGCCGGCCACCCCTGCCGAGCAGGGCCACCACCGCTTGCAACACCCAAGTGGATGGGATGAGCCTCTCCACCAGCCGCAGGACAGCGGTCACCCCAGCCACATCCCATCCCACCGTCCATCCCACCTGGTGGATCTCCTGCCAGCCATTCTCGTCCACGCAGCCGAGCCGGGCGTAGTCGTGCAGCAGGAGCTCGCAGCAGTAGGGATCCCCCCCCACCATGGCACTGTGGTACAGGGGTGTCAGCCCCCGGCTGTCCTTGTAGTCTGGGGAGGCACCCAGGTCCAGCAGCGTCTGCAAGAGAAGCACCTGCCTCACTCTACAGCTTTGAGTGGCTCCACAGGAGGAAAACGTGCCCCGCCAAGGGTCTGGGGATGCTGCAGCCACAGCAGCAGGCAGTGCCCACCCCATCTTCCCCACAGGGCTCACGTTATCAGTGCCATGCTCTTATAACGGGCTGTACCCTTGAGAGCAACACACAAGATGCTTTGGTCCAGGGAAGACAGAACCACATGGCTAGAGGAGGCCACAGAGATTCTGTGAGGGCTGGAGCCCCTCTACTGTGGGGACAGACTGAGAGAGTTGGAGAGTTCAGCCTGAAGAAGAGAAGGCTCCAGGGAGACCTTGGAGCCCCTTCCAGTCCCTAAAGGGGGGGGCTCCAGGAAAGCTGGGGAGGAACTCGTGATGAGGGAGGGGAGCCCCAGGAGGAGGGGGACGGGTTTGAC
>JAOWAS010000001.1:198225-212779 GCA_028565315.1 Scolopax rusticola | reverse complement strand
GCAGGTTGGAGGGGGCTTGGAGCCACCTGGTGTGGTGGGAGGTGTCCCTGCCCAGGGCAGGGGGTGGTACTGGGGGGGCTCTGAGGTCCCTTCAACCCAAAACATTCTGTGATTCTAGTCCATTTCTGCTCCACTTAAAGGAGTGGTTTCTCTACATTTTTGTCTTGAAGACAACGTAGGCTGAAAAGCATCGCTAATATTTTAATTGTAGAGAAAGCATTCTGGCCATGCTCAGGAGAGTCACTTCTGTGAAAGCCATGAATCCAAGCAAGGCTGCGTTGTGCAATACAACACCTGAGCTCCCATACCCAGAACCAGCCCGAGATCCCCGATCCTGCCAACCGCAGCCGTCTCCGCATCAGGTGGTATCCACACACCACCAGAAGCCAGCAGCAGAGACAGCTTGAGAGGACACCACCCTGACAGGGATGGGGATGCTCCTCTGCCACAGAAGCAGCAAGATGAGGAGGCTCCTCACGTTTGGGGTGCCATGAGAACTGAATTCACGTGGTGAGGGAAGATGAGAAGCCACAGAGAGTGTTCCAACATGAGCAGAAACAACCTCTCCACTCTGATAACAGAGTTTAAAAAAAATAAATTATAAAAATCTGTGTCACTCTGGGACTTTGTTTATCATTTAGGAAAGGGGAGGCTCCTCTGTTCAAGCTGAGATGACAGCAGGCTTGATACAAAAGTTTTCGTGCAAGCTCCTGGAGAGCAGGGTCAGTGTCCACAGCGTGTTCCTACACAGACCCCCTGCCCACAACCACAGAAAACATCTGCCTGTGACAGATACACCTCTATGTGGAATCTCATGGTACAGTTTTTCAGCTGTAGGTGAAAACATTACAAGATGACATTTCATCTCCAATTTCAGTTGAATTCTTTTTTCACTAATCTCCAGTTACACATTCAATTCAAACAGACAACATCAGTTGCTTTAAAAAAAGTTTAAAGCGACTAGATGAGCAGATTTTAAACTGAGAAGGATGACAACTTCACAAACCACAAGCCATTGGGGTTTCAACCAGCGTTTCCTCGTCTAACCACCGCGCAACCTTTAGCTACGAAAATTGAAAGCAACAGAAAATACTTCACGACTGAAGGTGAGTTATTCAGGTTGTTAATCAAGTAATTTGCACGAGTACCCCGGAGGCCCGATGCCGGAGCCGGAGGGGAGCGAGCTCCCGCGCCTGGGGCAGGGGCTGTTTCCCCGCAGAGAGGGGAGATGCTGCCACGCACAGCGAGTGGTGCTCCCCCCCGCTGTCACCCCCAGTCCCACGGGGATTT
Organism: Scolopax rusticola; assembly: GCA_028565315.1. Taxonomy (NCBI): domain Eukaryota; kingdom Metazoa; phylum Chordata; class Aves; order Charadriiformes; family Scolopacidae; genus Scolopax; species Scolopax rusticola. Next base: position 211,489 of record JAOWAS010000001.1, on the reverse strand, counting down.
GTCCCCGCATGGCGCTGGGACCGCAGGCCCTGCTGCTGCACGCAGCCCAGAATTCTTCCTTGGGAATGCAACGATTTCCTCTCACTCTCCTGCTGCTCCCCAGCTGCCACCCCACGTTAAATACTGAGGATTGCCGTTCTCTTTTCCCCATGCTGAACTACTGCTCAGGCTCCGCTCTAATTCTAGAGTAACGGTAACTTCACAAGTATTTTCTTTACACCCTTAAAATGCACCTACAGGAAGCAACTGTGAAATTTTTCTTTTTGTCTCTTTCAAAGACCGTTCATCTCTCCCAGAACATCTTCCCGGGAATCCTGCAGTGCTGAAACGTGAACGGTGACAAATTGGGCTGGGAGGGTTTAGGAGGTGGCTCCTCTCTGCCCTCTCACCCCGGCAGGGACAGGGGAAGGGCATGACGTGCTGCCCAGCAGCTGCCCCAACGCAGCTTAGAACCACTCCCAAGCGGCTTAAACAAAGCTCCCAGGCTTCGTGCTGGAGAGGCTGGGATGAGGCTGTGTCTCCTGGTGGCTCTGCTGTGGGGATGGCACCACAGAGCACAGGAGGCTTTACGGGGAAGCTGGCACTGTTTGAAGTCCATTAAATGGATTTTCTTCTGCAGAATAACATCGCTCCAAGCAGGGACCTCCACTCTGTTCAGAATAACACATGACTATTTATATGCCTCTAAATCCTTCAAGGGTGGGGGTCAGGAGGATGGGGCCAGGCTTTTCCCAGGGGTGCCCAGGGACAGGACAAGAGGGACCGGGCACCAAGTGGGAGAGGGGAAGCTCCATGTGAGCACCATGAGGAGGCCCTTGTTTGGTGTGAGGGTGTCAGAGCCCTGGCAGAGGCTGCCCCGAGAGGTGGTGGAGTCTCCTTCTCTGGAGACATTGCAACCCCCCTGGAGACGTTGGTGTGGGACCTGCTGTGGGTGCCCCTGGGGTTGGCAGGGGCTTGGACTGGGGGCTCTCCAGAGGCCCCTGTCAATTCCCCACATCGCTCTGCAATTCTATGACAAGCGTGGGACACCTGCACAGACAAGGCGTAAGGGGACCAAACCCCCCATGTCTCACCCCAAACCTAGCACTGGCGTCAGAAATACAAGCAAAGCTGGACTAACAGCAGAAGAAGGGAACCATTTCCCTCCTAACGGGGACAACTTGGATGACAAGTCCCAGATCGTGGATGCTGGAAAGAGAAACCGAGAGTCAGTGCAGGCGCTTTGGTGGCCCAGATGAACAGGGTCCATCCAGAAAAGACACATCCCCTTCTGAACTGCTAGAATCCAAACCTCGGGCAGGTTTGTATGACTTCTCTCCTTTAAAAGAAATAGTCGCTGAGCAACAGGAGAGCTCTGCTTTCTGGGAAACCCAGCAGGCTGCAGGTGAGACTTAATTTCCCTCTGTTGAATAAGACCACGAATAATGACCCACAAATAATTTCTGCAAGAACATGTTTTCTCCCTTGGTCAAGAGGGCAAGAAGAAAAGGTTACAGAAACTGAGAAGAGGATGAGTCTTTATTAGGGGTCTGTACTGCAAAGTCTTTGGGACAGTAATACTGCATTCTCTGCCCCAAAAATCAGCAGAGCAGCCACAAACTGCCTTTGAACGGAGATGAAGAGAACATTTGTGTTGCACAGGAGCAGCTGAAGAAGAAAGCTTTAGCTGCAGAAAGCCTGAATTTCTAAAACCTCAAGGATTTGCGGTCCCCTCTCCACTTTTGTACAAGGAAGGAGAATAAATGGTGTTTGTAATTATCCAGGCTGCTGAAGAGCAGGCCGCACAGAAAGGAGCATTTGGTGTCAGGGCTTATTTGCAATATCCCTGGTAGACTCATCCCCAGAGACACAGCGGATAAAAGAGCATTGCTAATAGTGGTGCTGCTCTGCTGGAAGGCAGAGAAGATTTACCACAGTGATTTCCTAAAGGATGGCCGAGAAGTTAAAGCTAGCACTTATGCACTGCAGCTTTTTCTACCTTTGCTAAATACCAAGCACTGGAAATACCATCATTTATTTATTCCTTCTCTTGAAATCTTGGTTGGACCTCTGCCCACGGTGACATCCCTTCACTGACAAACCTGAAAGCTCTGGGTTAAAAATTCAGCATAGAAGTATTTCCAGGGAAGACTAAGATTTTCAAAGCATCTAGGAGCGAGGAGGCAGCAAAGCAGCCTTTTCTCTCTCCACACACAGCATCCCTGCAGGTCCTTACAGGAGACACAGAGAAGCAGGCAAGAAAACACTAAGACCTTTTGGAAGAGAGTGTTTCCTCCCCGTGTCTGTCTCCTCTCCAGTTTCAGGCTTTACCACATTCCCACACGGGAGAGCCCTGGCTGGTGGGCCAGGTGAGCATCTCCTGGCAAAGATGGAGAGCAGCACTGGTGCAGAAGGACTTGGAACAAGGACATTCAGGAAGTTTCTGATAAGCTGAAGAAGGCCAAAGCCAAAAAACAAACCCACAAGGTCTAAGAGACTTTGGGTTCCTGGAGATGGTGCAAGGAGGGATGGCTCCTGAATAGAGAACACTTATGGAAATTTGAGGCACAGTTGTCTTCAGGAAGTGAAGGGCCAGTGGAGGACTTATTGCTGGAAACTGTCTCCGCTTCGGCTGTTATGGTCGGACATTGCTGTGTGCTGGCTCTCGGGGGGTCCCCTGCACACAGGGAGTGCTCAGCAGCCTGGTCTGCAACAGCTCCCCACTCCCCGGGGGAGGGAAACCCCATTCGCAGCGTTACTGCTCCTCACAGAGACCAGGTCCCTACGCCATGTGGCTTTGCCATGGGAAGCTTGGCCACATCTGTGGACCTCCCTGGCCAGCTAGAGGGAATGTGAGGTCCCAGGGGGTAATTCCCAGGCACCTGTAGGTTCACAGGTGGGTTTGGGTGCAATAAAGGTATTGAAGGTTTCTGTGCTGCACCAGGAGGCTTCCCCACAGCCTGCAGGTGAGCTTCAAGGGAGAACACAATGAACAAGGCAGCTCCTACAGCCCCCTCAGGCTCCGTCCAGAGCTGGAGGCACAGAAACCACTTCTGGAACCAGCTCAGCCATGGTATAATCAAAGTCCAAATCACCAAGGGTCTTCCCCATTCTGCAACAGGATATTAAGCTTTGAATTAATATTCTTCTTTTTCCCTACACCCTTTCTCTGCTTCCACAGCGACTGGCAAGGAGATGGTGTCCTGCAAAGAGGCTTCACTGGCTTCATCCTCGGCAGCCCCCTCCATTCCCAGGTTTCCTGTGTCCTTTCCAGTTTGGAGAAGCCAGTGGCCTCCTCCCCTGGTTAACCTCCAGGACAGCACCAGCTTATGGTAGCAGACCTCCTGTGTTGCAGACTGAGACTTGGTCAAGCCCCGAGAATATAAAACTACCAGACAAAATTTTCTTCCATCCATCACGCCCAGCTAGCTAACGTAAAAACAGAGCAGGAAGGACACAGAACAACTACATTTCTACTTCACCATTCACTAAAATAAAACACCACCCTGCACATATGTATATTTATTTTTTCCCAGGACAAGATGGTACAAAAAAGGATCAGCACTGACAGGCATCACTCATGCTGCTTACTATGCTCCCGCAAAGGGCAGGATGAAAACTGGCAGCAGAAAGCAGACAGTCTGAGAAAAATAATTCACTTTCTCTCTGCCCAATGCCCGATTTCAGATGAAAACACATTGGGATCTTAACAACAGCCAAAAATCATTGACAGGAAACAGGGAGAGGCCTCCAGTCAGCAGAGTCAGACACCACAAAGATGCAGAGCTTGTACACCGTGTTCTGCTGAGGGGGTTTGAGCACCGAGCCCACCACTCCTGACGTCTCATAATGATCAGCATCATGGAAAGGGCATCACTGACAGCACTGAGACCTTCTCCAGGAGGTAGAGAGGCAAGTGTCCTTTCTCATCGTGCTGTTCCGTGCGGGTTTGCACATAGAGCTCTAACCTAAGGCTCCATCCATATGCGCTGCTGTGATACACATGTTTACTTTAAAAAAAGAAAAAAATTGCTAGACTAAAGAAAAATAGCCCAAATATATTTATTTTTATAAAAGAGCTATTTTAAGTCTCTTCCAAACCAACTTTAAGGTATTCATATTAAAATAACTATCCTTGCTGCTTTGTGCAGCCTTTAAAATATACCATAAATGATATCAGCACCATTTTACACGGAAACACCCTGAAGGCTTGTTAAAATATCCTCTTCCAACTGGAATTGTGCTGGCTGAAGAGGCTGCCCCCCCCAGCCTTCCTCCACTGTTCACTGCCAGCCCTTGGTGGGGGTCTGTCCCAGCATGTGCTCAGCTCATCACAGGAGCCTCACCTAACGATCTTCAGTAAAAATGAGCCACTTTATTTTCCAAAACTGTGGTTAATTGAATGATTAGGTACTTGAGATAACTAATTTATCTTCTTGCAGAGGAATAGAAGTCAGGCAGATTGGAACCAGAAGTCCATGATAAATTCCAGAAACTTTTCCTGATCGGAACTGTTATGTGCCTCCTCTGCTCGAGCCCACCTCATCAGAAAGGCAGTACACGATGGATGGCTCCAGAGTCGGAGTCTTAGCTCTATCCAGAGAAGCCCTACGGGTGATGGAACAACAAACAGAGCTAGAGGTGACCACACAACAGCAGGGCTCCCATACTCAGATGGGTCCATCTGGAAGGGTCCTTGTTGAAGGAGTCTGAGGTCCTACCACCCTCAGAAAGGCCACTTGCGTGATTTCCCCCCCGAGCCAACACAAAAGCCGCAAGAAACAACGGTGATGGCCACCAAGCTGCAGATGCATGAGGAGACCACAGAAGACAGAGCTGCTCGCGTGTCCCAGGGATGGGAATGCAGTGATGGTATCACCACCCTGCACACACCCAGCGTCAAACTGTGACAAGGTGACCACTGAGACTGCCACCTGAGCACAGGGCCCGCCACGCTGCGCTCAGCATCCCTGCCTCCTCTGCATCCCTCATCCAGCAGCTCGGGAAATTCCACTGTAGTAAACAAGGCCATTGAAAAAAGGACTGCCAAAGGGGCATTCCATAGGGAACATGGTTTCTCCTCTTCGGGCATGGATCTGTCCCGGCACCAGGGGAAGGGCTGTGCCAGGGATGCACCGTGCTCTCTTTGCTGCAGAGGAGAGAACCAGTCCTCAATATGAAGCATGAGCTGGTGACAAATTGTGCACCATCTGACATCCAAAGACTCGTGGGAGGACAGCCAGAGAGGAGGCTCAAAGGCAGCCTGAGGAGAAGATCTACAGGGAGAGAACTGGGGAGACAGAGAAAGCAGGAGAGCAGAACATCAAGGTGGACAACAGAACAGGAGAACCAACCACGACCAGCACCACTGCGAGGAACCCGGCTGGGAGGAGCAAGGACAGAAATAGCCATGTCCAAAACAAGGCAAAATGGGATGGAGAAGAGAGTCTGAGATGGCTTTAGCTTCCTAGTCTAACTCTGCATTCAGTAATATTATGGCCAGAAGTTAAATACTTAATAAAAAAAGAAGTATTTTATTTTCTATGATTTCTATTTGCTTTCAGCAAGACCATCAGCTTATATTTCTCATATTTTATACTAAGATCCATGAGAGGCCCAGGTCCTGAAAAGCATCACCAAGAAAGACTTGATCTCCTAAGCAGGAGATCAAACCAGCAGATGATCTTCCTCAAGCTGACCCCAGGAGGGGGTCCATCCCCACACGTAACTGTGGGTACAAAAGCTCCCTCCACAGTTGCTGGCGAGGAGATGCCACCTCGGTGGAGTGCAGCTGAGCTCTCCTGCAGAAGCCAGCAGGTGGGACTCAGCTGCCGGCTCCACAGGCACCAATCCCACCCCATCCCACAGCTCCCCTGCCAGCCCCACTCCGAGCCCAGTCCCTGCCAATGTCTCACACCCCCTGGTGCCACGTGCCCCATCCAGGCGACTGACTCCAGCCTCAGGGCCAGGCGCTGAAACGTGTCCGGGCACCCTTCACCAGAACCTGGAAATCTTGCCAAGGGAATGGGAACCATGCAGTGGCACTGCGCTTCCACAGAGGCTGAGGACAGCCCACAATTCTCCATTGGTGCTGATGGGGGCACACAGACGTGGAAGCAAAGCTGAAGGACAGAAAAGTCCACATTCTCATCCCAGAGATCCCTTCAGTCCTACAAGCACCACAAAGGATCCCAGAAAAGCCACTGGACGTGACTCACCAGCCATATCACAGGAGCAAAACCGGGATGTTCTGGCCGGTTCTGGAGGATTCTCAGTGAATGACCCGACCGGCTCTTCCCGACCCAGAGGTGAGATAATGATCTCAGCTGAGAAATAGGTAGAGCAATTAAGAAAACACTTAACTAAGAACACAAGCAAAATGATTCCAAAGAGGGAAGCAGAGAGCAAATGCACTGTATCAGAAGTAATTAAAGCCATTTGCCAAAGAATGTGAGGAAGGTTTTTTTTTCTTCCTCTTTGCAAAATGCTCAGAGCCTGGAAAACAAGGAAAAGGATGGAGACTGCTTTTACAGGCAGTAAGAACTGTGATATAATTGTCAGTACCAACATCTACAGACAATGACACCATTTTAGAGTATCAAGGATGCCGGATTGTTAGGAGAATGAGACAGTGCTGAGGGGGCAGGGGAGGACCAGAGAACAAGCTCACCTTAAAATCCCACCACCTCTCCTGTGGCCACTGACTACTCAGAACAGGACTTTGAGTGTGTGTGGATTAGTGTCTGAAATAGTAAGTTGAAAGGTTCTTCATAAGATTTTGTTACAAACCACTAAAGAAAAAATGCATTAATTTCTAAGTCTTTATCTCCAAGTTGCATAAATTGTCATTTGCATTACTGGGGCAACTCCACCGTGAAGGAAAACGCTGGTGTCCAAGCCAATAAGCAATAAAATCTCACTTGATTTTCTACAAAAGAGAAAACTGATCACTTTTCTCTAGATACTGTTTCACTCCAACATATGGGAGTGCTACCTTGGATCTCAATATCATAAACAAACATCTGCTAAATACCTGACTGCTGTCCAGTCAGCTGGGACGACGCAGAAAGAAGGAAATCCCAACCAGCCAGGTGAATATTTGATGCCTCCTGAAGGAATCAATCAAGGGAAATTAGATTAGGCAACTGATCACAGGAAACGTGGGAGGTTTAAAATTAAAAAGAGAAAGTAAAACGTGACTGGGAAGTCTTGAAGAACAATTTCTGTGTGACCCAGAACTACAGCTCTGTAAATCCAAGAGGAGAAGAGCTGCCCCATGCCCCTCATGGGTCAGCAGCGCAGAAATGGCTTCCTGGCCCCCGTGCGAGACAGTCTGTCACCAGGCCACAGTGTGTAACTGCTAACAAATACAGATAGAAAAATCTGCTTTGCTGCTGTGGAAATGCATTATTTTCCTTCCATTACTAAATAAGAATTTTTGGCATGAGCTACCTAATATTGAATAAATTGCTTACATCCAGTGAATGTTGTGTATCATCCTCCTTATCTTCTCCCTGAAGATCTTCCAGGTCCAAAAAAAGTTAAATTTTAATACATTTTGAAATACTGGGACATTCAATAAGACCAGAAGCAAAGCAGTGACAGCCCAGTGTTCAAAAACAGGCAAGGAAAACGATCCATGAAAATGCAAGTCAAAGAAATAAAACTGATCCTGGGAAAATTCTATAATTCTGGGAAAAGTGATTTGGAATTTAATGGACACAGTATTAAAGAACACTTCTATTATTGACATCTCCCAATAACGCTTTACAGTAAATAGGTCTTCCTACTCAAACCTGTCGCTTTCCCCTGGTACACCACCAGTCTGGCTGATGCAGGTCACTTCCCTGATGCAAGGCTCATGCTTGGCTGGGTCCTACATGGCACCAAAATGAGTGTTGTTAAACATCAGCCCCACGTGTTCCAAATGAACATGGAAGAGCCACAGTTGGAGCGGTCACTGGGGAACGCGCCCCACCATGTCAGCACTGAAGAGACTCTTCAGGGTGTTGGAACCTGACTCTATTCTAGATCTTCAACAATTATCCTGAGGTAAATAAAATCTCTGATGATGCCTGTAGGTGCCACAATACTTGGAAGAGTGCTAGAAGCAAACAGGGCTGGGTTAGGACCAGGAACCATGGGCACAGAGGCCAATACACACTACACAATAGGAATTGAGACCTGGACAGGCTGGAAAGCTGGGCAGAGAGAAACCTGATGAAATTCAGCAAGGGCAAGCACCTAGGGAGGAATACTCCCCTGCACCAGGACAGGTTGGGGGTGACTTGCTGGAAAGCACCTCAGGAGAAGGACCAGGGAGTCCTGGTGGACACCAGGAGGCCCAGGAACCAGCAATGGGCCCTGGTGGCCAAGAAGGCAAATGGCATCCTGGGGGGCATCAAGAAGAGCGTGGCCAGCAGATGGAGGGAGGTCATCCCTGGGGTTGGCAGGGGGTTGGACTGGATGCTCTCCAGAAGTCCCTGACAACCCCAATCCCATCTGGGATTCTGAGCAGGAAAACAACTTCCCCAAAACAACACTCCCAAGCAAGGAACTGTTGAGTGGTTCATCCCAGTAATCCCAGTTAAGATGGGGGCAGGACACAAGTCAGGAGGAGGAACGGGAAGGGAGGTCCTCCTGGCCCCTCCATCCAGCAGGACGTAACGCGGGGACCCATCCCAGAGTCCCCCAGTCACCCCATCCTCCCAAATGCCCAGAGGCCACAGATCAAGGACCTGCAGGAATTGATGTGTCTGCCTGGGACAGGTGGCACAGGAGGCAGCACACTGTCTGCTACCTGCACTCTAAAAAACACCTAAAAATGGAGTAGTGACACATAAGTCACAAAAATTACAGGAAAACGAGAGAAAATACCTTCAAATGAAAAACTGGGGGAGTCTGGCCTCTCTTTAATTAAGGAAAGGAAGATTGAATGTTGACTTGATTACCATGTATAAATACCTTCGTGTGAAGGCATACCAGGTACTAAAGTGCTCTTTAATCTGGAAGATAAAGTATAACGACAGCTGGAAGCTGAAGCATACAAATTCAAATGAGAGACGAATTTTAAACCATGAGGGTGATTAACCCAATAAGGAAGGAAAGGCAGGGATCTTCTGTTCCCTGAATCATGATTGATGACTTTCTGGAAAACATGTTTAAGCTTTGCTTAGCGAAAGGCACACACAGAGGGTGAGGAGCATCCTGCAAGACACCGGAGGTCAGGTCGGACAGCACTGACAGCTCCATCTGGTCTTAAATTCCAGGCCCATGAATACTAAACAGCAGGTTGATGTCATTCTTTCAAGCTCACCAAACAGACTGTAAGGCAAGCAGTAATGAGCTGGTTTTGCACAAGAATGAGGACTCCAGAGTGAGGTGTCCAAGACTCCCTCTGCTCTAACACTCTATTTATGCATCTGGTCTTGCCCTGGGTTCTGAACAAGATCCAAAGGACTAGTTGGGTCAGGTGTTTTTCCTTCTTCCCCCTCTACATCTGAGTCTTTTTAGTGCTCAAGAGCCAGCTCCTCTGAATCTCTACCTTTCTGCGAAATAACATCTGGGTTCAACCTCTATCAGACCCCAAACTCCCACAGCACCTGAAGCAGCTCTGCAGCAGAACATACCCAGGAAAGCTGAATCAGCTTCACAAGAGCAGAGGGATTTCTTTAAAAGGAAAGATCCCTCAAAATGCTTGTAAAGTCTTGGGCAAAAGTGGAAAGCACGTGGAGCTGAACTGTTTGGACATGCTCCAGGGCCCACGGTGACCACGCTGGCCTGCTATCAGCTATTTTCATCTGAGCTGTTCATTGGGACCCTCTGACAGGTTCAGACAGAGCGGCTGCACCAGCGAATCCAACGCTATAAACATTCCTGGGCTGTGCCAATGGCTCTTCCCAGAGCTGGGCTGCACCGGCTTTCACCTGCCCAGCTCAGGGGCTGGCAGGGGCTGCTCCCAAAGGGCAGGTGGGACACAGCCACCTTGTCTGAGAGGACAAGAGAGGGCAATAGTGTCACCGACAACATGACCAGATCCGCCACCTGATCCCGCTGCTGAAAAGCAGCCTGCACACACCGAATTCCCGAGCACAGGGGTAGCCAGTGTTTCAGAAACAACCTGACAAACCATCCAACTGAACCAGAAACACAGGAAATTAATCATCAGATTGGAGTCTGCTCATGGGTTGGAAATGTGCCCATGACTCACACATAGGAGTCCAACTCTATAATAAATACTAATAAGCTGCATTACTTTAAAAGAGGAACAACGAAAGCAGTAACTCCTCTCTCAGAACAAGACAATGAGATTTCACAGCGGGGGAAAAGGAGAGAATCCTCCCTCACCGCCCCATCAAGGAGGAGGTGATGGAGTCTGGTCTCACTGCTCACAGCCAGGAGCTTGCTGATGGCCCAGAGACCACCACCACCCCAGCGACCAGACCTCTGCGGGGTGCACTTTGTGAACTTTGCTCACATACACAGGCTAAAAAAGAAAAATGAGAAATTAAAAAATCGAGGAAACCAGAGGCCAAAATTTGATTTTCCTGAGCCCTAAAATACTGAAACCTTCTGATTGCTTCATGAAGAGATCCTCAGGCAGTGACTCCAACTCACCAGATTCAGAGACAGCCTCATCTTCCCCAGAATCCCACATGGAAAGTCCATGGCCCCGCTGCTCTCTCATTTTGTGCTGTATTCCCAGACTCTGTATCTTTCCCACACACACACCATCTTCTCCCAAGAGCCTTCTGTAACTTCACACTCCCAAGACCCGAAGCATCGTAAGAAGACATGCTACTGACAAATTCAATTTTCATCCCTTTCTTCCACACCTTACATTCCAGACAAAATACAGTTTGATGCACCTCCTCAAAAACAACCAACCCCCCCAGACTCCCACTGTGTTCCCTGGACACTTTCTCCCTCAACCCTGCTCTGTCACCCTCCCCTCTCTGGAGAAGCCAGTCTCACCTCCAGTATCTGGATCATGAAAGTTGGGGTCCAGTCCCTTCTCCAGCAGTCTGCAGACCTTCTCCGCATTTAGCATCTGCACGTACTCCATGAACTTCTTCAGGTTTGCCTGCAGCCATGACACCCCAGGAAAACACAGAATAAGCAGTGTTAACACCCCAGTATGGAGAAAGAAGCCACCAGAGGAATATCCCCAACTCAGGAGACCCAAGGCAACCAGCAGTAATAACATGGCAGCACCCACCAGAGGCCATGGTTCTTCCATCCTTCTCCTCAGTTGGGATCAATCACCCCATGGAGACCATCGGGGGCTGCCAGCCACCACCCCCTGCCCCACCACAAGTCCCATGCTAAGGCACCTTCTGTTGGTACACACTGTGAGGCCTGGCACACACCTCACACACATGCCTTTGACATGGGTGCATCCACAGACATGGAATGTCACAAACCCCTCAACGGCATGGCGCTGGCTGTGGGAGAGCATCCCAGCCACGGTGGGCACAGCCCGAAGGTCATCTCCCACCCCAACGCCATGTGCTGTGTCGCCAACTCCTATCACCCACCCACCTGCTGAACATAAAACACTTCCCAGGAAAGCTCGGGCCACCCAAACACTGACTATTATTGCACGATGCAAGGGGCACGGCTGCCCCGCTGTCTGCTGTCAAACTGTGCTTTATTCTTGGTGGGATTTCCAGTCTTTGGCCAATGACCAAACCTTATTCTCCTGAGGTGACTGAGGACTCTAAAGGCTCTCCTTTAAGTCCACCTGGTTTAAGTTGGGTTATTGGTTTTTCCTCTTTTTTCTCTTTTGGATAGCTATACTTGATGAATATATTATTTTATTAATTTCTAGACTTTAGAAATTGCAGCTCTGCCAGGCAGGCAACACTTGGAGAGACTACAGCTTGAAAACACCCATCTCACACATTTCCAGTCCAGGTCTTCAGACCTGTGGCTGCAAGTTGGCTGGGGCTTTTTTGAGTTTATTTTAATTAAACCGTGCAGTAGCCAGTTTCAGGGAAGGTTCTCTAGAAAGCGTCTGACACAGCAGAAATACCGTGCAATGAAATCTTTGGGAAGGGCTCTAACCGACCAGTCAGGCTGTGACCCACAGTCAGGGAACTGCTCTTGTTCCTGCACCACACCCCAATGCAGCTGAGCAAAGCAGATCTTCAACCCGGTAAAAAAACTCAAGTTTCAACATTTTCCCCTAATTTGATATAGAGAAATTTTTTTTTTTAAGAAGCAAATTGAATTCCAAAGTGATTCACTTCAAATTTCATTTTGAACATTCCCAGTTGGAGAAAAAAAATCTGAAAAATACCCAACAGGATGTGGAAAAGTGTCCAATTCCTTTCAAAGGCTTCCTAACAAAATTTCATCACATACTATTTTGCACAATATTTTCATTTTGTCAAAATGTAATTTTCTCAGGGGAAAACTTAATACTTTTAGAACTAGCTATAGAGAGGAGCCTGCAAATCCCAAAACCTGGGACCCACAAAGTTCATGGCTGCTGTTCCTCCGACACGCTGAGGAGACTGTGGGGAGAAGCCAGACAGAAAACATCACCTGCAGGAAACTTTCCAGGGATGAGACAAACTAATGCTGGGCTGTGAACCCAATTTAAAACAAATCCAGCCTCTGTGTGGTGAGTCTGCAGAACTAAACCTAAAACACAGAGCACATTTTTTTCTAAAATCAGCACCATGGAGCTGTGCCATGAACACACCAGGTGAGGTATGTAAAACTGTACGGCCATCCTAGAGCACCACTCCCTGCAATGTCCCTGCATCTCCGCAGAGCCAATGACCTCGGGCAGAACCCCATGGACACACAGCTCCCCTGCACCCAGGGCACCACTGAACCCACTGGCTCTGTCTGCAGTGATACCCACACGTGCGGAGATGCTGGTGCCACCAGATAACACACAATGCCACAGACACGTGATTCAGGTACCAGGTTCTCTGCCCTCGGTGCCCCAGGGGTGAGAGCACAGTAAGGGGAGAGCCAAGAGGAGCAGGGAGTCACTGGAGTCAGCTGGAGCCACAGCTGGTCCCTCGGTGTGGAGCATGGCCCCCTTCCCAGCTGAGGGAGCTGGGGGTGTTCAGCCTGGAGAAAAGGAGGCTGAGGGGAGACCTTCTCGCTCTCTCCAGCTTCCTGAAAGGAGGGGGTAACTGGGGGGGTTGGTCTCTTGTCTCAAGGAACAGGCCATGGGACAAGAGGAAACGGCCTCAAGTTGCCCCAGGGGAGGTTTAGGATGCAGATTGGGAACAATTTCCTCCCCAAAAGGGCTGTGGAGCCTTGG
>JAOWAS010000001.1:175794-198125 GCA_028565315.1 Scolopax rusticola | reverse complement strand
GGGGGGGAAGAGAATGTTTGGAATTGTTACAAAAGGGAAAAAGAACAAAATGGAAAATGTAATTATTAATATCTTTGCATAAGTCTGTACTACACCCACGTGTTGAAACCTGTGTGCAGTTCTGGGCTTTCACCCTTCAGAAGTAACACTTTAAAAGCTGGCAGAGAAAACTAAGAGGTGCTCAAAGCTGTGCAGCATCTTCCATAAGAAGCGAGATGGGATAGACTGGGCCTCCCAGGCTGGGAGAGTGATGGTGAAGGAGAGCAGGTTTGCTACAAGTCCATAAATGTGTGGGACAGAAAAGGTGAACCAGAGGTGGCTGATCTTCCCGTGCAAGAACATGAGGTACTGAATCATAGAGTCATAGATCATTTAGGTCAGAAGAGACCTTTAAGATCATGGAGTCCAATCATAAAGCTAACACTGCCGAGTCCACCACTGACCCATGTCCCTCAGTCCCACGTCTACAAGTCTTGAAACAAAATCACAGAAAGTGGACAAAAAGAGGAGGTTCTCCCTGTGAGGTACAGCTGAGCTCTGCAGCTCCAGGCTGGGTGACACGCGGGGAGCTGGGAACTCTCAGGGGCTCAGAGAGCAGCAGGACAAATCCCAGGAAGAAAAGTGATTTGCAGGGTTGTGAAGATGAAGGGACCCGCTTATCATCCAGCGGCAGAGGTCAGGAGGCATGGCTTTGTTCTGGCTCTGCTCTTCTCTCTGGGTTGTGCCCTGCTCTCGGTTGTTGGGGGGAGGTCGGGAGGATGCCTGGCCTGGCCTGGGACGGCCGATGCTGTGAGCTGGGGTGGGGTGGGCTTTCCTCTGCAGCCCAAAGCGAGGTTTGACAGCCCTATAGGGAGTGGATTTCAAGGCATGGCCTTCTTGATATCCTCTGTGGCTGCTAAAGGGGCTCTGTGTCAGGTATCACGACTGTGGTCCCGTCCCGGGCTCCGGAGCATGGGGGGGGGGGGGCTGTTGGGGCCCCAAGGGTGCGTGGTGTTGGTGTTTCAGGGTGGAAGCAGAGTTTGGAGTCAATAGCGGGCAGCTTGTAGAGGTGGGGTGGTCCTCAGGAGTGTGGTATGAGGATCCACATAGTGGTTCTAGGATTGCCTTAATCAACAGGACAAACAAAATGGATTTTTTTCCTGTTTTTTAAAAAAATTAAACATTTTGGCCAATAGATTCCTTGAGAGCAGAAATGAAGGAGTGACTGGGGTGCGGGAAGTGCCTGCAGCAGATCGATCAACAGGATTTGCAGGAGAGCGCTTATTCCATCAGCTCTGACTTCACTGGAGGTCTCAGACGTGGGAGAAGATTAACATAATGACAGTGTTTGAGGAACAACTTAAAAGTACTTGAGAAAATTACACACAAGTGACTTCAGATTTCAGGAAAAGCCTTTGAAATAGTTGGAGGTTTGAATGGATGCCCTGTGCAGTGGAGCAGGGGACACGGCTGAGCTGGAGGCTGGGGCAGGGTATGTAATTTGGTCTTTTTTGGCTTAATAGGGTGAAAAGAAAGCGATGGATACGTGGAGGGGTATGGTTGAGAACATGAGAAGACAGGAGGCTGTATAGTGAATACAAGAATTGCCTTCAGTGGAATCAGGCCCTGGGGAAGCAGAAGAGGTGGTTGGGGTGATGTCTGCTCGGGTGGAGGGTGAGGGGCTCTTCTGGGACAGGCTCCCCCCTCTCATCCATCCCCCTTTGAAGTGGGGCTGCAGTTAAAGAAAGCAGAGAGCAAGAGGTTGCTCCAGAGTGGGGTTTGCTGGGGTGCACCCCAGGTCACCAGAGAGCAAGACGAGCCTTCTCCAGGCCCCTGGGGATGAGGAGCACGGGACAGGGCTCAGCAAAACCTAATCTGGTCTGAAATAGGAATAAGGCAAACGGGGAGAGAAGTCTGAGCTTGTTCTTATCAGAAAGAGGCAATCACAAGGGGAATTGACTTCTCTGATCAACTATGTTAAGGGAAGAGATTAAACTGATTCAAAATTAACTCTATAAAATTAAGAGCCCACATTCTGCAAGGCACAGCTGGGAAGAAAAAGAATTGGGAGCAATAGACAATTTAGGATTTTTTTTTTTTTATTATTCAATCACAGGGATTAGTTGGCCAGGGAGAGAGATTACAACCGTGGGCATTCACAAGCCATCTGGATGGGCCTCCACTTAGAAGAGGGGAAAAGCATGAGGAGGTCTCTGAGCAGATATTTCTGTGCCCTTAGATGCTGTGGCTGGTTCAAATATGTCAATGCACAAAATTATTTAGAATGATTTAGGTTGGAGGAGACACATCTGGAGGTTTCTAGCACAACCAGTTGCTCAGAGTGGGGCCAGCTCCATCAGGTTGCTTTGCTTGTCTTCCAGGCTGGAGGTCCCACAGCCCCCTTGTGCCCATGGTTGGGTTCCAGGCTGAAAATGTCTTCTATATATCTCATTGTAGTTTCTGGTGCTTCAGTCTGTGTCCATTGCCTCGTGTCCCGTCCCCTGTGCACCTCCAAGAGTTTCCTTCTCTCTTCTGTACAGCCTCCTGTGAGGTGGCTGCAGGTGGCAGTGAGGGGTTCACCATCTCTCCTCTGAGCTGAGAAAGACCATTGCTTCCGGCCTCCCCCTCTGGGCTGTAGCCCCCATCTGCTCGGGGGTCCTGAGTGAGAAAACTCACCTGGAGACACTGGGACTGCACCGATGACTTGCTGTTTCTCCTTTCCCTGACATGCAGGAGGGCAGTACCCTGTTTGCCCCCGTTCGGTGGCCTCGGTGGCTTCTGTTCCCTTCTCTCCCTGGGTCCTGTCCTGGGGTCATCCCTCTCGACAGGGTGGCCATAGCTCTGCTCCATTGGTGCTGGCACCTTTGCCCACGCTGGGCACTGGGATCCTGGTGCCCTGAGCATCTCCTCTGCCCATGGGTCTCCTGCTGGGAGCCGTGCCAGCGGTGGGGATGGACCAGCAAAGAGCCAGTTCCCATCATTCCAGGTGGGACCAAGTGAAGGAGTCACTCTGGATTTCCTGGAGCCGTTTCATGGCTGTGTGTGGCTCTGAGGCAACGTCCTTTGGTCTTTTCCATTCTGCGGGGTATTCACTGGCTGTTCCTGCCGCACCGGTCCCAGTCGCTGTTGGTGTAGGATTGGTATTAAGGGGTGGAACCCTCCCTGGTTCTGCTCCGGCGAGTTGCCGTCTGGAGGCCAAGAGCAGGAAATTCCATGGGCTTTGCTGAGTCTAGTGGTGACCCAGCAGCAAACCCAGAGAGAAGCCATGTCCCAGGCAGGGCTCAGTGAGGAGCAGGGAGAGGAAATGGCCATGCAGGGAGGGCATCAAAAATACCCCCGGAAAAGGGTGTTAGAAACGGGGAATGAATCTTTGGCAAATGTGGGGTTTGGGCTGCTGGCCAGAGGGTGGCTGGTCCCGAGAGGTCCCTGCGTTTGGAGAGCTACAGGCTGAGGGTTCTTGCAGCGGCAAACACATCTCCTTGGGAAAAGGTAATTTGCAGTGGGGCAGTGCAACCTGCATCTCTATAGCAACACAAGTGCAGAGGGAGGAAATTAAATCTCTTCTTGAAAAGGCTTCTGAATAATCTCACTTGTCAAATTAACGTGCCTTCAAAATAGTCTTTTCAGATCTTTTGGTGAGGGGTATCTTTGGGGACCACTTGCTGCTTTCTCAGAGAGGTTCAAGAACATGAAATGGTAAAAAGTGAGCTCCCCCGAGCCCTCCCTCAGCGGTCTGTGTGCTGGGGTCCTCAGCTCTTCCTGAAATGGGGAATTTTCTTACAGATGGGTAATACAAGGCTTTGGGACCTGTTTCATACAAGAAATAGGACGAGGGAATGACAGGAGCTGACTGAAGCGGAGTCAGCCACCAAGGGGCTGCTCAGAGGAGCCCGAGCTCTAGCCTTGGGAGCTGCTCGTGATGGTTAAAGGAGCATTGGGAAAGGGAACTGCTTCCCAAACCCCATTCATTCACTGCCTCTCCACAACCCCTGAAAGGAGGGGGTAG
The DNA here is from genome assembly GCA_028565315.1 of Scolopax rusticola. NCBI lineage: Eukaryota > Metazoa > Chordata > Aves > Charadriiformes > Scolopacidae > Scolopax > Scolopax rusticola. The sequence goes on along the minus strand of JAOWAS010000001.1, from coordinate 194,140 downwards.
CCGGGGAGGGGTCTGTCTCTTCTCCCAAGGAACAGGTGATGGGACAAGAGGAAACGGCCTCAGGTTGCCCCAGGGGAGGTTTAGGATGCAGATTGGGACCAATTTCCTCCCCAAAAGGGCTGTGGAGCCTTGGCAGAGGCTGCCCAGGGCAGTGGTGGAGTCGTCATCCCTGGAGGGATTTCCAAGCCGGGCAGACGTGGTGCTGAGGGCCATGGGTCAGGGGGGGTTTGGCAGGGCTGGGGCCATGGGTGGACTCCATGGTCTGAAAGGTCCCTTCCAACCTGGACTATTCTATGATTCTAATCCTCACTGCTCCGTGTTCCTTCTCCCCCAAATCCCCTCTCGCCTCACAAGTAGCTGAAACAAACCCCAGCTCCTGCTCCGTCTCCCTTCAGGTTCCGCACAAGTACAGACGCGCTGTCGGGGATCACAGCTGCCTGACAGCAACAGCACAGACGGGACTTGACAACTCCAGCAGCCGCCTCCAGGATGCTGTCCCAAAAATGCATCTTCCCAACCATCACCCAATTGCGCAGATTTAACCCTGTTCCTTCTGCTCCTGTTTGTCCACACACAACTTCTCCTCCCAGCAGCCGTTCAGCAGACGATGCTCACAAAGGATGATCCTCCACACGTGGCTCCAATAAACCCCTGGCACTGCAGTCCCACTGAGAACGGCACCAGCACTCAGGGGATGTGTGGAGGCACAAGCCAAGGAAGGGACTCCCCAACATGTCCCATTCCCTTAACACTGGCAGCCTTTGCCCACACAGATCCCTGTTCCAGTGGCCTTTACAGGGTCCCCAGGAACAGAGGGGCATTTGAGTGCACTCCTGGCAGAGGCCAACACTCTACCTCTGCCATGCCACGGTGGCTGGCAGCAGTCTCCCTTCTGTGCCACAGACAGACACACCAAGGCACCAACCCGAACTTCTGCTCCCGAGGGTCTCCCAGCGTCCATTTACAGCCCCAGAAATGCATCCTACCTGGACCAGCAGCACCAGCTCCTTCACATCTCTACTGTTCCAGCTGCTCGGGAGTTTAAAACATTGTTTGACAGCAGGAAGTTGGGGCGCTATGTCAACTGTTAATGGTACTTTTTAAATCTAGAAAGGAAACTGAAGAGAGTACATAAGCAAAAGGAGGATGCAGAGAGAGGCACCCTCCATTCCGGGACGTGCACTCTCCTGCTGAAGATGCGTGTTCGTCACCGTGGCCCCGTGCACCACGTGGGCATTAACGTGCACCATGAGGGGCATTAACAGGCATGGTATTTCCCTTGGGGGGAAACCAATTACTACCCTGTGTTTCCCAATGAAGAACATAGAAGGTTCATCTATACAAGGTCTCAGACCAAATCCCAGCAGTGCTTCAAAATTAATATTTAAAGCCCAGAAACGTAGCCAGTTAACTTTCACATAGAAAAATGTTCCATTTCCATCAATCTGTCACGGCCAACCTGCTCTGCAGTGTGCCCCGGCCCTGCCGCTCGGTGCCCACCTTCACAGGCTGCTGCAATTCCCAAACGTAACACCATGGGAGGGGGCAGAACACCAGCACGGTGACTTTTGTGCTCCCTTGCCCAGTTCTGCTCCTCTGGGTTTGTCCTAGACCTGAGGGAGCAACAAAACTGCCTAAGAAAACCGAGAATATAGACAAGGAAAATGGGTATTTACCAGAGGCATAATGTTATAGTGTTACAAGAATCCCCTGCCCAGGATTTCCGTGACAGCCTTGCTCTGCTACAAACAAGGTATAATAAGGTATAACAAGGAAAGAGACCAAACAAAAGGAAAAGTATAAAGAAGATCACAACCTAGATGGTGGCCCTGGCAAGGCTTACCACCCAGCCGTACAAAGGGCTGTGTTTGTGCAGCGGAGGCAGGACACGGCCAAGAACGGGGTCACCACACACGTCTTGAGCATGGCAGAGCTGCCCCGCTCTTCCCTTTGCCAAGAGTTTTCAGTTTCTGATTCTTTACCAACAGAGAGGTAGATAGTTAGCTCAGTTGAGCTGTTTTCCAGAGTAAAGCTAGAAGCTTTACTGGCTACAGTAAAGCTTTACAAGCTAGTTGTTTCATTCAAGTTCAATATTTCTATGGCCACAGAGAGAGAGAGACTGCTGTTTCCATACACACATCCTGGGGACACAGCCCGCTGCTTCCCGGACAGCTCTGGGGCACCACATCAATAGCCAGGTTTGGGAGATGACAGAACTTGGACTGGTTAAAAAGAACAGGAAACTGCTAACTGAGACACCCTGGTCACTACAGGCTTGAAACCAATGCATCAAGGCACAGGGACTCTTCCTTGGAGGCTTCTCACACACCTTGCCTTTGCAACCCAACAACCAGAGAGTAGGAACACCCTGTCAAGCTCCCTGCTCCTCCTGGGGGTCCTTCAGGGTCACTGGGAGAAGCCAGGACAGGTCTGGAGAGCCTCCACAGGACAACCCCAGCCCTGCTGAGGTGTCTGACAACCGGCGGGGTGCAAGGCCCTCCCTGCCCCATCTGCCATTCCAGTTGGTTTGGTCAAAGCCACCCATCCCCAGAAGGCTGTTAGGGCCAGACCCGCAGCACCCGACATCTGAACCAACACTGAAGAGCTTAACTGAAATCAGACCGGCGCGGCGCAGCCATCCCACCCCGGCATGGCCGTCCCCGCCAGCCCCCTCCTCACAGAGAGGACACGGGGGCTCCCGGGGACCTGCTTCCCACCTGGGTTGCACCGTGGTGCAGCCTCCTGCACCACAGCACACCGGGCTGTGCCAACCCAACAATTACAAAAAACACTCCTGGTAACCCCAGTTTGCAGCATGACAGCTGGCACAGGTGTCTACATTGACAAGCATTTACAAAAATGTATTGGTTAAATAATCCTTCTGCCAACAGCCATGAATCCCAGCCTGCTTTTTCTGAATCGTTCAGAATCTGAAGCGAAACCCACTTAGTTTCTGAAACCAACTCAAACCCTACAAATGTGTCACAGCCCTTGCCGGGCACATTACATCCCCTTCTCACAATGAAGCCAACGCTGGTATTTACATCCTTCCATGTGGGCTTTTCAGCTTATGCTGCACAGAAAAGCTTTCCGATCCGATTGTTTTCCATTTCAATTTAGCTAGAAACACAGAGTATTTTCCCTATTATTTGGACTGATTCACTCAAAGCTGAAGGGAGATTTGAGAACTGAGAGAGTACGGAAGCCTGTTTTCCTCCCCCAATCTATGAATAAAACCCTGGTGGGAAAGGAATGAGATCTCATTATTCTAAGAACTTGAGGGATTTGGGGCCAGGTTTTCAAATGTATTAAGGTGACTAGACATGAAGAGAGAGAGCAAATGTCAGCCTCCCACTGAAATGAAGGGGAGCTAAGCAGATGCCTAAACCGCTTAAGCAATTTTGAAATCTCACCAGATACTTACTTATTTTCTGGCACTTAAATACCTTTGAGAATTTGTGATGAGAACCACTCATACAAACTAAATCTTCCTTTGTTTAAAAGATCAGTCAGCTTTAAATACAAAAGATATGTACTGATAAATTTACTTTTCGTCTTCCGTGTCCAGTACGGTTGCTTCAAAGCAACATTTATTTAAGTGATAAAGACACAATTTTAAATGTTATTTTGCTTTAATTTTAATTGGATTTCAGCTTTCATCCAAATGGAGTTTGATAGAAATCAAAAGAATAAAAAAATAATCAGAAGCCAGTAAAGGCATGGCATCCCATTTTTTCCTACATGCAAAAATTTAAACTTGAATGTATTTATATTAAGCTCTCTGAATGTTAAACAAACACTCATCATGGATCTTCCCGTGAGCAAAAGCACCGTATTTAGTGCGAGGATGATGGCAATTTGCAAATGGCAATGGTTGAATGATGATGCTCACCAGAGCCAAGCAAGCTTTCTCTGGGGAGGAAAAAAATGCCCAAGACCCAACAAAAATTCACACAAACAGAACTAAAGCCCTAAGTAAGACTCCCCCAGGAGGACACACCTCTTGGGGGTGTTTTAAGTCTTTCCATTCCCCCATGGCACAGGCTGGGACAGGGGCTGTGGGCAGGCGAGACCCCTCTCGCCCTGCGCCAGAGCCAAGGAAGTGGTTGAGGAAACTGAGTCCCACCTCCTCGAGTTTGAGGGACTTCTGTTTGCTCACAAGGATGAGGGACGTGGGAAGGGTGCTGGGGCCAGGAGAGAGCCCAGGGATGGGGCACAGCCGCCCTGATGCAGCCCATCACCCTGTGCCAGCACTGAACCGCAAGAAAAACCAATACCCTCCAACAGAGAAACACCCACTGAGAGGAAACCGGTGCCAGGGAACAAGCCTCTCTTTCTTGAATGGAAAAGAAAGAAAATAGAGGAGGTATTTTTCTTGCAGAGAGATGATCCTGTCACTCGCTGAGGGGCAGCAGCTGCAGGCTCCCAGCTCGGACGCCCGGCACGAGCGAAGACAGCACATTCCCCTCACGCCAAGCACATGTTGATGTTTCCGTCAATGACAGTAGCAAAGACTAATCTTTTCTTGGGGTCCCATTTGCCCCAACAGCAGCTGGAATTAAGACAAGCCACTTGCTCTCCAGAGCGGAGCGGCTGCCACGAGGTCACAGACCCTGGAAGAGGCTGGAGAGACCGACCTCCTCCCTCCAGCCGGCAGCTGGACACACGCTCACACCGGCCATCAGGCAGCAGCAAACAGACACGGCATCGATCCCCGCAGAAACCTCCCATAACCACTTCCATGACACAACACCACACTGTTTAACGCTGGCTCAGAGCGTCTCCACACCGGCCCTGAGCCCCCCCAGCACTTGCAGGATGAAGGCCCTGGGGAGGCCCAGGCATGCAGGAGGCTGAGCCCTTGCAGAGGATGGGGAACAGTCCCCACCATCCCCAGGGGGGACACCTCCTCCACCCAGGACACCACCAGGATGTAACGGTGTTTGCCAGGATAGAGCTGAGCTGCTTCAGAGCGGCTGGTGCAGGGCTCTGCCCAGGTTCTGTGCTGGGAATGGTGATCATAGTGTCAGGCTCTGCTCGCACAGCCCCAGGGGCTGCTCTGCTCCTCACCCCCCACCAGCAAAGGGCTGGGGGGGACATGGCGGGGACAGCGACCCTGACTGATCAAGGGATGACCCAGACCACAGGACGTGCTGCTTAGCTGGGGATGGAGAAAGAAGGGGCGATGTTTGGAGCGATGGCAGTTGTCTTCCCAAGTCACTGTCACGCGTGATGGAGCCCGTCTGTCCTGTGGATGGCTGAGGCCCTGCCTGCCATGGGGAGCAGGGAGTGAATTCCTGAGTTTGCTTTGCTTGCACATGCAGCTTTTGCTTTACATGTTAAACCATCTCAGCCCACCAGTTTTCCCACTTTTACCCTTCCAGTTCTCTCCTAAGACACACCAAAATCTGTGTCTGATGTTACCGGAGGATGGGGGCCAGGTGGGCTGCAGTCACCCAGGGCAGCCACTAGATCCTGCTGTCATACCCTACCTCCATTGGTTTGTCTGGGCAGAAGGAGAAGCCAGAGACAAGTGAGAGGTCTCCTGCAGCAGAGGTAGGAGCAGCCTCGCTCATGCCCACCTTTGATATGCTGGGTGCTGAGGTCTAGTGTGTTTTTGCCATGGAGAGGGTCCCAGGACGCAGAGGTCGCTGATGGTAGCATAAACCAGCAGCAAGACACCGCCCTATTCCCCATCCTCAGGGCTGGAATCCTTGCTCCAGCCTTGATCATCTTCAGCCACTGTTGATGCAAATGCCTCCTCTGGCCCAGGCACACACGATCCCTCCATCCTTAAGGCAGGTGAAGTCCCATCTCACACGCTGCCTCCACACACAGCTCCCACATCCAGCTCCAACAGCCCGTCTCTTCCCGAGGTCCTTCACAGTCTGTGTCGGCTCTTCTCCTCCTCCCCGCATCACTGTGGCCATGGTGTTCACTCCCCTCACCCAGGCACACCTTGGGCAAAGGCATCCCTCATGTCCTGCTGCTCCACCAAGCAGTGCCACCATCCCCTCCCTGCTGCAGCCACCCCTCGTGTGCTAACCCCAACAGGAATGATGGTGACAGTCACGCTGTGGACCTGCCGCGGGTGTTGTCCACCACGCTGACACCATCTCGTTGCTTCATGGCGCTGGGTCTGCAGCTCCTGCCTGCACTGCCCCAGCCCTCACCAGGGCTGCCATCACTCCATAGCTGTACCAGCAGCAGCAGCAGGAGAGGATCGGTCTCTGCAGCCAGCACTTCGGGCTCTACGCTACCGTCAGTTGTCTACAACAGTAATGGTGTATGTGCTCCTTATAATTACTTTAAGTGTGTTTTAATTGTCTTCCTTATTTCCCCTTCAAGGTGGTAATATCCCAAGACTCCAAGACTTCTGGTAGCACAATGCCCTTCGTGAATATTATGGTAAATGCCAAGTTTTTTCTGCACAGATTTTCGTTTACAAGCACAATGTGATTGCCCTTTTCCAACACGCATTTTTTGCACTCCCATTTCTAAATGGCCTACTGCAATTCAGCAGGAAAAACATCTGTAGGAAATGTCACTGCCTGCAGATCCCAAGAGGCAGAAGGGACTGAGGCTGATTGACCGATTTTAGCAAGTCACTTTGTTATTGCTAGCAATTCAAGAGATCAATTTCCCCGCTTCTTAAAAGAAGTCCACTGGCACTCAAAAAACAGGAGTTATTTTCATTTTTCTTATTTTTCTTTCTTAATGGCAGTTAAGATCATGTTTCAAGGTCATTAAAAGATTCAAGTAGTGTATCCTGCCATTAAAAGCCAGACTCTAAACTCTGAGCTTTTTGACACTTTCCTCTCATTAGCCACAGGCCTGAAGACTTCACACATACCACAACCTTAGGAGCAGTCCCGCCATCCTGTGAGACCTATAGCCCACCCTTCACAGGCTTTTCAATTACCACACCTCAGAAATAAAACCATTATTTCACTGCCTGAGCAATTAGGCACCACTACAAATAACAGGGAAGCATCGCGCCTGGAGCGACGGGCAGGGTCTGCACCCCAGGCAGAGACATCCCCTCCGCACATCTGCTCTCCCAAAAAAAACACCAGCCGCTGAAGGCACGGGCAGGAGCAGAAGCCCCCGCAGCAGCCCACCCCACGTGTGCCTGTACACACCTGAGCCAGCCATTCCCCGCGCTGGCCCAGAGACACCTCCCCACTGCGCCCCCGACGTGAGGCACAGACCCCCCACCCAGCCCCGCAGCCCCCCCCTGCTTGCCGTGGAGGGTCCCTCCATGGGACGGGTGGCACGGCAGGACTGTCCTCCCGCGCCCCTCGCCCGGCAGTGCCTGGCACGGCACTCGGGGCAGGAGGAGTACCGTGCTCTTGGCTCGGGGTGCGCGGTCCCCAGCAGCTCCCCGGTTGTCTCTCTGCTCAGCCAGCCGCCGTGCCAGAGAGGAGCCCATGTCCCGCTCCGTCCCCTTCTCACCCCATCCAGCTGCTGCAGGCACAGGCTCCGCTCTCCGGGCAAAACCGCCTCGCTCCGTGCCGGGCGGGTGTCACGATGATGCCAGCTCTCAGCCCTGGCATCGCTCCAACGAGTGGCCGGCACCAGCGTGTCTCTGCTCACAGCCCTCCCGGCACTATGCCCTGCGGCTGCCTCCAACGCCCCCCTCGCATCGCACCCCTGTCCCGGGGCAGGACGGGGGCTCCCCTTCCACCCCCACCAGCACCACCGCCCGCGTTGCCCACGGGCTCCGGGGAAACAGCAGCCTAAGGAAATGCTCCTCAGCATCCTCTTGATGGAGGCGAGATGGAGCGGAGCTGCAGGAGCTCACTCGGATGCCACATCTTAGCGGCAAGGGATGGTTTAAAAATAAAGAAACAACATGAAGGAGATTGGTTTTTTAAGTAGAAATTAAAGCTTGGAGATGAAGTGAATATTCAATCAAGTGCATTTATGGGTACTATGCTTGTAGGGGAAGTCTTCAGATGCTGCCGCCCGGGTGTCCCCATGGCAGGCGCCTCCAGCCCTCCCACTGGCAGGCATTGTCTCTCACTGGCAAGGCTCAGGGGGACCATGATTCACGCTTCCTGGCGCCAGGAAGATGCTGAGAGCCTTCCAGACTTGCTGCCTGGATATTCTTATGCCACCAGACAGAAGCCTCGTGACTTTAATCTTTGTGAGTTAATCCCAAAACTTAGCAGCATTTTGTTTCTTGTTCCTGCACCTCTGCGAACAGAAGACAGAGGCCCTGGTGCTTCCCAAGAAGATCTTCACCTTTGGGGTAGGTCAAGCCTTCTGGGAGAAGGTTTTCTTCCCTTCTGCTTTACAGCTGTGGCTCCACCTAGCTCAGCTCTTGCTGTTCCACCTCTGAACTGAAAATCAGAACCCGTTGCCTTTGTGAAAGCAAAGCCCCGCAGACCCATGGCAGGAGCCACACAGGGGTGACCTGTGCCTGGTGGAGATGAGGGTTGCCAGGGGCTGAGGAGGAGGTAGCAGGGTCACGTGGCCCTGGGCACCTCCTCCGTGTGTCCTGGAGCTGCTCCTGCCAGGCAAGAGTGGACAAGACATGTGGAGGCAGAGAACAGTGCCTGACTCATTGGAGGGTGAAAGGAGAAGAGGCGAGAGGCTGCCCAGCCCTTGGGGTGCGGTGGCTCTGCACAGGGGGTTTCTGAAGGAGTGTGTGACACAGCAGGAAGGGAGTCAGCAGCGAGTCCTGCTGTCCCAGCCCATCCCACATCCTTCCTACACAAGAAGCACCAAAGCCTCTCTGCGTGGCCTTCCCCAGCACAGCGTCCTCCAGGCACAGGCCATCCCCACCAGCCTCTCCACACCACCGCTCCCTGCCCTTTCGCACGGACTCTAACAGAAAATGAGTTCGATGGGGGCTGAGGTGTCCCCGTGCCCGCAGCCACCCAGCTCTGCAATGGCCACCACAATGCCAGAGCCTGCCTCCTTCCTCCCATCTCACAGTTCCCACATGCCGCTGGCCCTGGCCTTCTGGGAACCTCCAAAGTCCCCATGGGGCCACACGCTGTCTGAAGGTACAATCATTAGTGGCAGCACAAATCTTCTGATGGTCACAGATGTCTCCACAACCATTGCTCCTTATTTCTTGGGCAAGAAGTGACACCACAGGACCACCACAGCTGCCCGGGGGAAAAGCAATGCAGAAGGGCATCCAGCCAACGCGTGCCCAAGGCCTGGCCACCCTCAGCATCCCTGACCCTCCGGCTGTGCCAGCTGGGGTGTCGCTGGCCACAGAACCTGGTGGTTTTGGTGGGGCATCTCTCCTCCCAGAAAATACCCATGCATGAAAAAGCACCATTCCCGCCTCACTCCCTCTGCTCCAAACACCCAGACGGGCCGCAGTTGCTGCACCGTTCATCCTGACCCAGCCTTTGATCACCGCCCATGACACATGGGGCTCCAGTAGAGCAAGGATGCCTTCCACTGCATGTGTGGGTCCCACCAGTGATATCCTGGCCCAAAGGCACGGGTTAAAGGCAGAGACAAGGCGATGGGTGCAAGGCAGAGGCGTTCTACAGCCTCGCTGGGGGAAGGGAAGACACTCTCCTCAATGCCTGCCATTGTGTTCACCAGGCATTTAGTGACTCCTCCAGGCCAGAGAATAAAGCTTCTCTTCAGCTGGCCCATCATGTGTTCCTCTGTCTCACCACCCCACAGAAAGCTGACCCCAAGCCCTCCCGCAGAGCCTCCAACCCCACACCCACCGGCACACACACGTGCGCAGCAGGTCTGTCCTTGGGCAAGCACCCCACCGTGGCTCGGTGGGGTTCTCCAGCTTGCACCCCCACCTACACCATCTCAGGCTTTGGCAGGCACCATCAACTCCTCAGGGGTGCTCTGCAGTCTGGCGAGCACAGGTGACCGAAACATCCCGAAGCCTGATACCGTCCCTGTGACAGGCCACCATTGGTGCTGAACATGCTCCAGGGCTTTGAGCTAGCCCAGCTGGACCCCAGCCTTACCTTTGTATGGAGCTTGGCAAACTGCTTGTCATCCAGCAGCGTCTGGGTGTACACACGCCTCTTGTACCGGAACTGCAAGAGGGAAGAATATCAGATGTGAGACCAGCAAAACCCACTCAGCATCAAACGGCTCTTGTGCAGCTCCAGTAGCCACCAGCATGCGTGAAGACATTCAGCCTAGATCTGAAAACAGCAACAACAGATACAGGATACACCAGTCTCCTCCATAATTTGCTCTAAGAGTTAATTGCTTTCCTCACTAAAGAAATTCTGACCAATTTTTCAGATTAATCTGTCACACAATAGCTTCCAGAAGGTTTGGATTTTGTTCTGCCTCTTCCCAATTAATTAGGGATCCTTCTAATAACAGAACAGTTTCCTCACCTCTCAGGTGATCTCGAGCCAACTTCCCTGTAAGCAGGCTGAGCTTTAAATCTCTCAATGAGGCATCTTCTCTGCTCTTCTCAGATCATTTCTGATGCCCTTTTCCATGCCAGGGTTTTTTCCAACATCCTCTCAAGAGCACTGACTGTCACCCACACATCGCTCCAAAACCAGCCACTTCTACCTCAACCACCCAGAAATCAACTCACCTGTGATCCTTTGATCACAGGGGCACGTTGTGCCACAGCATCACACTGGGAGTTGCTGTTAGGTTTCTGGACAAAAAGGCTCAACATTTTTCTTTGGAAGCCTTGTTTTCCACAACAAGGGTCCTTCCCTAGGAAGCAACCCCTGTCCCTGTGTGGCTGCCACTTGGCTGACTTGGAGCATGCTGTGGTGGGACCCCCACTTACCAAACGCCCCTGACAGCACAGTTGACACTGTTGTATTCTCTGCCAAACTCTGTGTAAATCAGACTTCATCAGCAGTGGTTTTACACTGACACCCAGATCTGTGGGGTAACCTCACCATCGGTTCCTCGGAAACCCTACACCTCTCCATCCCCACAGAGTGCAGGCTATAGAAACACGGCCGCTGTTTGCCATCGAGTTACTCAGTGGCACTTGTCCTACCAACTTTTTACAGTGCTAATCCTGAACTTGAGTATCATGTAGAACAGTATCAGGTACCCCCAAGAGGCTGCTGCCTTTGTATAGTTACCTTTATGAGGCAGAATTACAGTTTCCTTAAAAAATTAAATTGGATTTGTTTGACTAGATCTTTTTCAATGCATGAATTGTATTCTGAGATTTTGAATTGCTACAAACTTAATCCTCCATCAACATTTCATTATTTCAGCTGGAACTGACACCAAGTTATCTTTGGGCTGCAGTTACTAAGCTCATCCCACCTACTTCTCAACACTGGCAAAACATTAGCACATTTCCAGTCTGTCACACACTTGCCCTGCTGGGCACATGCTTTCTCACACAACTTTTTTTTCCTTTTTTTCTAATCATTCCAAGATAAAAACCATCTTGCCCACTGATTTACAGATGTTGGTCCTTTGAGGGTGCTGCCACTGTCGGGGTTCCTCTGTCCATCCCTACGGAGCCACTTGACATCCTTCGGTGGCTCCTCTTCACCCCCCAGCACCACCATGGAGGGCCTGCAGTCGTGTTCCACTCCCAGCCTCTGGCCAAACCAGGGCAGCGCTGGCTCTCGCCATCCTGCCCGACGGTGCTGGCGCGGGGGGATTCCCCACTGCTGCTCCCCCAGCGACCGACCACGGGGATGGTCCCTCAGGGCCCCCAGCAGCAAAGGCAGGAGCTGAGGCAGGGCATCAGTGAGGCAGGGCTGAGGGAGAGGCCAGGCTGCATCAGCTTGTGTGAGGCTGATGGTTGGACTGGATGATCTGAAGGGTCCCTTCCAACCGAGACAATCCTATGGTTCTATGACTTTGATGCAAGAGCAATGGAAGCTGCCACCCAGGTGCAAGGTAAAAACCCCACCTGAGGAGAGTTCATCTGTACAGCACACAGTGTACTGCCCAAAACCGAGCAGCAGAACTTCTGAAGGAGCAACTGAAGTGGGCAGCAAGACACAACCCATTGGTTTGGCTCCAGCAGCTCACCCACAGACCGGAGGAGGACATAGAGGCACAGGAATTTCCAAACCTCACTCAAATTTACAAGGTGCATGAACTGAATGTGTGATGTTTAATAATAGTGAGAATGATGTGCCTGGCGTGCAAATGAGTACCTCATTAAGAAGGACACAATGAGCTTCTGGCAGTAGATAACAACCAGTAAGACAGCACGGTTCACAGCACAGAGGAGGGTAACAGGATGGCACCCCCCTGTGCCCGATCACCAACACACTGCAGTGCAGCTGATGGCTTATTCTGATGAGGGAATCTGGGGTATCTGCAGCTCCCCAGGTACAGAACAGAGCCAGCTGAAAGACCTTTAGAGGTCCCTTCCAGCCCAAACTATTCCATGATTCTACCCTATGCTTGCTTTTTAATGTAATTTTTCTGTCAATATACACAAACCCCTCATTTACTTGATTACCTTCATATGCAGCCCTGAGGGCTAATTTATCTTTTGGACTCATGAAGCCTCAGTGGGATCAACACAGAATTTGTGCCTTGTAAATATATTCACCATTTGGAATTTTCCAATTGGATTCTCCAGTGCTCTGCTGCCATTCTTACCAAGTTATGAAGAATCAAAATGACACACAACAAATACCCATGTCAAGTCTGCATTTAGATGCGTGCGCCAAGACATTAAGTGTGGACATAATGCTAAATTATACAAAACCAAAGCATTAAAGCCTGTATAAGGAACATTAAGGAATTTACTAGCTCATAGGTTTATTTGCAAGCATTCCTAAAGTTGTTCCAAATGTTTTTGTCTACATTAAACATTAGTTTGCTCAAAAATTGTGCTACACTTTCTTTCCAAATTAGTCGGGATTAGTTGTAATAGCAGCATTCATGCTTGCATTTATAAGAGCTCTTGCAGCTTAGGCATGTAATGCTTTCTAAATAGTCTTTGTGGGCAAAATATAGCACAAGATGCCTAAATTTAGAAGCTCACATGCAGGTAACAAGCTCCATCACAGCTTGGGGGGGTGTCCACAGTGACAGTGAAGGGAGCCCAAGAAATTCTGCGGGTCACTTGAGAATAAACACCTACATGCAATTACCTGAACCCCAGCCCAAGGCAAATCCTATAGTGAATGTAACTAGAGAGTTAATTCTGTTAATTTCTGCACTAATTAATTTTCTGGAGCAGAAAACAGTATAGATTATCCTCCATGCTCATCACACAATCAAGGTCCATACAGGGACAGTCATTTGCTGTCAAAGCACACAGTTGCATTCCAGGCTCTACATTAATTGTAAAGTAAATAAAATATCATACTCAAGCCCTTCAGCCTCATATGCAAAGATGTCTCTGTGATTTTCCCTCTGTACCTACCAGACTGGCTTTCCCTCTGTTACTGCAATTTCCCATGACCATTATACACCAGGAGAAAAATGTGAATTCTCATCACCAGGGTCAGAAAGCGGGGGAGCTGCTCCTCGGGGCTATGAGAGATGTGACGGAGCTCTCGAGCAGACAGTCACGAGCAACTGAAACTCAGAGGCATTTGCCTCAGCTCTCCCTCAATGGATTCTCCGTGAGTAAACATCCACCCACACGAGTTTCTATGCTCTCACTCCTGGAAGGGAAGTGGGGAAGAGAAGGGAAGGGGAACTGGGGGCCTTAATATTCGTGGTGCCCACAGAGACTGCAGTGGAAGGGATTGTAGAAATCCTACATACTTATGTACACATATATATACATGTATGTGTATATATATCTATATACGTGTATATAAATATAGACATATCTTTTAAAAAAGCAGAAGATGGTTACCTCCAAGTAGGGGACGGGGGTGTCGGGGTTCAGGGGGTACTCCCGCAGCAGGCGCTCCTCATCCAGGAACTTCCCGGCCCTGCCGTTGAACGCCGGCTGGAAGAGCCCGTAGTTCAGAACATCCTTCAAGCTGTGGTTCAGGGTGCAGAGGATGCGCTGCTTGGAAACCCACACGGGAACGTCCGGATTCAGCCGCAGACACTTCTGTGGAGGGACACAGAGGGCTGTGAGAGCTGAGCACCACCTGCACCCCGCAGCTGCACCCAGCAATGGCCACGGCAACAACAAGGAGACGGATGCAATGGGAAAATCACAACCTTTTCCGTGTCGGTGGATCACAGGAAAGGGAAAAATAGTTAGAGAAGAATGAGCCTTAGCAGCTCCCCCTGCCTAATGCATTCTTTGGGGTTCACAGCAGATTCAAATCCTGTATGTTATAACATCCTATAAAATATGAGAAGCACCAAAGAATATTTGATGGCCTAAAACCAGCATAAGCGCAAAATTTCACTTAAAAATCACTGATGGGGTTTAAAGAGTCTATTGACTTCTCCACCACAGACTTCACAGGTGTGCATACAAGAGAGGGATGAAGGGCAGCACTGTGAGCCCTGCCGGGAGCTGGAGGGATCCAGACAGGTCTTCCCAGAAGAACCCTCTGTCTCCCCGCACGGAAAGTCACGCTTCCCTGCCTCACCCTGGGACTGAGAAAGGTTTCCCTGGTACCATAAATATTTCCCTGCCTCCTCAGGACCCAAGTCATCACATATTTATAGCCCATCATCTTCCTACAGCCCCGGCCCCCGTTGCTGCTCTCCCGGCCAGTGGGAACCCAGAGCCCACCGAGCCCCATGGCACAGCCTGGCACAGCCTGGCACAGCCTGGCACAGCACGGGCAGTGCGGCACCATCACTACATCCCCTGGGTGAAAAGCAGGAAGGCAAGAGGACTCCGCGCTGGCAGCATCCGAGGTTGGTCTTACAACAGCCCATCCCCATCAGCAGCCACCATTTCCCCTCCCAGGCCCCGGGGTTTGCATTTTGGCCCTCAGCTGTTCCTCATTTCCCATCGTTCTTTTCTCCTCTTTGTTTCTCCTCCTCCTCCACACTTTCTGCAGGAGAAGACTTGTTTCATTTCAAAGTCACAGCCTGTCAGACCCACTTAATGCTCCAGGTTTTGTGCTGGGAGGAGAAGTGGTGCTCCCTGGTGCAGCGGTGGCTCTCCCAGGCTGAGTCCTGCTCCGCTCACCACATGGAGACACTTCACCCCTCTGCCCACCCTTGCTATTGCCCCACACCACCACCCTTCCCACAGGAGATGGAGGCGCTTGCCGTGTCCGAGGGATGGGCACAGCATGGACCCCCACACGGCATAAGCACATCTTCCCCATGAAGAGGCTGGAACAGAGACATCCATTCGGGTTTCCAACAGACAGACCGGCCCAATCCCCACCTCCTCCACCTGCCGAGCAGCCCTTCCAGCGGCTGCGATGAACCCGCAGCTCCAGAGCTCCTGCCACCACCACCCCGTGTCCCCCCGACTCGGAGCAGGACACCCACCCGGGCGTCAGAGGGAACTGCACATCCCCACTCACCCCTCCGCTTCCAACAACCCCAGGGCCGGTTTCAGCCCCTCTTCCCCTTAACAGCATCCTTGGGGCTCTGTGAGTTAAACAGGCACAGGTTTTGAAAAATTAAACAGCTTTGCCCAGAGAGCAGCAAACGACCCGCCTGCGTGTCGCCACCCAGAAAAGCCACCGTGTGAGACGTAAAGCCACCGAGCTGATGTTACATCTCATTTTTCCAGGGCGTGAGGGCTTTGCACTGGGCAGCGGGGGCCTTGCACTGGGCAGCGGGGGCCTTGCACTGGGCAGCGGGGTCAGCCTTATCTGCTCCGTCCCCGAGCACGTCAGCGAGCCAGCGCTTCAACCAGGGCTCGTCCGACCACGGAGAAGGAGGCGGGTGGCTGCTGGGGTGAGAAATCAGGAGCTCAGAACCTGTGAGAAACACCAGCTCTGTCCTCTTTCAGTCCTCAGAGAAGCAGAATATGCATCATTCTCTCAGGGACCCGTAAATAAAAAGTAAACATTGTCTATACCTTCCTACATGCTTATTTAGCCTCTAGGAGTCTTCCTCGCTGTCAAATTCTGCTATTCAGTATTAAAATATGTACCTAATGGAAAAAAGGCACAGAGGCACGTGAGCACAAGCACAGGCATTGGCTGAAGAAGGGTCCCAGAATAAAAAACACTGAATTTTATACCAAACTTTATGCTGCAGAGATGTACTCTGGGGAGTATTACCATTTCATATTTAAGAGAGAAAAGAGCTTCCACCCCACAGTGTGTCTCTTTCTGCCTTTAACCTGCATCAGAAATGAGGAAGAAGCTTCAGCTGCGAGGTCAGGACACCATGCAGCCCCTTGGGGGCACAATCCAGCTGCTTCCAGGGCTCTTACAGCTCTGTTTCTCCAGACGCCATGGCACGTACTGATCTCATATCAGAGATCCTGCAACTAAACTTGCTTATTCCACTCCGTGATGCAGCCACAGCCACTCCGGGGGTCACCCAAACCATGAGGCTCATCCCACCCAGCCCTGTCCTGAGGGGCATCTTTGTGCAGGAGGAAGCTGCTCAGTGCACAGGGGGACCAGGTGGCCTTCCTCCCAAAGCCACATCAGAGAGGGCTCCTCTGCCTCCGTCCCACCGAGGGGAGCGATGCTCTCCTCCAGCCTCCCGGCAGCCCTGGCACCGGGCTGGTCCCAGGCAGAGCAGGGTTTGGCTACCGAGCTGCAGATAATGCCGTGCCAGGTGCTGATCCCATCTCCATCAGGAGGAGGGAGCTGAGCTTGGACATCTCAGGGCACCCACCAGCACCCACGGAGAGCACACACAGCACACACAGCAGCTCACACGGTGCGACGGGACCTCCCAGACCTGGAGGTTTGGACACTCAGGTCAACATTGAAAGAAACCAAACTGCCCTGTTCAGTCCCCGAGCAGGGGGAGGAAAGGTCTCCGCCACCTTCCTCTTGATGCTCTCCTGAAGTGAGAGGCTCGGTGCTGCTCCTGGTTCAGTCCCCAGAAGATCCAGGAGGATCCCAGGGTGCCAAAGAGGGTACCTCCCTGGGGAGCACACAGCGGCAGTGGTGACAGTCCCATGTGCCAGCATGGCACAGCATGGACAGCATGGCACGGCATGGCACAGCACGGCACAGCACAGCACAGCATGGCATGGACCAACATGGCAGGGCAGGGCATGGCAGGGAGTAGCACAGCATGGCATGGCACAGCATGGAATGGCATGGCACGGCACGGCTGAGCCCACCCTGCAGCCAGGGCAGGTCCCGGAGGCGTCGGGCTCAGAGCAGGGCAGGGTGGGAGCAGCTTTTCAGAACAAGCTGCTCGCTCTGGTTTGCGGTTATAGGGGATAATTTCTTCCATGCAATTATAAGCTCTGATCACAACAATCAAAGGCTCAGGAACAACTCCTGAAAGAAAACGGTTCAGCTTCTCAACTTTTAGACAGCACAGATGACTCCTTCCTGAAGGAAGAAAGAGCTCAGAGCTGCAGATTCAATCCTCAGCAACGCGCAGGATGACAGACAAGATCTATTCAAGAGCCGCCCCGTAATAATGACAATAAAGAACTTACATTCAACAATCCCTTAAGAGCAAAAAAGCCAAAAATTCTTCATCGAGGAGCACAGAAATGAGAAAGAGTTGAAAGGAAATTAAAAGAAGCAGCTGAAAAGGTAATGTGCTTGCAGGCAGTAGGGGGTGTATTTCATAATATCACATTAGAAGCTCTGAGAAAATATATGGCAAAAATTGAAAAAACAGCCTCTAAGAGGCCCCTACAGAAAGACAGAGCCGCCAAACCAACAGAGCAGAAGAATCGAGCAAAAGCAGAAGAATTCCTTTAGAAAAAGGGAATTGCCTCTGAATGGGCACAGAAAAGAGCACAATCCTGCCACACCACATGCGAAATGACAACGGCATTCAAGTCACAAAACCTAACAAATGCAGAGGAAAGGGGGAGCCCGGCAGAAGCGGGTGAGGCCAGCAAGGAGCCAAGGCACGAGGGTCACCCCGGGAGGAGGCCCAGAGCTCCAGTCGTGAGGACCGGCTGCAGGACGGGCTCCCCACTGGTCACAGTCACAGCTGATGCCGACGCAAAGGGTCACACAGACAAGGAGTGAAAACTCCCCAGAGGATGCACGAGCACAGCAGGTTTGAGAGCACGAGTGCAAGGGGGGGGGATTCTGCCCCTCTGCTCCACTCTGGAGAGACACCCCCCAGTGCTGCCTCCAGCTCTGGGACCACCAACAGCAGAAGGACATGGAGCTGTTGGAGTGCAGCAGCCCCAGAGATGCTGGGAGGGATGGAGGGGACAGGCTGAGAGAGTTGGGGGGGTCCAACTCTCTTCTGCTGGGAGAAGGCTCCAGGGAGACTTTGGAGCCCCTTCCAGTCCCTCAAGGGGGGGGAGGCTCCAGGAAAGCTGGGGAGGGACTCGTGATGAGGGAGGGGAGCCCCAGGAGGAGGGGGAAGGGTTTGACCCTGCAAGAGGGGA
>JAOWAS010000001.1:154459-171743 GCA_028565315.1 Scolopax rusticola | reverse complement strand
CCCCAGCTCTCCTGTAGCCCCTTCAGATATTGGGAGGCTGCTCTAAGGTCTCCCTGGAGCCTTCTCTTCTCCAGGCTGAACAACCTCAGCTCTCTCAGTCTGTCTTCACAGGAGAGGTGCTCCATCCCTCTGATCATCATGAAACCCCTGGGACAGTAGGGGTCACAAGACCCCTTACACCCAACATACCCATCCCCATCCCAAAACACTGGGATCTTGGATCCTGTTTGACTCTTCACTGAGGGCAAACACGAGGGACTAAAGTGACACATCACTGATATTGTCCCCGCTCACGAGGGCTGTGGTGAGCAGACCTGTTCCCTCCGTGGCAGGACTCCTCTGGAGCTGTCCCAGCTGTGACCGGAGCCATGAGCCCCATCCCTGCCCATGGCCAACCCACCACAGGCTGGTAACCCACCGGCCAGTCTCACCTCCCCTTCCAGGCCACCATCATGAGATTGCTGCAGACCTCATTTCTCATCCTACAGCAAACCAATTAACCAAAGCCAGTGAAATGAAAGATAAAATTTCAGTTTGTGGAAGGCTGAGAAAGGAGTACAGCTCTGAAGAAAAGCCACTGGTGTGCACCGTCCCTGGGGACCCACACCAGACAACATCATGTCATGCCAAATCTTCATGAACAGCCACTAAACCGAAAGCCAAACTGAAAACCACGCTAAGGACTTTTTACTACATAATTTGCAAAACATGAGTTTACGGAAGTAATTCCATTGGCTTTTCAAAAGAAGAAATGAACAGGTTGGAGAGGAAGCAGGAGAATCTCTGGTATCAGAGAGATGCTTTTTCTCAAACATGCTAATATGTTCTGCCTGCGCTTCTCTTCAAAGAAACAAGCGACTAAACCCATGGTCACAACACGGAGAGGTCCCATCATCAGTAGAGAACAGGGGTAGGCAGCGTGACAGGCTTTGAGATTTTGTGTATGTATAAGCTAATTTGGAAATAAAGAGCATAAACTGGAGATCAAGATTTCTGCATCAGAAAGCGCTCCAGATGAGTAAATCGGATGCTGAACACTGGCAGGCAGAAAATTCAGCTTCCTGCAGCTGAAAGAATAAAAATGTAAATGCAAGATATATTCTAAAACTGTGCTCTGTTACCTCTTTTGTAACTGCACTGCTGACTTTGTAATCTGGGATTTAACATTTTCTTTTCCTCGCATAAAGCTCACGTTCTCTGAGCTTCCTCTGAGCGAAGGGGATTCGGGTGAAGCAGAACCGCGCTATTCTCTCTCGAGTCACGACTCCCCATCTTGAGAACAGATCCTCTGGGGCCTCTGCGAATTCAGGAGCCCAGGAAGGGGGTTGCTTCTTGCTGTCAAGATACAGAGCTCACCCCAGCCGGCCCGTGGCCTCGGGGGCACAGAAGATGTCACGGGAGGCCTGGGACCACCAAGGAGCAGGCAGCCGCCGTGTCCCGGGTGTGCACAGGCGCCATCCCCACACCCGACGGCACCACGGCCACAGCCAATGAACAAATCACATTTGCACACTTGGAGCTCTCTCACAGCTGTGATCCCCACAGCTCTTGCCACGTCCCAGCCAGGCGCCACAGGCCGAGGTGAGGAAACACATCTCCCAAGGGTTTGCTACCCCACACTTTTCTGGCACTGCTGCCTGCGGCTGCACAACAGCCCGGGTATGAAGCCAGAGGTGCTGCCTGCTGTCAACTGCCAACCCCGCCAACAGCTACGGAAAACGGATGGCGTCCCAGGACCCCCAGCCATTCCTTGGGCTGGGACAGCTTTGCCTGCTTTTTCCAGTTCGATTAGAAACATGGAATGGTTAGAGTTGGATGTGACCTTAAAAATCATCGAGTTCCAATCCCCCTGCCAGGGCAGGGACAAGATTAGTACATCCGGGTGGTTGGAACTCAATGAGCTTTAAGGTCGCTTCCAACTCAAAGAATTCTATGGTCCTATGGTTCTATCTAACGAAGGACAGTGCTGCTCCACCACCCTCTCCTGTCTCTGAGGAGCAGGAGACAAGAAACAGACAGCAGACATGTGGCCCAAAGTTCTAGAAAAAAGCCCATATTGCCACAAAAACATCTGGGACAAGACAGAATGAGAGATGGGCAAAAATGAGGGAATCCACCACAGAACCAGTTCTATGGGACATTTGGCGAGTCCAAGTTTGAACATCTTCAGATTCGCCATTACTCACAGCCTCCTGCCAAACTCTCACCTTCGAGGCCACCTCACCCACTGCCGCAAGAAGGACCTTCACACGTTGGCTTACCCAGTCCATCCCGCCACACACCCATCCACAACATCACAAGTTTTTAAAAATATACTCTCTTAACTAAATGCATAAAAACTCCTGACACAGCAGAGGCAGGCAGAGAGCTCGCCTCCGGCGCTGTGCCCAGCGCACTCCCCTCCCTCCCTCCCTCTTACAGCCTTTCTCTCTTAACTTCTTGTACTGCCTTCGGTCCCTGCAGGACACTAAGAAAGAAATACTTTCAATTATGTTTCTTCAGCCCCTGTTTAGATATTCCTATTTAAGGTATATGATTCAAAAACTCTAACCACAGGCTGAGAAATGCTGGGGACAGAAAATCCCCAATTTCCAGCCAGAGGCAGATGCTGAAGAGCGCAGCAGGGCTCAGACCAAGCCCCTCTCTGCACGCACAGGTCCCAGCCTCCTCCAAAACCCAGGGAGGAAACACCATGAGTCACCTCACCCGGGCTCAATAAAACCCCAGCCTGAAAGCGAACAGCACGCTCTGTGCACCACCCCGAGTCCCTGCGAAACGTGGGCAACAAAGACATCCAACAGCGTGTACTTTGTGAAAGGTTACCTCATAAATTTATCACTACACTTCAATTAACTGAGGGAAGGAGGGATGAACGGCACCGAGGGAGCCGAGGCTGAGCGATGGGGTGGGCTGAACCCAGCGCAGGAGAAGCCATCCCCTCTCCCTCCCCCGAGAGCAGCGCTGACAGAGGATGAGTGGGATCAGGGAACTGGTCCAACGGCTGCAAACCCCAGAGTCCCCATCACTTCAGACGTTCGCTCAGAAGTGATGCATTAGCAGACCAGATCCAGGGTCACCAACAGCCTGTGCCAGGCCATCAGCAGAGAAGAACCCCACGTGTGAAAGTGCATCAGAAAATTTTCCAGACATAATTTAAAAACTAAGGGACGCTCCTGAGGTCCCTGCAGGCACCACGTGGGTGCTAAGGAGCCCTGGCCACACTGGAGCATGTGTCAGCCACACAAAGCAAGGGCAGGACCAGAGCCACATCCCCTGTGTGTGACCAGGAGCACCTTGTCCCCAGGAGCTGCTGGATGGTAGCACCTCGAAGGTACAAGGACGGTGCCGACCCCTCACTCACAGAGTGTGAGTCTCCACCCTGGCCAGGCACGGACAAGGACCATCAGCAGATCTTAGTCAGCAGACTCTTCCAGGCAGCCCCGTGGTGGGGATCAGTGGAGACCCTGCCCAGCTCACCACCAGCAGCCTGTAGCAGGACCCAGGTGTCCTTCAGGATGTCCTTCCCCTTGCAGCACACCGGCTGCACCCACACCACCTGGCATCCCCACAGCACATGGGATGCTCTTCCACAGCCCAGCGCTGTCAGGCAGGGAATGGGTCAGCTTCAGCCCCTACTTGTGCATCCCTCACACCCATTTCACTAAAAGAGCACCGCTTAGACCAAAGTGTCATCGGGAGGGCACAGACAGCCCTCACCAGTGCCAACACTGGCCCAGTGGATGCATTCACCTTCATTGCCAGGCCTGCAGGGGGGCACACATCTCAGCTCGAGTCCACCCCCTCAAGGAGCGGGTGGTCCTGCTGCCCACGGGCACTGGCCCAGCGGCAGCTCCTAGTCACCCTGTGCCCACGCCAGCCGGGGCAGAGCCAGGGTGCTGGTGGAACGAGCAGGGCTCAGCCCTTGGCTCGCTGGCTGGGGTGCTGTGGGGTGGAGGAGACATGCTGCCTGGGGAGGGTCTGCCCATGTGCGTGTCCCACGGACACGGGATGCCGCTGGCAAAGAGGCGTCACAGCATCATAACAAACCCCCGCGGGCAGAGAGAGCTCCCACCTCCAGCTCTGCCATCCCACCCTTGTCCTGCACGCGACTAGAGCCGGCAGAGGGTTTGTGAAGAAGTGGGTCTGCAGCACTGCTCGTTTTTACTGTAAACGTCCAATAATTTATGTGGGGTTTTCACCTAACATTTCACATCTGGCTTCTTTTGGAAATGTTGATGAATAACTTTGGACATCAGTCTCGATCTGGGCATCTTCAGCACATCGGGTGTTGTGTCACAGCGCTGCCGGGCACAGGAACGCCGGCAGCTCGGCAGCTGGAGACAGCAGGAAGCCTCTTTTTGGGCTGATCCACGGAGAACCATACATTAAAAATGAAGCTAATCTCCGAATTTTCCACCAACCCAGATTTTAATAAAAATAATCTCCCCTGGAGATAGCTGTAATATAAAGCTCCAATACTGCTTCTCATACTGTGGCCCAATGCTTTCTTTCCAGTAACTGTGAATTATGGCTCAATTATGTTCACTTTGCCCTCTAAGCACGGGCAGGGAAAGAGAGGGAGGTCTGCCCTCGTGTCTTTTTGCCGGAAAAAAAAAAAAAAAATCAAGTGCCCAGCACAAGCCTGTGGCTGCTCCTCGCTCCTCAGCACACGCACACCAGGGCCCCGCGCTCACGGCACAGCGTGTTCTTTACCCTGAGAATCCATGAAACCCACCTGCTCTCTCCGTGTTGGCCACAAACAGACCCTCAGCTCCCAGCGTGGATCCATGGCTGAACCTTCCACTGCAAAGACTCTGGCAATTACAGGTCTGCCACTGTTTAGGGGACGGAGCTCAGAAAGATGAGAGAAACACAAGGAGAATGTGTCCACTATGTGTCCACTATATCCTTCGTGCCTTGTTGAAACTTTCCTCCATCTATTCCACTGGCACATCCCACGCCCCAGAGAGCCACCAGTCTCCTAGCCCCCAGCCCCATAACCACCAGCATCACCACCTCCCTCCCAGCAGGTCCATCCCGGAGGGCTGAGGTGGCATCTTCTGCCTCCTCCACGTTCTGCCCCAAAGGCTGGCTCCTGGCATGGGGAGCCAGCAAAGCAGCAACCATCGGACAGACTGATGGCAGAGACCTTGCAAGAAAAAAGGTTTTCTCTTTTTAAGTAGAAAAAGTGATTTAAGTCAAAGTGGACTAAGATAAAAACTGGCATTAAAACATGTTCCTTTAGCATGTTAAAATATTTCTTCGTCCAGACACAGAAATGCCGCAGGAGGAAGCTCCCACAGGGACTCAAGGTCCCTCACGCAGGCCATGTCCAGCGTGCCCTGCCCTACCAAAAAGTTGGCTCTGGCATCAGACAGGGATGGACAGAAGCACCAGCAAATTATCCAAGGATGCTGGAGGCCCTGGAGCAAACCTGACAGGGAAGAATGAAATGCAGCTCCCATTGGTGTGTTAAATACATTTATGAGTGTGTCCAGCTGGAAGTCAGGGAAGCAAAAGCATAACCCATGTTAAGCAGAGAAAATTCTGGCTCAGGGTGAAACCTCTTCCCATTTCTCTCTCCATCACTTATCACCTCCACCCTCGCTGTCTCTGAGCCTCCAAGTAGGACCACGACTCTTTGCCTCTTGCACCAACGAGGCTTCAAGCTGCTTTTGGCACCTGCCCTTAATCAGGGAAGGGCACATCCCAGACGTTAAGGGGAGGAAAATGCTATTGACCCACTTGATCACAAGCTCTCTGCGGGGATCAGCACCATCCCTGGAACCAGAAACGAGACGTGAATGCTCGGCTCCAGGAAAACTCTCCCCCCTGATTCTGCACCTTCTCCCAATGAAGCACGAGGAAGGGGGCGTCACGAGTCGCTCAGCACAGACCACCGGCACAACTGTGGGAGCCCCAACCACCCACCCTGACCCCCTCTCCCCACCCTGCTCTCACCAGCACTGCCTGTGCATCAGCCCCATGCGCTGCCAGGGACCCTCCAGAGGCCCTCACACATGGGGTCCCACTCCATCCAAAGGGAAGGATGCGAACTGGGAACAAATGTACAAGACGGAGGGACGTGTCTCATTAGCCAGTGGCATGTTCAAACCTCCTCAGAGCAAATCCAGGAGGAAGCAATGAACTGGAGAGAAAGATGGGCTCAAAGGACCTGCAGGCTCCTCCCAAGCTGCCTGACACCTTGAGGAAGGGTCATAGAGAGAATCATAGAATCATTCAGGTTGGAAAAGACCTTTGGGATCATTGAGTCCATCCATCAACCCCACTCTACAAAGTTCTCCCCTAAACCATATCTCCCAGTACCACATCTAAATGACTCAAACACATCTGGGGTGGTGACTCCACCACCTCCCTGGGCAGCCTCTTCCAGTCTCTGACCACTCTTTCTGTGAAGAATTGTTTCCTAATGTCCAGTCTAAACCTACCCTGTTGGATCTTGAAGCCATTTCCTCTTGTTCTATCACTAATTATCGGTGAGAAGAGACCAGCACCAACCTCTCTACAGTGTCCTTTTAAGTAGTTGCAAAGAGTGATGAGGTCTCCCCTCAGCCTCCTCTTCCTTAAACTAAACAGTCCCAGCTCCCTCAGTCGCTCTTCATAAGATTTATTCTCCAGGCCCTACAAACCCCCAGGGCTGAAGGGACATTAAAGGTCATCTAGTGTCCCCCCCTTGCCCTGGGGCAGGGACACCTCCTGCCAGACCAGGTTGCTCAAAGCCCCCTCCAGCCCAGTCCTCAGCTCCTGAGTGCCCAGGATGGGACGGACCCCGTGGCCAGGGACAGCCTGTCCTTCTACAGCCCCTGCCCTGCAGGGAGGTTTGGGCACCCCCAGCTCGGGCATCCTCACACCAGGGACAGCCCTCACCACAGCCACCCCAGCCACCCCACTGCTGGGGACAAAGGCAGGAAGCCCTGGTGTGACACCACACGGCGAGGTCCTCCTGTCCTGCCCGTGGAGAGAGCCAGCTGCAGGAGCCAGACCGTGCACCACAGCCACGGGGTTGGCAACACACTGCCCTTGGTGCCCAAAACACCCCAAAACGCCCTCAGGGCTCTGCAGAAGGGGGCCCCTTTCCCGTGGGGGCGCCTGTCGATAAGCGAGGGGCTGAATCCTCCACGCTGCCACACACAGGCACATTCACACGGCTTGCTGTAAATCAAGCCTGAAGAGTTTTATGCAAATAAATTGCACTTATTCAAAACAACTCATTAAAAAATTCACCCCCATTGTCCCAAAGGATGCTGCACGAGGCTCCCCAGCCCCAGGGTCGGCGCAGTGACCCCAGCTCTCCTGCTTCGGGCAAGAGCCTCCCTCCACGCAGAGAATAAAGCAAAGTGGATTGATTTAAGTCAAAGTGATCACCAATTGTAACCATGATAAATCAGCTGGCAGAAACTCTGGATGTAAATAATCGCGTCTGATGGTGCTTTGCATCGGGAGTGCTCAGCTGTTTTCCTAAAGAAAGGCTGAGTCGGATCAATTCCTAACCATTACATTGGATTAATTTGTAATTTAATATAGACTTTACAACCAAAAAGTGCTTCTTCCTAAGCAGATACTCTGTAACTGTATGCATCTCTTTAAGCAATTATAACATAAAATATAAATTCAATTTTTTAATTTTACCCTAATACTTTATAAATAGCATATTTCTTACTTAATAGAGGATGAGTAGGTTTTGACTTGTGATTTAAGTTAAAGTGGACCAAGATAAAAACTGGTATTGAAATATGTTCAGTTAGCACCTTGAAGTATTTCTGAGTAACTAACAAATTAAACACAACCGCTCTGAACTCATAGCAAGTGCTGGATTCATACCAAGTGTCGAAGCCACCAAAATACCCCTTGCACCCCAAGCAACAGACATAAAAAGGGACTTCTATCAGTAGTTACTGAAATTAAGTGTTTCTTTGTGGCCATCGAGATCTTGGAGCCAGTGGGTCTCACCCTACAGGTTCCTCACAAGGGAAATGCACTGATTTATGGTCACAAGTTGGGTCAGTCCCTGAATCAGTGGGAGGGAGGGTGGGTGAAGCACGATGGTCTCTTACGGGGGGGATCAGGGTCCATGCCTCCCCCACCGCCTGGGTGCTGACAGAGCACTCAAACACCCGCCTCAGGAAAACAGACACAAAAAAACAGCTACAAAGGGAGTTTAAAACGTGCCATGGCTGGTGCCGCATCCAGCAGCGCGCGGTAACGGAGCGCGGGGCTGCACAGTGAATAAGAACGATAAAAAAAAGCGGAGCAGCTGCCTCATTCATCGAGAACGATTAATCTGATCTGAAAGAGCACGGGTTCCTATGGAAAAACAATGTGCAGCTTGTAATCAAAACGCATCTCAAAGCATGTGCATAAGTGGTTTGATTCTCACCTAAAAGGGGTGAAAAATCCAATACAGCTATTGACAGCTCGAGATTTTTACAGCCGCACAAAGCCGATGCTTTGGCCAAGGGTCAAAGTTTCCAGCACAAGTTTAGGCCACGCCGTGGGTCAGTTCCTGACCTCCAGACCTCCCCTTTGCAGCAATAAAGTTCTCCTGATTTTCTGTTTTCTCACTGCTCATTTAGCTGAGACAGAACAGAGCACAGAAAAAGGAATTTTAGGATGTTCTTGGTATCAGGAAACCAGCGAGAGGTGAAGCCCAGGGCAGTGCCCTCCTCCTCCTCCTCCCAAAGGAGCAAGTGGCTTGGGGGCCGGTGCCTCATCCTCCTCGGCTGCTCTAGTGAAGGGAGAACCTTCCACTCCCCGAGTTAAAAATCACCTTGGAGAAGATGAAACGCAAGAGCATGATTCTGAGCTTTTTCCTCCTGCTTTGTGATAGCAGACACAGACCCCAGCCCAGCGGGGTGTGGGTGGGTGTATATTTAAATCACAGGCTCCATCCGCGCCGGCAGGTGCTCAGAACTCATCCCTGAGTTACACATTCAGTGTCAACAGCTGGAATAAAACTCCTGGAGTAAAACCCTGGATCCGCCCCGGGGCGGCACAAGTGCTGGTGCCGGCTCCTCCTGGGGCAGGGATGGGCAGGCACCATCTCTGCCAGCACCGGTGCCTGTGGGCTCTATTTGGCACCACATCCAGCTGAAGACAGCCCAGACGAGGAGAAAGGGGCTCGTTTCCCATGATGGTGGCAGGTCACGGACACATCAGGCCGCTGCCACCGCTGAAGGGGCCCATCTCCTCCCCGGCTCCACCAGCACACGCCAACCCGGCACAGGGAGCTGCTGTGGGTTACAACTAATGGGGAAACATGTGATCCTAACCCACGGCAGCTCCTCGGTCTGGCTCTAACACAATTTAAAAGGGGAAAGAAAAAGAGCTGCCAGCACACAATGGAGAAGAAAGGCCCCTGGAAATGTCCGGGAGGAAGTCTCATCAGCCGTACATCGCTGTTCCTCCAGATCTTTCCGAGCTATTTCAATAAGCTCCGGCTCTCCCAGAGTTAGCAGCTTCCTGAGCACCACTCCTGCAGGAGGCTCGTAGCTCCTTACATGTTTTATGTGATGTGCTGAGCCATGGATCCCTGGAACAAGTTTTCCCTACTTCCAGTGAAAAAGTAAATAGGAAACCTGTGCCTCCCCACTCTGCCATGACAAGCCTGGTGGCAACTGGCCCTGTGGAGTGTGGCCACCGCCGCCCACCGTCTGCTGCAGAAGGCGTTTTCCCATGGGGTGTGCCCCAGGTTTGGTCAGACACCTTGCAGGATCTCCACACCAGCAGACAGCAAGGGCTCTGATGGCAGCTGGAGGCACTTCTGTGCTTTCCTGGGATTATCTCTCTGTTCCCACCCTTTCCTACCCCCAGGACTCCAGGGGACTGTGACTCGCTTCCAAAGCGCTCCCACCGCAAGACATTGGGAATCGGTTTCCAAACGTGTTCTAATGATACAGACCCACAATTCATAACTAATTCAGAGACACAAGCCTTAGCTTGGGCATGTTTCTGGCTCCTTAAAAAACAGAGTATAATCTCATAAATCTTGTGGGTGTTTTGGATAATTTTATCCCGGGTCTCCACCACCCTCTCCCACAGAGCAATGCTCAGCCAAAAACCGAGCTGAAATGGCTCTTCCCGGAGGATAAGCTGCCGTGGAGCAAAGGCAGGAGCAGGCGGGCGAGACAGAGAACCTCCACCAGCGTTAGAAAGGACCCTCAGGGATTGGCACGTCATCTCCTCCTTCCTCTGCCCAGGTCACGCTCCCTCCTTGTGCAAGGGCCAGCACCAGACTGCACCAGCAGCTCACGTGGACTGGGCTTAAAGGAGGAGGGGAGGTTCCCAGGTTATCAAACTCCAAATCAATGGCTATCTTGACAGTCCCTACAGAGCCCAGGCCACCAAAACAAATCGATTCCCTGCCCTACAGCCCTGCCCTATAGCCACAGTATGGATGAGTCCAGGGAGAGAAACGCCGGCACCGCACTGACAGCGGGCACGTGGAGCTCCAACCGGACACTGGCACCTCCAGCAACGAGCCCAGCTCCCGCACCCCTGTCCCCCCAGCACAGTAGAGCAGGGCACGGGACAGTGGCCACAGGCTTGCACTGGGACCAGTGGAAGGCTCGGACCCTGGTCTGCAGCCCCCCTCTCCCACAGGGTCTGCTCAGCCCTGGCTGTCCCCACACGTCCCCTCTGTTTTACACCCCAAATTCAGCCCCGCAGCTCACTGACACACACGGGGCAGCCGGGAGCACCCAGGGGTCTCCCAGTGAGTGCTGGATCCTGCGGGAGTTGGTCCCTGGAGACAGGGGAGAGCAGCACTTGCTGGCCAGGCTGTCAGCAAGCACTGAGCCGCTGAGCGAGGGGCACGCTGCCCTGACCCCCCACCAGCTCAGCACCTCACAGGCCTCGAAGCCTGCGCTGCCAACCAGGTGAGCCTTCCTCCTCCTTTGATACGGCAGCAGCCTCTCGCACCTTCCGGTGCAGCAGCAGCTGATGTCGAGGAGGGACTCTGTGCCACCGAGTGGTCCCCTGTGTTGATCCATACCACAGCATATACAGGACAGAGCTACCCAAAGTCTGCATGCCAACTGCATCGGCCCTGGTGGCAGGGGGTGCTGTGGGGAGCCGGGACACCCCAGAGCATGGTGCTGACATGGGCCCTTGCCACCGCCACTCCAGGAAGCCTCTCCTGCTCTGCCAACCCTCTGCCAACCTCAAGCCACCCTGGGAGCAAGGTGGATGTGGGACAGCAGTTTACAGAAACCATAGACATCAGCAGATTTCCTCTATGATTTTTACTATTGGATTTTTAACCCACAACAAACATTAAGAACACTTTCATTCATCCTTTTCTTATCAATTTCTATGATGAGCTCAGCATTTCTGCCTGCGGAGGTGCCCACGTCCAGCACCATGTTACCCAGCCCTGCAGAATGAAACCCCCTGTAGCTGCAGGAAAGCAGCCAGTGTGAGGGATGCACCTTACCAAGGAAGCCAGAGCGGGCTAGGAGCAGGTCTGTGGCCATGCCTGCTGGCACGGTGCTGCAGCCACCCCCCCCAAGTCGGTGCTTCACGGGAGCTGCCGAGCATCCCCCAGCACCGCCTCACGTGCCTCTCACAGCCCTGTCCCTCCTGGGGGGTGGCCCATCACCAGGGAACACAGCACAGCGCAGCACTGCAAGAGGCTTTGGCTCTCTTTGGCTCTCTGGCTCAGAGATGTGTCCCCTGGCGTTTCCTACATCCCCTGGCCTTCTATCTGCTTGTCCTTTGGGGAGAGGAAACAGAGCAGCAGGTAGCATGTTTTATGGGAAGAGCCTTTTATTTACAGAGAGAGCAGCCTCTTCTGCAAACTGCCTGGTCAGAAGCAGTGTCCCTGGTTGCACAGCCCCTCTGCAGCCCCCACAGCCACCTCGGCAAAGGCACCGCAGCCCCCTCCCCACCCGTCCTGCACCCACCGCACCACGTCTCCCCGCACCTGCAGGCAAACTCCATGTCCCCGTGCCCCCATCGTCGCCAGGCGGCTCGTGCCCGTACCCCCCATCCCTGCCTGCCCGGGCTGCGGGGCGGCAGCGCTGGTACCACTCGCAGGAGGGACTGCAGCCATGTGAATTCACATTGAATCCCAACGGCAAGCCACGCTGCCTCTGAGCAGCCTGCTTTCCCTCCAGCACTCCTGGCAAAGCAGAAGTTCAGAAAAACTCTGCATATCTCTCTTTTATAATAGGAAAATTTATTTCTTCGTTTCCCTTGGCTTGATAGAAGAATCAATGCTTTGTGCGCTGGTTTTCAGGCTCTTCTTTCATTTGCATTAAGGAGATAACAAGCCAGAAAATATTAACCTGAACTATGAGGTGACTGACAAGCAGGATGAGGGGAGAGCCTTTTCTGCAGCCTCAGATGGAAACGAGCAGCTCCATCCCACCACGAAGAGAGGCCCTGGCTTCAGCAGGGATCTCACAAACCGGGGCTGGTCCCGCACCTCCGAGGGCCTTTGGTTGTGGGACATTTCCTCGCCAGTCCCTGACACATCCCCAAAACCCTGTGAGGGGGAGGAGCCCTCCCACGGGATGGACGCCGGCACAGGAAAGGTTGTCAGACCCTCTGCCGGGACACGGCCGGACAGACATCCTTCCGCAGGATGCAGACCCTTGTGCACAGCCCGGCCGTGACTCAGCCAAGGGGCTGCTCTGCAGATGAGACCACTCCGCGGGAGCGGGATTTATAGGCTGCCCAGGGAGGTGGTGGAGTCTCCTTTGCTGGAGACATTCAAAACCCTCCCGGACAAGTTCCTGTGAGACCTGCTCTGGGAGGACCTGCTCTGGCAGGGGGCTGGACTGGGTGATCTCCAGAGGTCCCTTCCAACCCCTTGCAATGCTGCGACCAAATTCTGCCCAGGGCTTCAAATCCACCTTTCACCTTACAGTGACCTGGCCTGAGGCCACCAAGGCTGCCACCACAGGGCTGCGCCCACACAGACGCCAGGAGAAGGGCTGCTCCCTCTTGGCAGTGCCGGTGCCGAGGGGCAGAGCCCGCGCTCCCAGCATCACCAGGCAGCCGTGGTCACACAGCTCCCGTGGATGGACGGTCCCTCCAGCTGGTGTCCCCACACCTTCCCTGCACTGCCCAGACCCAGCCCGTACACTCCCGAGTGGCACCACCGCCAGGAGCCCATCTACGGCTCCATGTCCCTCCTACACACACGGCTTTCTCCCTCTCCTCCCAAATCAGCACCTGCCCCTCGACATCCCTCTTCCCCTCCACTACAGCATGAATTGTCCTTCCTTCCTCCTCCTGCCCGGCCACTGCCATGACCTGTCCCAACCTCAGTCCTCCTTGGGGCTCCCCACAGACCAGCTGCCCCGCTTGCACCCACTGTCCCCTGAAACCTCCTTGCAGGAGCACATCACCCACAGTCCGGGTGGGAGCAGCAGGAGCCGGTGTCCCATCACAGTGGACCCCACGGCGGAGCCAGGCACCTCCCAAAGAGCTCAACCCCCAAACAAACAGGACGCCATGACTCAGAGCCAGTAACTCCTTCAGAAACCACCCATGGGAAAGGAGAGGAGGAGAGGAGGCAAGGACCCAAAACTCAAGCAACAAGATGTTGCAGCACCTTTCTTCCCCCAGACACCTGCCTTGAAGCCTCAGCTGCCACACAGAGAGCTCACAGAGGGCAAAGGGGACGGCACATTTTGGGCACCATGAAAGATACCCAGCTAGTAGTGTGGTACCTGCCAGGGGCCATGTGGGACAGAGGACGCTTCAGGCTGTAGGGCATCGTGTGGCTCCCGACCATGGTCCCAGGCAGCACCCAGCAGAGAAGCATCGTGTGCCAAGCGCTGCTCGTCTCCCACAGCCCTGGCCCCTGCCCCCGATGGTCCATGGCCCCCATCACTGCAAGGCTGCCCCGTGCCCATGCATTTTGGGAACCCTGCAGCTCCCTTGGGCAGCTCTGCCTGCCAGAAAGACGTCCGTTTGCAAACCCTGTGGGTGGGTACGCCAAGGAGGCTATAGCCTGTCCCTGTCCCCAGCAGAGACCTTCACCTTCACAGCGGGGAATGCCACCAGCTACTCCTGCACTGCGAGGAAGGGACTCTCCTCTGGTGGTTCCGATGTGCTCCCTTCCCACCCAAGCACACCCCTGCCTGGCGTCTGCCCCATCCCCACCTGCCTCTCTGTATCTCCCGTGTCTGTGGGAGTAGAGACATGTCCTGTTCTTCCCACGCTCCAGATTCCGTTTCCAAAACTGCTGTACGGGTGTAGTACAACTGAACCCCCCTTCCCCGAGCTCCGAGGTGGTGCAGGTTGCTCAGACTGCATAAACTGGAAGTGCTGGCCCATCACTAGGATGTAAACAGTGCTGTGCCTAAAGAGACTGCCTTTTCAGAGACAAGGTCACAGCCTGGGGTAGGGATTTGCTCCAAACAATGAAAACCACTAACCGTGAATTCAAAGGCTTTCAGACAAATAAAGACAGTGATAGAAAGTTGCAAAGGAATCTAAAAGGGGCTTGGAGTCAACTCCAACAGAGCTGGGAAACTTGACTTGAAAAGTCAGCTGCTTGACAGGCTAAAACCTACATGGAGCATCCAACTCCGAGAGAAGACATGAACTTGAATGAACTGAACTTTGCCCAGCTGGTCCTGATCTCTGAACCGCTGGCAGCTAATGGAGTCTGACTCGTTACTGAAAAGCTGCCTGTCTACCCTCTGCCTGGAGATCCCAAAAGAGACAATCCCCATCTCCAACACATCCCAGTGGTCTGCAGGGAGAGGGGAGAGCAGCAGCAAGTCCAGCAGCAGCAGATGGAACAGGCTTAACTGATGGTTTTCCCCTCGTCCCCTTTCACACCTCCTTGGATGTCACCGTGCAGACAGGGACCAAGCCAGTTTGCTCCAGTTGTGAGGAACGAGCCCTGCAAGTGCTGGGTCAGGGAGCTGATGTGTGGGGATGATGGGCAGGAACCTGGGGAAGTTCAGGGTCACTCACAGGACACGATGCAGCTCTTTGGGATACATACCGTTAAGCCAACTGGGCTTTCTCTGCCTCCCTTTATTTAAGTGACAGTTCCTCAGCAAGCGCAGGAGGTTGCAAAACAGGCAGTTTTCATTTAGGAAGCCAGCCCCCACCTGAGCCAATGCAACAGCCCTCTGCAGGCACTGCCTTGGTCTGGGAGAGAGCCCCGAGCACAGCCACGGGCTGGTGACAGCACGGGAACTCGGTGCAGGGACCAGCACGGGGGGCCCGGCTCCCCTCACCCAGCAGCAGAGGGTCTGACAGAGCATCCCTCACGCCGTGACAGAGCATCCCTCACGCCGTGACAGAGCATCCCTCACGCCGTCCTGCCTCCCACACCTCCCCGGGCAGACCGTGCTGCAGGACGGGGGGGGGGCAGGTACCACGGCGCAGCCTCCCGCCTGGATCCCGGGAAACCCAGAGCAGGATGCCCCGTGGGGGGGCAGCCCAGGGACGGGCAGCAGGGACAGGGCTGCCGGGGCAGCGGTGCCGCCCCCCGAGCACCACAGGGGCCGTGAGCTCCCGCTGCAGAGCCAGAGCCCCGAGCTGCGGCTGCAGGCAGCGCCTCTGCACAGCAAGCAGGCTCGCAGTGCGCAGGCTGCACTCGCCAGGATGCTGTGCTGTGCTGCTCTGATCCTCACCCACCTCCCCCACGCTCCCCACGGCCCCTCTGCTGCCTGCCCGCCTCCCTCAGCGTCCCGGGGGGAACAGGGCCACCAGCCCCAGGCAGCCCACAGGTCCTGACCCCCCCCAGGACTCCCTCTCTGCTGGGTCCCACCCTAGCCCCCTGAGGTTGCACCAGAAACATTTCCACTCCTCAGCTCTCGGATACGCATCAGCCCCTGGGGAAGGAAGACCCGGGAGGGAAATTCCTGCTCGATACATGCAAAGATGCTCTGCTTTGCATGAAGCCCCCGCTCCCCCAGCTGCCTCAGGTGATCTTCAGGCTGGCAAGGCTGAGCTGCTTCACTCTAAGTCAGGACCATCCCCTGGTCTCAGTGGAGGATTTGTAGGGAGGAAAGGGGTGGGGGGGTCACAACACACCTTCCCACTGACTCCAGCATCCCCACTTCCTCCAGAGCCCACACACAATCCCCAAACAAGGACAGGACAGGGCAGGGAGGCGCAGAGCAGTGCCCCAGGAACAGCAGAGCAGAACGAGGGGTCCCAGGGCAGTGAGCAGAGCACGTGCCCTCACTGTGAGTCCTCGGACCCTGCCCCAAGCTGCTGGGCTGAGGGCTGGAGCAGGATGAGACCCGGCTCCATGCACCGGCCCGGGGATGGGATGGTGGAGGAGGAGCTGATGTGCCAGGGCGAAGGGAAAGGGCAGGCACTGTGTCCCTGAGAGCCTGGCTCACAACCCCAGCCAGGGCAGGGGCAAAGTGAGTGGGTGAAAAGCCCCTCCTGCAGCCCAAGGTCAGCCCTCGCTGGAGCAGAGCCTCTGTCTGATTCTTCGACAGCAGAGGCAGCGCTGCCTCGCCTGCCTGTGCTGCTCCCCAGCGCTTGGCAGCTGAGCCTGCAGAGCCGTGCCCGCGAGTGTGCCAGAGCCAGTGCCAGTGCCACCAGCCAGCTCTCTGGCCCCAGCCGCTACCCCTCTGTCACCGAGCAGGAGTCCCCCCTGGCCAGTCTCCGAAAGAGAAACCTTTCCCCACAGAAGAGGGGAGCTCTCACTTCCCTTAGTCCCCTCCAGCCCCAGCAACTCTCTGCTTGCCCCAAGTCTCCATCTCTTCATCTCTTCCCACCCCTCATCCCCAGGGGACACCCCCTCTGCTGCCTGCAGTGCCTGGTCCCGGAGAAGCACGAGCTCCCTGTGCCTCGCAGACCAGCAAGCCCCAGTTCCCAGCACTCCACCACTAACGAGCACTCCTCATTAGGGCCACAGTCACGGCAGCCCTTCGGTGAAGTTTTTCCCTGCACTGCCCCGGTCTGTAACAGCCCCACACATCCTCCACAGTGCCCTCCAGACACCCTCCGTGCCACCCTCTGCCCCGTGTCACAGCCGCCCTGGCCAACGCACCACGACTCCGGTGCTCTCCCGTGGCACACCTTGGCCCCTGGCAGGTCACACCTGCACGTCCTGCCTGTGCAGGCACCGGCACCGTGGTGCGGTACATCCCGCATCACACCGTACTGCCGCCCAGCACACCGCACCCTGCTGTGCCACACCTGGGCCCGGCACCCGGCACCCGCTGCGGTCACACCGGCACCCGCACCGCCCACGCACACCCGCACCGGGCTGGGATCAGCCTGCGGCCCGCACCCCCTGCCAACAAGCGGCTGCGGCTCCGAGCCCGGACGCGCC
>JAOWAS010000001.1:131677-144723 GCA_028565315.1 Scolopax rusticola | reverse complement strand
GCTTGTGCCCGTTGCCCCTCGTCCTGTCACTGGGAACCACTGAAAAGAGTCCGGCTCCATCCTCCTTCAACCCACCCTTTAGGTACTTGTAAACACAGATATAACAGATACAGCCCTGGGCTGGACACACAGCCCACGCTGCCGGCTGGCCCAAGGAGATGGCTTGGGTTAAAATAAGCCCATTTTATGCTGATGGCTTTTAGCAGGAGCAGCTCACAGCTCTAGCTGTTCCTGTAAAGCAGAAGTAGTGATCAATAATGACACGAGCAGGGATGAGGGGCTGGGGTGGAAATCCTGAAACCCAGCCCCATCAGCCTGCACACACAGCCCTGATCATATGTGTGGCCTCTTAAACCCCCATTTCTGCCTGATGCCACCTCCCCGGGGTCTGCTGCTTGCTCTCCGGCTGCTTGCCCTGCCTCTTTGAGCCAGCCACCTCCTGGTCTGCACAGGAACAGCTAACTCCCAGGCAACTTTGGGTTTGTACCATCTCAGCCTCACTCCCTGGGTTCTGTGCATCCTTGGCTGTCCCCCCGGGAGAACGTCCCTGTGTGGGGCTCCAAGATCTCACAGCAGCACCAAGATGCCAGAGGCTGCCATGGTCAGCACCACGGGAACACTGCCCAGGTGAGGGCAGTCCCTCCAGACTCCCAGCCTGGGCTCACTCCAGTGCAAATCCAGAGTGGAGAACCACTTCCCCAACATCCCCTTTCCCTCCCTCTCCGACTGACCCATGTCTCAGGTCCCTCCAGGCTCTTCTCCATCAGAATCAGGGCAAGTCCCTATTGCTTCCTGCCCTGCAGCCCCTCCCATATCTGTCCTGATTCCTGGCAAAGCACCAGTGACCACAATCCTTCCTCCTGGGCTGCCCTCACCCCCCCCCTGTGCAGCATGGGCCACGCAGCACCCCAGCCTGTCCCTGCAGCACCCCACCTTCAGGTACACCCGGCCGAGGGGAGAACAGAGCTTGGGGAAAGACAGAGGTGGCTGAAGGATCTGAAGCTTGCAGGATCCCAGCTGGCACCAGTAGTGCAGGGCTCCAGGGATGTGGTGGCTGCTGCTCTAGTGTCCCCAGAGCCCCATCACCACGCAGGGCCTGTCCCAGCAGGGTTGTCTGCAAATGCAGGTCCTACCCTGCCGGGACCACCCATACGGCTGGTCCAGCTCCATGCCCTCGGGTCTGAAGAGCCCAGCAGAGCCTGGCGGAGCCCACAGCCCGTGGGGCAGTTCTCCCATCCCCGGAAGGTGTCCCCAGCGTGGGAGCCAGGGGAGGGTACCAATGAGGGGTGTCCTGGGGGCTCCACACACCCCCCGGGCAGTAACTCTGAGCAGGAGCGGTGTGTAGCCATAGGAACATCACTTAACATGGTCACCTTGGAAACCACAGCTACACGCTCTCACGGAGCACGTGCGAGGCCCTGTGCACCCTGTGGGGGTCCCCGATCCCACACCCACGCTGCAGCCTGGTGCCTGCCCAGTCTGCAGGTCACGCTGCCGAGTGGGACCAGCAGGGACAGACCTCTCCTCACCGATGGCACTCCACCACCCACAGCACCACAGGATATCACCACCCAGACCAGAGCAGGGAGTCAGACCCTTCCAGAGTCCCATGGACCAGCCTGGCCACAGACACCTCTACCTAGAGTGTGACCAGATGGACTGGCATTTCCTCCTGTCCCACAGGTCACTGAGCCCCCCTCAGCTCCTCATGTGGAGGCAGGGCATAAGGACCCACACACACCCTCCCAGCCCATTGATGCAGCAGAGAAGCATGCCTGGGTCACACTTGAGGACAGACCCTGGAGAAGCCCCACCAAGGACAGGCTTCAGAAAGCACATCTGCTCCCTCCATCTCCCCACACCACCGTTGGGCACAACTGTAAGCCCAGCCCAAGAAGATGGCACAGCTCAAGAACTAATAAATCCAAGCACTGGGTTCCCATACCTCCCACCCTCATCTCAGCAAGCGCAGTGGGCAGCAGGCACAGCCCCGCGGTGGCACAGCCCCTGGATGTGTGAGTGATGCCATGGCCCAGGCTGGCCCAGTGTGTCACCCTGCACACACTCCAGGACCACCCTGTGCCTCCTGCAACCCCACACGGCTCCTCCGCCCGCCCCGGGCTCCAGCTCAGGAGGAGCAGGACGCAGCAGGAAGCAAGAAACCCGAGGACCAGTTACACAACCAGCAAAGCTGCTGCTGTCAGGACCTCCTGCCCTCTCGCCATCACCACCAGTGAGGTGCCATCACCATCCTCTCCCTCAGCCCCAGCACGCCAGCTTTGCAGGCGCCCTGCCCCCCCCCCCAAAGCTCCAGGGCACGGCAGCAGAGCACAGGGCTGCCGTGCTGACCCCTCTCCAGCGTGTGTACCTGACCTGTTCCCGGGGACTCCGTGCCACCCGGTGCAGCCGCTATCCAGAGCTGGTGTTGGGGTGGTTGCCACCCCAGAAAAACATCTTGCCACCTCAGGAGCCCAGAGCACCCACTGACCAGCCAGCCTGGACACACCGCTCAGCCTCTCCCGCTTAGCCCAGAGGTAATAGGATAACGCTGCCTCCATCTGTTTGTCTGGGACTGAGACGCTAATCGCCTCCCCGGCATCCTCCCCTGCCCGCACCCCTGCCCGTTCCTGCCGCCCGCCCGGCCCAGCACAGGCAGAGACAGGGAAGAGGTGCCAGGCAGCAGCAGCCGGGCAGCCTGGGGGGACACACAGAGGAGCGGGACCCAGCCAGGCTCCTGGATCGGCCACAGCCTCCCACAGACACTGAGAAGCCTCCCCGTGTCCCACAGGCCTGGGCTCGGTCTGTAGCAGGGAAGGACGGTCCATCCCCTTCAGGGCCAGGAACAAAGCCCTGCAACAGGGATTACCTTCCCCAAGCCCAGCTCCATGGGGCCCTGCTCCCACTGGGATCTGCTGTTCTGCAGCAGAAAGAAGAGGAGCAGGTCAGAGCGCTGCCTTCAGAGGAGTGACCTGCTGCAAGTGTTCAGAAACAATGCTGCCCCAGCAATCAGATCTGGGCCCTGCAAGTCATGGATGAGCTCTGGGACCAGGCAGGACTGGCTTCACTGAACACAGGAGCCAGCAGAAGAAAAGCTTGGATCAATGCCCACAGCTCGGCACAAACACCATTCATCCCCACCACACATATCCCGAGGCTGCACCTGCCCTGCATTGGCAGCCGGTGCGGGGACAGCTGGTGCTGGGACAACCGGCACAGCCAGGCAGGGAAGCACCACACTGCAGCCCCCCAGCCCCGAACCGCCCAGCGCGGCATGGCATGGCACAGCACGGCATGGCACAGCACGGCATGGCACAGCACAGCATGGCATGGCACAGCACGGCATGGCACGGCAACTCCCCTGCACGGAAACACGCAGCGCAGCCCCCGCAGCGCAGCCCCCGCACGGAAACAGGCAGCGCAGCCCCCGTGGCTCGGCCCCCGCAGCGCTGCCAGCCCTGAACGGGCAGCCTGGGTTATCCGGGCACCACAAGGTGAAGAGGCAATGCGTGCCGGGGGTCCTGGAACGAGGCTGAGCTGAGGCTCTGAAAGGAGCCTGCTGAAGCCAGGAAAATCACCCACTAATCTTGCACATCAGCGTTTGGTGCTTCCTTTGTTTCCCCCTCTGCTTCCCAAGCCTTCACCCTGAAGTTCGCCACACGCGGCCACGGCTCAGCCCGCCCGGGGCACCGGGAGAAGGAGCTGGCACCGCCTGAGCCCCAGCCCCTCACAGGTGTCCGTATGGGGTGCATGGGTGTCTCTGCCCTGAGGTGGGACATGGCCAACGTCTGCAGTGAAGGAGGTTGGCAGGTCACAGCCTGGGGACAGGGAGCAGGAGGTGGCCCTGGCTGCACTAGTGCACGGGGGAGCAGGAGGTGGGAGCACACCTCGTGCTTCCCTGTCCCCAGCGTAGCTCTCGCTGCCCTTCTCTCCCTTGGTGCCAGGCTCTGGCCCTACCACGGTCACAGCGAGCAGCTGCTGCGTCCCTCCCCTGCACACATCCACCCGGTGCCCTGGAAGGATGCATGTGCTGCCCCTGCCCTCAGCCTGGCAACCTGGGGCAGGGGCACCCCCCATTGCTCTGATGCCCTTTGTGGGACGTGAGCTCTGGCAGCTGCCAGCAATGGCGCTGGGGGTCCACTGTGCACATCTGGGGCCAGCTGCCCTCACGCCACGGCACCAAACCCCCCTGGGGCCAGTCTGGCAGCAGCCACAGAGACAGCACCAAACACCTAAAGACTCAGCGTGGCCAAAGAAAATGTTGCTCACAACGTGCTGCACATTCGCACCCAGCGCCCACCCAGACTCTCCCCGGTCTGTAGAGCAGTCTGCAGGCAGCACCCAGTCTGGAGCACAGCCCTGGGTGACACAGTCATCAGCCACACCAGCACTGGGGATGGGCAGCACTTGCAAGGGCTCCGTTGTCCTCTGGCCAGGGCAGGAAACCCCCCCATTGCATGAGGAATATCCAAGCAGCCAGGGCACCACAGCACTGTGACGTCCAGGAACCTCCGAGCCCTGCGGTACTTGTCCCACACAGAGAGCCTGGACGCCAGCTGGATGGGTCTGAGGGATCCATCAGAGGGGGGATCTATCAGTGGGGGCACCCTGGATCCAGCTGGACGGGCCCAGGCAGACCTGGTTCACCAGTCTCCCTGAGACCTTGCCCCTTGACGACTCCTCAAAGTACATCGCGTAGCAATGACCCTGACTCCTAACTGCTGCCACCTCACCTGCAGCCCGTCTGAACATGTCCTGTCCCCTCCAGCCTCAGCCCTGACATCCTTTGCCAGCCCTCACAACCCCCATTTCTGCCCTCAGCTCTCCACAAAGTTTCCCCTGGGCACCATAGCCACATCCCCGTCCCCCCTGTCCCAGATCTGGGGACAAGGCTGCAGGACCCTCACCAGCCCGAGCCCTCTCCCCACCACCTGCCCTCGGGAGACCCCGGGTGTTTCTGATGGCAGGAAGGGAAGCACAGAACAGGCTTACCTGAAATGACTGTCACGGGCACGGGGTCACAGCACTCCCTCTTCATCAACCTGTGGAGAACAGAGAGCAAGGAGAGCATCAGCACAGCGCAGTGCCCGCCCGGCCCCCGGGCACGTGGCACCCATGCAGGCAGCAGATCCAGCCTGGAGCAGAACCCACAGAGCTGGGAAAAACAGTATCCCCAGAGCAAACCTCCTACAGGACACTAGGAAAGAGAGAAGGTCACCTGCAGCTCGCCCCATCACTTGCCACCCCACTGCAGAGCATCCCTGTCCCCCTTGCAACCGAGCCCCCCCACCTGCAAGGGGCCATCCTCCTCCCACGGACTGGCACCTCCGCTGCCCCCGAGGAGAGCCACAGGGGCCCTGCCCCTTGCCCAGGCGGGCTGGGGGACCAGCAGCCCTCTGCCTCCACTGGCCACACAGCACAGCTCGGGGAGGGGAATGCAGCTTCCTGAGGAAACAACCCTGGCCCAAGCACCAGGAAAGGCGGATGCAGCCACCCTGGGTCAGGGGGGTCCTCCTGCACCTCTCCTGCCCTGGGTCAGGGGGGGATTCTCCTGCACCTCTCCCGCCCTGGGTCACCTGCTCCCAGGCAGGGTCCTGTGCAGGCTGGAGCTGAAATGCCAGCAATGCTAAGGATCAGCTCCTCCGCAGGGTCAACCCTCTCATTTGGGACAAGCAGCAGGATTCCAGGACCCAGCTGTGCCCACCTCCAGAAGATGACATGGGAAGTGCCCCAGGCTACATTCAGGAAGAGCTACGGGCAGCCGGGAAAAGAGAACAGGGTATCCATAATGTCTCTGCTCCCTTATGTGCTGGAAACGTGTATGCTCTCTCTCCCTGCTTCTCATTAAAGATCCTTTCTGGGTGAGTGGCTGAAATGGCTGCTGTGTTGTAGAAAATTAAAAATGTATGACTTGGGATTTCTTGGAGCACGCCCGTTGTGCTGCAGCTGGTGTCGGCGAGTGCAAGGTGCTGGGGGGGAAGGGGCCGCCGCAGGGATCCCAGCTCTGCAGAGCGCTGGTGGGGTGACACGTGGGAGCTGGGGTGCCACCGGGCTTTAAACATTTCATAAGATACACTCCAGCCTTCCCTGGCAGAAGGATCACGGACACTGCGATGCACCTGGGAAACTTAGCAGCTATTGTGTGCCTCTGTAAAATGACGCTGCCCAGGTCCCAGCGGGGCTGCAGCATGATGCTCCGGACACAGCTGCCACTGCCCCACTGATCCCCCCCTCTCCAGAAAAGCTCATGGGACACCGCTGCCATGAAAACAGAGGAAACCCCCCACAGCTGTGCATGTAGGATCTAAACAAAACATCACCTCGCTCCAGGAAGACCAAGGCTGAGCAGGACCAGCAGTGGGGCAGGGACTGCTATGTCTGTGGGGACACGGAGCCTTGGCAAGCACAG
This sequence comes from Scolopax rusticola, assembly GCA_028565315.1. Lineage (NCBI taxonomy): Eukaryota > Metazoa > Chordata > Aves > Charadriiformes > Scolopacidae > Scolopax > Scolopax rusticola. The sequence continues at coordinate 138,317 of JAOWAS010000001.1, read as the reverse complement.
CCTTGCAGGGCAGAGGGGTGACACCCCTGGGCACAGGGACCCCGGCACAGCCTCCCTCCCACCCACGCACCACCTGAAATCCCTCGCTGCAGCACAGAGCATGGTCTGCTGCCAGGCCAGGGCACAGACCAGCCCCAAACCCCCCTGCCCCACAGCCGTCAGCGGTGCCAGGAGATTTGGTTGCTGCAATTCGGAAGCTGTGATGAGGGGGCCGGTGGCACAGTGCTGCAGAGCAAGAACACCCCGTCCACCAAAGGCACCTTTGGCAGCCCCTGCTCCCAGCTCACTCTGCTGCCTCCAGCCAGCCTCAGCCCGGGGAGGTGGTGGGTTTGGGCTGGAGCAGTGTGGCTACAGCTACTTGTCACCACAGGCAGCATAACCCCAGCACCCCTGGTGGCCCGGCCCCTCCGCATGGGCACGGAATGGACATCTAACCACCTAACCAAATGGCCCCACTCATGGCAGCCATCTGGAGTGCGGGAGCCCTCCTCAGAGGCACACCAAGACCCCAGGCTGTGACGGCTGCAGGGGCAGCCCCGGGGAGCCAAGCTGTGAGCCCCCAGAGGCACCTTGTCCCCCACCCAGCCAAGCATCAGCTGCCCCTCACCACCGTCCCCTGGGCATGGGGGTGCTGGGGCAGCCCCGGGAGCCAAACCCAAGCATGTGGGGAATAGGTGCCTGCACAGCCATCACCACGGGCACAGCCCCATGCATCCACGGGGTGCAGGACTGGGCACCAGCGCTCCCTGGGGAAATGCACAACCAAGGGGACTCAGAATCAGGAGGCAAGAATGACCAAAGGGCAAGAGAAACTGTCATCAGAAGAGAAAGGAAAGAGCAGAGATTGCTGCCTTAGGAGGAGGCAAATAGGAAGGGACACAGATAAAAGGCTGTAACATCCTGATCAGTCTGCAGAAAGGAGACGACACTTCTGCTCTTTTCATCTCACAGCATGAGGGCAGCAGAAAGCATGGTGAGATCTCACAGTAAGAGAAGGAAATAGTTCCCCACATCACCCATGTCTAGATGGTGTCGCTCACAGCCACAGGATGCCCTTGAGGCCCAGAACCCAGAGTTCCCAGCCAGATCTAGAGGTTTCTGTGGGGAGGACACCAACCCGAGTTACCAGCAGCAGAAAACTGGTGAGGCCATGCAGCCCCAGCATGGTGGCCAGCATCAACCCGTGGTGCAGGCAGCAGATCCCTGGACGGTCCCCAAGGCCCCACGGCAGTGGCAGAGGTGGGTCAGGGCAGTGAGAGGGTCCCCGAGGGTGACTCTGAGCTGCAGGGTGGTTCCCAGCACCAGCCTTGCTCAGTTTCCAGCAGGATAGATCTTCCTCCTGGCTCCCCACTATCTCCATTCCACCCTAACCTCCAGAGCAGATCTGGGCCAGCACAACCTCCCGAGCTCCTTCTGAGATGGGCCTCTCGAGGACCATCTTTTCTGTCCTCAGGTGAGGAGGACCCGGAGGAACGCTGACCATGGGAATATGCATCCAGCAACATCAAAGGCACCGACCTGCTCAGGAAGCAGCTCAGGAGATAAATTAAACGCTTATAACATGAGCATCTTCTCCCAACCCTGATAACAGGCAAAGGAGATTTATGAGTTTATTATTGGACCTGATAAATTAAACTCTTCACAGAAGAATAAATTATGCAGATGATCTGCAATGTATTTAGACTGCAGCTTGCACACTGCCAGGATCCGAGCCCTGGCAGTCCCTGAGGATCCTGCTGTCTGTGGAGCCAGAGGGGCCTTGTTCAGACCAGCAGGAAGAGCTCCAGGGAGGCTGTTAGTCCTCCTGCTCATGAATGGCAATTCTGCCTTTCCCCTTTTACTTGTATAAGTCTGACTCTTTTATCACAAGTGTCCAGATTCCCTGCCTTTCATTCAGTTTTTTCGCTTTCCGGGAGAAGAGGCGAGGACTGCAGACTCGCACAGCCACAGCAGCTGGTCCCCAGCAGTCTGACAAACATGACATGATCAGAAATGACAAGTCACTGCAAGTAAAACTGTCCCCAAGACAGAACTGGGAGCTGGGAAGCAGCTGGAGACTCCTATCTCAGGAGGGTTGTGGGAATGCCTCTCTGCGCGGCAGATAGGACACTCGCAGATGCCTGTGATCAGGGTTCTTACCAGGGGGGACGTGCCCATTTCTGCCTCCTGAGGTCTCCCGAGGCCCTTACCCTGCTTGGTCCCTCTCTCGAGCATCGTCAAGGAGTCCATTCCAGCTGCTCCAGACAAGAAATGCCTTCCTGTCTCGTCGAGCCTTCCCCAGCAATGAGGCAGTCACAAGCCCTGGCCAAGGCCTGTGGTGCCACGAGCAGACCCCACTGCACGTCTCTGTACAAGCCCAAGCTCAGCCACTGGACTCACCACACCGCAGCCAAACAGCCACGGTAGCAGGCACTGCCTGGCACAGCCTGGCTTGGCACAGCTGCTCCAGGGGGCTGTGGGACTCGGGCTGGAGGTGAGCAGACAGTCAGGGCGAGCTAGAGTATGGCCATCATGTCCCAGCAGGCTCCTGTCACAGCCCCAGGGATCTGTGACCCTGCAGAGGAGCAGGAGAGATGGAGGAAGGGGTCCGGTCCCCGAGCCGCAGCGTGCGATGTCCTGTATCCCCATGCACACCGGGAGCTGTAGTCCCTTCCTACCAAGGCCAGGAAACATTACATGATGCTGTAAGGACGTGGCTTCCCCCCCTGGCCAGGGGAAGGTCCCGGGGCAGCCCTGCCTGTGGCCGGCTTCCGCCAGCGCCGAACAATAGCGTCCAGGGCCGAGCGCCTGTGGGGCCGCCACGTTTCCTGCCATTCTTTGCACTCCCCTGAGGATGTCTATAAAAAGCAGAAGAATCCAGACCTGGAAGTCTAAACCACTCCTTAAATAAGCCAGGAATGCCAGCCTCTTCCCGGGGAGGGAGCCCCCTGTCCCCAGGGGGAGCAGCTGTAGGGAGATGGGACACAGCCCAGGACCCCGCATCCCGGTGAGACACGCAGCCCCGAACCAAACAGCACCCTCGGGTTTCTTGGTGCCAACAAGGCCCAGCCAAACGCCAAACCCACCCCTGCCCACCCAGGTCCCTCTGCTGTTCCGGAGCTTGCAAAGTCATCCTCCTTGGCATGAAAGAGTGACTCAAAGGATCAGCTCCTTCCAAACGAGCAGCCCCTGAGAGCAGGGGCTGGGCTGGCGCATCACTCGGCCCCCCATGGGGGCTCTTGGCAAAGAGAGGCTGCTTGTGGGGCACACACGTCCTGGGGCTCAGCTCTGCTTGGGGAGAGGCTGGTGGTCCCCCCTGCACTGTCCCCGGCTCTGCACAGACCCTTTCCCCCCCCGCCCCAAGTCACCCGTGCAGTCACAGCTGAGCGCACACGGCATCCAGAGTCACCAACTCACTGAGCTGCTGGCGCTGCCGCCAGAGATCGTTCAATATTTAATGACAGACGAGTCTCCGGATCGACCTGCTTCTTGGGTTTCCAGCGTCCTGTCCCTCCGCTCCTCCCAGCGAGGTGGGCAGCCCGACCACAGGAACCGGCACAGACCCCCCAGCCCTGAACGTTCGGGCTGATCCTGGGGAGACCTTCACAAAGGCAGTGCTGCCTCCCCTTCCCACGCTGCCAACGGGAGCCAAGGCTCTCATGAACCAGAGCTTTTGCCTGTTGTCACAGTTACAGCAGCTCAGCTGCATTTAGGAGTGGGATGGCAATTTACTCTTTGTACTCATTTTAGCTGCACGGCCTCCCCCTGCTCCAGGCCTGCTGTGGTGGAGGGGATTCCTGCCCCACAGCACTGCCAGCCCCCCAAGGCAGCCGAGCCCCCACTGCACCCTGTGGCTCCTGCTCCTGTGTCCCCAGTGCCAGGGGCAGAGCCAGAACACCAAATCCCACCTCCTGGGCTAGCGGAGGGCATGAGCTGGTGAAGGAGGCAGGCAGCCGGGGCCCCTTGCTGCCTGGAAGGGGACCCTTTCCCTGCCCCACAGCTCTGCTCCCAGCTTGTCCTAGTTGCCCCCACAGCCCCTCCTTACCCCACGCAGAGGGAGAGCAGGGCAGGAGCCAGGAATGCTGCTGGCCCTCCCAACACGACCTCCCAGCTGTGGCCACCCCTGGAACATTCCTCATCCCGAGGGCAGCACCAGGAGCAGCTCCTCTCCCACATCCCCACCACATGTGTGCCTCTACCCCAAGCCCCTCCGCCAGCCCCTAGCCCAGCTCTGTGGACCCCCACCCCAGCTCTGTTCTGTGTTTCAGGGCAGGACCTGCTTTACCATTGCCCCCCAGCTCCTGCCGTGCCTCCGTCAGAGACCCTCACCCCGCCAGGATGCCACAGCTTGACCAGGTGGGCAGGGGACCCCAGCCTGCTGCCCTGGCCCCCTCCCCATCCCACGGCCCCACGCCGGGCTCCTCACCGCTTCCGCACGCGTGCCTCACCGTTTGCATGTGCACTTACGCACTCGGGTGCGGGGGCAGCAGCAATAATTTTTAGCTGGTGGAAATCTCAGCAGAATATTCTGTAGCGGGCTGCTCGTGTGTCTGTCGGTGTGCACCTCCAGAACACAATAGTGGTTTAAGTGAACAATGCAGTACAAAACACAAACAGTGCAGATATGCATTATTCATATCATAATACTACCAATATTAAGAATACTTAGGTGTTATATGAATATTTAGTTGTTACATGCTGTACAACAACAGCAAAGAAAAGGTTATTATCTGAAAAAAGGACCTTGTAATACTTTTCTTTGTGCCCGTTTTTGCCCTCAGCCCCTGTTGCCACATACCTTGCAGATTTGGCAGAGTCAGCAAAACCTCCACTGAGGGCTACTGTGCAGGTGCAAAACGCACAAGAGCTTTGCAATGTATTTAAGTGTTAGTATAACAAAGAAATTATAGAAACTCGGGACGCGTTGTCTCCATTACCCGCAGGTCTCTGCTGAGACAGAATGAAAAGGGAAGCTTTTAGCCAAGTCTATAAAGTTCCTGGAGGAAAGACCCCACCATGCCCCAGGAGGAGCCATCCCTGTCCCCCGGCAAGCTGAGCCCCAAGCAGGCTCGTCGCAGGCAGGCAAGCAATGCCTGCACCCCGTGCAGTCCCCAGTCCCAGGGTCTCCAGCTCCCCCTCCCAAAGCACAGGGGTCTTGTGCCACCTCCCATCTGCGATGGCCGCAGCCAGCATCGCTCAGCCAGCCCTGACTGACCGAGAGCAACTGCACATCCCAGGCAAAGGCACTGGAGACCCAGAGCCAGAGAGGAGCAGAGCCCAGGCCCTCAGCTCTCCTCCTCAGACCCGGGACACCAGCACAAACCCGCAGCGGCTGGAAGGCAGCCTGGTACCGGCACAGCAAGGCACCTTCCCACCAGGCCTTGCTGTAGGTACAGCCCAAACCTGCCCCATGTGTGACTGTTTCTCACAGATGCCCAACAGATGTAACCCTTACGTCGACGAAGGCTTTGAGCATCCCAGTCCGTAGACTTCAGGGCAAGAAAGAGCAGGTCCAGTTCCAGTTTAAATCCCGTTTGCGTAACTCCCCTGCTCCCCTCACGCCAGCACCCCAACTCCTCACACACGCTCCCACAGGCACTGGGGGGTACCAGCACCCCGACTCACACACGCACCCGTGGGCACCGGGGGTACCGGCACCCCTGCGGTCAAACCCTGCTCTGGGGTTCTCTGCTGCCTTGACCCAGTTTTGGAAGAGCAGCAGACTCACTTTTCCAGCAGCTCCCCGAGACATCAGGGACAGGTGAAACAGCAAGCTGGGGCTCAGACATGAGCACAAACCCCATACACAGGACGGTGCAGCACCCCCCAAGCCCAGAGAACGCTCTCCGGGATGGAGGTGCCTCACCTCACAAATTGTGCTTGCGCACAGGCAACAGGCACAGAGAAAAATGGTTGCTGAGCATCAGGCACAGATACGTGCGAAGCCCTGGGGGTAGAGATACCCAATTGTGCCCAGATACACGAGGACCACAGCAGGTAAGTCACAAAAGCAACGCCATGCCCGCAGCAGAAGTCCCCCTGCCCGACTAATGCTCCTGGGCCGCAGGTGTCACGGTCCCCGTCCTCCGATGGCTGCTCCTCCCGCGTGTCACCGAAAGGCAGGGCTCCTCTTCCCAGCACATCCCATCCACCGACCTCGGCCCCTACCTCCCAGCGTGTTGGTGTCGCTGCAAACCCCAACACGTCGCTCGCTGCAAATCTCAGCCCTTAACCCCCAAAATAGACTCCCCCTACAACCACAGCCCCACAGCACATCACGGCCCTGACCGCCCAGCACAGGCACCCCAGCTCCGACCACAGCTCCCGTCCTGAAGTGCCAACATCCTGATGCAAGCCACGGCCCCTGTCCCCCGAGACTTCCCACTGCAAACCACAGCCCCCCTTGTGCACACCCCAACAGAGGCACAGCGCCCTTCCCCGCGGCGCACACCCCACCGCTCCGCACAGCCCCCCGCTCCCAGGACGGGCACCGACTCACCCGGGCCCAAATTCCTGGGCATAAACGCACGGGACCGTGCGCCACGGTCCGGGAGCACCCCAGCCCCGGCCCCACGGGCCCCCCCGCTGCAGCGACCCCCGCACGGCAGCGCACAGTCCCCGGCCCCGCCGCCGAGCCTTCCCCTGCCTGCGGGGCCGCCGC
>JAOWAS010000001.1:104204-118743 GCA_028565315.1 Scolopax rusticola | reverse complement strand
GAGGAATCTGGCAGGGACACAGTACCCAGGAAACCCATCAGTAATGCCACAGGAGGCCAAGGTGGCCTCGCTCGGAGCTCCTGAGACACCAAATCTGTTCACAGATGGAGCAAACCTGGGAGCAGGGTATGAAATAGCCGGGGGTGGGCACCAGGAGTGGGGAGCACAGAGTACTCATGGGGGGCACTGAGGATTTGGGGGGGCAGTGGGAGTGGGGAGGGCAAAGTACTCATGGGGGGCACTGAGGCTTTGGGGGGGCAGTGGGAGTGGGGAGGGCAGGGTGCTCACGGGGGCAGAGCAAGGAGGGGTAGCGAGAGAGGAAAACTTGCAGGTGCCTGGGAGCCCAGAATCCCACCTGCCCTGCCCGTGCTGTGCCCCCCTCCCTGGCCTGGGGGAAGGCTCTGGCCCTGCACAGCCCCACAGCTGCCCACAGAGCTCCGTGAGTGCCACTGGGGCCACCACAGGTGGCCAGCCCTGTGCCAGGAGATGGCTCTCTGCCTGGGGCCACCCTGTGCCGGAGCCGTGCTCTCTCCTTCATTGTGCTGAGCTGCTCTTTCACACCCTGCTGCTTCCCACAGTTGTCTCTCCCCCACCTCTGGCAGCTGCAAGACAACATTTTGGGAGATGGAGCAGACACGACTGCAGCAGAGAGACTTCAGAGGGGCTGGGGAGCTTGCAGCAGCTCTGCACAAATGAGGGTGTGTGCAATCAATCATCAGATCCCCCCACCTCGCACGCTGCATATTTAATGCCTCTTTGGGTCTTAATGTTTAATCTATCTATCTAATGAGCATTTAACTGCTGCTCAATATTTAATGTCTGGATGTTCAGAGTAATAGTCCCATGTATCAGAGCAGGTGCTGGTCCATCACTCGGGTGCGGGGAGAGGCTGCAGGAGAGGCTTTAGTGCAGGGCCAGGGAGCCCAGGGGATCTGCTCCGCGACACCGTTTGCAGGGGTGGCAGGTTGTCTCTGCACCATGAACTCTTCCTGACTCTCTCTTCTCAGCGGTGCAGTGAAGCTGGAGCTCGTCTGTGCTGGCTGGGGATGAGGGCCTGGCGTCCTGCTGCGGGGCTGGCGCTGGAGGCAGCCTGAGCCCGGCACGGCACGGCACGGCCCGGCACTCGGGCGGCAGAGCGCGGTCCCGGCGTGCTCCGCGGAGAGGGTCACGTGACTGCCCGCGCGGGTCAGCTGACGGCAGCGCGGCGCGTTCGGCCCCGCCGGTTCCGGAGCTGCCAGGACTGGGCGGGACGAGACGGGACGGGGCAGGTCCTGCCGGTCCGAGCGCGGAGGTGCAGCGCCGCAGGGCGACCCGAGCGCGCGTATCGCGGGCCCTCCGCCGGTGGCAGCGCCATGGGGCCGCGCGGCCAGGCCTCGCCGTGGGCCCTAGCGCTGCTGGCCCTGCGCGGAGCTGCCGCCGCCCCCCCCAGCTTCGTCCTGTTGCTGGCGGACGACTTGGGGTTCGGGGACCTGGGGAGCTACGGGCACCCCTCTTCTGCCACGCCGCACCTGGACCGGATGGCGTCCCGCGGGCTGCGCTTCACCAGCTTCTACAGCAGCTCCCCGGTGTGCAGCCCCTCCCGGTACGTCCCCCGCGGCTCCCGCCCCCCTGGCTGGCGGCTGCTGCGGGGCCCCGGGGCGGGAACGGAGGAAACTTCGAGGTCGGGCTGGGCACCCAGCTGGGGAGGCGCAGCACTTGCGGGAACGGGGGTGCCGCATCCCAGGAGGTCCGAAGGTGCGGCTGCGGTGTCCCCCCAGACAGGGGAGGTGGCAGCTGTGACACCGGGGAGCTGCGCTGCCAGGCCCCAAGGAACGGGGCACCCTCTGAGGAGGTCGAGCACCGTGACCGCGCTGCCTCCAGCGTGATGGCTGTCTCCTCTCTCCCGACTCTCGCCCGCAGGGCAGCCCTGCTGACCGGCCGCTTCCAGATGCGCTCGGGGGTTTACCCCGGTGTGTTCAGCCCCGACTCGCGGGGAGGCCTGCCGCTCGCTGAGGTCACCATCGCAGAGGTGCTGAAGGCTGAGGGCTATGCCACGGCCATGGTCGGCAAGTGGCACCTTGGCCTGGGGGTTAATGGCTCCTTCCTGCCCATCCACCAGGGCTTTGACCATTTCTTGGGGGTGCCCTACTCCCACGACCAGGTGAGAGGCCTGTCGCGCCCTGGAGGGTGCCCGGGGCTGGCTGGGGACAATGTCTGAAAGATGAAGCTGGCTTGAAAGCAGGCAGAGAGGCAGAGGCAGAGAGGCAGGGGCAGAGGGGCGGGGGGGCCCACGGGCAGGAGAGGTGGGTGCTGGTGGGGGAAGCCCATCTCTGAGGTGCTCCTACGACAGGGCAGTTCTGCAGAACACGAGTGGCAGTTGTGTGTGGGCGTACGTGCCTTTTGTCCCGGTCAGCTTCTGGGCTACAAAGAGATGTCTGGATGGCTGCCAGGAGAAAATGACGTTAGGGCAGCGTGGCCCATGCGCAGTTCTAAGGTGTGCACAGACCCCATGGCTTCTGGAAGTGGCTGCCCAAAGGGTGTCTGTAGGGTATCGCTGCTGGGAGACTCTGCTCTACTCCCTGTCCTGCAAGACAGGGAAAAGACAAAGTGTTATTTGTTTTCTCCAGGGTCCCTGCCAGAATCTCACCTGCTTCCCACCCGACATCAAATGCTTTGGGACTTGTGACCAGGGCGTGGTGCCAGTCCCGCTGCTCTGCAACCAGACTATTGTGCAGCAGCCACTCTCTTTCCCGGACCTGGTGCCGCTCTACAACAAATTCGCCCGGGACTTCATCGCTGACTGTGCCCGACGCCGCCTCCCCTTCCTGCTCTATTATGCCTCCCATGTAGGCCGGGGAGGGGGCTGCTCTGGGCCGAGGGTGGGGAGGGGAGCCCTTGTCCTGTGGGGAGAGCAGGGAGGCCTCTCGGCTCCTTCAGCCTGTGCTGAGCAGTGATTGCCTGCTCCTGGATGACCTGGGGTTATTGTGCCAAGGTCCAGCTCGTGTGGCAGCACTGTTCTGATAACGTTCTTGGGCTGTGTCTTTCTGGAGCTTTGCCTGCTTCTCTGGGCCAGGAGTCTGCCCCGGGGAACCCTCCCACTCTGGGGCTCCACACCCTCTCCTGGGGCTCAGCTCCTTTCTGCCATTTCTGAGAGGTGCTTCTGGGGACAAGCCTCTCATCTTCTGGGTATTGTCACATATCTCCATGTCCTTGCTGGGGTGCTTCCTGTCCTTGGGTGAACTGGGAACCAGCTACAGCTCTGGGAGCTCATGCAGCAATCTGCTCTGCCCTGTCTCCAGCATACCCACTACCCCCAGTTTGCGAGCCAGGAGTACACAGGGCGGTCACGGCGGGGGCCCTTTGGTGATGCTCTCTTGGAGTTCGATGGTTCAGTGGGACAGCTGCTGCAGGCACTGGAGGAACATGGTCTTGCAAACACGACCTTCGTGTTTTTCACCTCTGACAATGGGTGAGTGGGCTCAGCAGGGGGCACTTTGTCACTGTTAAGATTCTGCTGCTGTGGCATGGGGGAACTGGAATGGGGCACTGGCTGACTGGGGCAAAAGGGATGTGAGACCCTTGAAGTGAGACAAGAGGTGGATGTTGCTCTGGACAGGACCCAGTGCATGATCTGCTTTGTGTTCTTGTGACTCAGTTGTGCCCCTCCTTGTGAGCAGAAACTTCACAGGGATTGGGCCAGGAGCGTGCAGCAGCCCAAATGTACCCCGATTCCCTTTGTGTGTGGGTGGCTTTGGTCTCTGTCATCTGCACCACAACTCCTGCCTCACCAGGAGGAGGATGGCAGTATGACTCGCTGGCACCGTGTCTCTTGGCCCCGTTGGCAGCATCAGGGAAAGGGTGGCGTGAACCTGATGGTCAGTGGTTCTTTTCTCTCACAGCCCCTCCACTGTGCGGATGGCGCGTGGGGGCAGCTCTGGCCTTCTGAAGTGTGGGAAGGGCACGACATACGAAGGTGGCATGCGGGAGCCAGCGGTGGCTTATTGGCCGGGCCGTATCGCGCCAGGTGAGACTTTGCACTGCTCATGCCTTCTGCATGCTGATGCCAAGGCAGGGGTGTCACAGCCACCGGGCTGCCCTGGGACAAGCAGAGGGCAAGAGAAGCAAGGATGGCAGGGAGGGGAGTGGGATCAGGCGATTGAACCTTTCCTTGTGCCTTGCTGTGCTGTGTGACAGGAGTGACCCATGAGATGGCAAGCACCCTGGACATCCTGCCAACCCTGGCTACCCTGGCTGGAGCAGCTCTTCCCAAAGTTGCCCTGGATGGTTATGACCTGAGTCCAGTGCTGTTTGGGTCGGGGAAGGTGAGTCCTGTGGGTTGCATGAGGGCTGGGTGCCTGAAGAGTCAAACCAGCTGGGGACCAGGGGAGATCCATGAGCTGGGGCCTTTTGGCTGGTAGGGTCATGCCATGGGGTTCCAGGGTTTCCCAGGCTGCTCATCTCTAACACCCACAGCGTGTGGCCAGACCAAACCCCCACATCCCCAGAGGATGGGCAGAGCCTCTGTAGCTCGGAGTAGGGAGCAAACAGGCTGCTGCTGCTCATCAGCTTCCTCTCTGGCCATGTTCTGGCTGTAGTGTTGGGACTCCTGTGTGACTCCTGGGAGTCTCTGCCTGGTCCCATTCCAGGCTCCTCTTCAGCCCAGTGGCTGCACAGGTGACCGTGGCCCTGCTGCTTCCCACAGAGTCCCCGTCAGACCATGTTTTTCTACCCGCCGTCCCCCGATCCACTGCACGGCCCCTTCGCTGTCAGGCTGGGGAAGTACAAGGCCCATTACTTCACACAAGGTTGGTGCTGCCTCCTTTCCTCAGCGCGGGCAGCTTTCTGAGGTCCCCTATGGTTTTGCTGTCCAAAGCTTAAAGAGAAGAAACCGAGCTACCCCTGGGGGCTTCTTTTGCAGGTTCTTTCCACAGTGACACGACCCCAGACCAGGCCTGCCACGGAGTGACCCCGCTGGCCCCTCACTTGCCTCCACTGCTCTTTGACCTGGAGTCAGACCCGGCTGAGAACTATGACCTGCTGCAGAGCGGTGCGGGGCCAGAGCTTCTGCAGGTCCTGAAGGAGATCAAGCTGCAGAAAGTGCTGTTTGAACAGCGCATGGAGTTCGGGGAGAGCCAGATGAGGAAGGGCAGGGATCCCGCCCTGCAGCCCTGCTGCATGCCCAACTGCACCCCTAAGCCCTCCTGCTGCCGCTGCTCCTAGCCTGCTGCACCGTCCCCTGCTGTTGCTCCACACTGAACCTATCCCAACCCCCCCAACACCCCCGACTAACCGAGCCCAGCCTTGGAGCTACCCTGTGGCTTTGGCTCACTGACAGCTCTGACTAATGCAGAGCTGGGGCAGGGAGGTGAGGAGTGCAGGTCAGTGGACCCTGTGCACTCTGTTGGATGTTCAAGATGAGGCCTCCTGACAGAAACCCTGGCTTGTTCAGGGAGGGACCACGATACAGCATCATCTCCAGACCCAGAACAATTCCTTCCAAACTATGCCCAAGATGAAGCAAAGGGAATGCTCCAGTGTCCAGAGATCCCAGTTCAGTTGGGGGTGCACTGGGTGGGAATGGAGCTGGGAACCGCAGCACCACCCCTTGCCAGGGGCCAGGAGCACAGCAAGAGAAGGGGATGGATGGTCCTGGCACCTTCAGAGGCAGGACCTTGTGCTGTGAGGGCAGAGGGGACACTCCTGGGTGGGAAGCAGCTCAGGGGATGCACGCTCAAGCACCTCCATGTTCCTCCTCCAGGAGGTGGAGACATGGCTGGGGGTTGGCAGCCAGGGCCCCTTGAAAGTCTGTGGGTGCTGGGGCTGATCAAGGAGGAGGGCTGCAACCCCGTGCCACCCACATGTCTGGAAGGGTCTCTGTCCCCTTGCTTGTGAGTGAGTCCAGCTCCACGTTCACTAGTGAATGGCGCACACGCACGGTGTTCCCACCTGGCACTGGCTGTGGACACTGGGTGTTTCCAGCTGCGGGGTCCCTGGGGCCTCTGTTCCCTTTGCCATTGCTGGCAGCCTCTGGACCCACCGCCCAGGGGCAGGGAGCGGGGCTGCACGGATCCGGGTTTGGAATTGCGCTCAAGAAGAAGGTGGGATGGACTGTGGTGATCACATGCAGGACTCAGTCAAACAAGCAAAGACACCGGCAGCTTGCCTGTGTGTGACGGGCTTCTTGATGTTTCCATTAGTCAAGGACATTTTTTTTAGCTTCCCATAGAAGAATAGAGCGATGGAATGGCCGATGCAATGCTCCATAGCGCAGACGTGCTCAGTAGGTAACTGGGGGTTGGCCAGGGGGTCGGAGTGCCTGATCACAGCTTGGGATGGTGCCAGCTCAGCAGGTAGTTCCTGGTTTGAGGTAAACTGGACCAATTTTCTGTTCACTAATTTTACTTTTCAGCCAAGGCTCTTCAAACTAATTGAACTGTCTGAAATTAACAGCATATTGCTGAGACACTGCTCGCTCCCAGAGAGCTAAGACCTGAGTATTTGCAAGTTATGCCAAGGAATGGCATGCAGAGGGGCTCTTGCTTCTGTTTACTGCTGTAACACCCAAGGTTGGCTCCACAGAGAAGTGGGGGGAGCATCTGCTGTTGGTTTCAGTGGCCCACCGGGACAGGTGGTTATTGATTTTTTTTGTGTTAGTTTTCTGATCTCATTCTATTAAACTGTTTTTATTTCAACCCATGAGGTTTTTTTCTTTTCCCCTCCTTTTCTCTCTCACCTCCCTTGTGGGACAGAGAAGGGACAATGAGTGGCTGAGTTCTGGGGGTTAAACCATGACAAGGATTTACCAACACCATGGAGAATGGCAGGTCAGCAGACCAGCAGCATCATTCTCTGTTTAGAGCTTAAAGTGGCATCTCTTTGGGCATGCACTGCCTGGGTGTTGAAGTGGCTGACACAGCCAGCCCAGGAGGGGACACTACTTTGTGCAGGATGGGATACACAGCATGGCCGTCCTTGGAGTAATGGCCTCGTGCATCGCATCCATCCACAGAGGGGCTCTGCAGCACCCAACAGCGTGTGTGCAGCTGCAGAGCTGCTCGCTGGTGTGTGCTTTGGGAAGGACATGGTGGCCAAAGGGCAGCAGAACAGGGTGGCGGGGACCTTCCCCAGGGGCTGTGGTGGCACATGGGTTTTGCTGTGGACTGTGGGCAGGCAGTGGCTTGGAGCCAGGCACTGCCACTGGCCGCGGGGCCGCACACCCGCATCCTGCAACCGGTGAGGCCTGCCGGGGGTGTCTGAGCCCAGCTTCTGACGCCCCCCATGCTTGGAACCTGCCATGTTGCCCCCCCCTCTCCCTGATAGGCCCCTGCCCAGGACTCGGAGCCAGGGGCTCTGTGACATCAGTCCTGGCAACCAGGGCACCGCGAGCACTGCCAGTGCTGCCGGCATTGCCTCGGCTGCTGCTCTGATGGCAACAAGGAGCTCTCGGCCCCTGCATCTGCCACGTGCTGCTGGCACCATGAATCTGCTTCTGGTCCTCGTCCTGCTGGCCCTGTGCCGGCCCGCACAGGGCACCTGGGACAACTGTGGGTAAGTGGCCAAGGCTCGGGGAGGCAGCTTGGGCAACTCTTACGGGGTTCACTGCAGGGTGCCCGCTTGTCCCCGACGGCCACCCCACAGCTTCCCCTGTGCCAGGGGAGAGCCCGAGGTCCTGCCCAGCCCCCAGGCTGCTGGCACAGCTCTGCTGTGGGGCTAAAGCAGGAAGAGGGGCAGGCGGACACTCGCCCTGGGGGTCCCCTGGCCCTGTAGCACCTTGTGGGGAGGGGGGATGGCAGCCTTGAGCCCGCGAGTAGCAGCGAGCCCCAGGTCAGGATACTCACGAGTTGCTGGTTACAGAGCGAGCTGCGGTCTCCGGCCCCTGGCTCATCACCATGGGACATCGCGTGTTGTGGGGGGCACAAATGCCCAGCCGGGGGCCTGGCCATGGATGGCCAGCATCCAGATAGTCTGGGACGTCAACACGGTGCAGCACATGTGCGGAGGGACCCTCATCAGCGCCCAGTGGGTCCTGACAGCAGCCCACTGCTTCCTGAAGAACAGGTGAGGGGCACTGCGCTGGGAAGGAAGGGCTGCTGCAGCCGGGGGCTGCGCTCCCTCTCACCGCTCTCCGTCTGCCGTCCAGGCCTGAACTCCTGTGGCGTGTGGTGATCGGGGCCAACCGGCTGTCTCAGATGGGCCCGGAGGTCCAGGTGCGCCACATCCAGCGGCTCCTGATCCACGAGCACTATAACAACGTCTCGCAGCTGAACGACATCGCCTTGCTGGAGCTCGACCACCCAGTCCAGTGCAGCTACTACGTACAGCTGGCCTGCGTGCCCGACACCTCGCTGAGGGTGTCGGAGCTGAAAAACTGTTACGTCAGTGGTTGGGGTGCCACGAATGCAAGAAGTGAGTTCCCCAAAAGTGCTGGTGTCCCAAGGCCCAGCGTGGCTGGCTGGGGAGACGGGCTGGGCTTCCCGAGAGCAGGGGCGGAGGCCAGAGTTGGGCTGTGGGGATGGTTGCCCATCGGGAGATGGACCTGGCCCATTGCCCAGCACAAGACCAAAGGGAAGCACTGGCCCAAAGCCTCCAAGCCCTGGGGAAGGGGTTCACCAGGAAGGGAGAGGGGGGAGAACGGGTAACAAGCTGCTGGGGGTTAATTGCTTTCTGTGCTGACAGGTTCCGCACAACCTGATATCCTGCAGGAGGCCCCGGTCCACCTCCTGGACACCCACCTCTGTAACAGCAGCCGGTGGTACGCAGGGGCCGTGCACAGCAACAACCTGTGTGCTGGCTATGCCTACGGGCTCATCGACACCTGCCAGGTAGGAGGCTGCCCCCAGCCCGGCCCCAGCAGCACAGGAGCCATGTCACTGCCGCCACACACACGCTGGCAGGGGCTCTGACGGGCCACTTGCCCTCTTGTCACTGCTGGCTCCCCACCGCTGCTGGGGCTCACCTCCCCTTCCTCAGTGGTGGGTCCTTGCCAGTGTCCCTCCTGGTCCCTGAGGCTGGGACTCTGCCCAGAAAGCCCAGCCCTGTTCTTGGCAGCCACAGGTCCAGACCTTGCTCCCAGAACATCCCTCTTCCACACATCCAGGAGCCCCTGTAGTGCTGACAGTGGCCACCAACACACCTCCATCCTCTCTCCTCTGCTGCAGGGGGACAGCGGTGGTCCTCTGGTGTGCAAAGACACCACTGCAGACTATTTCTGGCTGGTTGGAGTGACCAGCTGGGGGAAAGGTTGCGGCAGAGCCAAACAGCCTGGAGTCTACACATCCACACAGCATTTCTATGACTGGATCCTATCCCAGATGACTACTCCAACACATGTAGTCATCACTTCAGCCCCTTCTCAAACCCCAAGGCCTATTACAACACAATCGAGCCAGTTTGACTCTTGCCCATATCCACGCCAGAAGCTAGTAGAATTCTTCACTCGGGTGCAGGAGCTCCTGCATATCCTCAGGGATAAAAAAGTTTGAGCAGCAGGATGAAGAAGATCCAGCACAGGCTGCAGTGTCCCATGAGCATCTCCTCCTGGGGCCATGCCTGCTGGTCCAAAGGCAGCCTCAGTGGCCAAGACCTGCTCTGTCCTGCCACGCTCCTCTGAGCACACGCAGGTGCTGATGTTGACTTGGTTTTTGAAATAAAGCTGCCGATGTTCACAGCTAAGCACGCTTCAATTCAGTCTGTGGTGCCAGGCAAGGACTTCCATGCCCAGCCCCTGCAGAACGAGGCTGCGGGCAGAGGGGGGCGGAAAGGGGGAGAGTCACCCCAAAGGGCTGAACGTGTGCCTGGTGGGAGAAGAGTGTGAGAGTGTAGTTGAAGAAGGGAACACAGGTCATGAGGGGTTAGAGCTGTTGGGGAGAGCAGTTAGGAACACAAAGTGGCTTAGGCCAGCTACTGGTGGGATCCCTGAGAGAGAGTGAGTGAGTGAGTGTGTTTGTGTGTGTGTGTGTGTGTGTGTTTTTGCGCACGCATGATGCACCAGTGAACATGAAACAGCTCTCTCATGACCCAGGAGACATGGATCTAGAAAGACCCATGATGTGCAGCAATGACTGCGCAATGAGCTTGATATCCACCCATAGCTAACACATAACAATTACTTATTTTCCATACTCTTATTTGAGGAATCTGTGCATGTGCTGTGCTTATGAAACTAGGGGTGAAGGTGCGTTCATGCTTCACTTGTAAACATCCCATCCTGATCACCTAGAAATGCAGAGGACGGTCCGGAGTATGTTCGTGTTGATGTACGTGGTGTTACGTATACATGGGTGTGGGTAAAGGCATTGCTCTGTGTCAGTCTATTTTGCCATTCACATTAGTTGTGTGTGTGTGTGTGTTTGCATTTCTAGCTCTTTGGAATGCAGCATGTCTCCTGCACAGACCCATGGGAGCAGCAGCAGCTGCATCCATTAGGCTGATTCAGCTCTAGCAGACCTGAATGGTGAAATCCCCTGTGCCCAAAAGTCTGCTGGAGCTGGTGCTGCCCAACAGAAGAGGGCAGGACCCCCAGAGCAGCTCTGCAGCAGAGACCCCAGGGTGGGCAGAGGGGCAGCTGGCTGGGCTGTGACAGCAGCAGGGAGGGCTGGCGGTTGGACTCGTGCTGTAGAGTCGCTGCGCTGCATATAACAGAAGCACAGGAAGGACGCAAACTCAAAGCTCTAGAAAAAAATTCTTTAGTGTTAGTTTGCTCCAGGAGGTACCGTTAAAGCATCTGGGCAGGACCCTGCCCTGCAGGTCCAGGAGCGGCTCAGCTCTCCCGGCGAGCTTTGCCTTGAAGGAGCGTGCAGTAACAAGCAACCACGGGGATACTCTCACCCTTTTCCTGTCCGGGAGGAACAGCGGTGGCTCAGGCTGAGCCAAACATGGATGCCCAGATAGCCTCCCTCATGAAGGGCAGCTGCCCATCTCCAGAGCTCTCAGGGGTGAGAAAAATCACTTTCTTCTGTGAAGGCAGCTCTAACCAGCCCCCAAAATCTAGAGAAAGGGGCTCAGGCAGATGGGGGTGTCTCTTCAGGACAGCTCTCCTCTTGATCCAACAAATCCTCACTCTTCTTCTGTAGGTCAAAGCGCTGGAAAGGAGCAGGAGAAGGAGCTGCTGAGAAACAGGTGACAACAGCTACGCTCTGCTGTGGTTCTTCCCACTTCAGCCTAGGGCAGCTTGGGCTCAACCTGGATGCTGGCAGCACACAAACCCCATGGTGTAACCAGCATAAGGCAAATCTTTCCATACCTGGAAAGGTTCACCCTTTGCCACAGGCTCTGCTTTTTCTGAGGCAAACATGCAGAGTTCCTCATCACTTAGGAGGAGTGCAGGAAGGAGAGCCTTTCTTACCTCCAGTTCTCTCATGACCTCGTCCATAAAATCTCCTGAATTCTGTTTGTAAGCCACCGCCAGTTTGATCGCATCATTGAAGAGCTGATGGGAAGGAGAATGCTTGTCACTCAAAGTAAGGGGCACTGGGTTCCTGTAACAGATGGAAACTGTTCCCACACCCCAAGAGAAAAAAAAACAAAAAAAACCAAAAAAAAACTTGGCAACTACCTATAGCTACCAGGACCTCACAAGTAGCCCAACAGAGGTTGGGCATTTTCTGCTCTGTGCCTACAGCAGTCCCCATGTCCTTGGACCGTACAGGGGTGTCCTGGATGCTGAGCCAAATAGCTGTGTTTTACCTTCACTACGTTGGTGCCATCTGCAGCAGACACAAAGTAAAAGGGCAAACTGAACTTCCGGGCGAAGTTGAAGCTTTTCTGGGTCACCTTCATGTCCGCTGGGGGCAAAAAAAAAAGAAGTGGTCAGAAAGACATCACTGTAGGGGGAATGTCAATATATGCAGGAGTGGTGTAACAGATGGAGCCTGATTTAGCTGTCAGGGCCTCCTCACTGCAGCACAAGGATGGGAGAGCCCTCCCTGAGAGCTATAGCGTTTGAAAAGTATCAGCATCAGCAAACCATTGCCAAGAAGACACAAGAAGAAAAGATTTCTTGTTGGTTTATCTGTGGTGCTGGACTAAATTATTGATGGATGCTATATATCAATAATGCTTTGCAGCTCAGAACATATCATTTACCATACATATGAATGTTTTCCAGGCAGGTAGCTATGACTTTTCTGTCTCCACATGACCTGGACACCTGCCGCTGCCAGAACTAGTCGTGCCTCTCCCTCCAGCTTGGCCCTTTTAACCACAACTCCCCCCTGCCCTTAATGCCATGTTACCTCTATTCCTGTGAGTCAGGGGCATGCTCAGTGTACAAATTACTCCACTGTTACATATTTTTACTTAACAGGCAGCTCGGTCCAGCTGCCCCAACCTCAGAAGGCCAGAGGCTTTATTTCAGTTTTGGAAAAAAACCTACTCTATATTTTCAGGAGGTGCTGACACAGCAGCAGCAGCTCAAAGTGGTGGCAGACGGACACACATGTGCCAGCTCAGGGGCAGGACTCCAGATGATCCTCCCAAGGAAGCAACAGCTGCAGTAGCTCAGACTCCAGATGCTTCCCAGTGAGCACTGCCCAGGCAGCCGCTCCCACCGCTTTGCAGGAGGCTGGATCCACTCTCCTGCAGACTGGGCCTGCCTTAAGAGCTCTGGGCTGGCCATTTCCTGCTGCGGGTGGGATACAGCAAAGAAGGAAAGGCAGAGGTCTCTCCTGGAGTAGTGTCCACTCACACACAGTGCAGGATTCATCAGCCCAGAGGTTCTGTCTACACTACAGCTGTCAACACCAAGCCCGTTTGCCTCGGACCTCCTGTACCATCGTGCAGCCAGCAGACTCGAGGCTGGCTTGACGCATCCTACAGGAAGGGCTTTTTTTTAGCCCTAAACCACACTGCTGAACCATGAACTTCTTCAGACTACAGTGGGAGCCCAGACACCTTATTCAGGTGCAGACACCTAGTCATAGCCACAATGATTTCTGCCATGAATGAAGCAAGGAAGCCCATGTCTGACACTGTACTTGGCAGAGAATAGCAGGAGAATGTGGTCCAAGGGGATGTGTTCTCTGGTGGATGCTGAGCAAAGAGCTGCTGCATTATGAGCTCTCACAGGGTACCAGAGACAGATCACAACCCCAATGACAGCAGTAACGAATGCCGAGCTGGCATTCCTACGAGGAAGGAATCATCCAGTCACCTGCAGAGGAAGGTAATAATTTGGCCAGCAGGTATATTTAGACACTTTAGCACAGAGGAGTCCCACAGAAACCCACAGGCTTAATTAACAAGGCACAGGCAGTTACTGACTGTATCAGAGGAAGCCACATAGTAAGTTATGCTCTTTTTCCAGCAAGACATCCTGCAATTTTTGACTAAGTACTCCTTCAATCAGCTTTTGGGTCCTTGCTGGATGAAATGGTAAGGACAGAATTGGAAGGACATCACACAAACTTTAAATGGATCAAATTTGTATTCTTAATTGCTAGTCAAACAAGGTCAAGGGCTTATAAGACTGCATGCGAGGTCAGTAGAGGACTCAGCTATTCCTGTGGTAAAATACAGCTCTGAGGGACCAATACTCAAGAACTCATCTGGACCTAACCTGTGAATGCCAGTCTTTCTCAGCCAGGTCAGAAGAGAATCACATTGCAATCCTGAGAGGTTGAAAGGAGAAGATATACTTACCATCAATTTTGTTGGCCACCACAATGCAAGGAATCTCTGGGCGGAATTCTCTCAGCTCTTTGTACCAGCTGTTTAGATTCTTGTAGGTGACTTTCCGCTGCACATCAAACACCTTCCAAAAAAGAACCAGCTATTGAGGGGCCAACAGCAGGATAGCCCCGTATCAATCCACCCCACCAAACACAAGTCAGAATCCAGAATTGTCCCAGGAGGACATCAACAAAGGAAAGTAGCTTTGTTAGATAGGAGGAAGGAGAAAAGGGAGAATATCCAGCAAGCCTTGAAACCTGCAGCCAGTCCTTTGCATGATGCAGGAAACAGTCCCTCATTTTCCTTTACATTCTTATTTTGCATTACAACAAGCACTCTATCACCCTTGCAGTGAATAAGCACTGGGAATCATGGAATTGTCAGAGCTAGAAGGGACCTCTAGAGCCCCTGCAGGGTTGTCCAGAGCACATCACTCAGAACTGAGTGGAATCACTCAGGCCACCGGGGAATTACAGACCAGTCAGCCTCACCTCCTTCCCTGGAAACGCCTCATCCGGGGTGTCATCTCAGAGCATATGGAGGAAAAGGAAGCTATCAGAAGTAGTCAACAGATTTACCAAGGGGAAGTCCATGTCAGACTAACCTGATAGCGTTCTATGATGGCATGACTTGTTAGATAGATGAAAGGAGGGCAGTGGACGTTGTCTACCTTAACTTCAGCAAGGCTTTCAACACCGTTTCCCACAGCATCCTCATAGCTAAGCTTAGGAGTGTGGGTTAGATGAATGGACAGTTGAGTGGATTGAAAACTGGCTGAAAGACTGGACCCAAAGGGTTGTGATCAGGGGCACAGGATCCAGCTGGAAGTCTGTGACAAGTGGTGTTCCACAGGGGTCAGTACTGGGTCCAGTCCTCTTCAATATATTCATCA
>JAOWAS010000001.1:88623-104104 GCA_028565315.1 Scolopax rusticola | reverse complement strand
AAAAAGACCCAAATCCCTCAGCCTTTCCTCATAGGAGAGGTGCTCCAGGCCCTTGATCATCTTTGTGGCCCTTTGTTGTACCCTCTCCAGCACTTCCCTGTCCTTCTTGAACAGCTGGGGGTGGGTAGGATCCGGCCGCTTAGTGCCCTCCCCCCATCTTTCAGCAACCCCTGCAAAGCCACAAGGCGAAGCGCAGGAGGACTTCCTCACCCCACCCAGCTCTCCCCCCCAATCCTCGACTTACATGACACAGCCCAAAGACCACACATCCGACTCCGGTCCGTGGCCCTGTCTCAGCAGCACTTCTGGGGCCAGGTAGTTGGGGGTCCCACATATTGTCCTGTGGGGCAGAGTGCCAGGTCAGCGCATGCTCCGCATCCTTCTCCAGATACCATCACCCCTCCTCCCCTCCAAACCCTGGGATTTTGCTCGCAGCCTGTTCTCCCCCCCTCCACTTTGCTCTTTGTGGCCCAAAGCCCCCCCTCCATCTACAAGAAGCCCATAGAGACTCACCCCCCCCCTCCAGCTCCCAGGGGTCAGGAGCAGCTGCTCCTGGGGAGCTGTTGGGAAGAGCTTGTCCTAGAGCTGGGGAGGAACAGAGCCTTTGTGTCCCAGCCTGTGCAGCCGGCAGGGCAGCCGGGCAGGCACAATAGCGATAGTCAGCACATTGTTCTCCCCCCGACGGCTGCGAGCTCTACTCCTGAAGGAGCCACAAAGCCCCCAGCCCCCTCAGCTTGCCTGCAGCTGGGGCAGGAATCACTCCTCCATCCTGGGAAGGGGCCCTAAGGCTTCCCCTCCCAAAGCCAGGAGGGACCCCTCACCCCTCCACCTTCCCAGGAAGCCACAGGAAGAAGGGAAAGAGTGAAACCTCAGAGGGTTTTGGAGTAGGGAAACCTCAGACATACTTTTTCTTCTGCTCAGAGGTATCCAGGCAAGAAGCTAGACCAAAGTCCCCCACTTTCAGCTCCATGTTTTCATTGATGAAGAAGTTGCCTGCAAGTCAAGGGCGACGCGTCACCACAAGTCCTTCTGAGGCAACTCACTCCCCACACAGCACCCTGCCCCAACCGCAGCACTCACCGAGCTTGAGGTCTCTGTGCAGGATGCCCTTGAGGTGAAGGTATTTCAAGCCTGAGATGATCTGTTTGAGGTAATAGCGTACTTCGGGCTCCAGCAGAGTATGGCGGGCCTTCCAGATGTGGGCCAGGGACTGCAGAGGAAGAGAAGGCAGGTTGGTGATGGCAGGCAGGGTGAACAGGCAGCCCTACTGAGTAGGCAGGGGCAGGCAGGGTCAAAGCCAGTTCTTCCAGAAGTTGCACATCCACAAATAATCTTTCTTCTACAGTCATGACCTCAGCAGACTCCGCACACGAGGTTGAGGTTGCTCAGCACAGCCAGGGGAACCAGTGGACTTATGGTGGCTCCACTAGGAGCTACAGACTGCCAACATGAGCTTGCAGCTGGCATTGTCCCCACTGCTGTGCAGCTTCACATGGTTGAGCTCAGAGGGTGTGACAGAGCAGGCAGCAAAGCAGCCCCGGAGAAACAGAGTGCTAACAAAGCACCTCAGATAAGGCCTGTTCCAACCAGCCACAGCTCTGTTTAGGAGATCCTTTGACAAGGAGGCCACACCATCACTCACCTTCCTACTGCAGTGCTCCAGGAAGATGTAGATACTCTCTGCGTCCTCAAAGTAGTGGGAGAACTTGACAATATGTTTATGGTGCAAGTCCCGGTGCAGCTCAATCTCATTGGTGATCTGAAAGGGAGCAGGGATCCCGGGTGAGCACGGGGTCCCCGTGCTGCACCCCACCAGCCCAGCACCCCACCACCTCCACAGCGCCCACCTTCTCCCGCTGGTGGGGTTTAGCCACCCGGCTGTGAGGAATGACCTTCACGGCGTAGGTTTTGTTGCTGGAGAGGTCTCTCATTTCGTAGCATCGTGCAAACCCACCCTGCGAGGGAAGAGGTAGTTATGGATGGGTGACAGCCTGCTCTTCGCCCCTGCCCATGAGCATCTGCCTCCTCCTCTTCCTCCTCCTCCGTTCCCTCGCAGGGCAGCCCGGAGAGCATCACACACTCCCTCCTGCATCGCCCACTAAGATCTGAACTATGATGCTCTCAACCAGGGATTTTTTTCACCCGGTTCCTGTAAAACCTCCAGGGCTTTTTTTACCCCCCCGCCTCCTCCCACCGCGGCCGGACTCCACATCTTTCCACATGACGGATCAACCCGGAAAGTCCTGCGGAGGGGCAGGGAGCCCCGGGGGAACCGGAGGCCACCGAAAGGCAGCTTGATGGAGACAGGTTTTTCCTGCCGTGATGTCAGCCTCCCAATCTGCACACTCAGCCGCCGAGCCCGCCCAGGCCGGGCTGGGAACCGGCAACCCGCCTCCTACACACACACCCGCTGGCAGCGGGAGGAAAAGTTGCGTGAGGCAGAACGGCGCGGACCCGGCACCCCTGGGAACCGGGGCACCCACCGGCCCACGCAGGCCCCGCGGGGCGTCCCGAAACCGATGCGCCACCGATAACCGGCGAGGCAGGCAGCCAGCTCGGGTGATTCACAGCTTCCAGCGCCGCTGCGGGCCCGGCGGCAGAGGCGGGGGGCGGCGTGCGGCAGCTCAGGGCCCGCATCCAGCCCCAGGCCATACCGGGAGGGGGGTGGAGGGGTGTCGATCGAGTAGCCCCTCTCCCACCCTTCCCCACGCCGGGCGGCGGCTCCCAGCCCCGCTCTACCCGGTACGACCACCCCCCCTCGCTCCCCCAGTACCTTTCCAAGGAGGCGTCCCTTGCAGTAGGAGCGGCCGGAGATGGGGTCGGTGATGATGCGGGTGGTCTCGGCGGCGCGGGGCGGGGGCGCCGGGGCGAGTGCGGGCTGTGGGGGGAGGCAGGCGGCGGGGAAGGGGGGAAAGAGGCCGGCGGGCTCCATGGCGGGCGCGGGAGGAAAAGGCGGCGGCGGCTCCCCCGGGGGTTTGGAGAAAGGAAAGGGAGGGGGATGTGGGCTCCACCGCCGGGCCCCGCGCACGTGGTCCCGCCGCCGCGCGCTCCCGCTGCTGCTGCCACCGCCCCGGGAATCCCGCCGGCTTTATCAATGGACGCGCTGACATCACCCGCGGAGCCCCGCCCCCGGGCGGCCCCGCGCTGCCCTTAAAGCGGCCGCCGCGCAGTTTAAAGGGTGAGCGGGGGGGGGGCAGTGGCTTTACGCGCTGTATTGGTACCTCTTGTCCGCTTGTGACCCGGGAGCGGGGGAGGCCACAGTCACAAACTGGAGGTGCCCCGCCTCCGGAGACATACACAGCTTCCCCCCCCAGGCACAGAGGCCCCCCAGTAGATGCCTAACACACCCCCCCCCTCCAGACACAGAGACCCCCTATCAGACAGGCAGCCCACCCGGACACAGGCATTCCCCGTAGACACATCGAGACAGACCCCCACGGTCACGCAGAGATCCCTCCTCAGCTCCCTCCCCTCTCTCCCGGGACACACAGAGCCCCTCCCCATCTGTAAATACACACACACCCCCCTCACAGGGCACCTCCCCTCACCGGGATGATGTCACACGACCCCCTAGGGACTGGGAACCAGGGACTCCAGGGAAACACCGTGGCCAAGGTGGTATTTCAAAAGCCCACCCATTTGCTGCAGGACCTGTGTCGTGTCGTCATCGTCCCCCTTTTCCCCCCAGGCCAAACCTGGGTGCAGGCAAGGACACCCCCAGAACCCCTCACTCAGGGGCTGGGGAGGGGGCTCACAGCCCACTCCAGGTGGGTCTCTAGAGACGTAGAGGACAGTGGAAGGTGCAGATGAGCTCCATGGCCGGGCTGTACCTTGGGTAAGTGTCCCTTGGCCACCCCTTGCCCAGGCTCCAGCCCAAACAGCCCTGTGCCCTTCAAACAGCCCCGAAAGGTGAGTCCCCTGTGGCTGCCCACGGTGGCCAGTCCAGGTCTGGCCGATGGGGTGCCCCTTTGTCCCTCGGTGCCTGGGCAACCCAGTTCCTGGGCTTCAAGGGGGCTCTGGTATGGCAGGGTGGGCCTGGCTGTGCTGGCCCTGGTGTGCCATCGCGGTGCTGCTCTCTAATGGCCATGAGGGGGACACATCTCCCTGTCACCCGAAACAGGTCGTGGAGGAATGTGGGGCATCTCTCCCTCCCCATGGGCGTGGGAGCTGGCAGGGGTGGCTGCAAAAGCATGGCCTCCCGTGAGCCCGGGGCAGCAGCATTACCAGAGGCCCTCAGAAGCAGATCCCGCTGACTTTCCCCTGCTCTGCACCGCACATGGGGTGACTGCGTGCACATCCCTCGCTCTGTGCCTCAGTTTCCCCACTCTATTCCACCTCTGTTTCCCCAGGGCAGACCAGGGCTCCTGTCGCTGACGCTTGACCTGCTCCTGAATATGCCAAGGGTTTTGCACCAGAAGTCCCAGTCAAACAGCCCTGTGCTTCACGGCATGTACCTTCTGTAGGGAATTACCACACACACACCTTTTTTTCTTTTTTTTTCTGCTGGAAAGCTGAGCAAACCTGCCTGTGGGGAGGGAGGAAACGACTCGGATCTGTTTGCTGTTTTCTCAGGGTTTCCAGCTTTTGCAGAGGCAATATGTGGAAACCCACTGCCTGGCAGCAAATGTGCTCCATGAGCAGGCACGGAGGCTTCTGCCCCTTGCAGAGAAAACTACCTGTTTCCACCAGAGCTACCCAGTGCACGGGCAACGTCACGGGGCAATGCTGGTTTTCCGACGGAGGCCCCAGGAGCAGAGCTGAGTCAGCGTCTGGAGGCAACGCGGGGGTGGAGGTACCCAGGGGTGCAGGAAGGCCCCAGGGGACCTGCCTGGGGGTAGTGGGATGACCTGCCTGGGGCTTGCCCCGGGGTCCTCCACAGAGGCACAGCAGGGACCAGCGAGGGCCGAGAGCTGCCGCCTCTGCTCTTGTGCCCCACTCACTCTGTGCAAGTTCTTGGGCTGGAACTGGGGGGCACAGATGGACCCCATAGTCTATGTCCCACCAGGTCTGCAGCATCCCCTCTCCAAGAAGAATGGCAGCCCCCCCTCCACGTGCAGCTGGGGTCTGCGGTGATGCAGAGCATCGAAGAAAGGGGTTTTCCCATCACCGAGCTGGGGCGGTGGGAGGAAGCGTGGTTTAACATCAATAACATGCTCGGCCTGGGGAAGGGGAGGCTCTGGGGTGATCTCCTCCCTGCCTGCAGCTATTTAGATGGAGTTACAGGAAAAGAGAGCCAGACTTTTTGAGGAGGTGTACAGCGAAACAAGAGCAGGGACCCGATGCATGTTGCATCAAGGGAAATTCCATCTAGACACTAGGAAATTTCATTTTTTTTCCCCTGTGAGCATGGCAAAATACTGCAGAAGCCCAGAGAGGCTGTGGGATCTCCATCCCCCACGAAACTCAGACCTGGTCTGGTCCCACCCTTGTTCTCCCTGAGGTCTCCCCACCCTCAGGGGCTGGGGTGCAGGCGAACTCCCTGGGATTGGGGTAACAACCCTGATGCCCCCGTTGAGAGTGGGGTTTTCCCCTCCCTCTTCACTCTCACCCCAAGAGCTCCTGCAAAGCACAGGGCTGCAGCCACCGAGGAGGAGGAAGGAGGGAGAGGGTGGCTGGTCCCTCAGCTGAGCCAGGGAAGGAAGCACCAGTACCAGCACCAGTAGAGGCCATTCTGCCCCAGGGGCTGGCTGGGCATGTGTAGAGAGGATGCTGCAAATCTGGGCAAGACTGCCTGGAGGGGGAGATAAAAGTACTCAGATCCCTCCGAACTAAAGGAAGCACTTGGGTCTCAGATGGTGTGTAAAATGCCAGTGCTGGAAGGAACCCCCTGGGAGGAAGGATCAGTCCATGGAGGCTCGGGAAGTCCTCTGAAATCTCCTGCAATGGGGCTCTTGGCTCAGATGCTGCCCCAGAGAGAGGGGAGCTGGGGAGGCTTTACCCCAAACAGGGTGTTAGCAAGCTCCAGCTCATGGGTACCAGCTCAGGGCTGTGTGACCATGTCCAGGACACCCCGGGAGGCAACTCTCACCCCCACTGCCGCTGCCGGCACCTCCCTTCCTCAAGAGCCCAATTGGCCATTTCCTGCGTCCCACCCCAGCAGCCAGGGCTCAGCCAGCCCCGTTTCCCTCCCTGCTCCATCCCAGCCCAGTTCCTCACCAGAAGTCCCTGGAGCAGGATTCATTGCTGCAGCATTTGCTGCACAGTGTGGGGTGCTGGCACCCCAAACCCACTGCTCACAAGGCAATGCCCATGGCAGGATGGAGCAGGTCTCACTGCCAGAAACCCACCCCTCTGCCAGGGTTTGGGAGACACCCAAGCAGGGCACGTGGGACATGGGTGATGGGTCTGTGCCAAGGAGAGCTGCTGCTCTCCCCCTGGGGGCTGGGGTGTCCCTGAGCTGAGACATGAGGACACCACCCATGGAGCCAGTTTTGAACCACCAGCAAGGGGTGAAAGCAAGGGAAGAAACTCTTGAAGTCTGGTGCCTTCACCCTGTGCCAGGATGAAAGGTGGCCACCAGAGCCCTGTCCCACTCTGGTCACCCCATGGGGCTCCAACACCACAGCACTGCATGCTCAGGTCAGGTCCCATCTCACCCACCTCCTACTGGTACTGAAGTAAAGCGCTGGTGGTATCACACCATGTACCTTGGTTTACCCCGTTCACATTGTGGTGAGCACACAAGCACTTTCAGGGTGTGGAAACACAGCTCCTCTCTCCAGCACTGCATTTGTTGTGGGGTGTAGTGCTGATGTCTGACCCTGCTCCTCCTTCCCTGCCCAGGATTTGTGTGGGATGGAAAGAAGTCACAAGGGGTCCAGTGATGGAGAGAGAAGCTGGTCCCTTTGGTCCCCATCCTACAAGCATGCCCACCCTGCACCCTCTCCCCAGTGGGGCTGGGAGTCCCACTGGACATGGAGGTGGGGACTAGCTGGGCAGAGCTCTCTCCTGTTCCTGGAAGGAGGGCTACTCAGCAGAGTCCAGCCTGGCCATTCCCCAGGGGCTTGGGGGGTTGATGCTGGAGTATGGAGGGGACTTGAAGGATGTACATCTTATCATAGAACCATAGAATGGTTAGAGTTGGAAGGGACCTTAGAGATCATGGAGTTCCAACCCCCTGCCGTGGGCAGGGACACCTCCCACCCAGAGCAGATTGTTCAAAGCCCCATCCAGCCTGGCCTTGAACACTTCCAGAGATGGGGCAGCCACAGCTTCCCTGGGCAACCTGTTCCAGTGTCTCACCACCCTCACTGTAAAGAATGTCTTTCTGGTGTCTAATCTAAATCTCCCCTCTTCCAATTTAAAACCATTGCTCTTTGTCCTGTCACTACATTTCCTCATAAACAATCCCTTCTCTGGCTCTTCTGTGAGCTTAAGTCTCTCTGGATCCTTCTACTCACCTAGTCGATAGCAACCCCTGGTTTCAGGCTGGCTGAGTGCTGTGTGTGCCCATGCTGACAGGGACAAATCTACACCCCAAAACAAGGTGATTGCAGGTGGTTTTTAACCCCTCTCTCAGCCCAATTTCTTCAACAGCCTCAGCACCAGGTGGTGTTTGCGCTCAGCCAGCACCACCTTCAACAGCCCTCAGCTGAGGCTTATGATCAGTAACTGCTTCCCTGTGCCTTGGCGTCATGTGGACATGGTCATCAGAGCTTCACACACCAGTAAAACCCTTGTGTCTGGGTGAAAATTGCAATAGGACAATGGAAGAAAGGTCAGGAAGCCCAGGCCACTGGAGATCCCCAATGGCTTAAATTAACCTGTGGCTCAACAAACAGCATGTGATGAGTCCTCCTCAGCTGGAACCTGTGCTTTTTTAAGTGATGGCTATTGCAGAACTAAGCACTCAAAAAATGTCAGAGCAAGAGACAGGATAAACAAAAAAAACATTATTTTAACTGGTGTAGGGTGATGTCATATCTCCAACCCGGCAGCTGGGGAAGAAGCTTAGTGTCTGTGACATCTAAGAAATGATGTGACCATGTCCAGAGGGCAGGGAAGCACGTGGTCACTTTAAGTGCAACCAGGAGGAAAAGAGAGATAAGCTTGGATCAAGACAGGGGTTGGGCTGGCAGGAGAACCCAGGAGATGGGGGTTAGTCCAGATGTACACTGTTCCTGGTTTCTTCTGTGTGATTCTCTCACAGTCAGGTATCCAACATTGAATGGCAGCTCCCTGGACTCCAAAATCCTAGTGTCTGTGAATCTCAACATGGAAAGCTTTTAACCACTATAGAGACAGGATCAAAGCCATCCTAACAGTGAAACTTTTGCTTTGTGGGTGTGCTCTGGTCCCCTGACCCACAATCACCGCAATATTCAGTTCCTCACAGTGCTGCTTTCTGCCCACAGAACAACCCAGCTGGCCCCATGGCAGGAGAGAACCAGACTCATGTGACAGAGTTCAAGCTCCTGGGCTTTTCCCATGGCCAACCCTTCCTCTTTGTTCTTTTCCTGGCCATTTACTTGGCCACACTGCTGGGGAACTCTGCAATACTCACTCTTGTGTTCCTGGATCCCCAGCTCCACAGCCCCATGTACTTTCTCCTCAGTCACTTGTCCTTCTTGGACATTTGCTACTCGTCTGTGACGGTGCCGAAGATCCTTGCAAATGCCCTGCGCCCGCAGGCGACCATCTCCTTTGGCGGGTGCCTGGCCCAGATGTTCTTCCTGATGGGGTGTGCAGGGGCTGAGTGCGCGCTCCTGGCTGTCATGGCCTTCGACCGCTACGTGGCCATACGCCAGCCCCTACACTATGCCCACGCCATGAGCTGGGGTGTCTGCACGGTGGCGGCCGCTGGCTGCTGGTTGTGGGGGATGCTGGACTCAGCTGTGCACACCCTCCTGGCTTCCAGGCTCTCCTTCTGCGGGGCCGCCCAGCTCCAGCACATCTTCTGTGATGTCCCCCCACTGCTGAGAGCCGCCTGCAGCAACACCCGCCCCAGTGAAGTGGCACTTCATGCCGCCAGTGTCTTCGTGGGCCTCAGCCCCTTCCTGCTTGTCGTCGTCTCCTACCTCCGCATCCTGGCCACCATCCTTGGGATGCCCGTGGCCACCAACCGGCGCAAAGCCTTCTCCACGTGTTCAGCCCACCTGCTTGTGGTTGCCCTGTACTTTGTGACAGCCAACCTGAACTACAATCAGCCTGGCTCTGGCCACTCGCCAGCAGCTGACACACTGGTCTCTGCACTTTATTGCATTGTCACCCCCATGCTGAACCCCCTCATCTACAGCCTGCGCAACCAGGAGGTGCGGGGGGCCCTGCGGAAGGCTGTGTGGGGACGTGGCAGGCTGGGCTCCCCAAGCAGCAACGCGTTAGCGATGGCGGGACTCCAGCCGCAGGCCACATCCCCTGTCTGCAGGAAGTCTTTGGTGGCAGCAGCGGGCTCAGGGGTCCCAGCCCAGGCAGTGGCTGCTGATGGCACACAGCCATCACCTCTCTGACCCTCTGCACACCACAGCTGGCAGAATGGCAAAATCTACCTGGGATCAAGGGTACTGTTACGGCATTATGTCTCTGTTTTGCAAGTATCACATGCTGAGCTCAGCACGGGGCCTGTCGCAGCTACGCTGCCACCAGTGAACGCAGTAAAAGGTGATTTCATGTGGTCACAGACAAGTGTTGGCCCCAGGAAAGGCCGTGAGCTCTGCCCAGGGCTGCCCCAGGTGCATGGGGCAATGGCTGGGATGGCAAATTCTGGTCTCTGCCAAGGGTCCGCCACACCATCCTCCTGTCACATGTGCTTGGACACCAAGTCTGGCGTCTGCTGGGGTTCTCCACGAAGGCTCTGTAGCGTTTTGTACATTAGCACAGCAGCAGCAGCTTAAACAGGACCCGTTACTCTCAGTGCTTTGGTCAAACAGCAAGTTATCAGCGCTGAGCTGCGAGCTGGTGTCGCTTGCAATCTCACCAGAAACACTTGCTTTGATTTATAGCTATAAAAAAATAAAAATGTGGTGGTTGTGAGTGGCATGGCTGTGGGCGATAGTGGCCGAAGGCTGGCTGGTGACGTGGCCACTGCCTCAGCTTAACCTTGTCTTGCAGTGGATCTGCAACTATATCCAAGCCCAAGCAATTGCATGGGCATTGGGGCAACCCCGTGGCTGGCCAAACCCGCAGGCAGGTAGACATGGGCCAGCAGTGCCTGATGCCACGGCAGAAGCCACCAGAGAAGGGTTTGCGCAGAGGAAGCAGGCAGAGGATAAGCCTGCAGCCACAGCAGCGTTTCGGCAGCTCTGCCACAGAGGGACACGATGGCTGTAAGGGGCTACAACTCAGTTACCAAGAGATACCCAGCAAAATCCAGTCTGTTCCAAAAAAAACACACTGGAGGGTAAATGGGCCCATGAGGCAAAACAGCTTGTTGGGAACAGTCTGCCAGTTCTTAGTGTGTAACACACACTGATTTTATTCTTCAGGGAAAAAAAGGGTGTCCGTAACCCACGTGTTGGGATGGTCTGTTGCTCTTACCCAAAGAGATCACAAGCCTCTCAGCTGACGCTACTTGCTATACACCCTTCTTGACTGTAAAGAACTACTGAGGCTCACCTAGTTCAGAGTCTCACTAGGACACTTTGCCTACAATGAGGCCCATTCTGAAAAGACCCTTGGAAAGGAACGCCAGGAAATAAAGGGTGAACTGCACAAGGAAAAAAACATTGGGAAAGTTATTTCAGAGAAAAAAAACCCCACACACAAAAAACCCCAAACCTAACCAATCAATCAAAAACTCAAACCAAAAACTACTCAAACTGGGAACTACTGGAAAGAGTCCAGCAAAGGGCAACGAAGATGATTCAAGCATCTCCCTGATGAGGAAAGGCTGAGAGAGCTGGGACTCTTTAGCCTGGACAAGCGAAGGCTGCAGGGAGACCTTATTTGTTTATAAGTATCTAAAGGGTGGGTTAAAGGATGTTGGAGCCGGACTCTTTTCAGTGGTTGCCAGTGAGAGGACGAGGGGCAACGGGCATAACTTGGAACATGGGAGTTTCCACTCAAATATGAGGAAAGACTTCTTCACAGTGAGGGTGACAGAGCCCTGGAACAGGCTGCCCAGGGAGGTTGTGGAATCCCCTTCTTTGGAGATTTTCAGGGCCTGGATGTGGTCCTCAGTAACATGCTCTGGGCAATCCTGCTTCAGCAGGAGAGTTGGACTAGAGACCTTCCAACTCTAAAAAACTCAGTGAAATTCAGTGAAAACCTCTAGAAATTTTATAATTTCAAATCTGAATCACAGTGTAGCTTTCCCATGATTGACAGACCCAGATTGTGATTTTTCTCAGTAACAAACACTGAGCAGGGGTGCTGTACTACCCGAGAGGTAGAAGAGTCTTGTTCAAGTGCAGAATGGTCTTGAATCCACCCGTGAGCCACACCAAACCCTAAAGGTGTCACACAGGGACCCCCTGTGCCCTGGCTATTGGCAGCAGCACCGCACTGGGGTGTGCTCATGAGTCCTCGTGTTCCTGATTTATTCCTATTGCGATGGCAACTGCACACCACAAAGGACCAACAACCAACTCCTACAGCAGCATGTTGAACATCTAGCTTGGGATATGCTGGTTCAATTCAGGGCTTCTGTTTGCACTGGATTATTACTAAAAAATTTACATTAATTTTTTTACTGAAAAATTTACATTCATTTACATTAAAAGTAAAAAAAAAAAATCCCTCTTGTCCTACTCCCCACATGCTCAGCCTTTTCCCATCTGTGACAAAGGAGGGCTAGAATTGGGCACCCCTTTCCCTGGGCGAGGAACCATGCCTACAACAGAGACAGGGGACCTGGGCTGTGACAGAATAACCAGGATGCAGTTTTAGGCCAGAACAGAAGCAGTTTATTACTGCAGCTCTTGAGGGAGAGCACAGCCCAGCAGTGACAGACACTTATGATCCGAACTCTGCCCAAATGGGGCAGTTACAGCATTTATACCCCTTAGGTCATGCAACTCATTCAAACTGTCAGATAAGCAGGATGTTGTAAATGAGAACAGCTTTCTTCAAATACCAGCACATGGTTAATAAATAATTCACTCCTTTGTTAATTAAACTGGTGAGACCATTACCTGCATTTATTTCTTAACCTGTGAGTCCTGCAAAGGCCTGTGAGGTGTTAACTATTTCACTGCCACGCTGGGGACCCCTGGTTTCACCAGAGGGACTCAAACCCAACATCAGAGAACAGGCTGAGCCAAACACAAGGATGGAGAACCTGCCTTTGCCACCGGCTGCAAAGCAGAACAGAGCCCTGTCCCCAGAAACAAGCTGGGGGACTGTTCTTCCCACCTACCTGCATGTGCCTCCTTATTTATACTGTCAAAGCAGTTAGCAGAAAAAATGGAGCACTCTTAAAAACATTCTACTGCCTGTATCAAGCAGCACTTGTTCTGATCGATTTGCTGGATTGAAAGGATTTCCCAAGCAGAACATTCCTCTGATGGACTGCCTGGATGAAGACTAAGACAGTGATTAACATACTCTTTACTAAGTGAAGCCTTTTAGTATTTTCTCTTGCTCCAAGAAAGATTTTCCAGAATAATTTTTCTCAGAAAACAATGTAATTTCTACACTTCCTTTTTCATGGTTTATCCCAAAAATTATGTGTCCCAACACTGCTCTTGACTTGTAGAGGAGAACCAAACAAGTAATCTCCTACCCTAGCAAGTTCATCCTACAGTTGCACTGCGCCAGCACACACTTCTCTTGTTGAGTGGAGCAGCTCGTTACAGCCCAGCATGTGCCTGTGCGCAGGACAAGTCAGCAGCGTTTACTGTGATGATCAATGTTTGCAGGCCCCAGCCCTGGAACCTGCCCAGATAGACCAGGTTTGTGTTCTTTGTCCCATGCTGCAAACAGGGCAAAGAAAGTGGAAAATGGAAAGTTAAAGTGGAAACCTTTCTGGGGAACAGAAGCAAGTTTGGCCTTTACTGTGCTCTTCTCATTGACCCCTGAGAAGAATGAGATTCAGGGCCACAACAACTTAGAAAGGTCCCATAGCTCATGTCCCGTCTGCCTGGACTGGATTGGAGTTTGTGTTTCTTTTCTGTGAATTTCTCTGTTTGGAACAGAACACTTCTCCTGAAAGCTTGCTGGTTGACATGTGGAACAGCCTAGGTAGAATAGACATCTTATATCGCACTCATATGCTCTTAAACCATCCCACTTTTCCCATCTGTTCCCTCAGACACTGCCAGTTTGCTCCTTGGCATTTCTTGCATGCAGACTCACCAGGCCAAGCCAAATGAAGCTAATAAAGTAAAAGGCTGAAGCAGAGACAGGCAAAAGTTTGGAAGGAAGCATCTTGGACAACGCTGGTTTCACTACAGAAGCTTCACGTAATTTGCTGGAAAGAGGCCCACTTTGCCCCGGCACCGCCCCCGCCACCAGCCTTCATCCACCATCTCAATGTCTGTGATTGTGTCATCAGGATCAAAAGAAATCTCATCATCTCCATCTGCAAAAATTATTCACAAGAAATAGTTATAATGCAAAGATAACCCTAGACAGAGCTGGTTTTACACCCCTGCTCCCACCCCAGGGGGAGAATACAGAACATTCTGATAACCCTCAGAGTCCATCTCATCCAACCCCCATCAAACAGCACAGAGAAAGCAGAGGAGGAGCAAGATGAAGCTTCTGTGTTCCCAAGTCAAGTCTCATTCTGCCTTCCAAGAGGAAGAAATTTAAACTACCAACTGAGGGTGTAAACCACCCCCCTCCCTGCCACTGCCCTAGCCAGCTCCCAGCACCTTTCCCCACCGCCTGGATGGCAGACCCACCTCCTTGGTAATCGTAGAGAGCCACCGCGCAGGTTCCAGTGTACTCCACCTCATAAACATTGGCCATTTCCCCTGCAGAAGACAGGACAGGCAGATGACAAGAGGCTGAAAGCAGCCATATGGATCTGGTCAGTGTCACGCTCCACCCAGCTGCCAGCCTTGGGGTGATCCATATCCAAATCCTACCAACAGGGAGAGCTGTGCCATGGCTCAGAGCAAGAAAAAGGCTGGACTTAACTGCAGCTTCTCCACTTCTCCACTCCAGTATCAGCGGAGCTGTGTCAGAAACAGCAACACCACCCATGCAATTCACTTGTGTGCTTGGAGGAAGACTACCCTGCACTGCTCACACCCAGGGGACACCACCGGGTCAGGTCTCATGAGCACCAGCCATGTGAGTGACAGGCTGAATTAGAAGGGCCTCAGTGCAGCACTGTCAGCTGCTTGACAAGATAGAGTGTACCAAGAGCATCTGTTCAGCTCCAGGTTCTCCAGAGCCCAAGGCAGCTCTCTGGTCCTCATGCCCAAGTCCTGCTCCAGCAGAGATATTTGCTGGTGGCCCAGCAGATCCCAAGCAGCTGATCTCACACCTTGGAGCCAGGCAAGGCAGTGGGAGACAACCAAGTCTCCATCATCAGGGCAGTTAGTTTGACCACAGCAGGTTTCAGGATACAAAATCCCTCTAGAGTCTGTCCTATATATCCAGTGAGGTGAGTGGACAGACACAAGCTCCTCAAGACACAGACTCACCCACGTGGGACTGGCTCTGTCTGGGCTCCTCAGGAAGGATGTTCTCATAGTCATCATCTCCGTCTTCACCATGGTCATAGACGGCATCTGGTTTTCCCAAGGATGCTGGCAGCTCCTCATAGTCAGCACCTCCACTGGTACCATCACAGTAGTCGGAGGGCTCTGGCAGCTCCTCATAGTCTCCACCGATATCCACACTTTCACTGTAGATGGGCTCATCCTGGTTAGGGATCTTGCACAGCTCTTCGCCCAGATCTGCTGGCCTTGGTGGCAAAGTGGGTGGTATTTCCTCATCTTCTGTTTTTGCCTCCTGCTGTGAAGGGAAGAAGTGGAAGGAAAGTCACCTGAGAAAGCTGCAGGCAGCTCTCCCATGACCGCACAGCACCAACCCAAGGGAGCCTGCTCCATTGCAGGTGCCTTTTGTGCTACCACAACACAATCGAAGTACCACCCTCTGCACAAGGGGGAAACAGCTCAGTCATGAGGTCTGTGCTGAACTGGAATCTGGGATTGCTGTGAAAATACTTGTGAAGACATAGAATCATCTGGGCTAGAAGGGATCTTCAAAGGTCATCTAGTCTGACCCCCCCGCAGTCAC
Source organism: Scolopax rusticola (assembly GCA_028565315.1). NCBI lineage: Eukaryota > Metazoa > Chordata > Aves > Charadriiformes > Scolopacidae > Scolopax > Scolopax rusticola. Next base: position 88,975 of record JAOWAS010000001.1, on the reverse strand, counting down.
AGGGACACCTCCAACTAGATCAGGTGGCCCAGGGCCTTGTTGAGCCTCCCCTTGAATGTCTCCAGGGAAGGGGCCTCAACCACTTCCCTGGGCAACCTCTTCCAGTGCTCCACCACCCTCATTGGAAAGAACTTATTCCTAAGATCCAATCTAAGTCTGCTTTTCTTCAGTTTGAACCCATTGCCCCCCGTCCTGTCACTGCAGGCCTTTGTGAACAGACTGTCTCCAGCCTTCCTGTAGCCCCCTCAGGTACTGGGAGGCTGCTATTAGGTCTTCCCAGAGCCTCCTCTTCTCCAGGCTGAACAACCCCAGCTCCCTCAGCCTGTCCTCGGAGCAGAGGGGCTCCAACCCC
>JAOWAS010000001.1:54787-70443 GCA_028565315.1 Scolopax rusticola | reverse complement strand
TAAAGCATGTTATTAAGGGCATTGTCCAAACACCTCCTAAACGCTGACAGTCTTGGAGCATCGACCACCTCTCCAGAGAGCCTTTTCCAGGGTTTGACCACAAGCTTCCTCCTGTCCAGTCTGCCCTCCCCTGGCACAGCTTTGAGCCATTCCCAGGTGTCCTGTCCCTGGATCCAGAAGAGCTCAGCACCTCCTTTTCCACATCCCTCCTCAGGAAGCTGCAGAGCCATGAGGTGGCTCCTCAGCCTCCTCCTCTCCAAACCAGACCAACCCAGAGCCCCCATCCGCTCCCCAGAGGACATCCCTTCCAGCCCTTCACCAGCCTGGTTGCCCTCCTCTGGACCATTCCATGATCTTCACATCTTTCTCCAATGGTGGGTCCCAGAGCCGCACACATTGCTCCAGGTGAGGCCACCCCAACACTGAGCACAGCAGAACCATGCATGCTCTGGACCATCCGCTTGTGCTGTGTTCGATGCCCCCCCAGATGGGTTTTTCCCCCTTGGGGTACCAGGGGGACACTGCTGGCTCCTGCTGAGCTCTACCCACCCCAGGCCCCCTCCCTGCAGGGCTGCTCTCCAGCTGCTCCTCTCCCAGTTCATACTTGTGCCTGGTGTTACTGCCTCACAGGTATTTGGACTCCCTAAACTTCATGCCACTGATGAGTGCTCAACAGACTCCAATCTCTCCCATAGTTATAAAAACCAAACCAAACTGATGGAGTCACCAGTTCTGGAGCAGCTATCGATGTCTTGGGCACACGTTTCTTCCAATGTCTCTTCCCAGTGGTGGGAGGATTGAGGAAAATGCTGCCTGTGCTTCTGAGTCTTCTCACATTCTTCCCAGAGCCCTGCGATCTCTTTTGATCAATTGTGGACTTCTTGTTTTAAGAGCTGGAGTGGGAAACAGCCCGAAGGCTGTACCGAGCCCATCAGTCACTGCCCATTCAGGCCCTAGAGAGGCAGCAAATTTCTGTGAAAAGAGGGTCTGGTCTGCAAACAGGTGCCTCCATCCTGCCCAAGAGGACATGAGCTATGACCACAACTTGTTTCTTCTCAGCGCTAGTCTCCATGCAGCTCTTGATGCCTCGAGTTGGTTGATTTGATCTTGGTGAGAGTAGCTGCAAAGGTTCCTCCTCTTCTGTCTCACCACACGCTGTGTCAGCCAAACCCAGAGCCTCGTACCTGCTCTGCAGAGGCAGCAACTGCTCCCACTGCTCCCTGCCCCTCGTAACACCCCCCTCCTGGCACAAACAGACCCTGGGTCCCAGCAGTGGCCGAGCTGCATCAGCCCGTGCACCCGGTGGGGCAGAGATGGGGGGCTCCATCTGTCAGTCTCCACCTCAGATCTGCTGCAGACAGATCACAAAACCAGAGAAGAAACAAAAAGTTAAATGTTTGAAAGAGGGAACATCAGCTAAAATGCAACATCTTTCATTAGATGAAATCACAAAGCTGGCACCTAAATAACAGGAAGAAACAGCTTCTGCAATCAACATAGAAGGAAGCGTACACAAAGGAGACTACAGTCCCATGGTGGTCCTGAAAAGGAGTGATACAGCAGCACCAAACCCTCGAGAGATCTCCAACATTGACGTGACATTACACAAACTTAATCTGAAAAATAATCTTTATTATATATACAGGAGCACATCCCCCGGGAAGCTATAGGCAAAGTATTTGGTCACTGCATTTTACATAGTTGAGGAGGTCCACACAGATAATCAGGGCAGTGCACAAGGGGATATAGAGTGCCAACCTTCTGGACCCGCCAGAGATTCAGTTATTATAGTTACTGTGATAAAATCCATCCATCCTCAAATGGGCTTTGGTCTCTGACAGGGAACTCCACTGGACCCATCTTCCTTCGCTCAGCATTCTCCCTTTGGAAGATGGCAGCCTCAACTCCCGGAGACGCTCAGGAGGTCTTTAGAAAACAGCTTTCTGTATGTCCTATGAGATCAAGTCCATTTGTATCCGTTTCCTTTAGATTCAAACAAGTCCAATGATCAGCACGAATGTTCTACAACAGGGTTTTCCTAAAGCAGAGAAGGAGCTTTCAGGACTCTATTCCCTTCCTTGGCGTAGGGGGGACAGTTTATTTCTGGAGCTCCTGCCTTTGATTTGGGCCCACATACCGCATCATGAAGCTCTTCAGTACAGCCTGTACAGGTTTGGTCTTGTCACCAAGTGGTGACAGTGGACGAGAACGCAGGAGCACGGCTGCTCTCACTAAGAGGTACTCAAGCATCGTCCACCGTGAGAGGTGCATGAATGCTGGAAGCAGCAAAGGTTATTAACTAAATAGCTACAGTTTCTTGTTTCCTATTCCTTTTTATTAGTTAAATTACTGAGATTATTTTACAGCATATGTCAGAGCAGACATATGCCTGGTTTTAAATGGAACACTCAGCAGGTCCAGACATGGTAATTTTGGCCTTTCTTCAACAGGAGATGCAACTGTGCAGGAAACATGATTCTGATATTCAATTCATGTTCCTTAAAGTGTCTAAACTGCCTTAACATGTGCATTTCAAAGAGCGCTGAGCCACAGAGCAAATCTGAGAGATGGAAGAAAGAGAAGAAGCTTCTCTTTCATGTGTCTCGCTACAAGATTTCCCCAGCCCAACTCAGTGATGCAGTTTAAGAGGGGTAAGATCCTGCAGATTGTAGAGGTGCTGAAGTACTGCAGGAACTCAAGAATGTTTTTCTTATTCCCACCACAGCACAATACTATGTAAAATGAGTGGTGTTTCCTTCAGGGGCAGTAACAGACGCTGTCCTTGAGGCTCGTAGCATGAAGATCCTGGCCCAGAAAAATATAGCTCATTTAAAAACACTGAAAGGATGGCAGATGCCTGGGAAGCAGATGCCAGGCCACTGCATACCTCAGCAGCAAGAGACCTGGGTACAGCTGTTCCGTAAGGGCTGATTTGGGAAAAGAAGGCAGCTGGGTGAAGTACTACCCTGTTAGTAGGGAAGGCAGGCCCAGGGATTACAGAGAGGGCTGTGGCTCAAGAAAAGGCTGTTAGTCCTGTTCACAGGTGGCCTGTGAAGCACAGGAAGAGCAGGACATGGAGAGCAAGCAGGTACATGGCCACTAGCAGAGGCAAGTGGGTCCGGGAACGGAAGAGAGAGCGTAACAGGCGTCGCAGTCCAAGGACATTCCGAGTCTGTAAAAGTAAAAGAGACACCATTCAGTACTGTGAATGTGTATATCCCCAGGTGCCTGAACCCAGAACTCTCCTGACCATAAAGTTTAAGCTAATGAGCATCAACCCCCCAAACCCATTCCACTGTCAGATTCAACCTCTAGAGCCCATCTTCAGTGAAATATTCCCCTTCCCCTGCTCTCTGCAGGTTTCATGAACCAGCTCTCTTCAATTCCACTTAAGAAAGGGCAACAGAATGTACAACATCTCCTGCCAACATTTGGTCTCTACAAATTTCCAGCCCCTACAAGTGAAATATAAATAAATGGATGAATGGTAATTTTCTGCTGAAGCCTTGAGATACTGGGAATCCTTATTCACTCTCTGGCCTAGAGGAAGAAAATTATTATCTATTTGTTGCATTCTTTCACCCTTACAGCCAAAAGGACTTCTGAAGGTGTTGAACGAGCTGCTGTAGAGTGACCATGCTTTACAGGGGCTCTTCTAGGAGCCCTCAGACAATGAAATGTCTACTAAACAAGTTCCAATAGAAAGACAAAACTGTCTATTCTAGTAACAATCCCTGTCATGAGCACAGAGTAGCACCCAGTTATGGTTCTTGCTGTAATTCTGATGCTGCTCTTGAAAGCACCACCCCCAAGTCCAGAAGAGACCAGAGGGCAAACCCTTCAGCAGGGCTTCACCATCAGAAAACAGGATAGGTGAACAACATGTGGCTTCTGGCATTGAAAACAGATAAGACCAGAGTAGAAACCTGCACAAACCCAAACAGATTTAAAAGTGACTAAAGAACTGATTACAGAAGGCTTGAGCTCCTATAGGTTCACAGTTTTCATTTCACAATTCGAATGTAAATTCTTACTCTGCTGAAACTATTATCCGTGGAGTCAATCAATAAGGAATGCTCAGGACCTGGAGTCATATCAATGCTGGCATTTAAGGAAGACGTCCACTCACTTGACTGCAACCTGCCACCAAAACCAAGAAATTAAATTCAGTTTCTTATGATGCCCCAAACACAACATTGTAGGCAAGCTTAGGAAAGGATGTATTTCTGCAAAAAGTAATGAGCCGTTGCAATCAAGCCACCGGCTCACTTGACGAGAACTGGATTCATTTGTACAGCAGTAGTGCCTCCTGAGCTCAAGCTGAGCAGGGGGACTGGGTGGTCCAGCGAGCAGCGGTCCTCCTTCCTCCACCAGGAGGCTGGCAAAACCCTAACAGAGAAGGCACATTGTGCTCTCTAGACAAGTTACACTTGCCCAGTGCAGCCACTTCCTGCGGCCACAGCGAATAGTAAAGCTTCCCTACTGCCCGACGTGCGGACCACCGTTCCTCTCCAGTAGAGAAAACAATTCAGCTGCTGGCACTGGAGTCCTTCTTTACCCAACTCATATCCCTTCACTTCAAAACGTGACATTCTTCAAGTCAAGGCTATTTTGCCCATGCCTGACAGGTGCTTATTAAGAAGACAATCTCCTGGAAGTATGAAAACTCCTCTTCCGCCTTCACCCAACTCCCAGTGTACAAATTACATTTTCTAGTAGCCAATTTAACACATTGAGAAAGCTGGCATCTCATTTCTAGACAGAATTTGTCTTGATATCTAGTCAGTTGTCTCATTCTATCTTTGTCTACAACTGAAGGATAGATAGCCTGAACATCAGGAAACTCTTTTACTGTGAGGGTGACTGAGCACTGGCACAGGCCGCCCAGAGAGGTTGTGAAGTCTTCAGCCTCAGAGATACTGAAAAGCCAACTGGACATGGTCCTGGGCAACTGGGTCTATGTAGTCCTGATTGAGCAGGAGCATTAGACCAGAGGACCTCCAGAGGTCCTTTCCAGCCTCAACTGTTTTGGGACAGACACAGTATAGTCATTTCTATGTCACTGATAGACAGACACGTTCTATAGTAATTTCAGTGACAGTCAACAGAAGGGCACAACGAAGTGCAGATGAACACAGAGTGAGGATCCCCCCACTTTTATGCTGATACTGCTCATTTGCTTGAGCTTCCTCACCTCCTGATCTGATCCTGTGCCGCAGACAACGCCTCCTCTACAGCAAGACGACGTTCACGTTCCTCCTCCAGCTGCTCCTCCAAATACCTCAGATCCTGCTTTGTGTTGGTGTGTAAGTGTTCTGTTTCAGACAACCTGTCAGAAAATAACCAAGCACATATCAAAAAAAGGCTAATTCATGGACTGTTCCATTTCTGTTGTATTCACCGATGCAGTACATCAACAGACTCCAATTCCCTTCCACTTTACGCAGAAGACTTAGTCATCTTTTATTAATATATTTAAATTATTTGGAAAGCAAGAGAGAAGATAAATCCCTTGAAGCTTCTATATCACATCAGGAAGGAGTTCCTTGGCTCTGTCATTCACGGCCCCAGCTTCCAAAAATTATTTTTAAAAGGTATGAGGAATAATGTACTAGATCTTAGACCCAGAAGGTTACAAGGTAATTGTAAGCTAGGTCTCAATTCCAGACACACTCAGCTTAACAGCCTTGGGACCAAGACCATTAATACACTATGGACCCAACCCATCAAATCAAAGTTGCTAGCTCAACTGGTAATGGCCAACTGCAATTGCTGCTGCATGTTGTTTCCTCCTTTTTTGAAGTTCTATGCAAAGAGATAACTAATGGCATCTGTCAAGTGCATGTATCAGTGCCTCTACTTCTGCCAGATGGTAGTGTAGAACTGAGTTTTTCCAACACTCTTGACAAGTAACAGAAATAGGCTCGTCACTAGCCTAAAGCCCTCCATCAGGACTAGCATCCCCACTCCTGTTTTCTCAGGCTTTCTTTACCTCAGCTGCAACTCCTGCAGTTCTGGTGTGTAACTGCCTCTTTGAGGCTCATTCTTTTCCTGGGGTGCTCCAGGAGCAGCATCTGTTGCTAACAGCTCCTGAAAGAAAGCACGAACGTATGGCAGATACAACACTGCTCATTGGTGGAGCCACCTGCAATAGACTTTTCCTTCCCTGGCACTACAATGGCCACCCTTACCATGCCCTTGTCGACAGACTGCAGTTCCTGGAGCTGCTTCTCAAGCACCAAGCAGCGGTTCAAAACCTCATTGTAGTGCTGGTGGCTCTCGCAGATGTTCCGACTGCTACCACGCAGCTGGAGGGAGAGGGCATTCTTCTCCTCAAAGACCTGAGAGAGCTGAGAAGAGAATACAACTTGTATTTTTGTGAAAGCAAAATTGTTCTTTGTGTAATGGAAGGTTAGATTACTACTGAGAAGCTGCTCAGTGGAAAAGGACCTGGAGGTGTTGGTCAACTGTTGGTTGAGTATGAGCCAGCAGCACGCCCAGGTGGCCAAGGAGGTCAACAGCCTCCTGACCTGTACTAGGAAGAGTGTGGCCAGCAGGACTGGGGCAGTGACCATCCCCCTGTACTTGGCACTGGTGAGGCCACCCCTTGAGGACTCGGTCCAGTTTTGGGCCCCTCATGACAGGAAAGACCTCGAGGGACTACAGTGTGTCTAGAGAAGGGCAAAGGAGCTGGGGAGGGCCCTGGAGCACAAGTCTTGTGAGGAGAGGCTGACGGAGCTGGGGGTGTTCAGTCTGGAGAAAAGGAGGCTGAGGGGAGACCTTCTTGCTCTCTCCAACTGCCTGAAAGGAGGGGGTAGCTGGGCAGTTCGGTCTCTTCTCCCAAGGAACAGGCCATGGGACAAGAGGAAACGGCCTCAAGTTGTGCCAGAGGAGGTTTAGGATGGATATTAGGGTCATTTTACAATAGTTTATAATTAAGTTAAAGGGAATCATAAAGCAGAGCCAAACTCTTTTTGACAGTGGCAGAAAATATAATAAGGGGCTGTAGCCACAGACTGTGGCTTGGAAGAGTCAGACTAGACATTAAGAAAAGCATTTGCATCAAAAGCATAGACTAGCATTGGACAAAAGCTCAGAGAGGTTTTGGAACCTTTTTTTGCACCACTCAGCTGGGCAAAGTCATGGCTGACCTATTCCAAGGTTAGTGACAATGCTGCTTTGAACAGCAGCAGAACGTACTAGGTCATCACCAGAGGTCTCTTCTAACTAATATTTCTGGTTTTGGCTTACTTCACTAAATGCCCCAAGTACCACTAAATGCTGACTAAAGAACAGAAGGTTTCATTCCCGCTCTCTGAGCCCTACTCGAGGGCTTTTCCCTTTTCCCCACATTCCTCATCCCGGACTCCATAAGCAAATAAAAGGCATAATCAGTACCTTGCTGTTTAACTGCTGAATTCTGAGCTCTTTTTGGTGCAGTTCTTTCAGGCTGTCACTTAGCTGGGCCTGGAGATATTTCATCTCTGTTTCTAGGTTTGAAAAGTCCCCTCTCAGAACTTCTGAAGAAACCTGCCAGAGAAAGAACAATTAAAAATACACTGCACACGTGACAACCCACTCTCCTATTAGTCCTCTCCGCTTAGTATTCCAAGGTCAAAGCCCAACATTATTCCTAGGCCTAGAACTTGATCTGCTCAAGCAAAACAGCAAATAGAGAATAAACATAAATATCTTAGAAACCACCTGAAAACCCAAACAATTAGGAAAGATCGCTGAACTTGTACATACAACGGGCCCTCCTCAGAAGTTGTCTTAAAGCTGTCCATAATATAGGAATGGAAAAAAGGCATATGAATAAGAACAAGAGAAACAAAACCAAAGCAATATCCACATTGCTCTCAGTCAACACAGATTAAAAGGTCAACACCGAAGCATTCTTCAAAAAGGTATCACATGCAGAGTGTTCTAGCTTTTTTTTTTTGCATGTAAGCATGTGTGTGTTAGAGGAAAAAGGGAGAGTTCCTCCCTCCTCCACTGAGATAAAAAGCTAAAAAGCTTCTCTCTGGAATATCACACATGTAGGCAGGAGAGTTCTTTCCTTGCTCATAAGGTAATAGTGTTGTACATGCAGCAGACAAGCATAATACTCAACATATTCCACTCTACTTTTAGGATTGTAATACAGGGAAAAAAAGTGAAATTTCAATCCTCAGCCTCTCTGGGTTTGAGTCAGGATTGTGAATCCCTGTGACAGTAAAAGCAGCAATAAAAATTCAATGGCAAACTTAAAAATTAGAGTGTGACATTAAAAGAAAAACTAAACCAGAAGACCTTGGATTCAAACACAGTACAAGAAGTATTTCTAAATTATCCAGAAAGACTGACCTGAGAAGTTCTATAGAAGTTCTAAAAGTTCTGCTTAGAAGGACCTGAGGTGCCTAAGAAGCCCTGTCTCTTTTAAACTCTTTCCTGAAACATCAGGAATCATGAACTAAGGAAAGAGCACATAAGGATATGCCAGAGTTTTCACTGGTGGTAGTGAAGCCACGCAACAGAATCCAATACTGCAGTCTACATGAGCTGAATACAGGCAACACACAGTACTTTGGCTAAATTTCAAGCTTCACATTTCCATGCAATAAAGAACCTGTGCACTACCACCTACCTTCCTTTGGTACTGCTCCTCGACAATCTGGGGCACGCTGAGGGGCGCTCTCCTTTCTTCCATGATCTGTTGTAAATGGCTCAGTTGCTTGTCTTTTTCCGCTATGACCATCAGGTACTGCTCCTTTATGCTGCTGTTCTGCTTTTCCCAGGTAGTTTTCTCTTCTCTGCCCAGTATAACACAAAGGAAATGACTAGCATCTCTTATGACATCCAGGTATCCAGCTCAGAACGAGCAGAGGATGGTTCTATTTCCTATCATTACCCTATGTCAGAAAGGAAGTTTGATATCTAAAACAAACCAAAACAACCCACTTAAGTAGAGGAGCCTTAAAAGCAGGTTTAAAGAGGTATTCTGTATTTGGCTCAACACTGCAGACTGTTCAATGCTCACGCTTTTAGTATTCCTGCATGTTGTTTTATCTTGCTGTATGGAGAGTTTTGTTGAGCAGGTCAATGACAATGCCACTTGTTATCAGAACATTATCTCTACCTCAAATACGTCCCAGAACCATCGCATTGATCCCAACACACAAACTGGAGGCCTTCACTTCATTCACATTGCTTTAGCCAGGCAGGAAATAAATCTCCTTTTCTTTTATCAGGAGATAAATAACATTTGTAAGCTGCTTCAAACTGTGTGAGATCTGAAGCGTAAAGTTTGAGGGTCAGACTTAGGGCAGAGAGAGGGGAAAGGAGCACTACAAGTTTTTACATCCCTTTGGACAAAAAATAAGCCACACATAGAGACCTGCTGGTCAAACTTTGCTCTCCAACTAGTCTAGAGGTTGGAATAGTTGACCTTTAAAGGTCCCTTCCCACCCAAAGTGTTCTGTGATCTTTCCACAAAACACCCACCCCCTTCACTCCAGAATCAGTCATTCTTAGACGGATCTCTGAAGTACCCAAAAGGATTTTTTCTCCATTTTTAGAACAGAGCATATTCGTCTGACTAGTTTTTAGTCCAGATGGAGACAACAATTTACTAGGCTTGAATTACAGACTTTTTTAAATATAGAAGACATAAAGGGAACGAAACAAAGGCTTAGACAGTAATACAAAATTATTATTTCCTAAAAATTATCAGTGGATAATAAAGGGTCCATTCACACCTGAGCTGATGGAGTTCCTGCTGGTACAAAATACTTTCTTGCTTCAGGTGTTCTTGCAGACAGCGCTGCTTATCTGCGTCCTGCTGGTATTCCTGCAGTTGAGCTTTCAAGCGAGAATTTTCAGCTGATTCTACCCCCACCAGTATGTACTGCTGTTGCAGATTCTTCAGCTCTCTTACCTGGAATTAAAGGGAAATAACAGAGTGTATGACAACTAAGCAAACAGGTTTATTATATGGGTTTAAGAGCATTTCTGACTGTGGCATTCCCATTCAGAGGGCAGAGAAACTAGAAACCGAATCAGTGATTACAGCAGTCCACTAAAAACTACTCAGAACCCCCCTCAGAGAATTCTATTGTTGACAGTAGTGGGTTTTGAGACCTTCCACGAAGATTTGACATAAATTAACAAAGAGATCCAAAACTACAATGTTCGTTCCCTTATTTGGAGGAATATAAAGTGAGACAGAAGCAGCTGGTTAAGAATAACTCCTGAAGTTCATATTTACTGTAAAACAGGGAACTGAGGAACTAAAATCTGTTTGACAGTCTACTCAGACTGGAATTAGAAATAAGTTGTCATTAAACATCCATCACTGTAATCGGTTTTTGAGGACAAGACAATGTGATGGACTTTAGAGACAGGGAAGCACTTAAAAAGTCAGGAGATCCCTCTGCTGAGGATCTACCTCAGTATTAGCAGCGCTGCGCAGATTTCAGCAAAACAGCAATAGAGGAGACATAAATCCACAAATAACTGAAATACAAAACGGACAAGAAGAAAGATGCATTTAAGACTGTATCACAAAGTCTGTTGTGAATTAACAGAAGGAAAAAAACAAGACAGACTAAGTGACAGTGGAAAATGGTTGTAGAAGTCTGTTATCTGACCAGCAACTCTAATAATTGCAGAGCCACATTGTGCCACAGATTATACAAACACAGCAGGCAAGGATGTCAAAATGAAGCTATAACACTTTGTATCCGTCTTGAGAGTCAGCTGCCAAGAGGAAAAACAGGGCAAAGTCTTCCCTCTAGTCCCTTCTAGAAATGTAAGACAAAGCAAATCCACAAGTTTCCACAGATGTGGAGTAAGCAGGTTCATAGGGAACCCACATCTTACTTCTACTGACTCCATATTTAAATCCAACTAATGAAATCACAGCTTCCATATGTCAGAGGAGGTAACATGGGTGGCACATACTAAATCCATGGGATCTGATGGAGCATGCCCACAAGTGCTAAAGGTCACAGTGACTGGGAGTGGTTCCTCAAGACTGGACAAAAGCAAATGTCATCCCTACTGGCAATAAGAATGAACTGGGGAACTGCAAGCTGGTCAGCCTCATCTCCAGCCCTGGGAAGGTAATGGGGCAACTAACTCTAGAAAACATTTCCAGATACACGAAAAAACAAGTTGCCCAGAGAAGTTGAGGAATATCCACCAATGGAGATATTAAAAATCTGACTGGACACTGTCTTTGGCAATCTACGTCAGCTAACCTTGTTTGAGCAGGGGGTTTGGACTAGAAGATCTCCAGAAGTCCCTTCCAACCTCAACTATTCTGTGATACTGTGAACACAAAGATCTATGTTTCCCATTGCAAATACAGATCTAAGCATGCTCAATTTTAAGATCTGAAGATCCAAACCTCCTAAGGGGCTTTACATAAAAACATGAAGAGAGAACAAGGACTTACTACTCTGTCTCTGTCATTCTGCAAGGAGGACAGTGCCTTCTTAAGACTCTGCACTTCTTCAGAGGTGGTGGAAGTGCTCCCTTCTGCTTGTTGCTTCAGTTCTTCAATTTTATGTGCTTTGCCCAATTCGTTCAGCAATCGGTCTCGCTCATTCTGCAGGCTCGCCATGGCCTTTGAGAAAGATTTGACTTGGTTGGAAGAGCCTTCCAGTTCTGAAGACAAATGGAGAAGCTCATCATCTTTGTCTCTGAGCGCCTGATTAAGTGCCTCAATCTGGGCCAAGAGACCTCTTTCATCAGTGGCTTTCTGCAGTTCTGCCAGCTCAGATCTCACTGTGTCTCGGTCCCTGGCAGTGGAATATTGCTCCTCTTGTAGCTGAGCCATCTCTTTCTGAAGATTCTGCACTAGACCCTTTTGTTCGCCTAAGTCTGCAGAGTATTTCTGTTTCAGAAGATGAAGCTCTTCGTTGGCCTGGTCCCAGCTGTCCTGAAGAGAGCTCATGGACTTCCCAAAAGACTGAATTTGAGCTTTGAGATCTTTGTTTTCATCTGTGACTGCAAGAAGTTTCTGTTCCATTTCCATCAAGTCCCGTGCCAATTCTGCTACTCTCTCTTCTGCTGTTTCTGTTTCATTCCTCATTATCCCTGCATCATGATGTAGATGCTTCAGTTCCTTTCGAAGCCTGTCCTCAGCCTCTCCCACTCTCTTGGCTGCATCCCTTTGGACACATACCAGCTCCTCCTCAAGCTCTGTTATTCTTTTCTGCGTGAGGGAAAGCTTATGACTCAATTCCTGTGCCTCTTCCTCTTGGGCCTTCAGTTGTGCTTGACACTCCATGACAGGACCCCCCTCAATTAACGCTGTCATCTCACTCTGCGCCCGCGACAGAGAGGATGTGAGGGTTTCGATCTCTTGAGACATAGTGACTTTGTCCTCTCTCAAGGCTTCCATACACTTCCTGAGATCATCCTGAGCATGCTCAGACTCTTTCAGCTGTGTTTCCATGACTGCCTTCTCCTTTTCCAGAGTTTGGATCCGCTGAAGTTGCGTTTTGAGAAGTTGTTTCTGTTGGGAGTCCTTTATTGAAATCACTTGGTTCAGGTCTTCTCTATAGCGCACCAACTCTGCATTCAGCTTGGCATTCTCAGAGTTGAGGTCATCCATCCGGCTGTGAAAACTTCTGATTTCTTCCTTGAGCTTATTGTTTTCAGCAGCAGCCTCTTGAATTAGCTGGTCTTTTTCCAAGATAACAACAAGATGACGTTCCTCAAGTTGCTTGTAGTCTCTCAGTATCCGGTCTCTGTCATCTTGCAAAGACGACATGGATTTGGTAAAGGAGTCCAATTGTGCCTTCTGCTGCTTACTTTCTTCTCTGCTTATCTTCATCTTTTCAGTGAGATGATCAAGTTTGTCACGAAATGTGTTCTTCTCATTTTCCAAGGCTTTTTTATCTTCTTCCTCCTTCCTTAGCCTATGCTCCCGCTCCTTCATCTCTTCTGCATGTTGCTGCTGTAATTCAGACAGAGCAGCCATAACTGCTTCCTCCTTGGCAGACAGTAAACTAATGATCTTTTGATCCTTGGCACTAGTTTCTTCATGCAGCTTATTTGTTAGGTCCCTGGAAGCTTTCAGATCGGCCTCAAGCTGTTCACAGCTAAATTTGAAATTCTGGATACTGGTCTCTTGCTGCTTGACCAAAATCCTCAACTCTTCCCTGACCAACTCACATTTGGTGAAGGAATTCTGTAGGTCAGTAAGCTGGTCTCTCAGGCTGCTGATTTCCAACTCCAGTTTCTGCTGCTCATTCTGAGACTGGCTATACAGTTTCTGAGACTCTTCAAGCTGAGTCAAAAGCTCTTTTTTTTCCTCCTGCAACATTTCACATGTCCTTTGATGATGCTCAACCTCCTTCCTGCATTCAGACTCCCAGTCTTTCTTGTTGCATTCCAGCCTAAGAACAGAGAATAGAAAACTGACAAAATTAGTTTTACTTTAAGAAAGCAGGTTGGACATACCCAGATGGATGGTTTTGCCCCAATTTAAAATTCAAGGCAGTTTTTAAAAGTTCTGACAGAACTATTGTCTGAATGGGGTGGTGCTGGAGGAATATTTTTTAAAAGTTGTCCAGTGAGATAAAGATTTATGTCAATATTGAAAAAACAGAGGAGGTTAAACACTGAATGTTATCATTCCCTTTTCATTAAAGTATTTTTTTTCCTCATCCATTGTGGCTAACAAGGGAAAAAAAAAAATCAACAAAATTGCTGTTCTCATATGCTTCATGTTAATTTCACAGAATCATGGAATCATTTTGGTTGGAAGGGACCTTTAAGATTGAGTCCAGCCAACCTCACACTGCCAAAAACCACCACTGACCCATGTCCCTCACCACAACATCGGCCCAGCTTTTAAATACTCAGGAATGATGATTCCACCACTGCCCTGGGCAACCTCTTCCAATCTTTGATAACCCTTTTGGTGAAGAAATTGTTCCCAGTATCCATCCTAAACCTCCCCGGTGCAACTTGAAGCCATTTTCCAAGCAGCTCCAGCCACTTTTCCCCCAGCCTGTAGTGTTCATGGGGTTGGTGTGACTCATGGGCAGCAGCTCTGTACTCAGCAATGGTGAGGCCTCACCTTGAATACTGTGTTCAGTTCTGGGCCCCTCACTACAAGGAGGGGCCCCTCACTACATTGAAGTGCTGGAGCATGTCCAGAGGAGAGCTACCAAGCTGGTGAGGGGTCTAGAGAATAAGTCATACGAGGAGAGGTTGCGGGAACTGGGCATGTTTAGTTTGGAGAAGAGGAGGCTGAGAGGAGACCTCATTGCCCTCTACAACTACCTGAAAGGAAGTTGGATGGAGATGGGTATTGGCCTCTTCTCCCAAGTGAATAATGACAGTGCCAGAGGAAACGGTACGAAGCTGCAGCAAAGGAGGTTTAGCTTAGATATTAGGAAGAATTACTTTGTTGAGAGGGTGGTCAGGCCCTGGAACAGCCTACCCAGGGAGGTGGTGGAGTCACCAACCCAGGAGGTATTTAAGAAACATGTGGACCTGGCACTTCAGGGCAGCTCTAGTGCCCAAGGTTGTTGGGTTGGGTGTTTTGTGTTTGGTGTTCTGTGGTATGGTGGGTTTTCTTGCTTTGGATTTTTTTTTTGTGTGTGTGTACAGCTGAACTTGATGATCTCAAAGTTCCCTTACAACCATGAAGATTCTGTGACCTGGTACTTGGCCTTGTTCAACCTCACACCACTGACCACAGTCCATTGATCCAGCCCATCCAGATTCCTCTGAGCCTTCTGACCCTCCAGCAGATCCACACTCCAACCCAACTTGGTGTCCTCTGCAAACTGACTTTGTCCCCTCCTCCAGATCGTTGATAAGGACATTAGACAGAACTGTCCCAAACACCAAGCCCTGGGAACACTACTGTGACTGGCCACCAACTGGGTTGGACTCCATTCACCACCAAACTCCAGACCTGGCCTTCCAACCAGTTTTTTTACCCAGCACAGAGAACACCCATCCAAGCCCTGTTCCAGCATACTAAGGTCATGTTCTAGCACGCAAACATAGCATTTTCATCACAAACTTTATGGAACAATTTTATATATATAAGAACAGTTTGATTTTGAATTTTGGAAATTCCCAGAGGTACATTTCCACAGCACCATCTTTCCCTCAAAGTCTGTTTTGGGATTAAACTGGAGCTATGAATCCCAAGCAAGTTTAATCTCTACATAAAATAATCTATTTCAAATTTCAGATTAATAAAGACTCTAGATAGTACTCAGATGGTTAATGCTTGTCCTAGAGAATAGATTTAACATGGGTACCCTAATGATGAGAAGAAGGAATATATTTGTGTTAATCTCTCTGTATCCTTGTATAGACAACAAACATCCCGACAACATTAACTCCAAAACTCTTTTCTATCCAAATGCAACTGAGCCAGGAGATAAGCCTTATGTTTATAGCTTTATTAGGAAGACCTAATTCTGCTCTCCAGACACTCAGTTTTGCTAATCATGTCACATTTAGCATATTTACATAGTCAAAATTCTTTCTTTCTGGTATACTGCAAAAGCAAAGGGGAATCCTACCTCACCTCTGGCTTCCGCCTTGTCAGAAGTACCCCTTCCAGTACCTGAGGGGGCTACAGGAAGGCTGGGGAGAGTCTGTTCACAAAGGCCTGCAGTGACAGAACAAGGGCTAAT
>JAOWAS010000001.1:19726-54687 GCA_028565315.1 Scolopax rusticola | reverse complement strand
CCCAGAGAAGCTGTGGCTGCCCCATCCCTGGAGGGGTTCAAGGGCAGGTTGGAGGGGGCTTGGAGCAACCTGGTGTGTGGTGGGAAGTGTCCCTACCCTGGGCAGGGCACGGCACCATGTGGTCTTTAAAGTCTCTTCCCACCCAAAACATTTTGTGATGATAAAGGATGAAACAATTTTCTATATGCCAATTAATTTGCAGAATTAATGACCACCAGCTATTCTGGAAGCTCTCTCTCAATCTCCTAATGCTATGTTTCTTCCATCTTATATAAATAACTGTAGAGCTACCAAAACAAATGAAAAAAAAGGTGTTTCCCAACAAAAAGCAGCATATTAACACCTAAACATTGCCTGTTCTGGAGCGCCTCTGGAGCCATGCTGTTGCACACCAGGAATGCTTGGAAACAACATGTTTTCCTAAGACACGGATTCTTAAATTACAGAATGTGTGTGAGAACGTGGTATGAGCTCCAGAGATGCCAGCCATCGCAGGATGTCTCTAGTGATCTTTAAAAGGCTACTAAAATGGGTAAGTTCAGGACTGAATAAACTCCAATATGAAGTACAAAGCAATGCCTTTACACGGAAATCTAGATGCAAATGACCTCAGAGTATAATATGGGTGGATCTGAAGGGACTCTGTCAGCAAGGAAACATCCAGATATGTGGCCAATAGTAGGATATTGAAGAGTTGACTTCAAACAACTGAAGGATTTTGGAGTATGTCTACTTTTTAAAAAGCTTCCTTTTCCAAAAAGCAGTTAAATTGGACAATGTATGACCAATCAGGAGAGAATCTTAAAAACAGATGATTAAAGTACACCCAGAACCTAAGAATCTACAGACTCCTGAGCTAGAGAAGATGCTTTAACTGAAGGACAGATCAGAACTCCTAGGCTTGAAATTTCAGGTTCATTCCTGGACATGAAATAACAGCATTTTACAGAGCAGATGCAGGGGAGATCTCTAGTAGAAGGTGTGTTGACCAAAGCTCCACAAGTACAGTTAGAGAACAAATCAGTGACTTTCCCTCAGGTAGAACTAAGGTGGAACAGCCAAAGTTACCCAGAGTCTGGAAGGCAGAGAGGAAAGGAAAAGTCAAGAAAGACAGAAAACACCTGAAATTTGTGAGAAAGGGAGGGAGAAAACATACTGCACTCCTAGAGACACTTCAGGCAAGAAGGCTCTCAGAAATATGTAGCCAAAACCTTCCCTCATGTTAGCAGTTAATACACTTAAACAATAGGGAGTGAGAGAGACTGAACTGCAGCTACTGGAATAGATACGTGTGTGCTAAAAATAGAATTAATGAGAGGAGGAATACTGGGACTATTAATGAAGAACATAAATGAGTAAGAAACCCATGGGAAACGAATGCATTAGGTTAACATTAGTTTTACAAAATCTTAATTATGTTTATATCTAAAAACCTCTACCTGTTAAAAAAAAATAAAAATGTCATTTGTGTGAGCGCGGGCCAAAATTCCACAAACCATTTCCCAACGGGCAAGTGGCCGTGGGGCAACGCCAGCCCGTGTCAGCTGAGGAGCAGTCCTGGGCACCAGGAGAAGACCTGAGACAGCCAAGGTTGGCCCCCAGGAGCCTCTCCCATGTAGCAGCCAGTTCCTGGGCTGAAGCTCTCCCACGTGAAGGAAAGGGGGTTTGGTCTGATCAGCTGCTCTGCGGAGGCAGCACGTGGGCAGACCCTGTTTGACACGCACAGTGGTGCCCACACGGTGACACACACGGGGGAACAAGGAGAACGAGCATTCTCCGCGTTTCCAATTAAAATTATTAGCTTATTACGGACTAAATAAATTAGAGCCCTCGTGCGCGTCAAGCCAGCTCCTACCTTGAATTTACGAAGTGAACCAAAGTTCTAAAGCTTCACATGGTTTTGCTGTAGGGCCATAAAGTCAATCACTCACGTCCTTCTCGCAGTACATGAGAATTACAACCCATTTTCCCACACTGCTCAGGCTCTAAAGCAGCTCTCAACTCATTTTCCCATTTTTCAGGTGGAAAGAGACCAAAAAAAAAGAGACCAGAATGCGAGAGCGATTTTAGACTAGCCCCAAAATGCCTCAATTTTACAGTCTCTGGCCGTGTCCTGTTGGGACACCTCTGGCAAAACCAACTCGTCGTGCACTGGCAATGGGGATGTGTCTTCCCAGAGGAGCTGCCAGGGAAGGCATTCTGCTCAGTGCCCTGTATCACCAGAACCGGGCTAAGTCCATAAACGTCAACTTCCATTAGGATGCTAATGACTTCAGGAACCAGAGGTAATATTTGAGTTTCCACTGACAAGGCTTTTTACTTGGCAGAAGGGGGTTTGGTTTTGCAGCAAAAATGAGGGAAGAAGCAGGGATGGGCAGGGGGGCTCGTGGGGTGCCACCAGGACCTCCTCTGTGACACAGTCCCACCAGAACCACCGTGGGAGGGTGGCCTTGTGTCCACAGCAGCACCAGAACTTAACCCTGTTACTTCAAACTACTACTTATACTGCCCACACCCTGCGTGGCGTGTCACAGCATGCAGCTTCAGATTTTTGCCCAGAGAAGCTGTGGCTGCCCCATCCCTGGAGGGGTTCAAGGGCAGGTTGGAGGGGGCTTGGAGCCACCTGGAGTGGTGGGAGGTGTCCCTGCCCAGGGCAGGGGGTGGCATCTGGGGGGGCTTTAAGGTCCCTTCCACCCCAAACCCCTCTGGGATTCTGTGACCCCCCCGGGCAGGTGCAGAATCCCTCAGGGGCGCTCCCTCGAGGTGTGAGAGGCTCTTACAAACCCCCCCCCGGGGCAAAGCCGGGCACATTCAGGCAGTAAAACCCCTCTTCAGCACATTTATTTTTTTATTATCTCTGCTAACAAGCTTTTTTCTTTTTTTCTTTTTTTTTTTTCTGTGAAGTGGAAAACGTGAAGGCTCTTAATGAAAACCTAAATGAGCCCAGTGTTGGGTCAAACGGGGCCCGTTTAGATCCCGGCGAAGGCTGGTTTCCCATCAGCTCTTTGAAGTGTCCCAATTAAGTGATTTTTTTATACTAATAGGATTTTCCCAGGAAAGAAAGGCAAGAAGGACAAAACACCAAATGCTTGATTAACTCTGTCCCCCCCTAAAAGAGCCGGGATCGTGTTAATGGATCTCTCCCTGCCATACCCAGCCCTTGTTTGCTCCAATTACCAAGGCATTTTGAGGAGCCACCGGCGCGGAAATCGGGTCCCACCGAGCGCAAACGAGTCCCAAAAATCAAGGTTTTTGGTTTCCTGGAAATATTCCGGGGTTGGAGGGATGGGGCTGTGAATCATTCCCCCCCCCTCTCCAACTCGTTTTCATCCCTTGTCGTTAGCCCCCTTCGGAGTCCTCAGGGTAATTTGCTTCGCTGACTTTCCAGCAGCAGTTTGGAAGGTTTTGGGGGTTGGGTCTTTGTTGGGTTTTTTGGTTGGGATTTTTTCCAGGAGCTCATTGTGGTGGGGACAACCTGGCTTCCAACCCTCCTTCTGCCTCTTCATTTGTCATCCCCCCCCCGCCATGTCCCCTCATTGACCACGGCCCCAGAGCAAGGCAGGAGGGGGAGGGACACGGACACCCCGCTGGGAACTGGGGACCAAAGGTTCCAAGCCCTTTGCAAACTCTTTTTGGGAAGATGGTCCATCCAAAATGTCCACAGGGGCTTCTTTTGGGAGCCAGCTCGGCGAGGGGAGGGGGGACAGGGGAGACTTCAGCCTGGAGGAGACCGAGGGGAGACCTTCTGGCTCTCTCCAACCCCCTGAAAGGAGGGGGTAGCCGGGGGGGGGGTCGGTCTCTTCTCCCAAGGAACAGGCCATGGGACAAAAGGAAACGGCCTCAAGTTGCACCAGGGGAGGTTTGGGATGGATATTGGGAGAAATTTTGACACTAAAAGGGTTGTGAAGCTTTGGCAGAGGCTGCCCAGGGCAGTGGGGGATCCCCCATTCCTTGGGGGGATTTAAAAGCTGGACAGACCTGGAGCTGAGGGACACGGGTGGCTTTGGCAGCATCAGGTCAGACCCAATGATCTAAAAAGCCCCTTCCAAACCAGACCCTTCTATGGTTCTAAGGGTGAAGGTCTCCAGACAGGACACGGGGCTGCAGGTGTGGGTCACCCCGATGCCTTTCTCTCTCTCCAAACCCCTTTCTCGAGGACCATCCCCTGGAGAAGAACCGTGGCTCCTCCCAGCACCCACCTTCCACCTGGGACCAGCCTTGATCCAACCCCCCTTTGCCCGACTTGTTCCCTCAGAGCTCAGGAGAAGGAGATGGTCTGGTTTGAGGGTCCCTGCAGCAGCTGCTCAACAACTCTCTGTCGTCCCCCCCCTCCAGCAGCCCCCGAGCGTGGCCCCCCCAGGCACCCAGACAGGCTCCAGCTGCCTTCATGGCAGCCCCTGGGCTCTGCAGGGAGGAGGAGAGCACCCAAACTGGCTCCTGAACTGCTTTCTCCAGTAGCCCTGGCAGCGAGATGCTGGTCACCACCTTGAGCAGAGCAGGCGGGAGGACGTGGCCTTTCTTGGTGTCCCAGGGCAAGCAGAAACCCACGATCTCCCCCATTTCTTGGCCTCAGTCACACGTGATGGGTAAAACTACTCACCCTGGGCCAGAGATGGAGGGAAGGTGCTTGCCCACCCCCCAGCAGAGGTGGCCAAACCCTCCCCTCGTGCCCAGGGGAGGAGATCTGGGAGCAGGAGAGAGACCAGGCAAGGAGGAGGCCACCCCCAGGTACTCCCCACCCTCGTCTGGAGAAGCACAAGGCTGTGCCCCAGGTTTAGATTAATAATTTCTTTATTCATGTAAAACAAATGCAAGTATTTATATAAACACTGACATTACAAAGTACTGGAGCAGGTAGGGGCAGGAAGGAGGAAACAAACACCTCTACAGGATGCTTCTAATACTGTCCCACACGAGATCAAACGCTCTGGCCCTTGGATAATCACTGACACGATAAACCACTTTCAAATCACAAAATCAAAAGTCTTTGTTTTGAGATACGTCGCACTCTGAGGGGGCAGGAGGAAGGGGGGGGGAATAGAATGGGTTGGGTTGGTTTTTTTTTGGCAGATCTCCTCAGAAAGTCAAGATATTGCTGCACCGATAATAAAAAATATATGCTTCCTCTGTAAAGCATTAAAAAAAATATCCCATGGATGGCGTTGTGGAGGCTTTAGTGGAGAGGCAAACATCCAAAAATGCACTGGCATCTTCTCCTGGCTCTTCCCAGGGGTTATTTCTTGGTAGTTTTGCGAATCAGTGCCATTCTCTGCAATAAAGAAGAGAAAAACACGGGAAGCAGAATGTCTCAGAAGGAGGTTACTGCAAACCAAGCTCTACCCAAGCAGGAAGAAGGGACGTGGGGTTCCCTCAGGACGTGGCCTGACTTGTTTCCACACAGGTCTTTCAGGTCTGATTGAATCTTAATGGGGTCTCCAGCCAGAGCCAGAGGAAAAGGAAGAGTCTGGTTCCTCCACCCGGCGCTGGGAAGTGAAGCTCCGAGGAGACGGGCAATGGATTGACCAGAGCAGGGGATCAAACCCCACTTCAAACCCTGCCCTCTCTGCCCAGGAGCTGCTGCAGGAGCTTCAAGACTGAAGATGCTGGGAGGGATGGAGCCCCTCTGCTGGGAGGGGGGGCTGAGAGAGTTGGGGGGGCTCAGCCAGTTAAGAGAAGGCTCCAGGAAGACCTTCAAGCATCTTCCAGTCCCTCAAGGGGCTCCAGGAGAGATGGGGAGGGACTCTGGATGAGGGAGGGGAGCCATAGGAGGAGGGGGAAGGGTTTGACACTAAAAGAGGGGAGATGGAGATGAGATGTGGGGAAGAATCTTTGGTGTGAGGGTGGTGAGAGCCTGACCCAGGTTGCCCAGAGAAGCTGTGGCTGCCCCAACCCCTGGAGGGGTTCAAGGCCAGGCTGGAGGGGGCTTGGAGCCCCCAGGGCAGGGGGTGGCACTGGGTGGGATTTAAGGTCCCTTCCAACCCAAACTGTTCTGTGATTCCATGAATAGCAGAGCAGGAACCAGCTGCCTTTCCCCTTTCCCTGCCCCTGACCTTCTCCAGATGACACACAGGGAAAGGAATGATTATATTTCAGTGAAAAAGGGGTTGGAATAAAATGTCCCAGAAAGATCAGAGCATCCCAGTTGCTGTTCCCTGAATTTCCCACCCCTGCTGCTGACCTAGATGCTCCCTGATCCGAGCCAGGCAGGGACTTGCTCACAATGTGGTGTCTGTGCTGGGGGACAAGCCACACTGCCAGGCACGATGGCCACGAGGCTCAGCAGCTCTCCCCAAAGCAGACCCTGCACACAGGCTGCTGGCAGGAGAGGAGTTCTTGGCTAAACATGGAAAATACAGGGGACAGAAGACACGTACCTTGTTTTTAATTCCATCTCCCACGCTTCAATTCTAAGCCTTCCTGGTTTTCTACTAACAAGAGGAAGTCTCTAAGAAACATGGCTTTGAGTCCAGCTTGGACCAAAGCTGCATGTAGTGCAGGAGGAGCAAACGGCCTCACCAGGGAGTAAAATCAAAGAGCAGAAAGCAGCAGGAACGACCAGGAGACACCCCCAGAGGCAACACACCAGCGGCCCAGCATCAGCCCTGAACTGGAGCAGCTCCCTCTCGCCCACAGGCAGTTCCAGAAGGCTCTGCTGGTGGGGTTTCTCGGGCACCTGCTGCAGGAGGCAACGCTGGAGATATTCAGAGAGAACAATCATTAACCACAGCAGTGCCAGCCCCACACACCCAGGGTCCAACCTGGGGGGTAGGAGCTCATCACAAGACAATTTGCTGCTTCAGCAATGCCCCCGGTGGGGCCAGCACAGCCCACGGGAGGCTGGCATCCTGCTTGGCGTGAGGGCACCTTGGCACAAGCCCCCTCCCCAAAAACCACTCTACGGTAGCATCCCACCCCCCTGCACAGCTGCCAAGAAGCAGGAAAAGCCCTGTGACTGCTCTGCAATAAAGCACCCGGACGCACCCAGGCAAAGCAAACACCAGGGGAACAACCAGGCACAGGGTGGGACTCCAGCTTCCTCCCCAGGAGCTGGATGGTTCCAGGGGAAGCACAAAGATCTGCCTGATCCAACAGAAGATGGAGGACAACGTATTCGGGCAAAACTAAGGGACACGTGGGGCCACGTCGTTGCCTTCAGAAAGCCTCTGAGCAGCTAATGAGCAGAATGAGCACCGTGTGTGGGGAACACAGGGAGACTCTGTCCCAGGAACCATCTGAAAAGGAAAATCAAGAACCCAGGCAACAGGTTTGCACAGAATTTATGGAAATACAAAAGGCTACAGGGGTCATTTTCTGGGAAGAAAACAGCACCCCAGCACAGCCAAGTCCAGAGGACTCTGCTCATTGTGTCCCAGCAATGGATCCCCCATTTCTGCCTCAAGGAAAGGAAGAATTTTGCACGCTGTGGATATTTGCAGGGATTTGTCACTATTTGCTCAGCTGATGGCTTCACCCAGAACTGTGTCACAAACCCAGGGTCCAGCCCAAATCCATAACCCATATATCTGTGTATTAATGCTCTGCCCAGCAATCAAAGCCACGCTGGGAAGAATAAGGCAGGCTTTTAGGGGAATCTTGTGCTGTTCAGCCACCAGAGTCCTGTTGCCATAGCAAAAATCATTTATTTATTTGCCAGGATTGGAACAGTAATGAGTAATGGAGTACCCAGAAAAGGGAAACCAGGGTAAACATTGCCCAACAGGCATAAGTCTGAGTAGTCATAGAAGGTTCACTTAAAAAAGCAAAAAAAAAAATATTAAAAGACATATTAGAAATAAAAATAGCCAGTTTACAGAAACCAACCTGCAACACAAAAGTCAGCAGACACCTCACCTCCAAAAGTCAAGGTGGGAAAGTCTGCAAGACTCTGCAGTCAATGAAACAGCAAACACCTGATGGCTTCTCACACTCCAGAGGCTCACCCTAAATCTCAGGAGCAAATCACAGGGTTAAATCTCCATCCTCACCTCTCCTTAGTGTGGCTTTTCTCATCCCCCATTATCACCTTTGCTCCTCTGCAGGTGTGACAAAGCCCAAGTGATAAGGCAGGGTGGTTTACACCCTTTGAAACAGGAATGTCTTTGGCAAGCCAAATTCTCACCTTATAAGAATAAGGAAAAAAAAATTGTTCTGGGCATTAAAAGAAAAAAAAGAGGAAAAAAAATAATCACCCTTTAATTATATTCCAGCAAGAAGAGTTAAAGTCAGCATATTGATCCCCCTTAACGTGGTTATGCTGCCCAAGTACTTCACAAGATCCACAGAACTGGGTGGCACCCGGGATCAAGATTTGCTCTTTTCAGGCACTAATTTTCCTCTAATCCTCCTCTCCCCACAAGCAATATAACCCTGAAGGGACAGAGTTAGTGCCTGACTCCCCAGGACACGCAGGGGCTGTGGGGTGTGATGAAAAGCAGCTGGTTCAACAGCTTCTCACACCTCCTCAGCCAAACACCACCTCCTCTCTTGGCAGTGGGAGGGTTTCGGGGTGTCTGCAGGACAACAATTCAGTGTAGATACAAAAGAGGGAGAGACTGAGGTCTCTGACAGAACCAGCACGGAGAAAAATCAGTGGTTTGAAGAAAAAAAAAAAAAAAAATCACCCTGTGCTTCTGTGCAGTCTCATTAAGTTTGTGGCTACACCGGTTGTCCAGAAATCTGGTCAATGAGACAAAAACCACAAGGCCATCACTCCAGACACCTGAAAACTACAGCAGCAGAGAGCTGGGAGTGCATCAGGAAGCCTGTTGATATACACCATCCCATGGAGGTTTGTGAGAAACAAGCCTCCAGGCTGGGCAGAAAAGCTCCCCAAGCACCAAACCCCATGTGGTTGGTGGAGACTCTGCCCAGAGGAGCTCAGGATCCTTGCGAAGAGAAGGGTCTAACAGAGAAGAAGCTCCCAAGCTCTGCACTGCCATGGGGCGAGAGGGAAGGTCCCTCCACAAAGAACCACTTGTGAGACTGGAAACAGAGGGCAGAAGTAGATATTTTATGGTGGACAGAAATCCCCACAGGGTTTACCCTGGTTTTTCCATCTGACACAGCCTGACCCTTCCCACAGATGAGCAGATTTATCTGGAGGAGGTGGAGCAGTGGTTCATAGGAAGGTACCTCTCTGGGGACCTTCATTTTAACCCTTGCAGACCGTGGTCCATGATGTAGACATCTCCCACACGATGCAGTTTTCTCTCTGAAACTTTCAGGCAAAGGATTTTGGGGGAAATAAGCCATTTCACAGGAGTCAGCAATGAGACAGTACGTGCCTGTGCCTGTTGGTCCACAGTCGTGTGTCAGCACCAACTGGTGAATAACTCCAGGCACAATCTCTATGTGCAGCAGCCTGGAAGAGTAGCAACAGCACCAGCTTATTATCAAGGCACTTGCTATCATTCAGGAGAAGATAAGGAGCTTTTATACATCTAAAGCCTTTCCTCACACAGGAAGAAAGGGTTTTTCCCTGCCAAGTACCCAGAGAATCGGGAGGCTTGGTTCCTCTATCGGATTAACCCTGTATTGCCGTGGCCGAAGCAGCCTAAGCATGCCCAGAAAACTGCAGGTGCCACTTCAAAAACATACTTTGCTGTCAGTCTGTACAAAAGGAAGAGTTTTTGGGGGCACAGGAGTTGGCTGCTTCACCACAGCCTCACTCGATCATGCTTTTTCAAGCCTTTCCCAAGAGCGATGTTGAGTTTTGCGCAACGATCAACTGCATCACGGAGCAAGTTACTGCCTGGAGCTGGCAGCGGGAGGTCAAGGAAGTGCTGTGTTGCTGGGAGAAGAGTGGGTGCCTTCAGGATCTCATCCCAGCGTCCAAGCCACGAGGCAAAACAAGACAGTCTCCATTTACAAGGCAACCCACGCAGCCAGCCCTGTGTAATCAATATGCCGAAGCACATGGCAGACAGGAGCAACGCATGGAGATTCGAAATATTAAACTCCTCGCACAAGACAGGGGGAAGTTTCAAATTCCTGCTGAAAAGGGACAAGGCAGGGACAGTCCCCGAGAGCACCCAAGGGCAGGCAGCTTTGTTAACTCTTCTGTGTCAGCCAAGAAGAGGTTCCAGCGCCGGAGTCCCCGTCTGCCAGGGGACAAAGCCACCATTCACCCAGGGATCCCTTCATCCCTCCCCACATCTGCAGGCAGAGGAGCCAGAGCCTGCCACGGGCTAACAGGCGAGTCAAATCTCCCTTACTCAGCCCCCAAAAATTGGACAAATCTCCCTACATATCTGGAACAGACCTCATCCGAGTACACAAAGAGAGCAGGCAGAAACGAGATACAATTAGTGCCAAGACTCCGTATCTTCATAAACAACACACAAAACTCCCAAAGAGCAGAGGATTCTGCTTCAGAGGCAGCTCCGAGCCCACAGTTTGTGGCTCCGCCGCGGCGCTGGGAGATGCCACCCACCACCATTTCTGTGGAACTGAGAGTGACCAGAGCATTCCACACAAATACCCCCGTTTGGTGCAAGGGAACCATCTCTCCTGCCAGAATGGGACGGATGGAGCATCATTTCCTGGGAAATACAGGGAGATTGGGAACAGAATTACTTCCCAGCCTGGCAAAGAGCTCGTTCTAGACTCCGGGAGCAAAATGACACAAAGAGCATTAGCTGCACGACAGAGCTCACGTCTCTCTTTGCCCTTTTTCTCTACAACTACTATGCAAAAGCCACTTCCCTGAAGAGAAGTGACTCAGTGCAGCGAGTTCTCCACGGGGCGTACGGATATGGCTCAGCCCAGCATTTTCACTAGCTGCAAGCTATAACATTTCCCCAGGCACGCAAGGGTTTTGCTCTCATACATGTCTGAGATATTTTGTACTCCATCCGATGCCTATGGAACAGCGTAGGCTCCAGCCAGGCAAGTCCCCAAGATCATCTGAAGGGCACTTCTCAGAAAACATCAGCACCGAGATCCTTCAGTCCAGATTTTGCCAGGATGTTTGTGAAGTTTCCCTGTAGGATACAGCGATTTGTGTGACCCTTCCTACACACACACTGTCCACACAGCGATACCATTACAGCTTCATGGCACCCATGGCCCTCACTTAGGAAAACTCTGGGTTCATAAATATATTTTAAATTGCCCAGCTTTCGCTCAGGAGGGGACCAAGCACCACCCCAGGGGCGAAAGAGATGCTGCTGCAGAAGCTCTGGCTGAGATTTCTTTTACTGCCACTGAACCTGGAAAGTAAAGATTTTAATTTTTCCTACTGTCTCCTTCATGTAACACAGACAAGCAGGACTTCTGTCCCAGCCAGTCGGAGGGTGTACTTACAATCATAGAACTGTCAAGGTTGGAAGGGACCTTTCAGATCATCTAGTCCAACCATCAACCCGACGCTGCCCAAACCCATCACTAACTCAGAAACACCGTGAGCTTGTACTGGAAAAAGCAAAGGGGGGGGAGCAAAACCCAAGCCCAAGACAAACTGGAGGGATGGAGGGAAATTATAAACCATCTCCAATCTGGTCTCCAGATTAAAGAAAGCGATTAAGATAACATTAACTGTAATCCCTGCGATGGGAATTCGGAGCACAAAGCACTTCAAATCTCTCAAGCTGTGGGGAGGGCTGAGCCCTGGGCATGTCCTAACCCGCTTCAAAGGCAGCTGGGCTCTGATTTGCGTAAGAGTTTCTATTTTAGCTTTTCTATCCCCTTCCCCGACAGCGGGGCAGGGGACGGCAGGAAGAGAGACGAGGTGGGAATTGGAATTTGGGAGCAGCTTAGGCGGTCGCTGGGGCAGGAGGCGACGCGTGGGAGCAGCAGGGCCACGGAGAGTCTCAGCCACAGAAGATTTCCCACTCCGGAGATGAGATAAATATGACTCATCTGCTCTGCCAGGGGTTTAGAGCAACAACTTCAAGGAGTTGTCAGGCAGGGGGTGTAACAAAAATAAAACCCAACAAAACCCAACCTACTTCCCCACCGACAGCTCCAGGCCCAGCTCGTGAGGTGGTTTTAAAAACTACAACCACAATGAGATACTGATTTCTAGAGTTTTAAGTCATCGACACCACGGGCTAGAAATCAGCAGAATTAGAAAAGGGCAGGGAAATTGCCCAGTGTGGGTGAAGGAGCCTGGAAATCACCTCTGACAGGGAGGCACCACTCCTCCTCGGGTAAGACATGTATTATTCTGAGCGGGACTTGTCAGCGCTGACTTCATCTACCAAAAATTCAATACATCCGTGTCTGATACGTACTGCAGCCCCTCCTTAAAGGTGGCAGATGTCTCTGTGCCAGCAGAGCACAGCCACCAGGCAGAAAATACAACAGGAGCACTTCCAGCTCTCCCAGATAAATAACACAAGTCTGTGTCCTGACCCCTCCAAAACACAGAGACGAGGGAATCCAAGGCATTTCTGCAGAAGGATTTTTGCTTCTACCACCAGGTTAATTTAATTGTGTTGTGGTTAATTTACTTGTGTTACACATGGCAAAGAAATACTTCAGGCGGTCACCGATATTTAGATTCCAGACTGTGCAGACTTGCTCCAGACAGGTCCAGGCAACAGTTGGAAGTGTTCAGCCCTGCCAACATCTCGTGCCCACACCTGGTTCTCACAGGAGACCATCTCCAGCAGAACCCAGATGGGAAGCCACAGAGCAAGACGTGCAGCAGGTTAGACCAACCAAATGGCCACCCAGTCCTGACCATGAAGAAAAGCTGAGGGATGCTTAGAATTACCTTTTAACAGGCATTTAAGTGGGCATTAAGGCACCTTCAGGCATTACACAGTTCAAAACATTAGAAAATGGACCACGGTAAAGTCCACGTAGGTGGAACTTTTTGAAGTTCAGCTGAAGCTGAACATATTTGAAGACAATTTTGTGAAAAAGCAGGAAAATATCAGACTCCAACTGTTTGGGTCCCACCAACCTGGCTGTTGGAAGCCCTGTTCACACAAGGCTGCAGGTTACCTCCCAGCACTCAAACTGCCAGCTGTGACAAGAAAAAAAACCCATTCAAACCATCAACAACCTGATGTCTGTTGGTTCTCAAGACCTGTTATTTACAGCACTTTGGGTGGCCTGGCAAGAAGTCACCTTTCCTGCTGGATTCCCAAGAGGTACCAGGTCCTAGAGGGCACAAACATACTGTGATTTAGGATAAATTTCAGAAGTGACAAGACATAAGGAAGGAGCGCAGCCGGGGCAAATTCTGTACACACAGGACCTTCCTGGCAGAGTCCAGCCTCCAAGGGTTGGAGGGTGAACAAGAAGGGAACATGAAGCCTGAAGAACGACAACTGCTTGGCAGCCTGCAGCCCCTTCCCATCCCTTGCTCCAACATGCCAGTCACATGTTTTACAGAAACCTAGATTTCTATCTTAGTGACAACTTTATTGTACATTATTCTGGCAGGTAACCAAACCAGGATTGGCTCTTGTCAGCTCAGCCGAGATAGATCTTATCCTCTCAGATCCCAAAGATCCACAACCTGAGCAAAGCCTTCCCTTCCTCCTGGGGTTGTTATCGGGCTGCGGCGTCTTTATGACTTGTGTAATAACAAAGTACAAAGAGGAGCATGGAACAGAGGTCACCAACGGCCCTCTGCATCCTCTGCCCCACTCCTGTTTGGAATAGAGGTCAGTAGGTCTCCTTCCATCCCTGCACATGTATCCTGTCCTCACCACCCGAGCCCGGACAGCCTCTCCCAGCAGGTCACTTAATTTTCAAACTGCAGTCACCCCCGGCTCTGCTTTATCTGAACTAACCCTCATACCACTTGGAGAGGTCTCCAAACAGCTGCAGAGTGGTGGATGAACAGGCTCGAAGGGCATCTTAACACCCGCAGAAGGACAAGAGCTCCAACTCCCTGCCTACATGGGCAGCCCGGTCCCCAGGACGGGCATGGCTGGGGCTCTCCCCTCCATCTGCAGATCTTGCCCGTGGCCCATCACACACAACTCCATCTCCACCCTCACAGCCCTGGGTGAACAAGGACTGTCCCACCACAGATCTTGCCCGTGGCCCATCACACACAACTCCATCTCCACCCTCACAACCCTGGGTGAACAAGGACTGTCCTACCACGGATCTTGCCTGTGTCCCATTGCACACAACCCCA
Organism: Scolopax rusticola; assembly: GCA_028565315.1. Lineage (NCBI taxonomy): Eukaryota > Metazoa > Chordata > Aves > Charadriiformes > Scolopacidae > Scolopax > Scolopax rusticola. Next base: position 40,586 of record JAOWAS010000001.1, on the reverse strand, counting down.
CGTTCACCCTCACAGCCCTGGGTGAACGAGGACTGTCCCACCACGGATCTTGCCTGTGTCCCATTGCACACAACCCCATGTTCACCCTCACAGCCCTGGGTGAACAACTCTCCCACCCCAGCAGCTCCAGTTGGCATGAGAGAGGTAGGAAACCATTGCTTTTATTCTGACTCAGGAACAGCATTTCTCTCTCTCTCTCTCTCTCATCAGCTCAATATCGAGCTCAATACCTAAACAAGCAGCTGCTTCACATATTTGAAGTGTCTGGAAGGAGCAATAAAGCTGCTTTTCCTGAAAGACCTTGAACACCAGCAGGCCACAGCAAAGTCCTGCGGCGCAGCTGAGAGCAGGGGCTGAAGCTCGGTCCCTGCTGTCCCCAGAGCCCTCCCAGCCCAAAAAGCCAGAAGATGCTGACCAAGTCAGGTCCACGTTGGCATCTCTACCACAGTCAGAAACTCAGTGGGCAGAAAAGGGGATGGAAAGGGGATTTAGATTAGACATTAGGAACAAGTTCTTTCCAGTGAGGGTGGTGGAGCACTGGAAGAGGTTGCCCAGGGAGGTGGTTGAGGCCCCTTCCCTGGAGACATTCAAGGGGAGGCTCAACGAGGCCCTGGGCCACCTGGTCTAGTTGGAAGTGTCCCTGTGACTGCAGGGGGGTCGGACTAGATGACCTTTGAAGGTCCCTTCCGGCCCAGATGATTCTATGATAAGGAAATACAAGAATAGCAAGCCGAGTCATTATGAACTTTGTTACCTGGATATATGATCCTGAAGTTCTTCCACACGTATGGTCATCTTCTTCATCTGGTCTTTTATTGCAAGACAGGTTTCCTCTTTTGAACGTATTTCTTCCTCTTTCTTTTGAATAGTTTCAGTGAATTTCTTCTCCCACGTTTTTGATTCATCTATCACTCTATCCCTGTCATCCTGAAGGGAAGACATGCTCCTGGTGAAGGCTGCAAGCTGGGCTAGTGTTTTGTTTAGACTGCCTTCCAGTTGCTTGGTTTCTTCATCCTTTGACTTCAAGGAGTCTTGAAGATCACCAATAGTTGTTTCCATATAGTCTTTCTCCCTCTGCAGAGCTGCCAGCTTTTCTTCCATATTTCTAATTTCCTTTGAGTGCTTGCCTTTTTCCTGTTCCAGCCTTCTCTCAAAGTCCTCATCTCTTTTCTTCATTTGAATTTTAACATTCTCTTTGTTTGCCTGCAACTCTTCCTTCACTTTGACACTCTCTGCTAGAACCCTCGCTGCCTCACTCTGGGTGTCATCCAAGGCCACTCTGCAGAGAGCAAGCTCTGTCTGGGCTTTCTTGGTGTCTTCAACTGCTTTAGCTAAAGTCTCTTTGGCTGCTTCTACCTCTTTCTGAGACTCCCTCTGCACAAATTCCAGAGCTTTAACAGTTCTTTCTAAACTACTGGTTTTTTCTTGGCTTTTAATACAGTCCTTCTGCAGCTGCTTAATCTCCTGCTGTTTCTGTTTCAGCAGTTCTTGAAGCTCCTTTACATGTGAGCTGCTGTCTCCCCTCCAACTGCATTTTAGCTTTTCTACAAATTCCTTTTGCTTTTCTGAGCTTGCTTTACTTTTCTCCTTTGCCATCTGACGTTTCTCCTCCTCCAGCTCATGCATCATTCTCTGCAAACTCTGAAGCTCTTGTTTCAGTTGCTCATTTTTGATCTGGAAGTCTGTTGCATCTTGCTGATAGTTTCCAATACTCCCATTAAGTTCTGCCAGCTGATTCATGAGCCTTTCTTCCAAGTCATCCTTCTCAGCCTCCAGCGCAACCTTCAGTTCTGTCATCCTGACAAGGTCATCTTTGGTTTTTTGGATGGTTTGTTCCATCGTTGCTACTGTGTCCTGAAGAGAATTCAATTCTTGGACTTTCTCTTCCATTTGGGTCTCTAAAACTCTTTTCTCACCTGCTAAAGTCTCAACACATATGCGGATGTCACCCAGCTCTTGCTCTGAAGCCCTCCTGTTATCTTCCAGTTCCGTGATTCGCTCTGTGAGTTCGGCTATCTGCTGTATGTAGGTGCTGAGATCTTCACAAGGGCTACCACCTTCAAATGCTTTTTGTTCCAGCTCTGCATTCGGAGACTCTGGCCCAGAACTTATGTCCACTTGATTTTCAGCCTTCTCCATTGGTTGTGGTGTAGCAACTGCCTGATTTGTTTCTTCCCCTGTTGTTTTCTGAGCAACATACTTGTCTAGCAGCTCTCTGCTTTCCTTCAGCTCAGATTCTGTTAACTGCAAATGACGCTTTAAGTCTGCAATCTCTTGACTGAGAGTCTCCTTTTCAGCCATTACTGTATTAAGCTGAGCAGAAAGGGACTGGTAATCCCTCCTAGAGCTCTCCAGATCTTCTTTCAGACTAGTATTTGTAAAGACACCTCCAGTACTGTGCTGCTCTCCATCTGTAAAACGCACCTCTGCCCTAAGCTTCTCATTCTCCTCTTCTAGTTCCAAGATCTTTTGTTGCTTTGATTTTGCAAATTTCCTCATTTTCTCCTTCATACCATCAATTTCCTGTCCAGCCTCCTGTAGCTGCTTGTCTGTTTCCTCTTTTTTTGCTTCAACACTTTTCAGCTTAATGAAAATCTCCTGCTTTTCCTGTCTAACAGTTTCCAAAACACGCTGGATCCGCTCAGCCTCATTACTCACATTCTCATAGGACTGCAGGAGAGTTTCATATTCTTTCTGAAGCTCCCTGTATTTCTCATGCCACTCGGAACTCTCAGCAGCTTGAAGGCATTTCAAGGATTCCATCTCCTTCTCCAGCTTCTCCTTCTCTAGAATAACTGTATCTAGAGTAGATGTCAAGTTTTTACAGTATCCATCAAGATTTTGATTTTCTGTAAGTGCTTTATCAACTTCTGTAATAAGTTTTTCTCGCTCTTCAGTGAGGCCTGCTAACTTTTCTGTTAAAGTATCTGTTTCTTTAGCATGGCTACATACTTGGCTTTCCATATTTGTCAACTTCACAGAAAGATTTTCAATAGTACTTTTAGCATTAGCCAGCTCCTCTTTTAGAGATTTGCTCTCCTTTAGTGCCTCTTTTCTAGAGATAAGTGCAGCTTGCAACTTTCTCTGCATTTGATTCTTCTGTTTAGCTGCTTCTGCACCATTGTCTTGTTTCTCCTGAATTTCAAGCAACTCCATTTGCAGTCGCTTGCTTTGTTCCTCATGTACCTGAGCTTGAGTTTCCAGCTGACTATGTAGTCTCCTGACTGAATCCTCTTTTTCCAGCAACTGTGCCTGCATGTTATCAAGAGCTTCACTTTTTTCCCTTAACTGTAAGTTCAGGAATTCCATTTCTTCATCCTTTTGGTGCACAAGTGTTTTCAGGTCTTCCAGACTGTCCTCTCTAGAAATTTTTGCCTGACTCTCCTCCAATTCTGCCTGAAGACTTGCTGCCTTTGCTTCAGCTTGGTCAGAGGCTCTCTTCAACGCTTCTATCTCCAAAGACAACTGGGCTACATGCTCTTGCAAATTAAAGACTAATTCTGATTTGCAAGCAACTTCACTTTGCATATGGCTAACATTATATTCCAATTCCTCTTTCTCTACCTGCAATTTTTCAAGTTTTTTGTTTAACTCTTCCCCAGAAACATCTGCAACTTGTACAGGCTTGTTATTCATTGCATTTTCTGCTTCCACATATGAAGAATCCAACCCATCTTCACTCCAAAGAGCACTCTCTGTTGATCGTTTCTGTTCTTGAAGCTGTCTGAGCTGAGCTTGGATGCTCTCCTTCTCTTTGCTTTGCTTAGCAAATTGTTCTTGTAGGATGTTGTATTCATCTTTCTGCTGTTTCAGCTGTTCTCTGTGATGCCTGTCTTTTTCTTGAGCCTTTTTTATAGTGTCTTTGCGAGATACTAGGGCTTCCTGAAGTTTTTTTTTAAGTTGTTCTTTTTCTTGTTCAAGAGTTGAAATCCTCTCTTTCAGAGCAGACTTTTGGTTTTCTTCAAGATTTGTAGCTGATGAAGTATTTTTTTCATTTTCTTCATTATTTGCTGGGCTTTTATTTGTTTCACTTACTTTGTCAGCAATTGTCTGACTCTCCAAGACTTCATTTTCAACTGAAATGTTTATTGTACCCTGCAAGCTTCTCCTCATCTCCTCAATCACTGCCTGCAATTGTGCTTCAGTAGTTTCTTTATCCAGCAAGTCCTTCCAGATGCTCTGCAACTCCGATTCCTTTTCGGAAAGCAGCTGAATCAAATACTCCTCACGGGGCTGGCTTTCCAGATTCATGTCTCTGCTTATCATGCTCATCACATTTTCTTCTCCTTCAGCTTCTTGAGCCACTGCGGTTTCTGATTCATGTTCTTTTCTCAGTTGCACTAGTTCATTCTCCAATTTGCTAACTTTCTTCAGAAGCTCCTTCCTGTTAACAAGTGCTGCTTGCAGCTTTCGCTTTAATTGCTCATTTTCTTTTTTCAGAAGTTCATTTCCTAATACCTCATCTTTACATGCTGCCTCTTTCTCACACTGCTGCTCAGATGCCCCACACTTCAGCATATCTTTTACTTCTATGTTTTGGTCTTTTTCTTCCTGGGCTTTTAATGATAGACTCATTTGCTCCTTAAGACTCTTCAGCTCATTTTCTAGAGAAAATTTCTCTTCATTCAGCAGCACTATTTTCTCCGACATGCTGACACTGATCTCCATCATCTGCTGGTCTTTTTCCCACAAGGTTTGTTGCAGGCTGTCTATAGACCTGGTGTGCTCAGCAACACGCTGTTCTAGGCTGGCTGCTTCATGCCCCTTTGAGGCTAAGTGTTGGGAAAGCTCTTCTATCTCAGCTGTGTTCTTCCTCAAAAGTTGTTCTAGATCAAGTACTTCACATTCTTTCTTTTTGATCTGGCTTCTCAGGTCTTTTAGTTGCACCTCTTGGTCAGAAAGCTGAAGCTGTGCTTCATCCAAGTCTTTTTGCAAAGCTTCAATTTTTATCTCCTTGGATTTAAATTCATTTTTAAGGCTCTGGATTTGTTCTCTCAGGAGAATGTTTTGACTGTCTGACAGTCTCTGCTTTTCTGAAAAAGCTAGATTTTCCTCAAGTTGCTTCACTTGCTCTTTCAGTTCTGTTATGGTAGAAAGTTCCTTCATCTGACACAGGAGCTGGTCTCGTTCTTCAGACAAAACAGAAAACGCACTGTCAGAATCCTCAATTTTTTTCCTGTATTCTTCAGCCAACTGGTTTAGCCTATTGATCTCTGCATCTTTGTCTCCTAGATTTTTCTTATAGGATTCTTCTGATTTCTGAAGAGTTACTTGCAGTTCTGTAATTCGGCTTTGTAAATTTATCAGTTCCTGAGATGGAGAGGTGCCCAGCTCTGGATCTGCTACAGAGACTTCTTGCATTGCCTCCACCTCTGCTCTGCAGGGGACGGCGCTCCCCTGTAGCGCTTCTTGAAGACCGACTTTGTTTTCCTGAAGCACATCACTTTGCTGCATTTCTGTTTCTCTCAGGAATGAGCTGCTACCCAACTCATTTTGTGCATCCGAAGCCTTTTGCTCTTCCCTCTGAATAAACTCTACCTGGGAATTATCTTCCAGCTGGTTAGCTGCTGCTTCTCTTGTTTGGTTACTTGCAGAACTTTGGTCATTTGGGCCCCTGAGTTGCCTTTTCAGAAAAGCTATTTCTTCTTGGGCTTCTTTCAGTTCCAGCAGTAAAATGGAGAGGTCCTTCTGTTTCTCTGCAGCGAGATACTCTAGAATTCCAGGCGAACAGCTTTCCACAGTAAAATGCTCACTTCCATTAGGACAGTCATCTGTTCTTGCCTAAAATAAAATAATAGGTTTCAATTTTCCTTTTAATCCTATGAAAGGGTCACTTTTAGAAGTATCTGCTTTCCACACTTCACCGTTTAGAGATACCCTTTCTTGAGCTGGCCACTGCAATAAGCAGTAGCCTCACTCATAACAAGAGGATTCCTCAGGTCATTCCTGCTCATTTCAGTTTCTGAGGTTGCAGAATGACAGATTCTGGCTTTAGGATTAGAACATAAATATAACTTTCTATTCCCTTATTTCCCTTTCTCTCTTGATATAGGATAGTATGATTCTGAAGCGTTTCAATTCTCCTGTGATTCTCACAAGCCCTCCACCGTTCTTATCCAGTCACATTTTCCTGGCATCCTCTCTGTAGGCTCTGAACAAGGAGGTTTTGTTCCCTCTTCTATCTGCCCACTTGACATGGCAAAGAAACAGTGAGGAGACCCATATTCCAGTCTGCATCTCCACAGACTGGAAGATATGTGGAGAGATCCACATCTCCACAGTGAGACCACCAGGCAAAGCATCTGGGCCGGAGTACTTGTTTTTTTCCAAATAACTATCTTAAAGATTCCTCCCATCCCCCAACAGATTACAAAAGAAAAGCAATCCTTCCCAAATCCTTCCCAGAAGGCAGGGATCAGCAGCCCACCAGTAAGCGAGTACCTTATGCTGTAAAAGCTGTCCATTCACCAGTTTGGAGGGCAGAAAATATTTATGGAGAGCCATTAAAGGAGAGCTCTCTCAAAGCCTTTTGCAGTGTTGGAACAGCCACTTTAAATTATGGGATGTTAAGAAACTAACTCTTTGGGGCTTTTAAACTACATTAAGGTTTTCATATCCACACTCATGCAATACCGAGAGGAAAACAGTTCTGACTAAATTTGTACCTCAGGGAGCACCAAAGTGTCATCAAAAGGCTTTTGCACTCCAAAATTCACCATCTCTCCTGACACACCTAGTGATAAAAGGTACACTTGTCACCATCAGCATAACAAGTTGGATGTAAAGTCAGTAGGCAAGTGGAGAAACAATAGATGTAACTGGAGCATCTCTAGTTTCCAGGGTGAGAAAGAAAAAAAAAAAAAAGAAGTTTGAGCCCATGCATTGCACCCAGACATCACCAGTACCCGTGCACATCAAAACCTCCTGCTGCATCACCTAAATCTACACGACATCTAATCTCTACAGAAGAGTGAAGAAGCAAAGGGAGAAGTGAACTAGGGAAGTTTGTTTCTTTTTAATTATTTGAGGGCAGGGGTGGTAGTAATTCCGAACACAGAAAGGAGTTGAAGAATCCAGTTCTTTACCTTATCTTAATTCTCTTCTGCGTCTCGCACATCAGCTTTTTCATCTTCCTTCAAACCCTTCTACCTTTCTCATCTCGGGAACTACTTCTTTCTTTCTTCTTTTTGATAGATCCCATCCAACCCACACTAGAATGTTCTCTTCTACCTTGTGTGCATCTTCCTTCCCTATCTCCTGTACACCTTTAGATTTTGACCTCAAAGCTCCTCTTTACAAATCACCCCAGATTTGTCCCTGAAACTTCTCAAATTTTCACAATTTTCTTGTTACATGGTTTATTCTGTGTCCTCACCTGTAGGAGTAGGAGAACAGTCTACATAAGAGGCTGAAGCTTCCAGAGTCTGCAAGTCTTGCAATTTCACCTCAGGTCCAACGTTCATATTCTATTGAAGAAAAAAATACTTAGCTTTGGCCATGATCTTTGCATTAGAAGACAGCTATCTTAGCTGCCTACTGCTCTATCAAGCTTTAAGCAAAAAATATCAGTCCCAACTTTAGAGGCAACTCTGATGCCTAATGAAAATAAATTTCAAAAAAAGGCAGATTGGTTTTGATGTCAAGCAAGAGACAAGACATATCTCGGCAAATCAGGATATCAATGGGTGCAACAATTCTAATAACTTCCTTCCCACCTTGAGATGCTTCCTCTTCCACCCTCACTGCTTCAAAGGGACCAACCACTGATCCATAACCTTTCACTGAACCACCCAAGCAGAGCAGGTGAGAAGCCGGGCATTTGTCACCATATCCCTCACTACTCCAGCAGATAAAGAACCCGCAGCCTTCCTGGGAATGTTACTTTAGGCTGCACCATACAGACAAACCACCCATCCCACTGCTACACAGACAGGACAGAACCCGACTGCTGAAAAAGAAAGAGGAGATTTTGCCATTTCAGAGACACAAACTCTTTTGCCTACACAAAGAGGCTGAATAAAGTTCAGGGAACTGGTTGGTTTGCCGTTCACATCCATACAAGAACTAAGACTCATCTACTAATCTCTTCATTCTGAAAAGTCCACTTATGAGTGAACATAAGTGCACCTAAAATGAATGGCAGTATGGCTGGCTGGTTCCCAACACAGGTTGTCTTTCACCAGCTCATACTACTTCTGTGCAAAAAGGTTTGAACTACAGTACAAGGAAGCTACAAGCCACAACTAAGTAAAGTGTCTTTAAAAAAAGACACTTCCTCCTATCCCCCCAAAAAGAAAGTAAAACACACCCCCAACCCAACCATGAAAAGACTGAAAATGAAGTGTTCAGAATTAACATTTGCTGTAACTACCCGGAACATAAGTACAGGGCACTAAGAGGTCACACAATCATAAGGAAATGATCTCCACACCCATGTTCTGGAGCACGTTGCCTTTTCAAACTCCAAGCACTGAAATGGAATTTATTGCTTGCATCTACGTAACTTGATACATAACCCCTGAACTGGGTTTGGATCCACACATATATCCTGGCCTGAGGTCATAGATGAGGCGCACAAATGGCAGGATATTGCTGGCCAAGGGTAAATACTTACATACAAGCTATTTAACTAGATTTTTTTTTTTTTTTAATAATTAAGACATTGAAATGGACAATTCCAAGGCTGGATTCATTGACCCTTTTAGAACATCCAACTTAGTCCAGGTGTAATCATATGCTAAAGAACCTGTTATCTCTGCTGTCTACAAAGGGGCTCTACAAAATAGCTCAAAGGCTTATATATAGATGCCCTTGAAGGGACTGTGTGTGTGTGCATCCATTGATCCGAGCTTATACCCCAAGGACAGGCAGTTGGAATGGAAGGGTCTGAAGTCAAACAGTATGAGCTGACTCAGAGTGCATTCTCCAGTTCCAACATGAGTCTCAAATGTCAACTTTTGCCCCAGTACTTCACAGTAATGTACATACTATAAACTCTCTCTGATGGAGAGGAATGTGTTAGAACACGGCATCTTCTTCGTCCCACTGGTAGGCTGGAACAGAGTGGAGCTGTCTCTGAAGAGCCCAAATGTTGCTCAAGCTAACAAACAATTCTACAATAAATTCTTCGTATGGGTACACAGAGACAGTCACTTCCACCACCTCACTGACAGATTATACAGCAAAGAGCAGGTATCTAATCCTCCACTCTTCTCAGCCACAGGCTGACTGCAGATGGACTGGCAGTTGTCACGGTGGAAGAGAACAGAAAGGACAGAGGCTACGTGTCTCCCACTCAAAAAGAACATGGCTTCCCTGAGTTAGCCTGCCAGATCCCACGAGTGGAGTGGGGATAGAAAGGGCTGGTTTGAAAGTCATCCCACAATGACAGCTGAGCCTTGAGAGCTGCATTTCCTGGGACTGGCCTTTGTTTAGTCCATGGTTTTGCCAAAGAACTAACTTCCAAGAGGCAGAAAATAGAACAAATATGGATTGGGAGGATGAAGGACACAAGAATTCCACACAGCCAGCAAAGGGAAACACAGTCTGATAAGAACACAGTACAAGCAGTATTTGGAAGCTATTTATGTCTTTCATCATTAATCCAGTTAATAATAACCTTCCAAAGAGGATTGCTAAAAAAGACTATAACAGCTTAGCTGTTTTAAGGCCAGTCCTTGACCTGTTTTAGCTTATTTCAGTTGCTTAATCATTACCTGCTTCGCATGTTCTGCAACCATCACAGCTTCCTGCTGAGGCTCCTGGAGAACAAGTTGCAAGTGTGGCATTTCTGAAACATTCAAACACAAATAATTCCTTTGAAAAGGAAAACTGACTTAGAGAGTGAGATGGTATTCTTGCAGGAGCTTTAGAGAACAGGGTACATGGCTATTAGTAACACTTCTGCAGTGGATATATTTATAACATTTTCACTGGATAGTGTGGTTTGGGTTTTTTTAAGAGGCAAACCTCCAAAAAAACACGCTGTTTTAAGCACCTTTTCTAAGAAGAACAATTGTTGTTATATAGACTAAAAATAAAGGACAGTTAATAGAGTTTCAAGTTTTAAGAAACATTTTTATAAAGGAGGGGAAAAAGAACTATTGTAGCAAAATGTTTCAAATTTCATTTGGATAAAAACAAAATGAGAAATTGTTACAATTACAGAAGAATAAAACACTCAAGGGCCAAGTCACGATTGGTATAAGAACTTGCTTGGTTTGTACAAGATTGGTACAAGTTGCTGTTTGACTCAGAATGTTTTTACACTTGTATTTCTATAAACTGGCATATAAACACCATTTATGATAGGTATGTCACTGTATATGATAAAATGACTGGCTTGGTGGGTGGGAGGAGAGTAGTGGATACACAATGAAGCTGACAATGCCTCCCTTTTCTGGAAAAGCCTGCAATCACATAATATTACCACCCTTGCCTTCATCCTAGCTTTTCCACATCTTCCCTGTGTTCTTTTCACCTGTCACCGTAAGATCCTACATGCATGAACATGAAGCACAAGAACCATACAGGTAACAAATTCTGCTCACTCTGTCTCATGGCCAGAACACCAACCACTGCTTTGTATCTTAAGAGGACACCATGCAGGCGGGGGCTATGACGCACAACCCAGTCTTTTCAGTAATTCCAGATGGTTTACAGTATGTATTTCTATCAACCTGTTCACTGACACAGTTTCTTTTCTCCTTTTAGCTAAATTTTAATTTTACCACTGTAAAGAACTACATAGTATTTTTGAAGATCTTGGCGTCAAAAGCATAATGAATCATCGTAGACACATTATTTAAGAATTATTCTTGCCTACTTTTAGATATTTAAGAACATTCAAATAAGTAGGTAATCATACCACCTTCAGTCTTCTGTCTTTTCAAGTTTTCTGTGGATAGGAGTGAAGTCCTGCTTTGATCTTCCTGATTTATTATTTTTTCCTGTGGAGTTGTTTCATCCTGTTTAAAATAGGACAAAGGGAAGAAAGATAAATTTTAGTATGTTTATACATAAACATTAGTCTTTGATCTTTCAGTCAAGCTTTTAACAAATCATTTGTCAATTTTTAAATTACCCAAATTGACTCCTATTTCTTTCCAGGCTTCCATAGACATAACACATCTGCCCATCAGCTGAGAGAACCCATATGGGCCTTTCTCACACAATATATCATAAAAATGGAATTCCAAGCATATAATTCTGTTTCAATTTGTCAACATGTGGGATAATTTCAGGAGACTTCCATAAAAAGACCATACCTGATTCTTTAACAGCCCATTCTGACAGCAGAGAAGTTCTTCAGATTTCTGTACAAGTTCATCTGAGGGAGGGGATAAAAAGGGAGTTGAGGTGTGCTCTTGCATTTTTTGCTAAAATATATCCAGTTTACACATAAACAGTATATGTGCTAAGTCCCTTGTGTCTCAGTCACTGCTTCTGTTTTGGGCCATAAAGTAGCTGAAAGAAAATCAATTTGAGATAACAGTTTGATCCAAGTCAACATTATTAGCTCTAATACAGGACTACAGAGAAAATAGGACTGTTTCCTTTCCTTAATTGTTTTACTTACAATTTCAGTAGAAACTCAGACTCAGGAGAACGTGGCACATCTAGAAAGATCTTACAGAAGTTGATGGAAAAAATCCAACGAGTTATTAAAATTAATTAAAAAATACGCCTGGGTGAAAAAAGAACCATAATCCTCAGTAGAGTCTAGGCTGGGATAGTACACAAGGAAAGCACGTGCTGCCCTACTGGTATGCTCCTCATCTTGCAACCGACTTTGGTCGCTGACAAAGACAGAAAGGTGGGATCCCACTAGAGAGACATTTAGTTTGATACAGTGCAACCACCCCTTGCAATTAGCAACTGTTATAACCAAGAGTTTCTTATAAGTTATTAGCAAAGCCAAACAGAAGGCAGCCCAGCGACCCTTCGGCTCTCAAGAACCTGCTTCACCAAACCGCTGTTCTTGCTCACCCTGCAGCGTCTGTACCGTAGCGCTGTTTTCAGAGGACACCACCAACAGCCTGTCAACCTCGTGTTTCAGATGATCGTTTTCGGCTACAAGGGCAGCATGGCTGGAGCGCAGCTCTTGCTCAGCTGCCTTGAGACAACTCATTTGCAAGTTTTTGTCTTCCATCTCCAGCCTTTGGTCCTGCTCCAGGTCTTTATACTTCACCTCCAGTTCAGCATGTGCTCTTCTTGCCTCTTCCAGCTGTTCGGAGAGACATTGCACCTCCTCCTGGAGGCGATGGGAGGAGAGATTCCTCTCAGCCAGCTCCAGCTCCAGCTTTTCTCTCAGATCTCGAGACTCTTGTCTCTCTGCATCTAGAACACCTCTCAGAGAGCTTAGATCTGCTTCCATCTTCTGGCACTGATCTAGAAGTTTCTGTAGAAGGGTATGGACATGAATTTAAATCTCAAGTAGTTCAATATATTGCCAAAACAAAGTATCTGAATTATATTTTAAAACTGCCATTAAATCCTTTTCAAATATCTAAGTAGCACAGAGGAGGAAATAAATGTGGCAAAAATCTCAATTTGTTAGAATGAAACTGCCCTACTATTTGCAAATTGCAAGAAGCAATACTGGGAGAAACAAGAACACTCAATTTTGGTAAAGAAAACATAGGTCTTAATTACCGCAGAGGAATGTAGAGGAAAGAAAGAATGGAACAGTGGCTGTGGGTTGTCTTTTAGAGGAAAGAAATCTTCCCAAAGAGGGGAGGAAGAACTACAACAAAAGAGGGGAACTCAGCAATTATAGAGGACAACTAAAAAACAGATCAAAAGTGTGTATGTGAAAAGGGGGTAAAAAATGCTGACACAGGAACTGAAGGTACCATGCTCCACACGGTGCCCACTGCTTCAAAAAAGATCCCAGAAAGGTGGTCAACACTGACCAGAGATTTAAGACAACCAAGGAAGAGGAACAGAAACAGACCCAACATTTGCCAGAACTCCTTTTGTCAAACTTCCTTCTCCTGGAGGTGAGGACAGCTAAAAGATAGAACCTAGAGGGTTGTGATCAGGGGCACAGGATCCAGCTGGAAGTCTGTGACAAGTGGTGTTCCCCAGGGGTCAGTACTGGGTCCAGTCCTCTTCAATATATTCATCAATATATTTCTGACCATACATCAGGCACTAGCAAGAGTTGTGTATTAGCTAAAATCTGAGCAAGAGTTGAGTGAATTTGTCACACCTAACCCATTTCAGATAAAAGCCTTTGAGAGTTAAGCAACTTATTTGTTTAAAATTCCTTCTATTTAAAATCCAGACATCCAGGATATTTTTCCTTTCTTTTTCTCATACTCTTGATTTGTCAAACTGTATACAGAAGTGACATGTTTGAAAATATGGCCTTACATGTCTGTTATTATCTGAGAAGAGGTTTAGGTGCTATTTGCAGACAGAACATTCTGTTGAATACGATAACTATCTTACTTAGTGAGAGCTACAGAATGCAAAAGGCACTATTTTCTTTTATTAAGCTCAGGAGAATTTCAGAACTGCCATTCACAGGAATGAAAAACAGAGGAATAAAATTTTCAATATTCTATATTCTGTCCTTGAAACACTTTACAATTAAATGCAACTTAGTTCATTAGCTGAGGATGGAGACAGATTTTAAAGTCAAGAATAACATACTAGTGAGAAAAGAAAAAAAAAAGTCTAAACACGTTCCGCCCTAATTCTGTCTCCCACTGAACAGACACATGCCTTAGGCTTACGTGCCTTATGTCTGCTCACATACTTGCTAGAGCTTGGCTTTCGTCCTGTATACAAAATAATTCAACATCAGCCTCAGGTTTTTCTTTTGAGGCTGTCCCTGTAGCTTTCTATAAGCCCCCATGACTTTAACTCTCTTGTTCACACTGCTTTCAGGGCTGCTCCTGTCTCACTTCCATTGCAGAAGGAGCAGGACGTCTCTCAGATACGTCACCTCCTGAAGAAAGGACTCCAGCACTCCCTCACAGCCACTGTCGCTCTCCTCCCTGCATGAATTTTCTTACCTAGCACTTAAGCATATTAAGCTATCTCAGCTTCCATCTTAATTGTTTTCTGCTTTTATTCATATTCTTGTAAAGTTACGCGCGTTTTTGTAGAATTTGCCAGATGCTGATGAATTCTTTGCCCACATTCCAGCCCAAAAGATTAAAAAGTTACTTCTGAATTTTCTTTTTATGTACTTCTTTTTTCTATTTTAGCCACAATATTGTCTCTTTGGCAGTGCCATATTTTGCCTTGTACAGCCCGTACTGACTTCTTAGTGCCTAACCTTCCTAGGTAAAGACAACTGCCACTAAAATGGATGACAAATGGAAGTCATTCTTTATGTGACAGGGAACTGTTTCGGGGAAAGTGTGAGTTGGAAGTTTCAGTTTCCCAAGAGAGCAGATCTAACAGCTATTACCCAAAGAAAAGCCTCCCTCCCCTTCCTCTCTTCTCCCTTTCCAATTCAACTCTCCTGATTTCACATCCCAGCCCCTTCATTGAAACCGCTCAGGTCACCATCTGGATGAACCAATTCAGCTCACTAAATTGGCAAACAACTAACCCAGCAGAAACAACTGAATTATTTTCTGCCACTTTAAGGAGCTGAATCAGCTGATCACAGTATTTGACAAGTATCAGTGCCAAGCAAGGGAAGCATGGGCAAGAGAGGGGAAAATAGTCGGACTGCTCCTTTTGGCAGCTGCAGGTTGTCAAATTGCTCCTTGGCCTGAAATTACTTAGTCAAGGTAAGTCTGTGGTAGAGAAGAAATCTGTTTTGAGTCGTTCAACATCTCTGGACCACATTTGCTATCAACCATAATGTCAGCTTTTACTTAAAAGATAAATAGAAGCACTACTGCAAACACAGTTACTCTCAGTTTTCACTCCTGATGAAGTTCCTAGTAGCAAAACACCATGCAATAATTCCAACTAAATTTGGTGCTGAAGAGCCTATTAGGGCTAAAGTCAGTAGGAAACCTGTTTTTCTTTATATAGCTAGGTAATACTGGGCTGAATAACAAGAACATATTATAAGGCTTAGTTTTCTTGGTATCTTTGCAAGAAAGTAAATATCTCAATAGAACCACTGCTACCCTTGCATAAATACAGAAAATACCTGTCATATTTTGATGAGCAATTACTAAAGCAAGACAATAATTATCTGTCACTTAAAGCATCAGCATCACTACATAACCAGCAAATGAAGTCAATAGCTGACATTATCTGATTGCTCAACTTTTTTTATAAAGCTAACTTCATCATCTATTAATCACCTATTGACTGGCAATAATTATATGGGAGGCTTTTTATCTCAGCGCTTTCTCTAATCCTGCTTTTGTAAAGCAAAAGGGCTTATAGTTCTGCAACCATAAGACTGTGATAGCAGTACGAATAAAATTCAACCTGAAAAAAAAAAAAAAGCCATTCCTACCACAAGGCTGCTCAGCATACCCTTGCAGGCTAATGGGAGGTTAGGAAATCTGTCAATCAGACTCTCAAGGAGGCTGCATTTGCGTCCTCATGTGACCCTCTTTTCATATGCCCAGGATGCAAGTGGCTGAGCCTCTCCGCTCACGGCTTTTCCCTGCAAGAAATCCCACGGCTTTGTGCTGCTGTGATTCCCAGGTGCATGTGCAAAATGGCACGTGGCAGAGGCCGTACAGGAAAAGGGGGAAGCTGGGAAATGAGAGACGAGACTTCCGACTCCTGATCTGCCCCAGCTGCTCAGCGACTTACAGCATGCCAGCACCCAAGATCCATTTCATTGCAATCAAGGTTCTCCTTAAATAATAAGGAAATAATTTGAGGCTTTCATAGAAACAATTAATGTGGGAAATTGCAAAATATTTTTTTTTTTAAAGCCATTGAGATCATGAAATTTGTGTTGTATATCTTTCTCATGTAATTTTATCAGGCATCTTCAAATACCATTAAGAATCTTCTGAAAAGCTACATGAAATAAAGATTTGGGGTTTGGACTCTCCTCAGGAAGTTTTATAAAATTACAATGTTCTCCCTCATTCAAGTTGTTTCAATATAGCACAGTATATATAAAAAAAAAACATAAATGAGAAAAAAGCAATTATTTCCCATTAAATTTGCTACATTTTTTACTGCCAAATGAACAGTTATAGTTAAAGCCAATTGTTTTAGTGATTGCTAACTGGCCTCAGTAATTTATAAAATTTAATTGTAGCTGGTTTTTTTAGAAAGTCACTTTTCAATGAGGTAGTTCCTAGCAGACATGTACCAATGTAGGCTAACAAAATAACTAAGTCTTAATTATGCCAACTATGAAGATAAGTGATGAGAATTGTCATTCTAATTGTTATGACAAATGACAACACTTTGAAGTGATTTCTTGTTTTGAAATTGAGTAAAATTGGAAAATGACAGATTATTTTTCATACTAGAAAAAAACAAAAACAAAACCCAACAAACATAAAATTCCAGACCTGAACTAAACTATAGAATTTATTTCTAGCTGAGTATTATGTCCTAAAAGAAATTTAGAGAGAATAGTCCAGAGTTGTCTGAATATGACAGCTATGCGACATAAATTGTGAGATACGATGAAGTGTTGCAGGAATCAATGTATTAATTTACCTGTTAGCTTACTAAAATTGTAATTCAGAAGTTTCTTTTTCATTAGCTGTGAGAGATGTGACAACTGAATTCACACAACAGTCAGGTAAACCTTAAATGACTGAAGTTTTTTGACCCCCAGCAGTTGCTGCTGGGGCAACTGTTACAGCATTATTCTAACCATAAATTAACACTCTTCCTAGTACCTATGCCAACTATTCCTGGTATTTCACTGAAAGCTCTGTATGGGCACAGAAGCTTCCATGAGCAGATCAGTTTACAGGAAAAAGGATAAGTTTCTAGGTTGTACCTCAACAATCTGAGCTCAACTAAGTTACCTAAACACAAGCACTGTGCTGTTTGAGACACCACAATTTTCTGAGCCTTGCAGAGCAGGCTGGTATTACACAGGGACCTGTGAGAGCCCCAGGTCCTTCAGGAATGGTGTCAAGCAGGTCAAGCAGAAGGCCATCTCAAACACATCTGGCTATGTGCTGCAGTCTACATTGAGCGATATGTTGCTGAGATTACACTAGCAAATTTAAGGCTAGGTCAGACAGGCCAGCAAGCATAAAAAGAATGATGGAAACACAGGGAATGGGGATCAAAATAACCTGAAGAGAAAATACAGTGGTTTAGCAATTTCCTGAAGTTTTCTGATTAGAGAGGCTAAACCCATGAAATTCTTACTGAGGCAGTCCAAAAATAATTAACCATCTTTCCTGGCACAGAGGATGACTAGATAGACCCAGTGATCCATTGACTCTTTTAGTCTTCCTGTAACACTTTGTCCTTTAAAGACCTTGCTTATTGATTCACATTCTCCAGAGCTTGCTGCATCAATTTCAATAAACTTTAATTAAAACTGAGCTGATCTCACAAAAGCTGTGGATATTATCATTAAAGGTTGCAACACTGGTTTAGCAAAGCTTATTGCTTGCCTTTGATTGCATAGTTCATGAGATTCAAGGAACTGATGGCAATTCATAAAAATTAATATAAGTGACCTTGCCTGCAGACAAGCAATTCTTTACAGAGCCTGCAATAGTTTCGGCTCAAAGATAACGGCTAGAGAGGTTCTCACACCATCCTTGACATGCTCTTTGTTCTCCACCTTTAAAATGGATGACAGTGATTCATCTTCTTATTTAGCCAGATGTCTGAAAACCTTGGAGATACATAACAGTGCCTATGAAGAGAGTCACATTTGACGCTTCCAATTCTAGCACTGACAGTGCCTAGCGGGTTCAAAAGAGAGTGGATTTGAAACTCTCTTTATATTTTTTTCCCAAACCAAACACAAGTAAAAGATTTTGGGGAGATACTGCTACTCTGGCATTTCTGAGTACTGCATGATTTTCCCAAGAGCGGCCCAGGCTCAGCTGCGTATCTTGCCAAAGAAAGTAAATCAACTCGAGACATGCAGCAGGATTTAGCAGAATAAAACTTTGCATGTTTTTAAAATAGACCCTACAAGCCCTGATGCAGATGCACTGGGCAGCATTTGGAAATACAGTCAATTATCTTATCTCCTCCAAAAAAAACACTCCGCAAGAAATGCTTTCTCCTTGCTACCCTAAAATTGCCCCTGTTCATCATAGATTAAATTTTCCTATACTCCTCAGAGTCCAAGTTTTTGAAAATTTAAATCTCAGCTTTCAAATAATCAAATATCCTTCCAACAGTTCCATCTCTCGCCCCAAAGGAATCAGCACAGGTGGTTCACTGCCTGCAGAGAAGCAGTGTCAGTGCAGAGAGGATGACAGGAAGGTATGTTCCAGTCACACTGCCATTTTCAGCCAACACTTAAAAGCTTACTCACATGGCTGGCAATATCAAATGTTAATAGATCACAATCATAGCCCAATTTGATTGAAATATTCCATATTTTGTCATTCAGGAGAGGCAGTGATCATGTTTCACCTGATGATCAGGAATTATGGAAATATAGGAAAGACTTGTCTACAAACAGTCACTCCCAACTCCAAAAATGTGTAGGGGCAAGCAAAGAAATGATAGCTTATATAAACCATTACTATTTAATATTTGATTTATGTGTTGTTAAATCACTAAGTGGTTTTAACTGAGAACGTGTTTGACAGAGATTATATTTATGCACTTTTTAAAAATCCATTAGTCCAGAACAGAAATGTAATTATTTTACAGATATCTGGATTTTACTGAGTTATCCACTCTGCTATTAAACAAAAGATTCAAAACTTCTTTGGGGATCCATTTGGAGCCAGATCTCATTGAGAATTTGAGAAACAAGTTAGAAGGCTTTTATGGTATATTTTGAGCTAAATTCTGAAGTTAGAATTGAAATTAGTCCAATGGTGAATATAAGCAATATTCTCTGGTAATTTTTGAAAATAGACTTCTAAATTTTTCTTCAGATGGGGATGGACTACATTGAAATTAATTTATTAGTTCAAATAAAATTTAATAATAGGCAATTTATATTACTAGGAATCAAT
Source organism: Scolopax rusticola (assembly GCA_028565315.1). Taxonomy (NCBI): domain Eukaryota; kingdom Metazoa; phylum Chordata; class Aves; order Charadriiformes; family Scolopacidae; genus Scolopax; species Scolopax rusticola. Next base: position 21,516 of record JAOWAS010000001.1, on the reverse strand, counting down.
TTTCAATAACCTCAAGTAAACTTACTTAAAGAAGTAATACCATATAAGATTAAACAAATGAATTCATAAGGCAACAGCATTAGAAAGGTATTTTTCTTTATTCTTGTCATCTCTTTTCTGTTGCTGGCAACTTAGTTTGTTTTAGCCTGAGGCTTTTTTTATTGAATGTGCCCAATGGAAGGACAAACACAAAAAAAAATGAGGAGGTAAACTAAACTCTGTCTGCAGATGAAGGTCAAATTCACATCATCTGATCTCAGGAACACAAATTTCCCACTATCTCTAAAATGAAATAGCATGGACACTTATGTTGAAATACTTGGAATCTATGAACTCACGTAGGAAATCTTAAAGCCACCTCTTTTGCTTATAAGAGGAAGCTGATGAGGGATGAGGAGAACAAGCTTTATGAGGAGCAGTTGAGGGAACTGGGGTTGTTTAGAAAAAAAAAAAAAAGAGGCTGAGGGGAGACCTTATCACCTTATCACTCTCTACAGCTACCTGAAAGGAGTTTGTAGCAGGGTGAGGGTCAGTCTCTTTTCCCAAGTGATAGGGAGTAACAAGGAACAAGAGGAAATGGCCTCAAGCTGCACCAGGGAATGTTTATATTGGATATTAGGAAAAATTTCTTCACCAAAAGGATTACCAAACATTGGAACAGGCTGCCCAGGGAAGTGATGGAATTGTCGCTCCTGGAGGTATTTAAAGGATGGGTAGATGTGGTGCTTAGGGACATGGTTTAGTGGGGCTTTGTCAGTGTCAAGTTGATGGTTGGACTTGATATTAAAGATCCTTTCCAATCCAGACGATTCTACGATTAATGACTGTGGAGTGGAAGAAATAAAAAAAAAAAAAAAAAAGAATAAAAGAAGCAAAAATCTGAGAAAAACCAATTCCCAGCAGGTTTGGTGCCAGGCCCTGACCACACACCTCTTCCCAGGACAGCCAGCTCCAGCAAGGGCAGCCCTGTCCCCGTGGGATGCTCCCAGTGTGGCTGCTCCCAGGGCTGTGGGGAGGATGTGGCCAGGCCAGACCCTGGCTCAGGAGTCCCCTGTGCCTGGAGTGACAACTCTGCTGCCGGGTAGCCCTGCCCGGGACTGCCCACCACCCCACGGATCCAAGCCCTGTCACACAGGCCAATGTCCCAGCCCAGCCTTGGCCCATCCCTGTCCACAGGGGGCTGTCCTGGTGTCCCCCAGCTGCCCTGCTCCTGGCTGGGGCAGTGGGACAGACCCCAGAGAGCCTCAGCCCCCACAGCATCCTCACACTTAGCTTAAACACTATTTAAATCCTATCTTTTTTTCAGTAATATTAGCATCCAGTGGTGATGACTGAACATAATTTGACTGATCACATAATTTGAAGACAACATGACACTTTGAAACAAAAATAATAAATAAGTAGCAGCCAAAAAAGAAGAGTCATAGTTCCTGACCTTTTCTATAGAATCATATTAAATTCAGAAGGTCAGTACAATTAAGAAATCAAACAATATACTCAATCCACTTCCGACCAGCAAAAACCAAGGCAATTGTAAATACCAGACTTGATACTCCAAGGGACTGGAGCACCTCCGTTATGAGGAAAGGCTGAGAGACCTGTGTCAGTTTAGCCTGGAGAAGAGAAGACTGAGAGGGGATCGCATCAATGCTTATAAATATCTAAAAGGCAGGTGTCAAGAGGATGGGGCCAGACTCTCTTCAGTAGTGCCCAACTGAAGGGGATGGCTTGGTCGGCCCCGGGAGGGCCCATGGTGTTGCTTAGCTGGTACGCAGGCCTTGGTGGAACCA
>JAOWAS010000001.1:4818-19626 GCA_028565315.1 Scolopax rusticola | reverse complement strand
GGCCTGGAGCATCTCTCCTATGAGGAAAGGCTGAGGGACTTGGGTCTTTTTAGTCTGGAGAAGAGAAGACTTAGGGGAGATCTAATTAATGTGTACAAATACCTAAAGGGTGGGTGTCAGGAGGACAGGGCTGGTCTTTTCTCAGTGGTGTCCAGTGACAGGACAAGAGGAAATGGGCACAAACTTGAGTATACGAAGTTCCACCTAAACATGAGGAGGAACCTCTTTACTGTGAGAGTGGTAGAGCCCTGGAAGGGGCTGCCCACGGAGGTGGTGGAGTCTCCTTCTCTGGAGACGTTCAAACCCCACCTGGACAAGTTCCTGTGCAACCTGCTTTAGGTAGACCCGCTCCAGCAGGGCATTGGACTAGATGATCTCCAGAGGTCCCTTTCAACCCCACATGATTTTATGGGCAGCACAGTCAGTTTCAGGAGAAGGGCAATGAGGGGTAAGAAGAGAACTCTTTATGGGTAAGAAGAGAAACTTCAGACACATGGCGTGAAGATTATATGTCTACCAAGATCTCCCTCTGGCCATATAATGTGCATGAGGGGAATCAAAGCCACAGAGGAGTCGTCAGGGGACCCCAACAACCATGCCATGAAGGTATCCATAGCTTCTGAGCTACTGACAAAGGCCCCACCCACCCATGCCCTCCTTACATATGAGTAAGGCAATAAGCAAAGCACGAAAGGTACCTGGTTTTGTTGTTCAGTGATACGCAATTCATGCTGCAGCAGTTCTACCACCTGAGTTCGTCCCAGCAGAGCTGCTTCCTGCTCCTCCAGCTTTCTCTGGAGCATACGCAGGTTCTGCGAGAGAGAGAGAGTGCTACACCAGGATCCGGGGGCTAACGTAAGAGGGCTAGATTTCCTGGTTTCATCCACACACCTAGTTTTCACAACACAGTTACTTCAATAGCATGGACAACTTCATTTTTGTTGACATTTATTCCGGACCCCTGATGCAGTAGGAAGAACTCCCATTGTTTTATGAAGAGCAAACTAGAACACAATAAATACTTCTTTTTAACTGTTCTTGGAGCACAATAATTTAATACTTCTTTTTAACTGTTCTTTCTTTTTAACTTCTTGCTGATAGCAAATCAGCAGACTGAAGCCAGGACTCAAAGTTCAAAGTAGCATCCCAAAACCAACCCAAACCAATGAAATCATATCTCTTCTCATCCCTTCTGAGCTACTTTGATGCTCTCTTAGTATGTGTTCAGACTGGTAAAATTTCTTTTTCTTTCTCCTCCCATAATAATATTATTATATCAAATATACCTGCTGCATCTCTGCTTCCAGATCTGACTGGGCCACTATTGTAAGCAATTCAGCTTGGTGCTGGTGCACCTGCTCTTCTAGGAGAGCCTCCTTCTCCTGAATCACTTTCTGTAGGGAGCTCAGCTGAAAAAAAAGCCACAAAATAAATGAAAAAACCCAAGGGGTTATGAGCTCGACAGACACACAGGCTTACTTTCAACATGCACCACCACATTACATGCATGATGAGGTCTTCAGCTTGATAATCTTATATGTCAAATGGTATCGTTACCCTACTATTACATATATATTAACTGATAATATTTCAGAACCCAGAAAGCAAAACATGTAATACGCAGAATGATAAGAGAGATGATTACAAGTTCATAAAGCTTCTGGGGTTTTGTTTATATATAGGATGTTTGTTTGTATATATAGGATGCAGCCCAATTCACTGATCATAAGCTAAACCTGCAACTCAGAGCGTTAATAAAAACCTTTCCATACAACGGCTGGCAGAGAAGAGCCCAAATTCTGACTTGGAGGAAGGGACGCCCTCTCCAGGCTCTCCTCAGAGAGCCATCAGTCCCACTGCCCACATGTGAAACTATGAAGATAAGTTAATGGATAAGTTAAGAGTGGTTATTGCCTTGGGGCACAAGTTGTCTTATGGGATGAGGAACATTTTGGGATTGCAGAAGATTTATGGAATGTTTAGAGGAGAAACAAAAGGCAGGGAAGTGGATGTACCTGGGTGATTTGGGGAGGAACAAAAGTGAAGAAATAAATGGTTAGGGAATTTTAAAAGGCCAGTTGTGTAAACAGTGGCTGCTCCGTGTGCTTGTCTGGCCATGCCCTGCCCCAATCAGCAGCTGTCCTTCTTACCAAACACCATTTCTAACTGTCATTGATGGATCTGCACCAGCAACTGGAGGGGAACTGTGAGCCTGGGGCTTTGCATGTCCACATGCTGGCAAGTGGGCCAGTTACTAGGGCAACCTGAATGTCTAAGCATCTGACCTGATGGTGAGGTCCACAATGTACATTGCATATATTCTCACTGTTCTCTCGTCTGAGATGCTGTAGAGGGGAACCAGAAGCTGCCACTGCTTCTGAGTACATGACTGCTGGGTGCCTTTTCTGTGTTATCCAGCTGGTCCATGCCCCAAGACTGACAGTGTTTAAGAGGGATTTGGACAATGCCCTTATTAGCATGATTTAACCTTTGGTGAGACCTGAATTGGTCAGGCAGTTGGACAGGATGATCATTCTAGGTCCCTGCAAGCTGAACTGCTCTATTCTATCATGATGGTGGGATGGGAAACACAGACACACAGACTAATGAATAGAAAAAAAATTCTGTACCTGTGTTGCATACTTGATTTCAGCATCTTTCCGATACGCTTCTGCCAGAGCCAGCTGCTCCTTCAGATCCTGAACCGTCTCCTCTCGCTCCCTGAGCTGCTCTCTTAGTACTTCAGCTTCCTCTCTGTGCCCTTCACTTGTAGTTTGGTTATTCTGACATTGCAAGAGGAAAGAAGTGGGAAGAAAAGAAACAAGAGAAAGTGATTACTATTATTGGTCAATTAAAAAAAATAGTAATAGAATGCTACTGCACTCTTGATTCCTAAGCAGATGCTTATTTCCACTACATCTCTTAATTTCTTAACTTTACATTTTCTTTGTTTCTTTAATTGACGTTGTCCTACATTGAGTAACTATTTTCCCTATTTCTGTGTAGATATGCACAAGATGTCTTTAATTGGGAAGTGTCAAATCCCTTCGGAATGGCTAATTATCCATGTTTACCATATATTTTATTCAATAACATGATTTACCTTAATGATAGGACCACCTTGATTTGTGAGGCTTTTTAATTTAACAGATTTCTCTAATACCAGAAATTAAACATTTTTTAATTATCAATAACAGAATATTCTCTACATGCCAAAGGGATGCCAAAGACATTAAACATTCCAGATTACAGGAAATGCCCATGGGAGTCTCTTTAGACTAAAGGGATTTATAGCAATGAACCTGTTAGGAATAAGCAAAGGGAACTTGCAAACAATCGTCAGCTCTACTCCACTCTCAGGCACTAAAACCCTCTGTTTACAACCATGAAATTTAAACTCAAACAGCATTTCACATAAAATGTGCTTAGGTTATGTCTACTCAGACATACTACACTTGCAACTTTTTTAGCCTCTCAAAGACCATCTGTACAGCTGGCACTTCTGTAATGCCACAGTTGTACACCTACTCAACACAGAGCTGCACAACAGGTCCAGAGTATCAATACTGTCACCAAGAAGCAGGAAAAATACTTCTATTGTTATCATCTCAGATTGAATATATAAAAGATTCTCTTTCCTTTTCCTTGTACAGGTATTGGATCAAAGATCACCAATAACAAATGAAGTCTAGAGAGTATTTTTGTCTGAAGTTTTAAAACCACTCTGAAAAATTTATGAAGGCTTTTAGAAGGACCTATAGGTCAGAATATCCTAATAAGGATAAGTAAGAAGCTACTGTTCCTCAAAAGATGTGTCACCTATACAGAAGGTCTTTGGAAGTCGGTAAAATAGACAAGGAAAGCTTTAATTGCTCTTCATCTTAGAAGTAGAACAAGGGGTAAAAATGAAACAGCATACGTGCAAGAAGCTTTAAGAAGCCAGGGATATATATAATGTATAAGGTTGAGGCAAACCAGTTGCTAGGGGGGAAAGATTAATTAGTCTGTTTAGTTGGGATTAAATTTTAGGATTGATATTTAGTGTCAGATTCAGAAAAGCTTTTGATAAAGTGCTTGCACAGTGGTCACTAGATGGAGAAACCCAAATTAGGATAGTAGCACAGCTACAAAGTTCCCAAGCTCAAGCTTTCAAGTATCTTGTTTTCCAAACTGTTTAAACTCTTATATATGAACATAAACTTTAAAAGTTAGTAAACAAAAATTAAGAGGAGCCTCAATTTTCTGTACACAAATACCAACTACTTAATAGAAAGACATAAACTGATATTTCACCCACTGTGATGGAGGCAAGACCCTGTCCCAGGTTGGGCAGAGAAGCTGTGGCTATCCCATCCCTGGAGGGGCTCAAGGCCAGGTTGGAGGGGGCTTGGAGCAACCTGGGCTGGTGAGAGGTGTCCCTAGCTAGCTCACTGGGACCTGAAACGTAAGGTCGCACCAGACTACCAGCAGAGGCTAACATCTCTTAAGTAGCCCTGTTCTCCCCACCTTGGGATTGCCTTGCTCTTCTGACAAGGTCTGCGCAGGCAACGGTGATCCTTTCTCTGTCAGCTCCTCAATGCGTTTGTTCAGAGTGGCCAGCTTGGCTTTGGCCTGAAGTTTAAGCTTCATCAGTTTAGCATCTGCAGCCTCTCGCTCTTCCTGTAAACAAAGGACACAAACTGAGTGCATTTAAAATTCTAGTGCTATCACCCGGAAAGCACTACTTGGAAAATTCATGTAATTAAAGATACTAGTGTTTATCACAACCACCAGGAATCTGCACAAGCCTTGAGGAGCTCCGAGACAAAACGCTACATAACTTGGATGTAACTCTAGAAGGAATTACCCCTAAGCAAAAAACCCAGAACCTATCCTACATCTCCTGGGTTAGGGTCCATTCTTTGGATTCCAATAGCTCTCTGGAATTGACGCATTTAGTAATGCAGGTGTCTCAAATGTTCAAAAGAAACCAGACACTGTCCTGCACAGAAAGCTGAAACAGTGTTCTACTCTTGCTCCCAGGTCCCCAGTAAAAGAAACAATACCTTGAGTGCAGTTTCTTTTTGTTGGAGCAGGGCATCCTTCTCTTGGATCAAACCCTTCAGCTGAACAACAAGTTTTTCTGTTTGGGCCAGGCGCTCCAGCAGGTCCTCAGGTGCCTCCTCCATGCTCTCTGCTTTTGGCTCTAGAGCTTGTATCTGAAACAGTGAAATGAGTGCTATGGAGGAAAAAAGTCTAAACAGACTGCAGCACAGCATCCAAATGATATATTCAGCTCTACTCCTAAATGCTGCACTCTGATCCCTGCAAGCATTTCATGTAGCCTAACCTATAGAACTATATACAATTAGCCAAAAAAACAGAAGTAAAGCTCAGGATACACATGAGCCAACACACAAAAAAACAGCACCTTTGCTGAACACTACACCAGCAAATCTGAAATAAGTGGCACTGGAAAGACTCTACCAGTCAAACACTATCTGCTGTCTCAAGTACCAAAGACAACCCACAGATCAAGCCTTCCACTGCCACTCAGTCACATAGAGCTCCCCGTCTGCTACCTGGGGATCATTAGTACTTTAAAGAAAAGTCTTTCTTCATCCTAACTCTAGTTTGTTTTCTAGGATCACCTTGAGATGCAAGAAATTCTGAAATCGTGGCCTGCCCCACAAAAGTGCTTATTGAAGGGGTCAGGAACACAGAAGCAGAGTGGAACGACAGCTCAGTCTGCTGCTCAGCAATGAAGAAGCAGGAAACAGTTTTCACTGCAGCCAAATGATTCACACTCCCCAAACTAACTGTCAATAAGATATGAAAGTCTTTAGATCTAAAAACTGTAAAACTGTACTTACAGCAACAGAGGATTCAGTAACTGCATCTCCATCATCACCTGACAGCTCTTGCAGAACAGTACTCGCTAAACCTGACAAACGGCTCAGCATCTTCAGCCTAAAACAAAACAGAGTCAGAATGCAGCTACAGAGCCAAAACTGCTAAGAATAAGCATCCCCTCATGCTTATCTCTAACTTTATAGAGGAGACCAGTCTTAGAGGGAATACATCTCCTCTGACAAGAGAGAAAAGCCGAAGTAAAACCTCAGGAATAAAGGATCATGTTAACAACAGCAGCCAGTTAACAACTCCAAACACGCAGAGGATGATTCTTAAGTGAAGTCACTTACTTACAGGCCAAACGTGGCCTGTAAATACATACAAGAAGCTTTTTGTTAATAAGTAGCGAGAACAGTCAACTCATCCCTAATGCTTGCTGAGTAGATTCAAGTGTGTCATCTTAGAGAGATGATGAGACCTCTACATTTTACATATGTGACGTGACAGGACCTTGGCATAAGGGAATAGTCTTGAGAAGGAATTTTGCTCTGGCTGCTGCTTAGCATAGCTGCTTTCCTTTCCTTGAAATTCAGGAGCTGAAGTGATTTAGGAAGCAGAGGTGAAGAAGAAGAAAAATGCAGCAGTACCAGCCAGAAACGTATGATTTGCCATTTTGAGGAAAACAGCAGATTAAGTTCTCCATTATTAACCCAGACAATGGGATGCAATCCACCTCAGTAAGTTCACCAAATTCTAATGAGCAGTGGATAAGTCAAAGAATAGAGCTGCCACCCAAAGGGATCTCAACGGGCTAGAGAAACAGATGGACAGAAAATCATGACATTCAGAAAAGGCAGAGCCCTACACCTGGGATGGAACAAACACAGGCAGTAGTACAAGCTGGGGACTGACTGGCTGGGAAACTGCGTTGCAGAAGACAACCCAGGGATGCTGGTGGACAAGCTCAACATGAGAGCAATGTGCTCTCGCAGCAGAAGTCAACTATATACTGAACTGCACTGGTAAGACTGCAGCTAGCAGACTGAGGGAAGCAATTATTCTTTTATTTAGCACTTGTAAGACTATGTTTGAAGTACAGTGTCCACTTTCAAGCTCCTTGATACACAAAAACGACAGGGACAAACTGAAGCAAGCACAGCAGAAAGCCCTCGAGTCACACAGAGAGGCTAAGAATGCTTAGCTTGTTCCACCTTGAGAACAATGGGTGGAGAGGGGGATAGAATTGCTGTCTTCCCTATAACTGCCTATTAGGTAGCTAAAGACAGAGCCAGACATTTCTTATGAGATGCACAGCAGATGGACATGAGGCAGTGGACACAAGTTGTAGCAAAAAAATTTCAATCAGAAAAAAAAAAATACACACAGGAAAAATTATAAGAAAAACTTTGGAATAGGCTCAGAGCAGCCGGATCAAACCTCGAAGCCAGCCATGCTAAGAGCAGATGGTCTGACCAAATAAACTCCCAAGGTCCCTTAAGACCTAAATCATTGTAGTATTCGGTGGAGAAAGGTCACATGTGACACTTGACATCTCTTAACAGAGAAGCTGTAGATCTGTCACAATTGTAAGTCCCTGCCTGAAATTGGCAAAATAATTTGTACAAATATAAAAGAAGCTCCCGTAGTGCAAACTGAAACTAGGCAAACTCACATTAGTTATTATAATGTAAACTATCTCCATCAAATGGAATCTTTTAATATGACAAGCTGGCTCTGTTTAGCTAGAAGCAGGCTTCTAAATCTGGCTACAACGACCCACTCATTCATGAACTCCTTTATCCTAGTAAGGAAATTTTTCATAATATATTGCCATATGCTTTATTTTTCTGTAGAAGTCACAGAAAGTCATCAGAACCTAAACATCTGATTTTGCAGATGTAGGAAGTGTCACAATCCATATTAGAGTATAGATAGCAGAAAAGGGCATGTGAATACCAACCTCTTTTATGTACCGAGTAGCTTATAGCTCTGCTTGTTCAGTAGTAGAGAGCTTTCCAAGGCAAAGTAGTCATACACAGGTCCTTCACGCCATTCTTTTCTATCTCTTGGGTACTGACAGGTTGCATCAACCAAGACTCTTTAGGGAGAGAAGAAAAAAAAAAGGAAAATAATTTATCCAATAGTAAAGAAATAAGCCCATTTTTCATCCTATACAGTCTGCCCCTCTACTCTGCCCTGGGGGGGCCACATCTGGAGTACTGTGTCCAGTTATGGGCTCCCCAGCTCAAGAAGGACAGACAACTGCTCGAGAGGGTACAGCAAAGGGCCACAAAGATGATTAAGGGCCTGGAGCATCTCTCCTATGAGGAAAGGCTGAGGGACTTGGGTCTTTTTAGTCTGGAGAAGAGAAGACTTAGGGGAGATCTAATTAATGTGTACAAATACCTAAAGGGTGGGTGTCAGGAGGACAGGGCTGGTCTTTTCTCAGTGGTGTCCAGTGACAGGACAAGAGGAAATGGGCACAAACTTGAGTATACGAAGTTCCACCTAAACATGAGGAGGAACCTCTTTACTGTGAGAGTGGTAGAGCCCTGGAAGAGGCTGCCCATGGAGGTGGTGGAGTCTCCTTCTCTGGAGACATTCAAACCCCACCTGGACAAGTTCCTGTGCAATGTGCTCTGGGTAGACCTGCTTCAGCAGTGGGGTTAGACTAGATGATCTCCAGAGGTCCCTTTCAACCCCATATGATTCTATGATTCTATGATCCCAAGGGTCTTTTCCAACTAAAATTATTCTATAATTCTATGACAAGGTGTTTGTGGGGATCCCAGGGCTGTGGAATCAGTAGCATCAACACCCAGGGAGTGTCTGTGGTGGTTGCCTGTACTTTCTGTGAGCAGCTAAATCAGATCTAAATAGAGGTCCTGCTGTCCTCAAAGAGACTGCACCGGATGGGGAGACATTTGGGATGTTGGTGGGCAGGCAGAGACCTTTGCGAAATGGAGTGGAGCCTAAGCGAAATAGTGGCTGCTGAGCAAACTTGTCTCCATTGCTCCTGTCAGTAGGACAGAAGTGGCTGCAGGGGGAGAGACTCACTGCAGGCACTGGGCATCCCTGCACAGCATGTCTGCTGTCCTGCCTTGTTCAGCCTCATCTTCCCTCATGTACCAGCCTGTCAACACCAAGATCACACAGGGCCAGGGCTCTGTCTGGGGAGGAGAAAGGGGCAGGCAACAATCTTGGCTGGTCTCTTACACACATTGTCTCTGTCACAAGAGATCTGTGAAAGAAGGTGGTGGAGTCCAGCCTTCTTAGAGGCATCTTTCTCTGCTGTGGGGCAGTTGCCCGCTGGTGTCTGAGAACAGGACATCAGCAACAAACCCCCTCCAACTGTGTAGGAGAGAGAGAGGATGATCAGACAGCTAATTAAGGTCCGCAATATTTTGGCAGCTACACTCCTCCCTGCTTCCTGTCTCATCAGGAAGATTCCCAGGCGCCTTCTTCCACCCATCCCTGCTAGCGGAGGAACTCTCCTGACTAGGATGAGAGGAATCTATTCAATGCTCAGAGCTAGGAAGGAGAAATCTGAGATGAAAGTCTAGATTTTGATTTGAAGGCTTATTTTTTTAAAGCTGATTCCACTGTGTCCTGGGGATAGGTGTTAGGCAGGGTTTGTAAATGATCCTGGAAGGTAAGACATCTCCATGCTGGGTCCTTCCACCACTGGTGGCCTGAGGAAGGGGAAATGGGTAAAAAAATTTCAAACGCCCATGGGACATACCCTCGCTCCACACACCCTCAACCACAGAAAGTCCATGCAAGTCTATGACAAGCCCACCCCAAATGATAACTTCAACGCTTAACACCCTAACTACATTCCCTCATCCTAAACCCCTTGCTCCAAGCCCTCACCCTTACACAGAGAAGTTGTGGAGTTCCCATCCTTGGAGATATTTGAAAACTCTGAATCCAAACCATAGCTCTGCATTCTGTCCTCCCCCTAATTCTTCAGTTCTATCAAAGGGAACAGTTTCAATATATGTTTATTGTACATTTTTTTTAATCTTAACTGTACAAAGAAAGCCAAGTAGGTCAGAAAACAATTATCTCCCCTTTACATAAGCAAATTTACAGATTTCCTCTCCCCTTCCCCTGTCTCCCTTCCCATAGCTTCTGACAAAGGCACATATACTTTCAGATTGGTCTCAAAGAACATGCTGGCTGCAGAGCCAAAAACCAGTGAAACCAATCCAGTAACAGAAGAACAGAAACATGAATAACAAACCACACATCTGCAACTTAGGGTCACAGCAGCATGATGTGGCTTTTTTGTCTATTCCAAACCCCATAACTGCATCTTAGCTGGGAAACACTCCAGCATCACTGGCAATGACAGCAAAGGAACAGTTTTCTGTAATGTCTATATAAAAACAAAACAAAACAAAACAACTCTGCTTACAAATGTTCAGGATTCTTGTTGAGAATGTGCTGTGTACCTGCCCTTCTCCTTTAGGAACGTCAGGAGGATTCTGTACAGTGTGTATAGCAACTTATTGCAACACTGCTGGCAGCTACAATTTCTTGGTGATTTAATACATCTGCTGCACTAAAAAATTCTTTTCTAAGAACTGAAAATAGGTTTTTATCTGTATATCAGATGTTAATAAAAATGCAGTTAGTTCTACTTGTAACTGACTCACAAAACTGCAGGAGACAGAAGACTTGTAACAGGTACAGGATGAGTTCAACAGGGTCTTGAAAACCCCTGCTTTCCTCAGTCCAGAGGAACAGCAGAGTCCCACAGCAGACACTCATGAAAATTCTCCGGAGAGCTGAGCCCTGTTTGCCACCAGCCAGGCTGTGGTTCCTCTCAGAAGCCCTAAACTGCAGATGTTCATGTGCCAGTGGGACCTGGGGTACGAGCCCACCTGGCAAATTCTGCTGCCTGCTCTAAACACGGTCACTTGCTCTCAAGCTCTGGTGACAATGTTGAGTAAATCCCGCCTTGACTTAGCTGTCAGCCTAGTCTCTTTGTTCAGTAAACACATGTATATCACAGAAGCTTAAATATAAGCAAGATTTAGTCCACTCTAAAGTCTTCTTGTTACAGGTCTGCAAATTCTTCTCCTGCACAGGAAAAAAACGCCCAACTACAGCATAGGCACTCTGCATTATTCTTACCTTCTGCTTCTCTTCCCAGATTCAATGGAGCTTTTGTTTGTGACCTTACCTGATGCCATGGTTTGGGCCGCAAAGCAGGACACCCAGTGTTAGTGAACAAGACACATTTGCTCTGTTTCTATCTGTGATATGTCACTCTCTCCATTGTGTACAAAGACACAGAGTCACTTGTGGCAACACTGACCTGGACCATAACTCTAGTGTTCACATGGACAGCAGAATTCACGAGTCACCTTGCTGAGTTGTTTCTTTTGCTTCTTAGGTTTTCTCACCAGGAATAAAAAACAGAAACACCCATAAAGGATGTGTGAAGCACTGATATTAGGGTCATGTTCACATACTTCCTTTATTCGGTTCTATGAGAGGAGCGTAGCAGGACAATGAGTGTAAAAAAGATTTGATCTCTCAGGTAATTCTTCTGCTTTGGGAAACTGAGTAGCATATTTTCTCTGGTTATAAAAGCTGCTCCTAAACTGTTGGCTTGTTTGGTAAAGAGTTCTGTGATCACAGAGAGCTGCAAACAGCAGCATTACTGACAGTGTGGTTGGGAACAGATTTGTCACTATCATCAGCTTTAAAGACTGGTTTTTTTCTTTCAGCTCTTGAGATCTTATGAATAAAGCTACTTCTGTAAAGACCAAATCCAAGAGCATCTGGTAGGGACAAACATGCTGGTGTTCATGATCTAATACCATGACAAGAACAGTGGAAGTTACATTCCTTTGGTAGTTCTCTACATTTGTAATGATCTGAAGCTCTTCTTTTGCGCACATCAGAAATGCTCCACACTCCATTATCCAGTTCTGTTACTGCTCTTCACAAACTTAGTGTTACTTTTAGTCCATTGCAAAGTGATAATCTGGGACGCAGAATAAGGAGGAAATTTGTACCCTGAAACTTGGCCTTTAAAATTTTAAAAAGTCAAGTTAAATACTGCCAGCCAGATCCGGTTTTTCTGAACCTACCCTGTATGTATATGGCTGAGCTTCAATATTTGTACAGGAACATGCACTCAGACACACAAATATAGCAGTGTCTTTCTGTTCCTAATTCCATACATGTGCTTATGGAAATGTTGTGTGTTTTAAAAATGCTGTCTCCTTTCTGGTGTGTGCACACCCTTCTGTCTATTGGCACAGCGTTTTCTCCCAGCTTAATTTATACACTATGTCGACGGTTGTTGATCATGGCCACAATGTGTGTCAGGTCCAAACTTTTCATCATAACTTCCATGAACTCCTCATCTTTCCTTGCTCCCTCCACAAATTCATCCAGAGAGAGTTCACCTGTGTCAAACACAGACAGAAGGCATCAGAATTGCACCAATCCACATCTGAGAAGAAAGAGTACAGTAATGTAACTTTAGAGACCCCTTACTATACCTGCACTGTTCTATAGCCCCAAGAGGCATCAGAGAGTCTTTTTAAGCTTATATGAAACTTCCATGATATCCAGGCAACTCCAGCTTCCTTTTTTCTTTTTCCCGATACAAGAGAAAGGGTACATAAGAAAGAATATAGGATGTGCATAGCTAAGGAGTGGGATCATATCTTCCTATAAATAAGGCTAGATTAACCATCTCCTTTTTGGCCTAACCTGCCCTAGTATTAACCTGCCCTACTCTTGTTGGTTGTCATGTTTCAAAGAAGTGACAGAAGGAAGTTGTGACAGGCAGCTAGGCCAAAAAGCCCTGTGCAAGGAACCAGCTCAGCAGAGTTCTTCTGGAACAATAAAAGAGCCTATCAGAAGGAAATGAGCACATGAAGCAGTAAGGAAAGAAAAATCCCTCAGGGACACACAGCGACTCCAGAGTCATTGACCAAGTTTTGACTTACTGGTCCATGGCACTCTGTGTGCTGGCTGTACTGCCTGTTCCAGACCCGGAGAAGAAACTCTGAATTTCAAGATTAAATTCCATTTTTTCCTTTCCCTGCTGCTGAAATACTTAGGAGCAGCTGGGGCTATCTGTTAGTATTTCCATTTCTAAATCTGACATAAGCTACACACCAACATGCAAAAAAAACCAAAAAACCACTCCAAAACCCTGCAACCAAACTCATGTAGACAGAACACACCTGAGACTTAGTACAGGGAACTGTACTATGAACTGTACATTAAATCCTGTCATACTGATTATGCAGGGAGAAAAAAGCCTCAGTAAAAGTCATGGAGAATGCATCACTGGGTGAGAATTCATATAACAAGCAAATATAAAATAAAGAGGCATAAAGTTCAATCAAGAAAGGAAGGCATGGGTGTCTCTGTAGTACAGAGAACACCTGAGTTGGATGACAAGGACAGGAATCTTACCATCTCCATTCACATCAATTTTGTCGAAGACCCGATTGGTGAACTCCTCTGCACTAGTTTCATGGTCACCACCATTAATAGCTCGAATAGCCTAAGAGAAAAAAGCAAGAATAGGAAGCTGCCTGATGGCTCTCAAAAGGACAGAGTGATCCCACTGCAGTATGTCAGCAGAGGTTCAGAAGATGACAGTCATGCCTGGTTCCATTCCTACACAAAGGAACCAGCATCACAGGAAAACGCTGCAGAAATCACCGGGCTTTACAGCAGGCTTTATACTACCTTGTGGACCACCAAGACCTATAAACACCATTAAACACCCTCTGCACATGACATTATGAAATTCCTTTGTTATATGCCATCGTCACTTATTTCTGTTCTTGCTTTCCCAACCTCCATTTATATACTTTCTGTGTGTCCCCCTTCTCCGTAAAACTCACTGGAAATTCATTTTCAGCTTGAGAAAGCTTAAGCATTATTTACTACTGTTTACTACAATTCATCTTATTCATAACCATATAGTGCAGGGTTCTCTTCTTTCCCTGCCTAATTGTTTCCTTTTTTTAAGGATGTCCATGAAATACGTGATTCCAGAGCCTTCTAAGACTATTCATTTTCTAGTTTTTACCTCCTATACCTTCTGATATTTGTTACGTTTCTTCATTCTTTTTCAAATGCTATTTTACTAAAACTATCACCTCAGGCTGCCAAAAAGACACTGAACTACACCGACAAAATTCCAAGGGCAGTAAATTGGTTGCCACTAATTATAACCCACGGGATTTGTTTCTCAAGAGCTCTGTGTTAATTTATATCCAGGTGAGAATGCACTACTAACATCTTATTAGTGATTTATTTGTAGACAGCTCAGGCTTCAAATCTTTGTCAAATAAATTTGCTGACCTTTCTTATTCAGAAATATAAATTATTTAGGACCAATGAATCTTTCCTCCATCCTTCTAGTTTCCCCAGTCTCTATAGAATGATCTGAACTTCCAGCATGATTCATTCTGAGATATTCATAAGGTTGAGTTTATGCCTGTAATTCCAACATCACCCACAATAGGTATCTGCACACAGTCTTTTCCACTGACAGTCATTCTTCAAACTATTTGCCAATCAGAAATGTTTCATTACATTGACATTTAGGAGCTGGTTCTAAAAAACAAACTAGGAGTAACTATCCAACTACTATTTGTGTGGGGAAAAGGACACATGAAGGACACATTTCAGAGACTGCAACTGACAGTCACGGAGTCTGAAATCTTGGAAAGTGCAATTTAGGTCTGAGGCAGCTAGAGCAATCTTTTATGCTGTAACATATGCTGCGCTGGTAAAGAAGAGTCTGTCTGTCTGCTCACTGGACTATGAGATCGAGGGGAAATCTGCTAAAAGAAAGAATGCTGCTAAAGAAGGCTGGGGAGAGTCTGTTTATAAAGGACAGCAATGGCAGGATGAGGGGCAATGGGTTTAAACTGAAGAAAAGCAGATTTAGATTGGATCTTAGGAAGAAGTTCTTTCCAATGA